>OX453040.1:3346649-3971649 GCA_949699805.1 Tromatobia lineatoria | reverse complement strand
TCTTTGAAGAGCAAGTTTTGTTTTCGCGGAAACGCATAAAGCAATACATTTCATTTTCAATGTCAGAATGCTCGGAATATTCCAAAACTGGCAGAAGGAATATATATATTTTTTAAATGTGTCCTTACACTTGATTATTTATTTGAATGAAAGTTGAAAAGATATCTTTACATCGCATGTCTTGTGCGTAATTCTGAGGTAATATTTTAAAAATTTACATTTTATGAATAGCGTTGTGGAAATTATTGAAATTCATTTATTGGTTTATTATCATCAAGGTAAACGTTTAATCGGAGGATATTGTCGACTTTTTTCCGACGAATTGGAGAATTTTTTTCCTTTGCAGTCATGAATTTTATTTTTTTAAAATTCTTATATTGTATGACATTGACCTCATTATCCGTGAACGTGAAAATATTTTTGTTTGGTTATCCGGACGTTGTCGGATTGCAATGAGTGCGCACAATCGATGGTGTGTTGTATTGTGAATCTAGAGTAAATCAAACAAAGCGTTCTCTGGGAAGCAAAATGTTTGCAAATTAACATTAACAGACATTTTGTTAAACAGCTACCATATTAAATCTAATACACAAGTGTAGTAAAATTACAAATGTAATTTGACAGTTTGCTTATAGTTTTTATCATATTGATTGGGATCATGCGATAGACAATTGATAGTACGTGCACTGGCTGACTTGACAAACTTTTACTTATATTTATGTGTATTTGGCAACCTCTTCTGTATCACTTTGGTGACGCATGCGCATCAGCAGCCAAGTGTACATGGAAGATCAGACCAACGATCCTATTGTGTATTCGTCGTGTCGGACGGCACGCGCCAACACTAAGACCATTAGCCATTCAGGAGATTCTATTATTTGCCACAAACGCGACCTACTTGCCCCTTTCATATTTTCTACTCTCCTTCTACACGTATATAACTATATACCACTTCGCTGGACCACATGCAACGGGATATTCGTGGTGCATCCACCCAATACTATCGCCGAGCTTCTTGTGGTTGGCAATAATCGCGCACGCGAAAGAGAAAGGCCGGGAGGTGAGAATGCTGCTCGGTAACTCTCAGAGACAATTTTCAATGTATATGAATGCGGCAATAATTATACTTTGTCTTCTTTCACTTTAACAGGCTAACCAATGCATTTTAAACGAACACACACATAAACTGACAAATATATTGTATTACATTTTCTCCATAGACAATCGCTACAGTTAATTTAACGGCTATAAAGAAATGTGGAAGTAAGTAAATTATTGGTTAGTAGCAGTTATAGACAACAACAAAGATTCATAATTGCAGAAAACTAATTTATCCTCTTACACTCGAAGCTGATATCAATTCTCCTGCTAATGTTTTCTTTTACCACTTCCTGACATTTACCTTTACTTCAAATTGTAACCATTAAAAAAACAATTTTCTTTTTCTTTCATTTGTAAAAAATCTTGAACACTTTTCTGAACGAAACTAGTAAAAAAAATCATATTAAAAAATGCGACGTGCCATTTTTTGTTTTTATTTCAACTAATTGCTATTAATTAAACGCGAATAGAAACTTGATACATTTTAAATCGTCGTTAGAATTTTTTTCTTATTCACACCTACAGAAACAAGTTGTCAACTGTCGTGTAATGTAAACAATTGTTCCTTCCAGTGTCAACAACTTTTATCTCGACACTCTAATTGGAAAATGCTTTCGAAATTCCTGCGACATGTGCCTCGCAAAATGCGCACTTGTTTTGCCCATAGGAAACGTGACCTTGATTCGTCGAAACGCCAATAAAAACACTGATTCAGTAGCTGTCACGCGTGACCGCAGTTTGAGTGCGTTGAGTTTTGGGTCCGGCGAATTGCACGCATAAGTAATAATTGTATGGCTGGAATGATTTACCTTACATCTTTGAATTATTCGACAGCATTGTCTACTCCCAAGTAATAAATTTTCGTGGCCGTGAGTATCGTAAACACGTTGGCTTCCATATCCAATAATAATTTGTCTCATTGCGACTCTTCTCTTGTGCAACGTCAACTTAGTTTTTTGTGCAACATGCGCTGCACCGCTGCAAAAATGTCTTTACGGTAAGGAACTCATGTTCGTCACCTTCTACTTTCCTTGAATAGACAGAAACACCGACAACTTTCTTATTTTCCTATACGGCAGTGCAGCAACCGAATTCTGCAGTATTTGGGAGTAACGGCCGAATTAGGATTGTGGTTACATAGGCGGCCGCGCAGGGAAGGAATTTTATAGGCTGCCGAGACACTGCGGTAGTTCTGACGACTATTGAGAAACAAGTGCTTTTAAACGAATCATTTTATCCAAGTTACTACTAATATTGTAAAATCTCCATCCCAATCGCATGTACCATTATTTCCTGGAAGATATGATGGCTTGAAGCTTTATTAATTATTGCTATTAATTAATGTATGAATATTAGTCAATAGAATAGTTGACAGGAATACTACAAGTTTCCTGAACGTACCATTGAAATGGATGCTGCAGCACTTGAGACGAAGAGAAGTTAGCTTCATGTAAAACGCATTGACGACCAATCAATTTGCTAGAAAGATAGCTTCAGTTTTCAATGTCTCGACTTCCGATGTGCAATGTCTCTTTTAAGAGGGCATATGTGACTCTATTTTGTATCGGTGTTTTGATATAATTGTAATTTCGATGTGAAATGTCTTGTTTTTACAAAGAAAAATGGAAGAAAGAAAAGAAAATCTATCTTCGGATGAAAAATGTATTCTATTTCAGAACGGCGAAAATACCATCAATTCAAAAAGCGCGCCTCTTACGATCCTGCGGCGATTTATGCCGAAGCCATTGACAACCAATCGGAATGTCAGAAAAGCGGCTTCAGTTTTCGATATATCGACTTTCGATGTGTCACGTCTTTTTGCGGAGAGGATTGAAGCAATCCTCGTGGAGTAATGGAAACTGGAAGTCGCCAGACTGCTTGTCGTGTTTTACCGGTGTGTAAAGGGGAAAAAAAAATAACAAATAGTTGTGGCATTCAGCGAGTCTCGGTTCTTGGTGGTGGTGATGCTGCTGCGCAGTCAAGTTGCAATTGTGGACTCCCCGACGATATTCACGTGTTTGCAACGGGACGACCAAGAGGTCAGGCATGCGAGAAAGTGGGGCACACTGGCGAACGTTAACCTTTACTGTTTCGATGCTTCTGCTGCGGTTGTAGCTCTTTGCCTCGGCCGCAAAACGAAAGCAACCGCGGCGAGAGATGAATAAGCTCCGCAAAACGTGCTGCGCCAGACTTTGGGGCATTGCCGGGATGTGCACTTTGATGAATGTTGTTTTCCATTAAAGGCAATCGTATAGTGAATTCAACTGCCTCTCGCAAAATTCATTCTCGAGACTCTCTTTACGTTTCGCCGTTCTTCTGCTGTATATCTTTTTTTTTTAACTATTGACTCATGAGCTTGAATCAAATTTTTCCACGACAACTAAATTGAGCAACTTTTTGGCCCATAAGTCATTACTAATGAGCCAAAAAGTTTCTCACTAATAGAGAGATAATGGAGAACGGTCATCTTCTTAAATTGCAGTTGAATTTACGAAATGTCGGATTTTTGACATTTTTTAATTTTTTCAAAAATTATCTTGTCACTCTGATTTGCAACAATCGATAGCAGTAAATATTCAACTTTCTACACTATTCAATTGACATTCAAAATATATAAAATTTGGTTTCTACAATAATTTGAATTTCGTGAGTTTAAACCACTTGTACATTCGTTTTGGCCGTAAATCAGAATCACCTGCGGCTTGAGATGAATAACCTGAGCAAAACGTTATGAGCCAGACTTGACATCATTGCTGATGTGCACTTTGATAAATTTTGTATTCCGTTAAAGACGATCGCATAGTAATATCCAACTGCCCTTCGCAAAATCTTATGTCGAGACACTATTCAAGTATATTAATGTTTTATTGCTGTATAAACCTGTTAGCCCAGTGTGACCATCGAGTGGCCGATTTTTATCAAAACATGTCGGCTCTGTTTTAATTGAACCGGATGAGAACACGAAAAAACTTGATCTCACGCTCGCTTTGAGTTCCTTCTCCTCTCACATGACTATCGGAATTTTATTTACTGACATAAATCCATTTCTATAAAAGTAAAAATAAAATTAAACAAAATAACTGTTGAAACGCAAAAAAGAAACCAAACTTTACTTTCAATTTATCTAGCAAATAATGTTTAAATTTAAATATTTTCAATTCACTTTTCCAAATATTTCGTCAATGTTAAACGGAAATTCTTTCGGCTGCATGAATAAATTTGTAAGAAAGCATAACTAACGACTAATGATTAAGCACTTGGAAAAATGTTAGATTGCGGTATTTCAAGCGATAAGGTTCGTGGAAAATATTCATTATGAGCGCGGGAATGCATAGCTCACGCTGCATTTCACCAATAAGGTGCGCCGAGTGACTTGAAAGTGACGTCAGACGCTGAATAAAAAGAAAGACTTGTCGCGTTGCCGTGACGTACTGACGAAAGAAAGAGTTGCGTCAAGTTACGTGGAGTTCCTGTACAAGTTGGTTGCCGCATGCATAGACGAGTCTTAACCCAGTGCTCTGAGGTTTCCACGGTGGTTACGCTTAGGTGGAACGTGAGCCACGCCCAGTCATTAGATTCGCAGCAACGCACCAAGGCCTTGCGCGCGCCTTCTGCTTTGCCCGCGCAGATTCATTCAGAATCAAGACGCATCGAATGACAACAATCTCACAAATGCCTCTGCAGATTCAAGTTTACCGTGACATTTAGATTCAATTAAAATTGTTAATCCGCTAATCCCGTCCATACTGAAAAAAGTAGAAACTCAAACATCATATTCTAGATTTTACACAATCGCACTGAAAACAAGAATATAAAAAATGTATTCAATATTTCGATTTGTTAAATTTAAAAGGGTAATTAATTATTGAAAGGGCATTTAAAACAATTATACAGATTTGTTTTGGTAGTATAATTCGTATATTCAGTATTAGACGTTTTTATTAATCATTTAGTGTGTCCAATTATTTCTTTCATTCTCAGTGTATCTTTATGTAAATGGCATTATGAAAAATAATTAAAAAGTGAATTACAATTATGTACAAATTTTCAGTTCGAAAATCTCAAATTTCCCAATCTATGTAGGATTTTTGCATTTACAAAAAAATAGCCAGAGTTTTCAATATATCGTCCAAGTTGCATTATATTTTCTAGCTTGTGAATTATAACGCCAATTATAGTAACGCGAAAAATATTAGTGTGGGTTAATAGTTGCTTTTACGATGTTTTTTTCTGGCAGTCCGAGTATAAATGAGGATGTGAAAGATCACCAATTACTGACAAGGCTAACCGTTAACTATTGACCAAATGATGGGAAACTCTAATCGTGTTCAAATACATGTTGTGGTCTTTTCAATTATACCTTTTAACATAAAAAATTATGTATCGAGAATGGCAACGTACTTAAAGGAATAATTAGTAATCCAGTGAAAAATCTTCACTTATATTCTATAAAATAAAATCACTCTAACACAAAAAAAATTTTCTCACAATTTTTTTTTACAAAGTCTTCATTATCGAAACTTTTTTGCAGTGCATTTATTTTGTAATATTCTATTCTACCCAAATTTTTTTTTAAAACCCGTCGTCACTCAACAAATTATTACCTGTTACGCGTTCCCACATTTACATCCGCACAATTTTGTTACGAATAACTCAGATACCTTCAATGCTTCCATATATGGAACTATTCGACTTTACAGCACTAGAATTCACTTGACACGAACGATTCAATTCAAGCACATAACAGAAATTGAGAATTTCGTCTCAGTCGGCCGAACGCATCGCTTTTTAACTCCCGACTGCCTCTCTGGGGCAAAAAGAACGGGAGTTATGCGTTTCACGGCGATCAGCTGATTTGAGCGATTTTTTTGTAACCAATGTTCTCGAAAACGCTTAATAATTACTTAACCAAGTTTTGTACGTCGCTTATATCACGAGCGCTCAACGTCTTTTTCTCACTTAGATAATTATGTTTTGCAAATAGCGCAAAAAGCACATTTGAATAAATCGAAATGTCACAAGATGGCCGCCATTATCGCGCTGTAGTGTAACTCACTCCACAGCGCATATGGCAAAGTGTTTACTTTTAAAAGGATGAAATAATAATAATTTTACGAAAATTAAAAAACTCCCGACTATAAAATAACCTCGAATACTAAAAAAACGCGGTAAATAAAAAATGGCGAAATATCTAAATAACATATCACATTATAGTCGGGAGATTCTTTCGTCATCAGGTGTGAAAATCTCTTGACTATGATATATGTTATTTAACTATTTCACCATTTTTTATTAACCGCGTTTGTTTATCAATTAAGCTTATTTCGTAGTCGGTAGTTTTTTAATTTTTGTAAAATTATTTTGTTACGATTAACTCAGATACCTTCAATGCTTCCATATATGAAACTATTCGACTTTACAGCACTAGAATTCACTTGACACGAACGATTCAATTCAAGCACATAACAGAAATTGAGAATTTCGTCTCAGTCGGCCGAACGCATCGCGTGCAGGAAGGAAGCACGTTGAAAGAAAACACGCTAGTCCAGCTAGACGGAAAATAAATGCTATCCTTAGAGACAAGCGCGCAACATTTAATCTTTATCGCCTTTCGCACTTATGCCTTTGTACCGTCCGTTACGATTCTCGATTCGCATTGGCGAAGCGAGACGATAAGTAGCGAACGCGTCGTGACGGTAGCTTCGAGTCGGAGACGCGTTTCCAGCCGAGGAAGAGAAATGTTAAATCTCGTCCCGACTCGGTGAACGCATCGACAAGGGCTTTAAGTGGTGGGTTGGGCTCCTCTTTCCGTACCTGACTGCTCAGCGTCACTGCGACCACAAGACACTAAAACACGTTCCTTTTCTCAATACACTAAGATCTTCTATACCTGAATCCTCATTTCTATTTTCCACGATACTCTTGGACCACCAACACTGTTTATTTTCCGTCTACGTCTCCTCAAGGTGAGAATTATTGATGTTCGAGGGTTCGAATGAATTTGTCAGAAGGCCCCGAGGCAATTTCTATATTTTGAATGCTTTCCAGTTGTAAGATTTTTAATATTTGATTATTATTATTTGATGAAGAATTAAATGCCGGTGGAATTTAATTCTTCATCAACGCTTTACAGTCTTTTAGGAAAAGTGTCTTTTGGTCGTTTCACAATTTCACGATTTCCAATTCCGAATGTAAAAAACGATGCACTTTAGTTTATTTTTTTCGAGATACAATACACACTGAAAAGCTTGTATTATTTTCTCTCTATATATATATATATATATACAACGTGTCCAACTCGTCGTGTTCCAAGAAATTGAGTCCTCAGATGTTTATTCGACGGTGAAAGTATTTTTCCCCTGTTTTGAGTGACCCTTAGTGAGTTGACGGCATGAAGCTCATAAACGTTAATAAACGGCGCCTTGCCTTCTCAGTCTAGCTGAGCAGGCGATATGCCATTGTAGCTATTGAACCCGGAGAACTAGCCGTGCCTTTGTATATATATATACGTGTAGAGGAACGTTTGTTGATTGCCAGAGTCCGAGAGGGTTCGCCTCGAAGAGCCATTAGCGCGCGACGCGTGGCAATTTCAAACGATCGTGAGGGCCTTCACCGTCCGAGCGCCACCGCCACAATATTCAGCTGCATTCAACATTCGCCTATCATTTCCAATGTTATTTTCCAGAATCGTTATTCACGCCGAGGCACCGACCAAACGTTACTTCGTTTTATTCGTATTACACATCGAACATGTGTTTCTTCTTGGCTATAGATCATAGTTGCTGATCCCACTGGGAAAGATGCCCATTCGCATGTATATATATTTCATCACTGACATGAATATTCGTATCATCTTGAGTTATACTACGGCTCTGTACTCGTATCGTGTTACCCAGTCAATTAGATTCTGTCAGCCTTTAACTCAATAAACATTTATTTTGTTCTCCATGATTATACTTGATTCTCTGATTATTCTTAAACCTCTTGACATAAACAAAAATAAAACACGAATTTAATGTAAAGGATACTAAAATATCGATATTACCCTAAATTTTTTTTATCTGGATTTTTGTGCATCGAAATTCCGATTGAATACAAAAATAAATTACAATTTATACAGAGATTAGTGCAATGAAATAGAGCTGCAATATCTTGCTTTTTTCCCGACCTTCGATTCATGCAATGATGAATCAATTTGAATTACGTACACTTTTTTGTTATTTGAATAATAAAAATTCATTAATTAAACAATATATATTTTGTTTAAAATTTTTTTTTCGTCCGCCTTCAAAAAAGGATGCAAAGTAGAACGTTTGGAAATTGCTTCCTTATAATTTTTCGCTTTTCACAAAGCTATATTTTTATGAGGAAATATATTAATCAACGTTGGCTTCCTCATAAAGGAAACTTTGTAAAAGGGAAAAATAATGAGGAAGCAGTGTGCAAGGTTCTACTTTGCTTCCTCGTTTAAAATACTAAATTTCGGCTCAAAATCTGGAATTTTTCTAAAATTAATGCGATAAAGATTGATTTTTGATAATTCAAAATTCTATAAAATCGGAATTTTTGCCTTTTCGTTAATGAATTATACATTTATGAAATCTACATATTATTTTCTTCACATATTGACTTTGGGATTGATATCTCAAGTTTTTCCGCAGTTAATGCAATACCGTTAATTTTGTTAATTTTTCAACATTTCATAAAAACAAATTTTTATATCGCTTACCACTTAATTATATATTTATCAAGGCTGAATGTTATTTTATTCATTTACCAAATAGTGAGTTCGATATGTCACATACATACATATATACGGACATTTTTTCTAGATCATAGATAGATTTTCTCGACATTTTGGACCATTTTGAGTGAAAAATCTCGGATAAAAAAAATAAAAACAAAACTTTCTCTATGAGGAATCAAATATTAATTCTAAGAAGCGGAGTTTACGCTTTTTTACTGAGTCGCTTTCTGAGTTAAGTATCGATAGTTGGATGAACGGAAGCTGGCATAACTGAAAGTAATCTGACCGCAAAATGACTATCGTGTCAAGGACAGATTAGTCACTGAAGCACTGAGTGAGTATCCACAATGCAAGGCATTGAGTTTAGCTCCGCAACTGTTAAACAGTGCATCGCACGAAAATTCATTAACCGTGCGAATATAGTCGACGCAGAGTCGATTCTATGTATGTATGTATGTACAAGATTCTTAGGCGAGCCTCTTAAACGCTCGTTACACATACGCCTCGCTAATCACTTTCTTACGCGATGAGCTAATCCCGTGAAATCCCTTATCATTAACCGATCTCAACAGCCGGAATCAAATACAAGTGCGAGACGATTAGTCGCTCCCAACTCATGATATCTCGGCTTCGCACTCGGTCGTTAACAAATTTTATGGTAGTAACATCGACCCTGTAAAAGTCCTTTTTTGTAACCCACGGATAACGAGTTTTTCAGCATAATTGCAGCTCAAGGTTTTTTAAATTAAAAGTTATTAAAATTCAATTCAATGAGTTTCGTTGGTTGTTGACAATTTTTCATTCATTATGAAGTCTCGAAAACTAAATTGCTCAAAGAAATAAATGACTACATGCTTTTAAAAAAACCTGATATTCCAGCTTTTTTATAGTGTAAGTTATAGATATTACTTATTAATTTAGATTATAATTATCTATAATTAAATTTAGAGATAATTACTATAATTAAATCTATAATTAAATCTATAGATAATTAATAACCTCACACTCATTGTAAATTAATTTTACACTTAACGTAAAGCATTACATTTTGTTACATCGATATTCACGTTGACTCATTTATCAATATTAAATTTTATCAACAGAATTTCATTAACCTTCTTGCATTAAAATTGACGTTGCAAAAAAGTTTTTAAAAAATGTAATTTTTACTTGAATTTATCTCACTGCTTTTGAAGAGCAGCGAAGAGAAACTTTCGAGTCGAGTCAATAGCGCTACGTTTTTGTGTCCTCGTTAATTGTTTCGGACCTTTGAGCCCTAACTAGCCAATTAGAGACATCCGAGTATATACATGTACATGTATGTATATGTATAATAAATGGGTCTGCCAATGACCTTGCGAAGCGTGTAATGCCAGCCGTATAATTTTTTAAATCTGATTTACAATTTTAATAAAAATCTGATTAGCTGTCGACTAACGCTTCGTTATTTAATCTCGTTACAGAAATCGCAAAGGTACGAGCGAGTTTGTTCCAAATCAGCGGCGTCAAGAAGGAACCACTGATTCTCCCAGAACCTGAAGGCGACATTATGACGTTAACAGAAAAAGTTTACGTACCTGTCAAAGAACATCCCGACGTAAGTAAATTCCATATAACCTCAAAAAATATATATGTATGTAAACTAAAGGTGCAACCAACTAAAACTTATAGAAATGAAAATGATGATACAATTCCTTCCGTGATTATAATTTCGTAATAATGACCTGCAAGAATTATGACGCATTTCGTAAACTTTCGGTTAGTTGAAAAAAATTACTAATTATCAACAAAACTTGGAGGTAATCTATTTAATGTGTTATTGATGCTGTGACCGAATTTTGTAGATGTTGAGATAGATGATCGTCTATTGGCGGCCAATTTGGAAGATTTTATTCCATTTTGTTATTCATACTGTTGTTTATTCATTGTATTAAAATCTTTTCGACTTTTGTGTACGTCCTTTTAAATTTTAGTGTGGGTCATAATCTATTTTGAACAAATCTACGAGAGTCAATGAATTTTGAAATTTTTTCGATTCTAATTGATCGATTTCGAATATTAATTTTTGTGAGTTGACGGTGACGTTAATCTCGCTGCATTCGGATACGTTTCACCTTTTGACTTTCGCAATATCTCGGACTAGTCAGTCAGTCCAACATAAAATAAAGTCATTAGAGACGACATGTTTCTTCGGAAATTTAGCAACGTGAGACATCATTCCAGTTAGTGGATTACATTATCCCAATTATTGGCAATCGTTGATTTAGTTTCAACTCCCATTACCAAGTTATTTAAAAGGTATTCGTCCGGTCGGTTCGTCCAATCAACATAATTGTCTGACATACCGCCCTTCTTTTTTTTTCCCCACTTAATTTCCAAGCGTTAATACGCTAAAATTGCGTCACTCTTGGCTGCTTCCACGGTAGTTTACCTCATCAACGAGAATTTTATGGTTTAAAAATAAAAACTAGTTCAAAGTGGTTTCATGGAAGCTGTGCTTGCGCGGAAATGTCTGCGCGTCGACACTGTGAGAGCTCCAGTCGTACGCAACTTCCTAAGATTTATTCTTCTGTTTGCAACGCAATAGCATTATTTAGTGTACATCAAACACGGCGCAGTCGTAAAGCAATTATATACCGTTTATGCGTCCAAGACTCGTGTCATGCATCGTTTGAGATAGTCGAATCCTATAAAAGGTTCCCTGTCAAAGCATCGTCTAATTCACATAAATCGTGATTAAAGCCTCGCCCCCACGCCTTTACTTTTCTACATATATAGCATCAGCGATGGTACATAAATACACAAAGACAATTTGTTGTCCTATAACATCTGGCAATCATTTTTTTGTTGTTGCTAATGACTCTTCCTTTCTAACGACTTTAGTGAGGGGCCCATTTTTTGTTTAATTTATCTTCTTTCGAATTTGGATGGTTTCGTCGAAATAGGAAATAGTCAGTAGCTTAAAGCTAAAAATACTTTTGTTTTTTGCCTGATTGTTATGGATTCGTTAGAAGTTATGGAAAGCTAATAAGTATAAACAAAGTTATAAACTCTGACAACTCGACTATTTCTTTCCAACAACTTTAATGAGGCCCACAAAAATAATTGACTAAAAGACAATTGAACTAGAGAACGTTGACAACGGTCAAGTTATAGAACACTCATAACTAGATACAAAGTAAGATAAATTCTCACAATTTGCACATCTATAAACCCATAATATAAAATGCCTAAACATTGAGATTGAACAAGAGAAAATAATAATGATGAACAAGACATTCACGTTGCAATCGATCTCAAGAAGGAAGACTAACATAAAGATTACGCCACACTTGGAGTTCAAAAAAAAGTAACACACAACAAGTCAATTTAATGTGTTACAAGCTCTGAAAATAGTTTTTTTCCCCTCTGACAACTCGACTATTTCTTTCCAACAACTTTAATGAGGCCCACAAAAATAATTGAGTGAAAAACAATTGAACTAGAGAACGTTAACGACGTTCGAATTATGGAAAGCTAATAAGTAGGTACAAAGTGAGATAAACCCTCAAAATTTGCACATTTATAAACCTACCATATAAAATCCCTAAACATTGAGATCAAACAGAAGAGAATAATAATCTTAAACAAGCCATTCACATTGCAATCGTTCTCAAGAAAAAGCCTGACAGAGAGATTACGCCACACTTGGAGGTCAAAAAAAAAGTAACAGACAACAAGTCAATTCAATGTGTTACAAGATCCGAAAATAGTTTTTTTTCCCTCTGACAACTCGACTCTATTTCTTTCCAACAACTTTAATGAGGCCCACAAAAATAATTAAGTAAAAAACAAGAGAACTAAAGAACGTTAACGACGGAACATAGTTCCTGTTATTTTTTCTGTGTTCCGCCCGTGTAAAAAGGGAAGAACGAGAACGTCGAAGTCAACAGTTTGTGGAGATATTTGTGTACTAAACGTATAACAACGAAAGACTAAAGCTCGTCCGCCCATACAGCAAGAAGCACATAATAGGTGGACTCCCGACACGCCTCGTCGAGTCGAACTCGCGATACGGAAAGCGAGACGTGTAGGTAGTATTGTTGTATTCCCGCATGTATATATAATATATAACAAGATGCAGCGGCTCAAAGTCTCGATGACTCGTTGCCGCAGATGGTTATCCACACATGAGATTCCCGTGACAAATTGTATTGTAACGTATTCGTACCACGGAGAGGGGATACACGTTGAGAGGAGTCGTCGAGGACTCGAGGGAACGAGCGAGCAAACGAGCGATCATTGCGAAGGCGATTCACTCAAGCGCACTACGCGCTCGCTGTGCCTTCGTGGGTTTCGTAATGCGGGCATAACTCTCAGTTTTTATGACGCCTCGGTGAGACACTTGTTCAACATCGGCTTCAAACTTGCGTGTGGGTGCATCAGCATATAAAACGTCTTACTTAATTGACAAAGTTTTTATTCTCTAGTCTATAGAGGCAAAAAAACGTTCGGGGTCGCCAGTATACTATTTATTACAGTTACTATTAGATTTAAAAAAATAGTTTTTACTATTAAAAATTACACAATGCTAATGAGCAATAATTCTAGCAAGGTGTAATTGTTGAAGCGATAATTTACTGTCTGTTGACCTAATTTTCTTGAAATCATGAATTTAATTTACCGTAAATCGGCCAAAGCACCTTCAAGACATTTTTCATCATCTGGCGTTAAACTACGTAAAGAATAAGTTTCCTAAAGTACACTATGGAAATTCCACACGTCGATCTTTCGAGAATTGGTAAAGAAGGACAAAAGCCAACGCACGAGAAACTCAAGAACTCGAATTCCTTCTAAAATGCAGACAAGAAAATTTATTTTCCAAACATTTGGATCTATCGACAATAAATAGAATAACTTTCACAACTGATACAGAAATTTCAAAAAACTTTTAAACATAACATTTAGCCTTCATTCGCCGAAGCAACTAAAGAAATTAAATTTACCATAAAACGGCTAAAGCATCTTCAAAACATTTTTCATCATCTGGGGTTAAACTACGTAAAGAATGAGTTTCCTAAAGTACAACAAGAAACACTATGAAAATTCCACACATCGATCTTTCGAGAATTGGTAAAGAAGGAAAAAAGTCAACACACGAGAAACTCAAGAACTGGAATTCCTTCTAAAATGCAGACAAGTAAACTTAATTCCAAAACATTAAGATCTATCGACAATAATAGACAAATTTTCACAGCTAACAAAAACACACAGAAATTTGAAAAACTTTTAAACACAACATTTAGCCGTCATTCGCCGAATCAATTTAATCGACCACAAAACGGCTAAAGCTTCAAGACAATTATGGAATAAACTTGATGTAGTAAAAATTGGAGACGGAAAGGTTTACGGATTGCAAGGTGTTCTCTATCGAGGCTCGCGTTGGTAGTTTTTCTTGAGGGTGCGCGGCGAGAGGAGTAAAGGGACGACGGCAGAGGAAAAGCAACGCACGAAATGTGTACAGTCAGGGTCTATTTCGGTGAATGCTAAGAATAGAAGCCGCTGCCTCACTTGCGAACACGTCGAGATGGTGAAGCCCTCGCCTCGTTCCTGTAGCCGAGCGACGTGCACCGGAGTTTCGGGCTACTCGAGCGCGCCCGCCACGAGAGTTATAATAACGAGGCCGAGAGGGCTGTGCACGTTTCTGGCACCAGGATGTTAGTGTTTGGACATTTGCCTGCGCTTTCGCGCATATGATACACCGAGCCCTACTCTTATTCCGTCTCTTCATCCTGTCCTTTGTCGCATCTAATGCATTAGAAAATATCTATCACTCGAAGGGAAAAATAAATAAAAATATATGGGGCATTCTATAGTGATTCGACCAGGTTTTGACCTCAACCACACCGATTTAGCTCATAATTTTTCTTATGCTTAGTTCGACGCTTAACTACACAAAAAAAATGTATTTTTATTTTTTTTAATGCAATTTTTTTTAAATATATTTTTAAAGTGACATATCGAATGCCATCATTTGAAAATCTGAAAAAATTATGAAAAATACTTTGTTCGATAACAAAATTATCTAGCTGATAGCCAAAGTGGGGATGATTTTTCTTCTTACAGTTTTTAAGCTTTTTTTATTTGAAAAAAAAAAAAAAAAAAAAACATTAAAAAATATAAAGAATAATTAATTTACTGCAAGCGATTGATCAAATGTTTATTTATGTAGAACCGAATTGGGAGATTTTTTTCAGATTTTTCCAAGTTATGTACATTTTTTAAAAATAATTCTTTATATCGAATATCGGATATCGAATGCCATAATTTAAGAATCTGCAAAAATTCTAAAAATACAAAAAATTATAAAACAGAAAAAAAAATCAATCTACTATGGACGATATGTCAAAGATGTCTGTATAAGAACTTTTTCAGTAACGAAACAAACTGTGATCTCTGAGAATACATAATTCTTAGAGAAATCCACAGAATGCGATTTTTAAATTATGGCATTCGATATTCCACTTTGAGAAAATATTTATAAAAAATTTGCGTAATTCGGATAAATTCGGATGTGAACAAAATTTCAAGTACTTTTTGGAGTTGGTCTAATGATATAAAAAATTGTCGACCGACCAGTCGAAATTCCGAATCTGTATGATGTAAACAATTGTTAAGAAAGGGGTCTTGATAGTTTAAAGGGCCAACACCGATCAATGTTGGTACCCTATAATGCAAGGCACTGCTCAGAATTCCAGGGAAGCTGTAAAACTCGGCAACCTCGATCTTAGAAAGTCTGTTGCGTTTGAGAGGAATCTATCTGATCGGAGAAATCGACGCACAAGGCGCTGTCAACTACTCTAACGGCAATACTATATACGGCACTCGCTCGGAAAAGTCTTGGCGAAGCAGTAAAGTCCTCGAAGCACCGGCTACTGCAGCTTGTTTAGTAATTACTGAAATTCGTAGAAACAGCCGCAAACTCACATCTTAAACGTTTTACAGCAACTACGGCGACTCAGGATAGAGTCTATAAACGTCAACAAAAAAGGCTGTAACAACAAGATTTAAGACATTTTGCGATGGTGAAAAAAGATTAAAAATAAATATTTATACCAGATAACATTTCAGAAATTAATCTGGATTTAGTTGGGTAAATTAAATGCAGATGAAAATTCAGCATAAAATAGTTTGTCTGTTGTCGCTATATTCATTGCTAAGTAATATTGCTGATTATACACAGAATTAAGAAAATGTCAGCTATATCAGCTGTTTGTATTCCTGTATTAAAATTTTTGTTGATTGATACACAAAACAAATTCCTGAGATAATGAAACGCCTCGGAATACAGAGCCTTAGTCTGTTAAAAATATTTCCATAAGCTTTCGCTAAAGGAAGTACTTATACGTAAATTGGTATATTAAATTCACCGGGCAAGTATTTAATTGCAGTATTTTCTGCGAAATCTTGTAGAAATCGGGAAATTTAGCATATTTTTTGAATTCATCTTTCTTGAATTCAAGTTAACAATTCATTTCGATCATTGAAATATTTTCTTGTATGAAATAGATATTTATTGCCATAAGCAGATACAGAAAATGAACCGTAGAGTTGATTCAAAGCAATCACTTTTCTGAATGCTGCCAGAAAAACGATTTAGTTAAATTAAATAAATATTTATTGGATTCAGAGTTGTAAATGTGTAATACTCATAGCAATAATAATTATTATACGATCCGCTCTATAATTATGATTTTATAATAATAACATGTAGCGATTATAATACGATTACTAAACTTTTGTATACCTGCAAAAATGGTAATTTTCAATAAAAGTTCACACTAATCCTTTCAAAAAATGGAAAAACATAATTTACGTTTTATATATTTATGTCATATAAATATATTAAGAAATTAATGCATTTATTATTTCTTCCATTATTTCCACTATTTCTTCCAATGTTAAAGTAAATATTACTACTTTTTTCTTGCCACTCAAATGCTTACAACCTATTTCACAATCACCACATATTATCACTATGAAATCATAATTATTTCTTCCATTATTTCCACTATTTCTTCCACTGTTAAAGCGAAAATGACTACATTTTTCTTGCTACTCAAAAGCTCACAACCTTTTTTACAATCCCTACATGCTATTACTATGAAATCATGATTACAAAACAAACCGTACTGTAAACTATATCTCATGAATTAATGGGCACTTACAGCTCTGATTTACTTCAACAAAATTTTTCTCTCAGTGTAATGCGAAATAATATGTATAAAGACAAAGTGACGTGATGGCAAAAGGGGAAGTCGCTGTCGTTGACGCGAGGTATCCTTCGATGTATGCGCGTATATGCGGAGTTGCCAGGAACGGCAGCAGCAGCGGGTCATTTGATTTATACGCAGTGTGCCAGAGCACGATTTCTCTCAAGCGGCACCTATTATAATGACGCGGGCGCGCCTTCCTTCGAGTCACCTTGTCTCTGTCTTTCCCGATGGTCTTCAACGGCCACGAAGCCTGGAACGCGTAGAGCATTACTTCACATCCTGAATGGGAACGCGTTGCGCGTACCTTCGTATCAACGCACCGCATAAGTAGGTACACAAGAAGCGATTCTCAAGCTCGTACTCATGAGAGAGAAGAATATTTCGCGGGCTAAATATTCAAACACCGCCATTACGTAATTCACGTCAGCGTTATTACGTTTTTGAGAATTCGATGCACAACTCGCAGTCATCTTTGTTCTTTGTATTATGGGCGTTGCACGCTGTTTGACCGGAACCATTCGTCTATTCTTTGCTCATAACCACAACTCGAGAAGTCTTAGTCTTTAAACCGCGTCGCGATTGTTCTGAAAGCGAATTTAACGATTTTCACTTCTTCTTTCTTCCGGTGAGAAAATTGTGTTGATTGTTTCGCTCGAGTTCACTTGTGTCAGCAAAGCCTAAATGCAAAATAAAGTTTTTTTGATGTCCTGTATGTGCTTGGATTATGATTTATGAATTATGAATTATTAATTGAAAATATCGTACATACTCAACAAAATATTTAAAAAACTTGTGACATATTCATTTTTTATTAGATGTCGTGAAAGTATCGAGTATGTTTTTTTTCAATGCATTAAGTTGTCGTTATAAAAAATTAGTCTTCGAAAAATCTATGTTAAAATTAATACAAAAGTGTTGCAAGTTTTTTTGCAGATAAAATTTAATATACGAATATTTATTAATATTCAAACAAAAATGTTGTAAAATTCGTAGACGTTTGTTTTGATATTTAATTACGTCGGAGATTGAATTTCATTTTTCATGTACTGTAATGATTTAATGATTATGTGTTAAAATGTTCAATCTCTCGATTATCGAAATTCATTGATTTGTATTAAATTTGCAATTATTTAATGAATGAAACATATTAATTTCGATTTTCTATACCGAGTTTTACAAAATCCATATACATTTGTATCGGACAAACGGAAACTTTTTTTTACAGTGTAATGTCGAGGAAATTTGATAAGTAAAATTAATAAGACGAAAATCACAAAATAATAAGATTATCAACAAATGTTTTTGAAGAAATTGAAAAAAAAAACAGTTTGTGTGATTTAATGATTTATATGTACGTCTGTTTTGGTTGATAGACCGCTTATCTTATTGATAAAATGTCAATGAAATAGCGTTCACTAGTTGGTCGTAGATTATATTTATTATCGCTCATATCATTGAAGTCTCGTACATCTATTGGTGAACTTGACAATATCTTCTATAGTCATCTTAGAGAGTTAACGCCTTGAGTATCGATAGGCTGGGATTGTGGGCTTTATCGAACGTTTATCTTCGAGCCAACGATGAGATTTTCTATTAATACCTACGCGCAAATCGTTCTCACGTAGCAGACGAACGTCGCGGTAATAATCGGTCATTATACCGTACGATTCGTTAACGAGCGCGTTGACCCTGTGCGAAAAGCGATTGATGGCTGCTGCCGAGTTACGCAAGTTCGGAAATCGTCGTGATTCATGACAATACGCGTTTGAACAATTTGTAGCTTATACAGCGACACACTTGTGTCTTGTGTGTTTATCTTACCATCGAACATCGAACTATTTGCTTTTTAATATATTTTCATTTTCTAGAAGAATCATTCGCACACTGAGAAAAAAATTATAATTTAATTTGTTGAATATCCTGATAGGTTTATTGAAATCATTGCATTGCTAACTCCCGAAACGATATGTATGTATCAAACAATTATGTTAATTTATTACTTCGGAACTTTGATCAGTCCTACTCTGAAAATTTTTTAATTTTACCAACACATAGACCCAAAGATTCCGTAATTTTTTCAGTAAAAAAAAGTGGCTTTTTTGGTTGAAAAAATAATCTTTACATTTTTCAGCAAAAAAGTAATATTATCGGGTCGCAAAATTTTTTGAAAAATTTCATTGAATCACATGAAACTACAACTTTTATGTTGGAACAATTTTTTTCTATGACTTTAATCTTTGAAATATAGACTTTAAAGAAATCCCCCATTTTCTGTAACATTGGATTTCGAAATCTGGACAAATTAGCAGAGAGTAATTTCAATTGGTACTACAATGTGTTCAATTATGGGAATAATCAAAGAGATTTGAAAAAAGAGAATCTGAATTGAGGAAGAATCCCTTATATACAACAATTGTTATCAAGCAATTCTATTTTATAAAACGTGTTAACTGCAGTTCAATTATAGCTCATACAATAAATACACATGATCATGTGTATGATGATTTTGCGATGGAATACCGAATATTCTGCTATTTGAAGGTTCTTCATTTTCCACTCGAATCATGCGTTTTAACACTTCTTTCTTTCCATTTTTCAGTTCAATTTTGTCGGGAGGATTCTTGGACCCCGAGGCATGACCGCCAAACAATTGGAACAAGAAACGGGTTGCAAAATCATGGTCCGAGGAAAAGGATCAATGCGGGACAAGAAGAAGGTAACATCGAGTGCAATTTTTTCATTAAATTATAATCAACCCGAAATTCTAGAAAAACAAAATGAAAAAAAAAATTACAGAAAATATTTTCGTTGTTTATTCTTGTATAAAAATCCATACAACATAACTTTTACAATATCCATCTGTCTTCCCTTAAGATAATTATGTCGCGAAGGTAATTCAAACTCCTATGCATAAACTTTTAAAATATCGTAATTTAGCTATTCATTTTTGATTGTAGAAAATCTTAAAGGCTTTCATGGAATATTCGAATAAATAATTAAAACTTAAAAATCGATCTTCTTACACAGCGCTTATCGGAGGACTAGCAAAATCGATCTTTCAATCGACAATCAATTAGTTACCGTACTTCGCTCAAAAAAAAAGAAAAAAAAAAACAAAAAGTACTACAGATTCGCAAATCACTCAGAAATCAATGAATAATAAAAAAGGTGACGTCACCAGACTAATGTCCAATTGAAGCAAGGTCAAAGTGCACGATACTGGGCAAAATAACGTTTCCTAACCTGATTATCGTAAAAATGAAGTTAAATCTACACTAACCATATACATTATTTACATATAATCGTTCCAATCTGATTGCGAAAATTTTCAAGAACGCTCCATTATTTATTATGATATTATTGAGGCAGTCAAAGTGACGCATACGATTATTTTTCAATGGCGTATAGACGCTCACATTTATAACTCCGACATATCGACAGAGCTACTTTGATATAAATATTCAATTATTTTTCTCCAGAGTTTATTTAAAAACGAACTTTAAAAAAAATGTCTGACAAATATGTCTCGCTTTGTGGGAAGGGGTTAAAACAAGTGAGCAAGAAATGCTCTGTTTTTAACGTTATTAAACGTGTTCGTGATGCCCGTTGGCACACGTATTCCGAGTCTTCGATGCCATGTATTTGCGACGCGCGATCGCGAAGGAAAATTCATGCCGATTAAGGCACGATCAGGTAAAGTAGGGAGAAAAAGGGAAGCGAAGGAAGGGAGCAACGAGCCCCCCTCCAATCGATGAGAGGACGTGGTCACTGACTTTTACCTTATAATCTTGGTGCACGAGAGAGTCTCGATTTTCTCGGCTCCGCGTTGAACGTGGTCACACGAACGCAACAACTTAGTCGCGACCCCGATCGCTTCTCTCGATTCGTCTCTTTTTTTCCCTTCTCCTTGGAAGGTCGACGTTTTTCCATTCGTGAATCTCTGCGACTCGTTCTCCTCGAAAAGCCTCTTTTCTCACTGTAAAGAAAAAAAAATGTCACTGGAATAAAACTATTTCACTGAAATGACAAAGAAAGAGATTAAAAAAGTTGTTCGTAATAATGATTATAAAATAAACAATATGTAGGGAGAAAAATTGTTCCTTGAAATTAGTGCGTGATTAAATGTATGCAAAAAGTATATTTGCTCGCAAATTATCAATTAGATCAATCAAGCTAAAGTCAAGTGAATATAATCTTCCATAAAAATCGTGGAAACAACGTTTTTTCATTATCTTTTTTTAAATATATAAATATGATTATTGTGACGAAAAATAAATGTTGAGAAATGATCATGTTTATTAACGTGAGAAATTCTCAGAAACCGTAAACAAATATGTCATTTGATAATTGTTGTAGTTAGTCTTAGTTAACCGTCGCAGTCTAGTAAATTTCCTCAGTCGCAAATTTAACCGTTTAGTTGATTGTGACAGCTGATAATTTTTTCCGTGTTCCGTAGTGCGTTCGTTATGCGTTTATCTGTCGAACGATGAAACTAGCTCGATGCTCATTATTTAGGCAGCTGCGTCAACTACGAAGCAGAGACAAAAAGATGTATTCGTTTCTACGCTGTTGCTTCTGGATGTGTTTAATAAGCAGTACATGTAAACAATTGGTCAGTCCAACGGTTGTGACAAAGTAATAAGCGTGCTAATTTTCGCAACGCCTTATGAACTTGAAAATTTCCCTGGCACAAAAAACAGACGCGAAAACTCTTGACTTATTTCCTGGTATATTATCGTTGCATCGTCGCTGCGTGTGGCACGTGAGAAAATTCAATTTTCAAAAAGAATGCAAAGATTAAAATACCATTTTTAATATAAATAGTCATCATTTTTTCAAGCTGCGATTGGAAATTAAACTGGGGCTATTGTAAGTACGAGTGAACTGGTGATAAGGCCTGTTAGTTGATATTAATTTTTTTATGCACATTTTTCGCACTCTGTCCTCGGAATATATTTCTTTCACGGAAGTTATGTAAATAGGGTTGAGAATGTCCATTATTCGATTCGATATATATTAATCCTGTAACTGGCTCAATAATTACTGTTTTTTAAAAATTAACTCCCTCTTTTGTTGTGTACCAATTTTAAATAACTGGTAACAAAAAAATTCCTCACAATTTCATTGAAAAATAAGAACACATTAGAAATTATCAATATATTATGTTTATTATTATTTTAGAATAATACATAAATGAAATCGTAGAAAAATTTTTGTCCAAAAAAATAATAATGAAGGCTACGACCTGCTGATCGATAGCGACGTCGAAATCATTCTTCCCAAACGATTAATCGATTATTGTATTTTTATCTCGACAGGAGGAACAGAATCGAGGTAAACCAAACTGGGAACACCTGACGGACGAGTTGCACGTGTTACTTACGGTCGAAGACACCGAAAACCGAGCCACGCTGAAGCTCGCACGCGCTGTCGAGGAAGTCAAGAAGCTCCTCGTGCCCGTGGTGAGACAGTTCCAACTACTTTTTTTATTTTCATGCGCAATAAGTTGACTCCCTCTCCAATATTTTTAATCTTGTGTTTCCAAAAATATCTACATTTATCATAAAAAAAGCAAACGAGATTTTACGAGCCCTTGCAAACCTAAAAAATCCAATATACATTGTATATGAATGTAGTAAATTTTGCCACGATCCTGACGGTGATATCGATTGTTAGCAGGCTGATGGCGAGGACGAACTCAAGAAGAGGCAGCTCATGGAGCTCGCCATAATAAACGGCACATACAGGGACTCAAACACCAAAGTTGCAGCTGCTGCAGGTAAATAATAAAATCGGAGTTGAATTATGAGTATTAAATTCAAGAAAACGATGAGTTTCATTGCAATTGGTAGTCGATAAATATCTAAATGTTCTCCCTACAACAACAACTAAGTAACACTTTTCTGTTTGATATACAAAATATTTACTGGTTTTTATATTTATAAACTTTAATACGTCAGTAAATTCGCGGCAACTTGACTCACGAGTATCTTATTTTTCAATAAAGTCGTATTTATAATACAAAACATAAAACAATAAATATACAAAAGAACTGACAAGACTGATCGCGTGGCACGCGGAAGATAAACGATTCGAATTCCACGGGCGACGCACGTAGTGTCGTCTTTTCTCAGGAGAAAACATTCGGCTTTTTTTAAATCCAAAATGGTAACTTGAGTGCAGGGTTACATTTCTTCTTAACGAAACCTTTATAATACATGTCTTGTCGTAATAATTATTTATTCAATTCATTTTAAAATAATCAAACTCTATGACACCGTTTTTTAAACAATATTTCCATTAAATGTTAATTTTAAAAAATAGTGCCATTATCATATACATGTAAATCAAATTCAATATTTAAAAAAACCTTGCATCCTTGTCTTAAACAGATAAATCAACATGTTGGGAATTTGCTCTTTCTATTTTTTTTTTTATTCCGTTATTTCGTTATTATTCGAGCGTTTCCGAAAGTACATTTGATAACGTATATTTAAAAAAAAAAATTCGACATTCCATAAAATAAAAAATTCCGTACCGTTAGTCACTAAATTATCCATGTATAATGGCTGAATATTACTTTGTTCACATACAAAATTTAAGCTCGCTATTTCAAGTTTTGCGAAAGTTATAATAAAGCGATAATGTCAATTTTTAGAAAATTAAAAATTCTATAAAATCCGAACCGCTTTACCGATTTCGTGGCAATTGAATACCAAACAACATTGAGTGTGTCTTCCCTTATCAAAAACTATTGAACTCAATCGTCGAACTTGTACGAAAGTTAGAGCGACCACGACCTTTTTTCGAAAAATTAAAAATTACATAAAATCAAAATAGATGCATATATTCAGTTAAAAATCGCAACATTCAAAGAGGAACACCCGCTTCACTTGCCTGCCAAATTTCACCTATCGTACATACGTACATTTCATCCTAAACCACTTTTCTCAACGTTTTGAACCATTCTGAGTTCTCACATAAAAACATTTTTTACAAAATTTCATTAAAATGAAGCTTCCTCTACGACGAAGTAAAATAATATAAAGTTCATTAATTTTCCGCCTTGTATATGAAATGAAAATTTTGAAAATGAGACTCTTCGCCGTGAAATTCATGTCTGTCAAGTTGAATCAAGATTAACCGAGTTCAGCCTAAAGAGTCAGTATAGCGTTTGACATTGCAGCTTGCGACGAGGAATGGAGGCGCGTGGCGGCGGCGGCCGCCGAGACGCAGCGTCTTCTTCCAGGACTTGGTACGCAAATGCGAACGCAAAACGCTCCATTGGGAGCGCCGCTAATCCTCTCGCCGCGAATATCCGTCCCGACGACCGCAGCATCGCTTTTGAATGGCTCCGGTCCACCAGGATCTCTTCTGTCAGCCGGTGACCCTCACGGACTCATATACACACCATACGCCGACTACGCCAACTACGCGGCCCTGGCAGCATCTCCACTGCTCACCGAGTACGCCACAGCGGACCATTCTGGTGGGTTGTTTGCTCGCTGACGCTAGGCTCGAGCCCGAGTTCTTTACATTGCTTACATTTTACGGTCCGATATCCGCCGTTTTTTATTAGGCCTTAACCAAGAACCGGGCACTCGAAAAAATCGCATTCGATCATGAATTATTATTACTTCAACTATTTTCATTTGCGATTATCAATGTTCACGTATTTCGGTACGATTAACGTGCCTACGATATTAATTCGTCCTCGATACTTTTTTTTACATATAAATACAATTATCAGCCGTCTTCTACGCGTTACGGACGTGTAGGCGCTCGTAGGATTTTAAGAAATAGCTGATTACAGTCATTTACTAGTCGCGTCATTAATCGTTAACGGTCACAAACGTTTATCGCGTTGTTAACGATCATACTCGTCGCAGAACGTTAGGGTTCTACGTTTTCGTTCGCAACTTTCTTTTACTTATTTTTTTTTAACGTATTATCTTCTTTTTTTTGTTTTCTCTCTATCGTAATTCGCTGCAAATTGTTCTTTTTTTAAATTATTTTTCATCGTGTAGTTTAAAGTAACGATACCCGCAACGAGGTTTTCAGGTGCTTGCGCGTCACGGAGAGGATAACGTGACAATACTGCGTGTTTATGAAATAACGAGAATGCAGATACTATACTAGTCCAGAAGATTCATATAGCGTCGGGTGAAAGAGAATTGCATTTTATGCAAATGGCCTATATGTCGATTAATAAGTGCGTACTAACTTGGACGTTCTCGGATTTTTCTCGGGGTTGCCATGCCTCGTCCTCGACGCCTGCACATTTTTTTTATCTATCTCACTCGTATACATTTTTTTCTTCTCGATTATTCGACTTCGCGGAAAAATCTGTTAGAATTTTTAGAATTTTTTTTATTTTATAACGAACAAACAAACGCATGTACGTAGTAGTATTTATATATAATTTTGGCGCTTAACGAACTCGGGTTGAGAGTTGTGTGTGTGATTCAATCGATAGACTCAAATTTTTTCTTTTTTTTGGGTTTATTAAATGATATTATTTCAATGCTAACAGTATTGAAAGTGGCATGGTAACAAAGTCAGTTCAACAATTTTCAGCAATACGTCGCGCATCACACAATTGGCAGTGGGATAACACAAGAAAAAGTCCGTATTCTCCGCGATAGCGCAAAGTATTTCGCGTTACCCCCGTAATAAATCAATAATTCATAATATACATAGCGTTCGCATACTTACCCGTAACTGTAAGTAACGTTGTTTTTACATACCAAACGGAAATATACTCTCTATATATGGATCCTCAGGATATCGTGTCTGCGAGGCGTCCAATCGTGTGGCACATTCTCGTGCATTACTCAATGCAATAATCAAAGGCCATTCATTGTTGTAGTTATAAAAGTCGTATTGACATATTATAAACGTATAGATACATATATTTATATTTATTGAAAGTAGCAGGTTAGTGAGTATTAGAATATTAGCTTTTGCAGATTTTTTTTATATAATTTTTTTTTGTTTTTATTTTCCCCGAGTGGTAACGTCAAAAGAGATTAATGATAACGCGTCGACAAATCTCAGTGATTGCGAGTCGTAATTTAAAAAAAAATTTATTTACGTACTAACAATACGTACTAAACGCTCGACAATTTCTTCTACAATTTATTATCGATAATACGGTGATGGGTCATTAATGAAACTTTGCTAATTTTGCATTTGTTATTACGTTGATTTTCGTTTTTTAAATAGTTTTTTCGTTTTTTATTTTTTTTTAATTGTTAGCATCCGATGCAGAGGCATTACCAGTTAACACTACAAAGTACTACTAGAATCTAGGGACGGGCGATGTTTGTCGATCTATCAAAAAACGAATATTTTTCACCTTTGGAATCCATGTTTTTTATTGGTTTTTTCTGTGAACCGGTTAAACGAATTTTTATCGTTAATCGTAAATTCGATAATTATTGACAGTTTTGAAAAAACGTTCATCATTTTCAATCTTTTCTTGGAAAATACATTTTTTATAACAGATCGTATCAACGGTGACCGTAAATTCGTCGATCTATCAAAAATCGAATATTTTCCGACTTTGGAATTCATGTTTTTTATTGATTTTTTTCTATGAACCGGTTCAACGAATTTTCATCGTAAATCGTAAATTCGATAATCATTTACAGTTGTAAGAAAAGTCTTACGATTTCCAAGTATTTTCTTGGAAAATACATTATTTACAACAGACCATATCAACGGTGACCGCAAAAAAGTAATCGTTTATTTAAATGAGTTTCCCTCTGATAAACGATTCTACATTCTAAATTTTAATCCTAATCGATTTTATAGACATCGCCCGTCTCTACTAGAATCTCGAGTGGATATCCCTAGGGTTGGCCTAAAAAAACACAACTAAAAAAAAAACAACGGGAATAACAAGTAACACGAACCGTCCGCCTTACCACGAGACTCGCTCACCTCACGTTTTTGCTTATTCCGAGATCGTCGAGTCCAACGAATGGATTGAACAAACGAAACAAACTAAATCAGTTAATCCCTCGGCTTCATTCATAGCGTTTTTTTTTTCGTTTTGTTTTGTTTTATTCTTCTTTTTCGAAGATGAAAGTTTGAAAAAGTGCGAATTTTGAATGCCTCCTTTTAATCCGACAGATAACTTCGACGAGGAGACATCTCAAAGTGTTCATTATGTGGTTCTGCACAACTACTGGCGGTACTGGGACGGCTTTACGATCTATACTTTAATTCGGATAACGTAGCGCTGTGCGCCCTCAAAAATCTAATGAATATGTTCGATTCTTCACCGAATCGGGCTGCACGTAGGACTAGAGTCACCGAGGTCGTCTATCTGCATGGCCAGAGGTATCTGATGAATTTAGCATCTTAGGCTTTAATAATATCCGAAAAAAATCGGGTCGTAGCGCTTCGGGATGTTTCCTTGTCAGTTTAGTTTGGTCAATTCTATTGCAGTTATAACAACTTTGTTTTTTGTCAACTAACTTGACCGGTGATAGGTAGGCGTAGGGTTTTAGGCAGACAGTAGGTGTAGGGAAACTACCCAGGGACCAAACAACCGCGTTTTTATTCAGGACTGATGGTTCTAGCGTATATTTGTAGGTGTTTAAGCGTGTCGAAGACTACACTTTGAAAAAGGATCCAATTGATATCTCGATAACCGGGAAATAAAACCGTACAATCGCAGAGAAATCTACAAATGAATAACAAGTGCCAAACAAGTCTCCAATTCAAAATATCTCGATAATTTGAGGACGTACATGCCATAAACGACAACGGATCATTTTCTATGAATAGTCTTTGAAGAACATTGAATATGCTATTACCAGAATCATGTACATTATTTTATATTATTTTATATCGATTATTTAATTTTATTTTTATAAAGATTTAGCCATATTTATGCCAAGGGTAAAGGCGACGCGCAGTATAGGTCTTAATTATAATACTCATTGTGACTTTGAATGAGTGAAATGGCTGGTTACATTTTAGTTTACGTATTACGATATTACCTGATTTCCTTCGAGAATCAAACAAAAGCAAGAATAATAATGAAAAAGCAGAGACGCAGCCTTGAATATACATATATATATTTATAAATATATATAGATATATCAGAGTGAGAAGGAAATCTGACGCGCAGCGGCTTTTTCCAATTATCATGATCTTTAGGTAATAATCGATCGCTCTTACGACTTAAAATTTTCATTCGCCGTATAATTATTCTTAAATTTCTTGCATACGTCCCGGAAAAGCAAACTGTAACACAAACAATCTTATCCAAAATCTGCAATTCGCCGATATTATAAAAACCGATAAAACAATAGTTACTTCACGGTGTAAGCCCCAGAAAATTGTGCATTTAAGGAAAAAACACTTGTCGTCGCTAGGACAAAACTTTCCAACTGTCTATTGTATCGCAGTTTACTGTGTTTGCCGATTCCGGGCCGTACGCACGTGTGCAATTTTACTGTGCGTCATGTGCGAGGTAGTAAAACGTTTATTACTTATTACGGCGACGATTAAATATCTAATTCGTCAAGATCATGTCCTTTTATTATTACAGATATACGTGTGTTTTCTTGCAGCTCACGCCCAGTAAATGTCGCAATTAATGATATAAAAAATGTTTTTTGTCGTTGTAATAAAGAAAATGTTAGCTATAGTGGCAGAAATCAACTGTGTGGTTGACAACGGCTATGGACGTTATTGGTTAAGCCGTAGCGGGTCGATTACTCACATTTCTATGTTGGGGAACAGGTGCAGCAGCCGCTGCGAAGCAGCGTAGGCACCTGGGTCAGATTCGCGAGCACCCTTATCAAAGGGCCGGCGCTCTCTCGTGAATACAGAGTTACAGTCGCGTCTCCGCGGAAAGGTTAGTTGTCCACAAACCTTCATTTACGTATATATGTATTATTTCGTATATTTAAATATTATCAACCTGTATCGCTTACCAATGTATGCCAAAGCCCGCACGCCTCCATTTTTCATGAACAAACTAAATGAATAATGACGCGTGTGTGCTTGCACTCTGTACCTGAAGCAACGTCCATCGATTCTAAATTATCCCAAGTTTGGCTCATTCGATTAACCATTCGATGAAAAAAAAAAAAACTGACGATTTCACTGAAATACACTCATATAGGAGTGTGATTTTTCAGCTTATTCGATTTCAAGCCTAATTATCGAAACAAAAAAATTATGTGTATGATATATTTTCGGTATTTTTTTTCAATTAGACTTGATTTATTGATCATACTGAATATTCGATTACGCAGACACTAGTTAAAAAACAACGTAATAAAAAGGAAACCCGTAACGGAAGAATTAACGTCGTTCACCGGATAAACGATATCCTCACAGTCGGATCATAGTCTTCAGCCGCGAGATCCGCGCCAGCAGTATTACATGATTTTGTTTTGATTCTTCTTTTTTACCTCTCTTTTATCAATATAAAAGCACGAGCTTCCTTTTTGCGCGATGAATAGAAGATTCTAATCTCGGCGTAAAGACGAATCTCGGTATAGACCGTCTAGTTTAACTCGTTGAAGAGAACTTGATCGTTAAGCTTCCGCGGGAGTTATACTTGGATAAGAATCAATGGAATGGAAATCATACATTGGGAAAGCAAGCAGCGTACAGTGTACGAAAAATTTGAAAACGTATGTCTTCCATTGAATATCGATCAACAATGAAGGATATTTATTCGTTCGTAAATACATTTGGCGCAACTCCCCGCTCTTAGGTCTAAGCAACATAAATAAATGCTGCAGGATGTATGACAAGTTGTATGAGAAGGAGGTCATTTTTATTGAGATAGTTGTTATTTTTGTTTCTTTTTTATTGTGCCACCGTGAAATATTGTACGGGGAGAGCACGCAATTTGTGGGTGCGCACCTCCCCGCTTCGCAGATGATGAAAAGATATGTCATTCTATTCGAAGCACTGCCCGTCCGACAAATGCACATTATCCTCAAATAAATATCGAGTCCTTTGTGCCATTAGAAACGAAAAAAAAAACGCATTAAGAATTGCCAAGACTCTCTAGAGAAGTTAAGTCGTCCAACAGATTAGGGGCAGTGTGGTGTTGGCGCAAAAAAATAATAAATTGAAAACTGGTGCTTCATATATGAATAAGATTTTACAATCACCGTTTCGAGAGAGGGAGAGAGAGAGAGAGAGAGAGAACGAGAAAGCGAGAAAGAGCGAGAAAATAAAAGGAAAAAAACAATTTCCAGGACATTATACATATTTTGCATTTTGTTAATTTTCTTTTTTGGCAACTTGTGCCTGTGGAACACTTATTGAATTTCCATTTAAAGTGTATATAAATTTATATACAATATATTATTATATTATATGATTTGAATAAATATTTATACAAAAAAAGTGAGAAATAAATCATTTTTCTTCATCACCAATTAAATGACAGGGGTGGTAACGCGGTGTTTTCTGCCGCCAAGGTTTTCTCAAATCTCTTCTTGAATCAGCTCGATCACAATTGTTTAATCGTACGGCACTCGGATCAATAGTTTATCAGTAATTAAATCATTTTTCAGCTTTAAAAATCTTTGATAAAACGACATTATGTGCTTTTATTATTAATTCTCCATTTTCCACAGTCAATTTTACGTAGAATTTTAGTATTTCTATCACGATTATTGTACTTTGACGATAATATCCTCATTCTCAATGACAATAAATGTGTTACTACGATTAATATGTCTGCTTGCCCACGGTTAAACAATATTCGGTGCGATTCTATCGAAAGAAAGGGAAAGTAATGTCTTCTGGCGGACGACGTATCACGGGGCGAAGCGTAAACGCTGCCTAAAAAGCTGGCGTCCCACCCTTTCACGTATTACCACTAACATTCTTACGTTATTTTTATATATTTACACCCGTATCATAGACGCAATATTTATTTATATATTTTTTGTTTATTTCATCCATCACATAGTATGCACAACAGCACCATCTTTTATTGAACTAACAAAAATGCTCCACATGGCCAAGTTGACACTAACGTCTACACATTTATTTATTTTTTTATTATTTTTTTATTTTAATACTGTTGAATAATCTAAATATATATGCTTCTGAAATGCCTGGAACTGTATGATAGATCTGTCCTACATGGCACGTGCGTAACTCATGAGCCTTTCTGACACCCGCTTGCTGATGGGAAATTAATAATTATATCAATTAATATGAAAGCAATTATAAGCCATATAACTGTGCATTAGGTCCTTGAAAAAAAAAAAAACAATGTCACTTACTTAGCACTGCTATGTGGTGGCAGGTGCACACCCAAAAAGCTGCCTCTAAAATCGGTGGATAATTCAAACGGAGTAACTGGTTTTTCATTACTCGCAATGGCAATAACTATGAATAACAAAAGGTTTAATGACTCCGGTGTTCCTATACATCAATGATCTCGTGCATACATGCATCCAATGGGCTGGACGCAGTCCACAAAAGAGACAATTATCACGTTCTAATCGCAACAACATTCAGTGTTATTTTTTTTTCTTTTTTCTAAATCCAATCACGATATCTAAACTTTAATATTTTTAACAACTTTTATTCCTAGAATTATTCTTAGTCTCTTTGCCTGTCCTATGCGCGGGGAGGGTACACGAGCCATATAAAAACAAATTATATACTTATCGAATCTCTGTCAAGAGTTGCCTGCTATAAATATATAACATATGGCGCAGGTCTCTTGTAACTGTTGTAAAGAAGGAATTTCTTTTAGTTACATTTCATTTGTATACATCAAAGACAACTGCTTCAAACTAATATATTTTTTTTTATCTATCAAGTGTAAAGCAATGCATTTCTCGTGTTGACCAAGTCTTGTTTTATTTTCTAACATATTTCGTCGATCTTGTCGATTTGTTGATCGTTTAGATGAATGTGGCGAATCATTACAATTCAATTAACTTACTCTTCCGTTTGTTCTTTTAAAGAATTAAATTGCATACGCATTTTTGGTATATCATTGACAACGTTAAAAGCATTGCTTTTCATTAACAATGTTTCTCTCAGCTGATGAGCTATTAGAAAACAATAATGTTAACGTCGATCAATCATAATCGAAACACTAACAAAACTGTTTTTTCTTTTCTTTCTTGTTAACCCTGGTTGTCCATGGCCTGTAGGCTTGGAGTGCTAACAATGGAATCCACTCGCCCCGTGCTAACACCTGGACTCTGGAACAGCATCCGCGTATGATTGGTTCACCATCCAGCCGAGCGTCTTCGCCGTCCGCGTCGCCAGCCCTGTTCGTCAAGCTTATCTACCAATCCTCAATCCCATCAATCTTTTAAGGATTCTCCTTTTTTTTTTTTGAGGTTTTTTTAACCTTCAACATTGCGCAAAGATATCCGAATTTTTCTTTACGCAATTACTCCTAAGTTTCTGCGACTCGCACAATTCATTTATCTATGCGCATTTCATCAATGACAATTGTTTCACGTAACCGCGGTTTTCCTTAGTACTTATTTATACAGCAGCAAAACATTACCGATTCATCGACAAGTGCAACCTTTTTAGGCAACATTGTCAATTATTGAACAACATTTTTTTTTTTTTTCTACGACGACGAAATCAATGAAAACAGAAAAAATACACGACTCGTATCATGTGTGGGAAAACAGAGCGAAGAGAGACGCTGACGACGGCCAGGGCCTTCGATACAACTGGAGACTATTATGAGGTATTTTTAATTAAGATTACAAGTCCGTATGAGTGCGATAGTTCCGAGCCGATATAATTAGCCAGGCAATATACATTTATAAACATTTTGTTTCTTTACTTTCGGCTAATTATACGTGTGGTATACGACAAGATAGAGAAAGAAAGGGAGGAGAGATCACTCGTCAGCATATTGGGTTTCGCCTATCTCGTGCTGAACTATTTAAAAAAACGTGCAATACATCGCAAAATTCTTCGGAGCAAAAATCCAGTCATTTAGATCGCGCTCCCGGAATTTCCTATAGCCTCTATTATTAAAGAAAGAAAAAAATTAATTCGAGATGGTATAAAGAGTATATTGTGAATTTCTATAAACCGGAGAATTGCCGCATCGTTGATCTTAAACGAATAAATGATATAGTCAACGAAGCACGGATTTAACGGCGAATAAACGTGATCAAAAAACGGAGGATTATATATGTTGTTAAAAAAAACTTATCGCTGCGAAATTATTATCTCATAAGTTATAAATATTGATAAATTTGTATGTTTCATTTGTTTCGCACAAGTGCAAGTTGAGCGATTGCGTGAGAGAGTGATTTACTTAAATGTTGATTAACATAACATTAATCGCACTTGGTTATAACTTTTAGATCTGCCATATATGTGACTATAAGGAATTTTAGTTATACGTCTAATCTGTACAATTATTTACACGCAATCATTGTGCCCATTGTTTATTATTTGCGGTTACGATTATTCTCGTCAACGAGGAACAATAATCGCAGTTATTGGTAGCTCGTCTTTTGTGTATGTGCTCTAAGCATAAAAATAAGCATTAGCATGCATAAAAGAGTGATCTGCAATCTACTTAAGTTTATATACATATATATGTGTATATATACACGCATATATACACATATATATATATATACCGAATCAATTTGGAATTATATTTTATTATTATCGTACGTAACTGTTACAAGTATGAAAGATGATTATATTATTAACACACGTACGGGTTCACGCGTCTCGTAATGGGAGAACCCGCGTGCGCGAACGGATACTCACATCGTAAGTACGCGATTAGATATATTTACAGTATAGAGACCATAGAAAAAAGTTGAAAAGAAAAAAGAATTATGTTGAATTGGCTGGAGAATGCAATGGAGTTTCTCAAACTCCAGTTGACATTGTATCTTCATTACTTAGATCTGTATTTTATTTTAACTCTAGCACGTACTTTATCATCGTGCAGGATATCGTGGCAATATTTAATTTGCGATGACGACAATACAAAGTAATTTCGGATTCTATATTTAAAAAACCACATCCTTGTTAAGATCTGTTTACGGAGTATAGTACTTCTTATATTATTTACATCAGTATATAGATTGCTATGAGCTCGCAAATAAAAAAAGTGTAGATATATATATATACATATATATAAATATTGTTTATTATACAGTTTATCATCGATACCATGAGTGACTTACGAGAAATTATTTGAAACTTTTATAGTGTGTACGAAATTGTTGTATCAAGAAACAACTCGACGAAACAATGTATTCACCATCAGCTGTTTGTAGTGAAAAAAAAATGAAATTCGATGGATTTTCGCTATTGGAATTTACAACGTATAGATTTGAAAAAATTAATAACTGATATTTAATCTGGACGACTTTTGAGAGGAACTCATATTAAAGGCAGATGTCGTATCAAAATGTATGATGGACGAGAAGCAGCTTTATATTTACCAAAAAAAAAAACACGATTCCTCACATTTTTATCAACATCATTTCAGAGACTCGTGTAGTTTACTGTTGGAATGAAAACAAAAATTTGTGGGGGAATGTGCGTGTCGGGAGTTTCAGTATCTATTTTCTTGTCAATTTGTTGGAAAAAAAATGAAGAAAACTGTTTTGTTTTAAAGCGCGTCAGGTAACATCACCATACAAAAGATCCATATATATGCATATTATTTAAAGGTGTAATGTGTATTTTCCATAGGTGCCACGACAACACAGACATATAGTATAGAACATGGCTTACACCGTGTTTCGTTATGAAGAACGATAGAGACATATTTTTAATACTCTTGTTACACTGCAACCTTTCAACACCTATATTATTAGAGATAATAAATCTACATCCGAAATCAACATATTTCGTATCGTATTTTTTTCCTTCCAACCCAAAGAACTTATATTAAGGTATAGTATCACTAATTATTCTTGTATAACATGCAGGCTCTCGTTATTCAACTTCCAACATAATGTCAACAAATCAGATTATGATGATTAATTGATATCGTAAAGATCTTTGAATTAAAAAACTTATCCAATATTGCTGCGTTTTCAATATTACAAAAAAAAAAGCATAAGATAGACTATAAATGAGTTTGCTAGTCAAATACCTTTAAAATATTGGAATACCTGAGGAATGCACCTGAAAGTTTTATTCGATGATCGCGCACAGTTTCTATGCATTGCGATACAGTGAAATCTCACTTAGCTCGCATCAGCAAATGAATTTGCGCAAATAAATACATGTTTCTATTTTATAAATCCCTTCAATTTTCGAAAGATTTGGTTTTCCTTATTTGATATAATATTAACTTAACAACTTTTATTATTTTCTTTTTAGAACCTCGACCATCGATACAAAGATAGAAAAATATATTTTCCGATAAATTTATGAATATATTATCGGAATTGCGATTTCGACACAGTTAGAAAATATCGTTTTGAATCTGCTTTTCTTCCATTCCGATAATTTCCGTTTTTAACGATAATTGCGACTCTAACGATTTAGTATCGCAAACCGGTATGGTAGGGAACACTCGGTTGGTGTTCCCTTCCATACCGATAGTGGTAAAAGCTTTATGATAAAAAGGATACCCGGTGCGGTTCCTAGTTACACTAAATAGCGACAGATGGCGGTGGGTGTGGATAGTAGGTTCAGGCGGTTTGCGAGCATGCTCAATGACAGAAGGTCCTTCAATCTCCACGGGTTGATAGGTACACTCCTGAAAAGCGCGCTCACTACTCGTCTGGTGTTGATATTTACATCAAGCGCCATCTGTTGCTATTTGGTCTAACTAGCGACCGCAACATGTATCCTTTTTATCACTAAGCGGTACAGCTCTTGTCACAGAAGGTCGCTACTATACCGGTTCAGGAGAGTAAATCGTTAGAGTCGCAATTAACATTAAAAACATCAAAAACAAAACAGACACAACATGTTTCCATCTCTGTCGACCCCTATACGAGTAGCGCTCCGCGGCCAAAATCGGAATTACCGAGCTTGGACGCTAAGCGGGAGTATGTCAACGACCTTCTTTGCAAGACCTGAATATAAGACCGTGATCGGGATTTGGGTTTTGTACCTTTTTATTCTACGTTAAAAAAAAAAAAATTTACCTGAAAAATTAGGGAAAATATTCGTGATAAAACCTGATACCTTCAGTGTTGTTTAATAATTATAGTTGATGTGAAGAGCAGATTTTCACTTGACTCTTCCTTGCCAGCGGCGCCATACTATGTAATGGACTCTGCCGGTATATTAGGTCACATAAAATATCGACAGAAGATCAATCTGCGAACTTTTTTTCGAAAATAACAGGCTACTATTTATTATAACTAACTACTTAATGGTAGGTCGAATTGCAGATAATTACGGTTGCTTGAATCACACAAAATAGTAAGAGGAGATAAAGCAACATTAACGTCGGTAAGGATAATCTTATAGGTATCGACTGAAGATGGACTTCAAGTAATACTCGCTGATTCATGTTATTCGCCACTAGTTTCTCTCGCCCAAGGATCAAGACAGAATAAACAGAGAATCAACAGTGGAAGAAAATATAAAAATTCGTTGCCCTACAGCACAGCATTGTCAAATTAATGTAAAATTATTGATTATTTTCGGATTCAAGATGGAATAAAATTCTTATCAAAGTATTTTTTAAATTTATTTGTTGTTTTAGAAAAATATGCATTTAAATCTTTTGAGATTCATAACGAGCTCGTTTTTGGACATAAAATTTACAATAATTCGTAAAATTTAGAAAATTCTGACTGACAGAAATAGTTCAATGAATACGCAAACTGGATAAATAGAAAATCGTTAAAAAATAAAGAATCGCATATCATAGTCGGGAGATTTCTACATCTATGAAGAATTGATCACCCGATTATAATATGTGCATGATTATTATCTCACTATTTTTCGTTTTTCCAATTTGTTTATTAATTGAACTATTTTTTGTTTTGTCTTGTAGGGCGAATAGTAAAAAGTCGGACAAAAAAATGTTGTTCCTACCCCAACAATCTTAACAACCATGGTTTTTAGCTGACTTACCGTAAAAATCAACGTCAAACTACCCGATGGTATTTTTGCAAAAGTAAAACCTATAATTGGTCATAACGATTGCAAAAATAACCTTTTGACGAAAACCGACCGGATATGAAGTTTCTGAACACTTGTTTTCACAGTCATTTAGATGCATCGTTTACCGAAACCCATTGCGTATTTTTTTTCCTTCTTGAACAGTCATTTTTACAGTCGTTAGGATCGACTTCCAGATTTTTTTTCAATGCCATCGAATTATCATTATTTAGACCGTAAATCGGTAATTAAGACCGATTGGTCATTAAGACCGATTTACGGTTTAAAACCATAGTTTCTCATGGGCTGTTACAACAAATAATTGTATCTCATGTCAACTTAGTGACATAATCAAAAACAAATTTTCAGTATATTTATTGATATACATTTTGTTTTCAATTTGTGACAGTTTGATGAGCAAGAAGATTACGCATAATAGTGCGTTGCTCGTAAAGGCATCTGTCACAATGAGCGAAAGGAGTCACCATATGTGTTGTTACCTCACCGGACGTCATTACGGGAGAACTATTGCCCAGCTCGTGGAATATTTTAACTCGGGCTCAAACTGGATCTCGTCCTTTTCGACGGACGAAACTTACCAAGCACCCGGTAGACTTTGCCAGGTGTCGGAACGTCCATGGGAATTATGCTGATAACTCATCGCTATTCTCACGGTGGTCTAACATACGACAATACATATACAAGTGTTCCACTCGAATTTGTTATGTAATGATTAATTATGCTAGTCAACAACAAATACTGACGCGGTGCATTTCGAATTGTTACAATTCTTTTCGCAAATTAGCTCCATCTTTCAATTACAAAGAAAAATGAAATTGTTGTTAATTGAGTTCTTATGATGCTAGGGTAAAATCTCCAGTGAATGAACAAGTAATCAGAACGATTTCCTTATGATGGGTTGAAATAAAATATATTTCCATCGTTGGAAACGTTAATGGACGGCCAGAATATCGAATTATCTGATGGAACGAAAGAAAATATTATGTTTTCATAGCACAGTATGTAAAAATAACTACTACTTACAAAAATTCCAAAAACACCAGTAAATGAACGGGCCAATGTAACCTCTACTTCCAATCGAAATTAGGCTTCTGTGACATAATAATCGCAGTAGATAACTAAAAAATAGTCCAATTAAGAATCGAATATCCAGTCAAGTCGTTGAAATTGATCATGAACTCTCAAAAAGCTGATTTTAATTTACTGGTGACTATTTAATTAATTATGCATTTACGATAATAACGATTACATGACCTTTTTCGAATGAATTATTTAATATTAAACTGAAATGATTATTTTTGTGCATACGGATATTCAAATGACTCGAATGTATTTGAGAGCAGAGACCAAAATGCACAATTCTTGTATCGTCTACGAAAATAATGAATAAATCATAATAACACACATATTACAAACATTTACAGAGCAAGTTACCTCAGATTCTTCTAAAAAACATTGTTATACATTTTTGTTCGAAAATTAATATAAAGTATTGCAAGTTTTTTTTTTTACAAATACGCCTATATCAAATTCAATATACAAATATTAATTGATACACAAAAAAATGGTTGTAAAGTTAATATACAGTATACTAAGCCTCTCATAAAAGTTGTGTTTATAATAAAAGTACTGAACTTTTAAACTAGTACAAGAGAAAAAGTTTCCTATTCGCTCAAGAAATTACATACTTAGTTTTTATTCTATCTTTTATTTGACTAAACACAAACTCAATGAAGAGTAGTGACCTTGAATCAAAGAAACCCTTTCTTCCAAACAACGCAATGTTTTCTCTTCAAGCAAACGAATATATCTTTGAAATCAATTTGAAAAAAAAAAAATTCAATCCAACCATTTCTTCGGAATCAAAGAAATCTTTTTCCCTGTGTAGCACGAGATCGACACAGCTGCTTGTTAAGAATAAAGTACACGATTTCCATATGCGCTCGGTTTGCACATTGCCGATCGCTGGTCTCACGGCTCTGAGCAGCCCCTTGACCCGTGGATTCAGAAGAATTATGGATCGGCCTGATCTTAAAGTGTGCGAGATCAGGAACCAAAGAAATTATTACCCTTAATACACGAAATGCGGCTCTTATGTAGGTATACATACAAGGGGGGGTTTAGGGAGGACAAATGTAAGACCCTTACGTCACACGGCGCTATTTCACCCAACCAAAGATTCCTGCACATGCTCGTGACGTCAGCTGAGGCACACGTCACGTGGGGTGACGTCGCAAGCCCTGTGGGGTCCGGAATCTTTTATTTGGTCGAGGGGCCACGCTGCAGGAGGGTACCAAGATTATATACCGAAGGGAGCCTTAAAACCAAGGTCCTCGTGGCGCGGTACGCACGCACACGCACACACACTGTGCGTTTAACTACAGAGGGCGCCGAAGAAAGCTAAGAAACGAAGGGGGAGATTACCGTGAAGAATGACGTTGAATTGCGCCAGACGAATGCGAGATTGAGAATAGATCCCCACCACCAAACGCGGAATCACGGCACGCGTCATGGAACTTTGGGCTCTTGTGCACCTGGAATTTCTTCAAACAACGCCAAATTTCTATCTTCCATTTTATTTCGACCAACAACGAATGAAAGCGAGCGACAAATGTCTTATCTTGATAAACATTGTTTTTTAAACAAGAGTTTTCGATATAATCGACTTTTTTTTTTCTTTACTGGAAGAAAAATGTATTCTATTTCACGACACCGAAAAATACAGGGATTCAAAAAGCGCGCGATAAGTAACTTTCTGAAAGCAGCGATTGTAACAGTCTGAAGTTAGCGGTACGTCGAAGTCATCAACGACCAACTTTAATTTTGAAAAAAAGGTTAGGTTGAGAGTAAAAAAAAAATTTTTTTTTTTGGGACACTAATATATACTGCAAAAACTTTGTTTTTGAAAATTAATGAACGGGTTGTAAATCTTGGTTGCATATACCATATATTAAATTATAGATGTCTTCGTCATTGAAAAATACAATATTGGTGTTAAAATCAACATTACAATACTCAGCACGTACCGTAATTTTTAAATACCAGTATCGTCGAATTCTTATGATTTTCTTAAATTCGCAAAAAAAAATATATTAAAATTTTACCCTATTCGTAAATCTCATATCGTTTTGTATATTAAATTCACTTATATTTTCAACAGTGTACGTATAACTGTAAATAGTTAATGACTGTACCTAGTTCTTAGGTTTCATAAATCCTTGTATAGGAAAAATTGTTAATTTTATAAAATTTTCAACAGCGCACAACGCATAAGAAAATAGACATCTTGTGTGGATCTCGATTTGTTTAAGTTTCATAAATCCTTGTATAGGAAAAATCGTTAATTTTATAAAATTTTTAACAGCGTACCACGCATAAGAAAATAGACATCTTGTGTGGATCTCGATTTGTTTAAGTTTCATAAATCCTTGTATAGGAAAAATTTTTAATTTTATGAAATTTTCAACAGTGTACAACGCATAAGAAAATAGACATCTTGTGTGGATCTCGATTTGTTTAAGTTTCATAAATCCTTGTATACGAAAAATTGTTAATGTTATAAAATTCTAATATCGTAAATCTCATATCGTTTTGTATATTAAATTCACTCATATTTTCAACAGTGTACGTATAACTGTAAATAGTTAATTACTGTACCTAGTTCTTAGGTTTCATAAATCCTTGTATAGGAAAAATTGTTAATTTTATAAAATTTTCAACAGTGTACAACGCATAAGAAAATAGACATCTTGTGTGGATCTCGATTTGTTTAAGTTTCATAAATCCTTGTATAGGAAAAGTTGTTAATGTTATAAAATTCTAATATCGTAAATCTCATATCGTTTTGTATATTAAATTCACTCATATTTTCAACAGTGTACGTATAACTGTAAATAGTTAATTACTGTACCTAGTTCTTAGGTTTCATAAATCCTTGTATAGGAAAAATTGTTAATTTTATAAAATTTTCAACAGCGTACAACGTATAAGTAAATAGACATCTTGTGTGGATCTCGATTTGTTCAAGTTTCATAAATCCTTGTATAGGAAAAATTGTTAACTTTATAAAATGTTCAACAGCGTACAACGTATAAGTAAATACACGTCTTGTGTGGATCTCGATTTGTTTAAGTTTCATAAATCCTTGTATAGGAAAAATTGTTAATTTTATAAAATTTTCAACAGCGTACAACGTATAAGAAAATAGACGTCTTGTGTGGATCTCGATTTGTGTGTGCTTGACTCGAGGTACGTAAGGGCCCATGTACGTACTACCACGAGCAGGTGACGCCGGACGCGTGCCATCGGTTCCCCCCTTTTCTTAGCTCATACGATGCGTCTGCAAGAAAAGCATTGGGCGCGCAACGTATTGTCCCTCCGAGCTCTTTGCTCACACGGTTGCGGTCCCTTTAATACAACACGCTGCTTCTATAATTGTACAGCCGATGAAGAGGGGCCCGGTCAACTTCTTTCGCGTAGAACGGTGTATATACCGTACACGTACGTGCTGCGCGTCAAGTCTCCCCTCTGAAATTCATCCACGAGGACGATCTACCGGAACGGTGTAATCCCAAAGTCCGGATGCCAAATCGATCCACGCGTGCTCTTCCTTCTGCATTCAATTATTCACCGTTATTTTTTCTGGTTCGGCCCCATTCATCTGACCGATCGTCGCTTTTACACGAGTTTCTTCCTCCTTATATCGATGATTCCTGATTCTTGCGTTATTCTCTCTATGTCATATTCTTCTCATCAACTGTAAAATAACTCTCGACTGAAATAAGAGTTTTAGAAAAACAAAATTCATAAACAAAATAATGTGCAGGAATTATAATATGTATATTATAATTGAGAGATTTGGTTATTGAGTGTGGAAATTTTCTGACTGTGCCAATGATTATTATTTCACATTAATCTGCTTATAATACTTATTTTTTATTTTTATATAAATAGAAAATGAGTAAAAAATAAATATAAATACTTATTGCATTTTTACAGCAACTAAATTTGAGAACGGTATTTGAAATTTGATATAAGAGATTCTTTACCTCTCATATAGAACCATTTTATATAATTGTAATGATAATAATAATAAATAAGATTTCCTTCTTCCAATTTCAACTAGTACCAATAACTTTCTATAATATTGACGTTCTCATAATAACGATTTTTCTATATAGTCGCTAATGACCATTGTTGTCAATGCAACTGAAAATTAAAAATAAAAAGAAAAGGAAAAAAAAAGATTTTGCGATTACAGGATTTTCAGGTTGGATTTATTTTACAGTTCTCGAATACAAGTTTTCTTAACAGACTCGATAAAACACATTCTGTAAGCAAGCAATATTCCAGTTGTATCTCAAGATCGAGGAGTTTTAGCGCCAAAACGAGAATGTCATCAGCTGCTCGTCGAAATCGATAAATCGACCGACGGGTGCAAGTGACGTCTGTCGCGCGCGTCGTTATATTCTTCTAAGAGTCTAGTCGATGACCCTCCGATGCTGATGCTTCTTGGCCCCCTTAGAAGTGTAAAGACCCTCCCGAATGTGTGATGCAAGATGTGCTAGATGTATTATTCGCCAGCCCTTACGTGTTCGTCGTTCTTAAATTTATAGAACAGCTGATAGAAGTGGGGCAATATACTGTGCAGCTATAGGCTCGTGCTCATGCTTTCTTCATCATCGACCATTCTTTATTTCCTGCATCCGTGCAGACCTTTTTTGTTTGTTTCAGCTGTGCTTTCAATACAAAGATAGTGATATTAATAATCTTCAACACTACAGACGATGACATTTTCCAAATATCCTTTCAGTCTCTTCTTTTCATATAACTTATCTAGTCGGAAAGGTTTCCTTTTTTTATTCTCAAACTGAATGATAATACCTTATTTATTGTCCTACTATTTTTTGGTATTTTTAATTCCTGACACGTTGAGAATCACAAAAAGTCCAAGTATTACTTTTGCAAAATGCAACAATGTAAATTCATTACTCTGTTATTTTTTAGGGCTTATATGAAAAAGCTGGAGGTTTAAGAGAAAAAATTTAATAAAGTAAATATGTTGTAATTTATTAAAAATCATTGGGTTTTTGTAAGATTTTTTCATGAAAAAATAGTGTAATCAATAATTCACAGTAACGAATTTATTTTCTGTAAGCAAGTGTTTTGCGAAGAAACAAAATTACAGTGTCTGATAGAAGTAGAGTTCTCACGACTAGTATTCATCAGTTATTTATGTTTCTGCGGAAAGTTGCTAAACTGGCTGTCAAGTAGCCGGTTTATGAGCGAGGGTGCCAACAGCTCTTCGGTAACGATAGATTTTAATATGTGCTTGGCCGCATGACTCCTGCAACTTTGCACAACATTATTAGCATGAAGCATTGCTGTGGAAGCCGATTCAACACTGCAAGACCTGATTCAGACAAGCTATTCAAACTTATCAGCTCCTTTTGCGCCATAAGAACCGCATTTTGTTTCGAACAAATCAAAATAATGAAATCGTTCCAAACAAAAATAAGTAATAATGTAAAGAATTATTAAGTCGGCGGCCGATGTTGCCTGCCCCGCAATTACGTAGGTGGCGCCAAAAAATATTGGACAAGCAAAACTGGCTCGACTCTAGATGACCAAGGTATCTATACGTATATGCTAGACAGATTATGTCTAGCTTTTCGCCAGATAATCCACGACATAAAAACTAGATAGATCCTAGACAGGCGTGCTATTTGTAAGGTGTTTTCTAGCTAAACTATATCTAGTCTCTCTACAGAAAACCTTAATAAAAAAAATTAGCTAGACGCTAGATTCAACCCAGTTTGTCCCAGATTTCTACTCGGGTAGAGGATCAGAAATTTACTTTACCGTAACTTCAGAACTACTCGACCGAATCAGCTCAAATTTTAGTGTCATGTGGAGTATTAACCAATCTTCGGAAAGTATTAATTTTCTAAAAATTGCTTGATGCATTCTATTTTTATGAGATTTCATAGATTTTGAAAAATGTTCATAATCGTTCTAACTTGAAACCATTTTTCCCTATCGGGCAGGACTCGATATAAAAAATTAAAAAAGTGATGTAACTCTGGCAATTAGTTTAGGCAAAATCGTCAAATAGACAAAAAATCTTGGAAAAGTTCAAAGTGATTTTGAGAATAAATTTATACAAGTTTTTATAACTAATTTTCGCGCAATTTACGACTCATTTTCAACAGTGACTAAATTGCGTTCAAATTAATAAAATCGTAGGAATTTGGATGGGCCATAAAGTCGTCTTCAAAAGATAAAAATCAAATGCTATCAAATCAATCTTAAAAATTGCTGCAAACCTTTCTGAGATATTTTGTCTTAACGCAACTCAAAAAAATGCATTTTTCGACATATGCGGATTTGTGATCTCCATTTCAAATATTATTAAATATATTAACGTGGTTAAATTTGTGAAAATGCGATAGATCAATCTACTTGGAGAAAAATCGGCGAAGGAAATATATCCCAGTGAAATTCGAGTGCACTTGGGTTGTGCTTGGGTCCCGATCGAGACAGAGAGAACCCCACGAGGGACTTAAGGTGCGATGCATAAACGGGGACCTATCTACTTTCAGGTTGATATCGGAAGCCGTCCTTCCCGAAAAGCCGAGCGCGCCCGAAGAGTGTTCCGAAGACGGCCGAGACGATGGTGGGAACGCGTATCGCCGAGTGTTCTCACCAGGCCGGGCCGCTGGTTGTTCTGTGAGTCGAACGCTCTACGGACCGAAGGCGCAAGGTGGCTGTGAGCCCGACGACGGCTTCGGCTCTCGAGGCACTTCGCTAAGAGCGAGCCCGTTCGCTGCGTTGTGCGAGAGCTCCAGCAACCTGCTGACAGAGCTGAGGTATCGTGCGTACCAACTTTTAGGCGCTGCTGCTGTTGCTGCTGCTGCTGCTCAGCAGCCACGACATGAGCCAAATGATTGCGACGCAAAGCGGCGACCGAGTTCGCGGTCACTCTACCCCGGGGACCCCCAAAACTGGATCTGCTCGTGTGACCCGACGCTTCCCGTATGCCCGAGCAACGCTGCCGTTTTCTTTGTGCCTTCGCCGCTGATTTCACCTAAGCAAATAATAATGACAAGGATTGGAAGATGTTCTTAATTGAGCATCCTTTTTTTGCAGATGATCGATGATGATTATTGATTTTTTTTCGAACCGATTAATCGGTTATCGATTTTTTTTGTAATCCGATTAATCGGTTATTGATTTTTTTGGGAGCCGATTAATCGGTTATCGGTTTTTTGTGAACCGATCAATCGGTTATTGATTTTTTTGTGAACCAATTAATCGGTTATTGATTTTTTTGTGGACCAATTAATCGGTTATTGATTTTTTTGTGAACCGATTAATCGGTTATCGAATTTTTTGGGAGCCGATTAATCGGTTATCGAATTTTTTGGGAGCCGATTAATCGGTTATCGAATTTTTTGGGAGCCGATTAATCGGTTATCGGTTTTTTGTGAACCGATTAATCGCTTATCGATTTTTCTGTGAACCGATTAATCGGTTATCGATTTTTGTGTAAGCCGATTCAGATATTAAAGAGAGGAATATAAAGCAATATGCGCTATAAATATCAATATCTCTGTCATGTATATAAAAATTTATAATAGAGCGTTGGTTAACTAGCATTATCCACTGATTTATTTATTTATTTATTTACAATAAACGAGACAATCTCCTGACAACTGCAAGTATTGGTGGTAGAGGAGTAGCAACATAAAATCAAAAACAATAACAATAAGATTATACATTGTAAACAGTAATAAAAATAATGCAACATAAGAATAAAATAGTACATTACGATACTAGTGCGATGAAACTTTTTTGCGACGAGTGTGAGTTTGCAGCACGAGCCGAAGGCGAGTGTTGTGATCACACGCGAGCAGAAAAAGTTTCTCGCACTAGTATCGTATACAATTTTATCCCACTAGTGCGAGAAGTGCCTACTTCACGCACACTGTGGTATAAATGTATTTCACTACTATAAATGTTAAATAATAACAACATGGCTCACTTAATGAGGTGAAAATATGCAAGGCGGTCTTGAGAAGCAAAAAAGGGAGGCGGAAAAATCGATGCCTTTTTAAGCGCCGAATGACAAGACCACCGACACAGTGATGGTACATGTTACTAGTAATTCGTACTCAATCGCAACTTTGGCACGAATTAGACATACCTTTCCGGGAAATTGTAATAAATGTTAATGGACTCTAAAGTTGAGATAAGAATGAATTACTAGTTGTCATTTTCAAAACTGCGCAAAGATTCGTTAAAAAAAATAATAATAATCCTAGTTTTAATTTTTTTTTAATCATCAATGTTCAACAACCTGTGGTGTATAGAATCAATTATTTAAATCGTGCAATAAACTTTGTTCGAACATCGTCTATCCCTAAAAGAATAACATGTTCTTCCACAAGCATGCGAAATTTTTAAACTATTTGTCGATTAATTTTTTTTGTCATACCATGCCAAGAAAAAAAAACAGTTTTCTCCTAAGCGTTCATTGACTTGATTGAAGAAGGTAAACATTTTCTATCGCCTTGTTGTAGAGAACTAAAGGCTGTTCATCAACAAATAGATCCATGTACGTGTCTGAAGCACTAGGAGACTGATCGTCAATGGCCATTCCGAGGGCAATTAGAAAACAAAATCAGACTATATATATACATATATGGTTGCATTGCGAGAGGGTAAATGGTCGTTTGCAGGCGGTTAAAACAACTAACCAGGCTATGTGTCCAAACTAATCCCACGGCCGTAGAAACGATAGGGATTCGTTTCTTGCTCGACGGAGACTAAACATACATATCGTATTTCCCAAAGATCGGCCGCCAAATTATTTCTACGGTACTGCGAACAGCTCCTTATAAACTACCCTTGGGACAAGTCAACGTGTTGCTGCTGCCGGGCAACGCGTTAAACGATGAGATTACCCAGACGATAGTGTGCAGCGGCCAATGCAGTTTATAATGCGCAGCTCTATCGTTTCTATCGCTCGTTTTGTCCGTGTCTGTCTAGTTCGGGTTACAACCCTAACCGATACATTTTTCGAAAGCAAAAACTTAATGCATCAAAATAAAAAATGTGTGGTCTATGAATTGAGAAAACTTTTTTTTACTTTGTTCATGAAATTATTAGTTATTAATTATTAGTCAGTCGACTGTGCGTAAGTCGAATATTTATTTACCTTTGATATATCCGAACTTTTTGCGTAATGATCAGGAAGAAAGGTGCCAAAATGTTTTTCATATACACAATTTTTTCCACTAATCTATTAAAAATGGTTCAACATTATTAATATTCGAAGGAAATAATGCTTCAACTGTTTTAGGGATGTACGTTTTTAAAGATTTTTTTTTACGTCGAGATAAGAAAATTTTAACAGAATAGTATTTTTTTATATGAATGTAGAGACGGCGTTTTTTCAGTATTATTTTGTGATTCAATTTTTTATTTTCGAAAAATGTTGTAATTGTATGTAATTGTAGCATGGAAATTTGAATTGCATGCTTCCCAAGTATACAGTTGTTTTATTCGTATTAGAATTCTATTTATAATATTCACATCTAATCATGTACTAAAATGAAATGACGTGTATGATAAAATCCAACTCGTCAAGCTAAAAATGTTCAAAGGCTGCAGATTCGAGAGGATCATTATATAAGTTTCATCGCACTCGTATCGTAATATACTAATATTCGTATTAAAACCCTATTTGTAATATTCACACCTAATCATGTACTAATAAAAAGACTTGAATAATAAAACCCAACTCGAGCTCAAACAAAGTGAGGATTAAGGAAAACTGAGAAATAAGTTTTTTGAAGGGCACCCGCATAAATAGAAGGAACCAAGAACATTGCCGTAAAGTATAGTGAAAGAGAGAGAGAGAGAGAGAAATTGCTATACCTCCAATAATACCCTGACCTTAAAGTTCTTTTACTTGTCAATAAAATGGTAAATCCTTACGGACCGTGTGTATTGTCCTTTTTGCTCGTGTGTCAGCCACGCGCACTCTTTCCAGCGGTCAGGTCATAATAGATGCACGAGACCGGCTCGTTTTCGTTTCTTATTTTTCTTTTCTTCTGCGTGCGCGACGTGCGCATTATGTGCGATCTGGCACCATCACGCGGAATAACCTAAAGGGTGAAGCTAAAGCGAATCGCAGAAACGTGGGAACCTTCGCCAGGTGATTGTCGATGCCTCGGCGGTCGCCTCTCTTGAGTACTCTTGGTGCGTCACGATTCGGCGCCAAGTGGAAGTTTGCAACGACGGAAGGAAAACGCGCGCAATTCTTTCCGGAAGGGGATATTTGCGTCAATAGGGGGCTTGACGACGTAACTACGCGACGGGCTAAAACTTTTTTTTTTTTAAGACTCATGCACGAAATCCCGTGTATTCTTATGTGCCTCTGAAGCGTGGCGCAAAAATCGCGCAGAATAGAATGGAAATAGCATGACACTATTTTTTTCAGAATTAAAAAAAGGTGCAAAGTGAAACCTTGCACATTGCTTCCGCATTATTCTTCACCTTTTGCAAAGCTATGTCTATGAGAAAATATGTTGATCATTTTCGGCTTTGTGCAAGAAACAATGTACAAGGTTCTATTTTGCATCTTTGTTTTATGACATTTTGGGTAAGCATAGCAAAATGTAAATTTATAAAAATATGCAATTATAACGATGTTCAAGGTTCTTTTTTGCATCCTTGTTTTATGACATTTTGGGTAAGTTATAGCATAATGTAAATTTATAAAAATATGCAAAATGCCCCAAAATGTGAACCACTTTACCGATTATTACGAAATTTGGTACGTAGAAGCATTGAATACTGTTGGTAGTCTATAAATTTTTTAAATTGATTCCGCGATATATAACTTACGTCAGCGCAAAAATGTAAATTTTTCAAAAATGTTCGACTCCAACAAAAATTGAACGTATTTATGAATTCATCTCGGATTTAATACAGATCCTTATTTAGCATGGATTTATTGATAAAAAATGTTTTGCAACACTTTCTTCTGGTACACGATGCACAATTGTCCGATTGATATTTATACCTCGAACAGCGCTTCTCATCTTACATCTTTTCGTTGACTTCGGTGACAATTCTGTCACATTGTACCCCACAATCAACAAATCTGACGAATTGTAATTACAAAGAATTTTGTAAGATGAAGTTCCAAAAATATGCGCAGATGGGAATGTGAGATAAGATATTATATTTTTCCGGCGAACGAAATTCTTTTTCACAGGAATTCGAATCCATTATAGCTTTATATGTTTTTTGCACGATATTTAATTACAATTTTTTGGAGCTGACAATTTGCAAAATCATTTCCTAACATAATTATCTAGTACATTTTACTAAAAACGACAACAAAGTTTTCTCTAAGCGAAAGAAATAGAATAAAACCATCAATGCAAACATCTTTACTATTTAAATGTCGAATGTAACTTGTAAAAAAATCACAAAGAATTATGCATATTTCAAAATTGTCCCATGACACAAACGGTAAAAAAATTCTGGCCTGAACGTTAACCATTCTCCTATGTTATGAAAAACACTAAGTATGTTTCAAAAAGAAATCCGTAGCCCGAAGTTGCTCCCATAAAATTATTAAAAGGCCATGAATTCCATAACTTCGAACTGTGTGACAAAACAGCCAGAAACTCGCGTGGGGTAGAGTTTTTTGTGTGTGTTCCGCATACGACGAAAAACTACAAGGTTTTATCCTCTGGATTAGTGGCTCTCATCATAACATCACAGATGTTGGGTTTTTGAGGGCGGCGAGCCCTTTCTTTTGTACAGCACTCACGGAAAACTAACGGAATAAGGAAATAGGTACCTTTTTCAGTGTGATTTTTTAGTGACGTCTCCACCCTTCCAGGGCCGCTCACGGAAACAGTTATTAGGTATAGAAGCTCCTGCCGAATTGACGTGGGAAATTGGAAAAATAAGGGTCTTTTTAACCAACCTCCCTCTCCCACATCGTAGTATATCTACAAGCATAGAACAGTGTATTATAGCTATAGTGACTTGTGGGCGGAAGTGGAGATTTCAGATTCAACAGGATAACGTTTCCTTCCTGAAGGATCCCATGATGGAGCCACTCCGGTGGCTGCCTATAGGAACTGGGAATAAGCGTGGGTGCGAGCTGCAGGTGCATGGCGAAAGATGAGCTTCTCGAGAAGCGTAGCGAAGGAAAAAGGGCCAGTTCAACTGTATCGAGGGAAGGAGCGAAGAAGAAGAAGATGAAGAAGAAGAAGCGTGAGGTTGGGCGTTCCAAATTTAGAGCTGTTAGACCTGCTCTCTTCGTTCCTCCTGCTATCGAGTGCTTTGTGGTCAAGCAACAGCAGTCAACTACTCACTATCCAGCAACTTCCCCGCCTCCAGTGGGTTAATGAGAAGGTCACGCCATCTGACCTTGCTTCTCCTTCCGCTATGTTCCGTCTCGATATTTCTGGGAATATATCTAGCATACTAAGAATGCAATGGTACTGGTAACTCATTCCCAGATAACCATGATATCATACGGAATAGAAGAATAGGTTAAATAGGCTTTAAGCGATAACATTCGTTGGGTATAATAAACAAGTTGGTTAAGGAAACGAGTAGGTTGGTTGGAGAAGCAAAATTATCGGTTCCACTAGAAAAAGGGTTGATTGAATCAGTCGCGGCACTAGGTTATATATGCCGAGCAAGTTATTGGTCATAGTAACCAAATCACTAAGTTGATTCCGATATCAACTTGGTTAGTGTAACCAATGGTTGCTTGGTTGGTCTAGACAATAAATAAATTGGCGCATATATAACCAAGCCTTTTCTGTATAGGTCAACTCATTGATTCGTTGGTAATCAACGATATGGGTGATGAAAATAAATAGTTTGTCAGCCGAACGAAAAAATTGGCTGACTTAGCCAATTCAGTCGGTTTGAAAAATTTTCTAACAATATTTCCATGTCAGTATACTTAGAATGGCCTAAAACGTCAAGGAAAGTGGTTTAGAAAAAATGTCTGTATGTGTGTGTGTTTGTGTGTGTATGTGTATATGTAGGGCTTCGAAAATTCAATCACTTCCTACTCAGTAACCGTGAAGTCAAGCAGTTGTCCCTCTTTCAGTGTTGCAATTTTCAACTAAATATATACATCCATTGTGATCTTATATAATTTTTCGAAAAAAGGGCGTGGTTACTCTAACTTACGTACAGTTCGACGATTTAGCTTAATAGTTCTCCATAACTAAAGACACCTTCAATGTTGCTTGCTATTAAATTGCAACGGGATCGGTAAAGCGGGTCGGATTTTATAGAATTTTATACTTTTAAAAAATTTGACATCCCTGTATTGTAACTTTTACAAAACTTGATAAAGCAAGCTCAAACTTTGTATGTAAATAAAACAATATTCAGCCATTATATATGTATATATTAGTAAACGAACGGTATAAATTTTTTGATTTTATGGAATGTTGAATTATTTAAAAAACATACGTTATTACATTTACTTTCGAAAACGCCCTAATAATATCGAAATAACGGAATAACGTAATAGAAAAACCAAATTCACAACATGTTTATTTACGTAATTAAAAAAAGAATGCAAAGTGAATCTTGCACATTGCTTCCTCATTATTTTTCGCCTTTTACAAACCTTCTATAAGGAAGCCAAAATTAATTGATATACATTCTCATAGAGTTAGCTTTGTATAAAGCTAAAAATAATGCAGAAGCAATGTGCAAGGTTTTACTTTGCATACTAGTTTCATTTTTTTTCAAATATCGTCGTTTGGTCGTCACAATAATTCTCAAGACTCTAGCCTACGCTCGAATTCATTCGTTCTGAAGACAACGACGACGACGATGGTGAACTAATATACTTGAATGACCTCTCTGAGGCCAAGAACCCTCGGGTCTCGTCGCTAAGGACTTCCGAGTTGGAAGAGTAAGCATCGCTGCAGATGTACATAACTAGAACGGTTCCCGGTCATCTGCACTGCGCACTCAAAACAAACTGATCGCATACCAGCTCACAATCTTATTCCAAAGACATTTCCGAACTGGCCGCGGCGCTGCTGCCCCGTCGTCGGCTCTTGCTACACGCAATAATATACCAGTCTCAGGGACAAAGCTCGAGCTTAGCGCAGCCCATTATGCGTTTACGGGCCAACCGAAATAAAACCATAAACTACGTTGTTATGACGGTGTGCTATCCTTTTTCTGCATAACGGGCCTGTCGACGCATCGGGCGGTAAGAAATATTGCCGATGCTGAAGACGGACCGACTAGACCGTTCGTCTACGTCCTCATGTACTCTACGAGAGTTACCGTGATTTTTTTTATTCATAATTCAAATATAGCAGCGGATTCTACGTAAACCTTCCTTTTTTGTATTAAAATGCATCTATCTAATAAATGATCAAATTCATGCACATTTGAGGCGTTGCCGAGTTATTTTGCAGCCAACAAATAAAGATTCTTAACATTTGTATGAAAATCGGAACAGTCGTATTTAGAGTTGTAAGTCCCCATTAATTCATGAGATATAGTTTACAGTACAATTCGTTTTGTAACTACGATTTCATGATAATACTGTGTGGTGATTATGAAATAGATTGTAAACATGTGAGTAAAAAAACAAGAATAGCAATTTTCGCTTTGAGGTTGGAAGAAATAGTGGAAATAATGGAAGAAATAATTACAAACGCATTACTTTCTTGATGCAGTAATTATGTTCTTCAATTTTTTAAAAGGATTACCGTGAACTTTTATTGGAAAATAATTATTTTTACAGTCATTCAAAAGTTTAGTCATCGTATTATAATAGCTACATGTTATTATTATAAAATCAATAAATATTAAAAAATAAAATGACAGTAAAAAATTCCGCCGTAATATCGCAATTTTTTATTTATTTATTTGATCATTAATCATATCGCCATCACTGAAAAACGAAAGTGCGTTTTATTTTTCATAGCCGATGAAAAAAAAGCAGAATTAATGGTGTATTTTCAGGCCACATTTAATGGTAAATTCAATAAATAATATGAGATGACCTAATGTTGAAATTTTTACTACGGCTGTTAGAAGGTGGAAATATTTTTGAAACTTTAGAATGAGCATGAACGAATCTACTTGAATTTCGAGGAGAACAGCTGTTGTGGAATTTTTATTTTTCTAGTTATTAAACATTCTCGATTTATATCTTCGGCATATTCAAAGAAATGTTTTTGAAATTGGCAATCTCGTGGAATCTAATATATTGAGAGTCCACTATCGCTTTATAGGAAAAGCACCACTTCACTCCCTCGCTTTTTATTGTTTGAGGCACGCAGCCTGGCGGAAGCAACGAGTAGCGCTAAAGAAAATATTAAAAATAAAAATGATCGCCGTATACGATTGTGGTTTGAAACGACTCGGGATAAATTCAACTGGCTGCGTCGATTACAATCAACTTTATCCACGTCATCTCGAGGGACGGCTTCACAAACAATCATAAATTTCACGATTGTTCCAGGTGCTATGTGCAGAAGAATTATATGTTGGATTTCTACTAGGATTTTCAGGTGAATATCCAGCCAATGCTCGTGAAGTAAATAATTATTTATTTAAAAAATGTAACTTTTTATGATCTCATGACATCACGTTCTGGATGGAAAACCATTAAAGTTCAATATATGTGATCAATGTATAACAATTTGATACAATATATATTGTAAAATAAATCTACTTCAAATCTAATGCACAAATACGAAATTATTATGAATAAGTTGAATTTTGATGATCTGAAACTAATGTATAGTATTTTCAATAATTTATTTCAATGTTAGTGTGAAAATCCTTTGATTTTAATGATTGGCTTTAATTGTACTACGAGAGGGCATTAATTCTGTATTATAATCGTATATTACATTTAATTTACTCGTTTATGCATGGAAACTTCCAATCTTCTTGTGAAAATACTGTTTCGAAAAAAAATGGACACTTTTTTTTTGTTTTGGAGCTACGACCAATATTTTTAATATGTCGAAAACGTTGGCTTTATATAGTATATAGTTCATTTAAAAAATTCTTCTGCAGAATAATTTTTCAAGAATTCGTTCTTTTACGATGTCCTTATTTATTTCAAATGATATTCCAGTCCTATCGAAAAATGTTTAAGATGAAATTTGTGCAGCTCGATATAAGCTAGGCAATGAAGATATTTTTTTGTTTTCTTTACAATTTGTCATATAAAAGTGAAAAAGCCGGCAGCGTCGCGACGCCAATATGTATTTCTTAATCCCGAGTGTCGAGGAAGAATCTAGGAATTTATGCGTTTAACAATAAGACGCCAGTCAGAAACAAATCTGAAAAGCATTTTATAATCTCAAAAACAATTTCACGTGTCGCATTATTCCAATTTAATAAAGTTTTCTTGGAATTGGGAAGTTGAGATACTTAATATTTCAGTGTGTCACAAAAAGAAAAGTAAATCGAGATCCCAGATTAGTATTAAACATACAATCTAGACGAAAATGTTAGAATTAAGGATAAACGTCTACAATGAAGAGAGGCTCGCTACGCTACAAGGTTCCGACCTCTAAAAGGAAAGGTTCAAAAGTGCCTTAATAGCACGTTGTTAAAGTTTATCTGTTTATTGCGGTCACTTGATTGCCTCTTGGAATAGGTGTAGTAACCGATTTTGTCAACAGTACAAATGTCCTCTGCGCCTTATTGAACGAAATGCGCGTACTTCTAGTAGGTACATAATAAGGAAGTTCCGTCCTTGCGACGTCTACCAATTCCGAGTGTACGGTGTTTTTATTAATTTTTTTTTTTTACAGTTTTATGTTTACTGGCGAAGTGACAATCGGTAAGCGTGCCGACGGCCAATCGGCATAAAGCTTCGAGAAATATGGGAATCTCCTGAACGTCTGTATTCTCATGTAAAATCTTGTTGGTGATATTTTATCGATATATTATGGGTATGTATCGAAATAAGTGCTGTTAGATCCATATTCGTAGCGTTTTATTGGCTCTGCGCGTGACCTTCGTTCGCGGCCATTTTGGACAGCCAGCGATCGAAGCGGCGAAATCGTGCAACAGTGTATCTACTCCTCTTACGGTGTGTCATGCTAACATACCCTAATTAATATGAATATAAGGGTTGTGAGCTGTTGGTGGTCAAGAAATGATTACCTTTTATCAAACGTTTCTTTAACTTTTATCTTTGTCCTCTTCGGTAATTTATTTACTTAAAACTATATAAATGGATATACATTTTTTATTTTTTTTTCTAATACAATGACATAATAATTACATCCTGAATGAATTGTCGGTTATTTTCTATTTGTGTTAGTTAATGTATTAGATTTGTCGGTACTTACAAAATGGAAATTTCGCTTGTATCTTTTTTTGTGTGTGTGTTGTTCTGTTAATTTTATTATTATCCATTAAAAAAATGTGGGAAACTGTTGCCAGACTTTCTGGCTTGTGTGTTTGTAATTTTAGACGAGGACCCAATCCAAGGTCAAAATGTTTAAGTGGTATTTATTACTTAGCCGCCAACAGCCGACACACTGTTAAAACCCAGCGTGTTGCAAGCGTGTTATTTCCGACCTTTTACATTGTGACGCCTTTTTACACACTTACAAGCGTCTTCCGTTTACGAATCGTTTCCATGGATAAGCAACACGCTTGGAAGTGAGTAAAAAGGCGTCACAATGGAAAAGATAAGAAATAACAGTCTTGCAACACGCTTTGGTTTTTGAACCCTTATATTCATGTTAATATTCATATTAATAATGATGATACAGTGTTAGAATATTTAGATTATAACTAAAGAAATTATGGCTACAATCTCCTAGACATGCAGTCGATTCCTTCTTAATTAACCAGGCGTTAAAACGCCACTTAAAAGCGATGCAATGCGTTGAATTTTGAATTTTTCTGCAGATTTTTCAAATTGGTACTGCGAACAATTAACACATTTTACATTGTTTTAATCCGTTTTAGATAACGATTTCATGGTCTCAAAAAATCAAATCAGACGTCATAATCATATTGTCATATTTGCGCGAATGACTTTATTTTGGCAAGCTCTTACAAATTAAAAATCATCCAAGCCAACCTTTATTTTGGCATGCTCTTACAAATTAAAAATCATTCAAGCCAATACTCGTAAAAAATGCTACATTCTTTCGATTTTACAGTTTACAGAGTGTTATATGCTTAATAATACAAATTCTTAAGGTATAGCGCGTCGTTTTACTAGCGAGCGCCAGTTTTCAGGTAAAATTCGCCAAATCATTGGGCGTAATTACGTAAATCGTATGGTACCGATTTCTCAAAGCCATGGGCCAGAAATTTTCTGACTAACGATACATTATTCTCTTCCCTTTCGACCAGCGACTAGAGCAGACGGACTCGCTATAACTGTAACTGTAAGTGAATTCTATATTATTCTGTATTTATTTATTTTTAAATAGACTAAATAAGGGTTTTTCCATTTTCAAAAAACGCCATCACCTGGCGCCGTCTGGATCGCAAGCTGCCAAGGCTTTATGTTAATGCTTGGCGCCAATTCATTTTCTGAGAATCAATAAACCCTTCGGATTAACAATAGGAGCATTATAATAACTAATAACCTACGGGTGTTTGTCAGTGAAGGGTGGATTCGATTGGCTGACCCAATGCAGTATAATACCAGTCTATTCGTCGAGTGGTAATTATTAGGATAGGTGCCTTAGGATTTAAAAGAATTGACGGTCATAAAGTAAGTAATCCGGGAAGAACATGAATTTAGTGCCTTACGGGTTTATCTTTTATAGCATAAATCCGTAAGTCAATGAATTGGTCGAGTTCAATCTAGAGTTAAGATATCTTAACTCTAGATTGCAAAGAGAGAGAGAATTTTTTTATTTTCATATACCTTTTTCTGTAAAAACGTTTATTGCCTACAGAGATTATTTTAAAAAAAAGTATATCGTGTGAAAATGCACGTGATATTAAATATTTAAAAAAAAGGTCAAAACTTGAATATTGAGTACAAATATTTCGAATGGTATATGTTTTATTTTCATTGTGTTATTCGGTTAACTGCGTGAATTTCTTGTTTTTGAGGCCATAGTTGTAATCAATATTGAGACGTATGAAGAATAAAAATAAAAACATTATAATTCGTTCATTGGTGTTTAATCAAATACTCAACACAAAATCAAATAACAAAATACGACAAGAGGTTCAAGATAAAAAATTAAAAGAAACGTTTTTTACGAAAATTTGAGCGCCGATCTAATAAAAAATTCACAAATTTTTTGGCAGTTTATAGAATACGAAAAAAGAGTTCCTTATATTATATAAATTACGGAATTATTTAGAAATAAATTGCTGGCTATTTTTATAACCGGATCAATTTGTTAATATTTTCAATTGAAATTTTTCATCACGTAATTGATCGAAAAGATTGAAAATATGTAAGTTTTTCGAAAATAAATATGTCAGTTTATTGAGTCTAGTTAATGGAATACCCCGAGAGAAGTAGCAAGAATTAGGAAGGAAATAGGTTCAAAAGGGGAACTGAATTGAATAAAAGGAAAAAAAAATGAAGCACATCGTTTCGTCCATGGGAATTCTCATATCCCCTCGTGTACACCGATATATAGGACGCGTCACGGCATCAGATCGCATGCGTGCGCCAGCCACACTTATGTCGCGCGTAGACATATGCGCGTACACGCGAACGGCCCGTAGTATGTTTGTCCTCCTGTGTCAGATGCATGCCTTGCCGCTTTACCGCTACTATAGTCCGTTCGCTACTACGCCCCGATCCTTCACCCAAAAATTGCATTAACCAGGTACAAAGTCCAGTTCCACCGAATCAACAATTTAACATTTTACTTCCGGTGGTTAATTCAATAAATAAATAACCAATTTGTAAGGGTGAAATCTTCAATTGTTCCAGATAATTTTTTATGATGAAAATGAATTTTATTGAAATGGAAAATTAAAGTTAGGACGCAACAAAAGTTGCACATTTCTAATAACGTAATAATATTGTACTCGCGCAGTGCTTATAATGATGCATTAGAACTTTCGATTGATTACAGAGAAACTTCCAGAAAGACTTATTTTTGTGTTTTTGTGTTTTTTTTAAATTCATTATGGAAATTGTTTCCATTTTGCCAAATAAAATTTACTTAACTTTGGCAGACACCATTTATATATGATAATATTATCTCTATGCAATTCTTTTAATACATTCGAATATTCTATTGGTTAAAGAGAAACCTCCGTAAGATCGTTTTTTTTAGTCGATTTTATGCAGTTAAAAGAATCACTACAATTGTAGTAATTATATATTTCGTTGAGTCAATTAAATAACTGATTGTATGTATTTAATGTATATATTTGAATCAATAAAATTATTGTATTAAACATACATGCGGAACTGTTTCCGTATACACAATAGGATTTATTAAAATTATGCCTCATTTGAGTTTATTAGCAACGAAAAAGTATTTCCTTCAGTGCATTAAATGACATAATTGTCAACAACGATTAAGATCGAACGTATTCATTATTATCTGCGTTAAATAAACAAATTCAATCACTCAGTCGCTCAAAAATAAATCGGGTATACGTTTCATTTGAATCCCAATTGAATTGAAGCAATTGAATATCAACTGAGTTCAATCAATATCAATCGATATCATCACATTAAAAAAAAAAAATTGTTTTGATCCATCGATAAATTTAGTCAGCAGGTTAGACGATATAATACGAAATTATACGAATAAGTATTTTGTCTCACGTTTTTCCTATGAAAAGTTTTATTGACTCAACACGATATTTTTTCAAAAATATTAAATATTTTGTTGAGAAAATTAATTTTTGTTCATTGAACGGAATAATCAAATATATAATTGGTTGAAGTGAATTGATTACTTGAAAAGATCCAAATACATGGTTTATTTGGCGGATTTCGTTGATTCAACTCTTCTCTCAGTCCGTACGATAAACTAAATAATTCGGCGGACTTTCCAAATGTAGTTAATGTCGAAGTGTGTTGAAAAGTCTGGTGGTTGGGTATAACCAACAAGCAAATTCCCACACATAAAAGGGGCTGTCGACTTACTAAGGCGAGAGAATAAGAGAAAGAGAGAGAGAGAGAGAGAAAGAGAGTGAGCCCCCTACCACGCCGTCGTCCCCGTCCCCCACTCTTGGGATCACTCATCCCTACTACTTAGGCGTTTAGAGATGCATCGACATGCGACCTCCCGAAAACGTCAAACAGTTTACCTTCAACCCGATGAACGGAACGTCGCCGCTCATGGTGGGAAATCCCTTCAAAGTTAGTGTGTTACGATAATTTGACTAGATAGACTCGAGACGTCAACCTCGGATTAATTTCACTAGTGAAAGTGCAACAAGACAAATGTCATTGTGTGGGATTATTAATCGCCGATTGTTATCATCGAATTCATATTAATTTTCTTAGTGTGATACATGTGATTCTAAACGTGCTACTAAATACTACCAAACAAATAAATTACTCAAGCAATACTGGACTACGATTGCTAATAATTACGGTTTTTGCTGCAAAACTCACGATCGAGTTTTAATAAACAGTGATTAAATGGTGGATTATTACAATTACAAGATGTCAGGAAGTGATGATGAATTCGAGGCTCAAGGCCAATCGGGAATGTCAAAGGCAGAACTTCGGAGGGTACGACACCTGTTGATTCATTTACATTTCTTGTTTTTCTCATGAGATGAGATTCTTTAAATAAAAAGTTTCATTTCAATTTAAATTTGAATCCTTACATTTACATTTACGTTTAAAATTTTTTTGAAAATTTACATGATCGTTTGTTTGATGGGATCGCAGAAATTTTCGAATTAGCCACAATAATGAATTTGTATTTGGTATAATTAGAGGAATTCGAAGTGATAAGACATTCGAGTCCATAACGAATAAAGTTTTAATTGAACATTGTAAATTATTGCTATTCTCAATTTTTTGTACGGAAGCTAATCATGTGTTTAAACGTGTTTCCTTCTATTGATTACAGAGTAACAAGCCAATAATGGAGAAGCGACGACGTGCTCGAATAAATCAATGTCTCGACGAGCTCAAAAGTCTTATTCTCGAAGCGATGAAAAAAGACGTAAGTGTCTCTTACCTATTATTATTCAAGTCTATTATCTTTTATGTATACCAAGGTCAACGTTTCGTGCTTAAAAAATAATAAATGGGTAATGTCAACTGTGAGAGTATGATAAGACATAAGGTTAACTGTTATCAGTAATAAACCCGCTAAACGTTTCATCAGGTTTACTGGAGGGGATCTCTCATTCCCATGTAGACCGATGGTATTCGTGTGTATATTCGTGCTGTTAAGAGAGGAAAAAAAAACATAGCAAAAGGGGGAGAATTGAGAGACCGTTTTGCTTTAGTATTTTAGATGTCCATCGTGAGAACCCTTCGTGTTACCCTTTGGCATGCGAGCATGCCACCTTATTATAAGCATAAACAGTCGGACGCTTGAGTACTAGAACGGTCTTTCAACGAAGTTTTTAATAGATTCTCCACATTTTTCCCCATTAATTTGTTTTTTTTAATTCTTGTTTTAATTCTCTTTTATCTTATTTGGCTCTTCGCTGTGCCCTATCGATGGTTTAGCCCCCCGCTTAAATAGAATTACCGTTAATTTCATCGTAAACCTCAAATAGTCTTAATTAAATATTCTATCCTTTCTACTCATCGATTATCTGAATCGATCCGAAAAATCATATTTATTTATTACCATTTTCATTTCGAATAATCAGTTATTTTTTTTCAATAACCAAATCAATAAAATACCTAGATCAATTGATAGAAAAGGAAGTTGTTTGTTTACAAACCTCGTTTCTAATAAAAATTATATTAGTCCCAATTTGTCTACACTGTTAAAAACTTTCATATGAAAATTCATATAAAGTATAAAAAGTGTTTTTGCGGATACGCGTATATTAAATTTAATATACAAATATTAATCGATATACAAAAACTTGTTCCAGAATTGATATACAGTATACAGAACACTTCACAAAAATACTTGCAATACAATTATTGAATTTTTACAACATATCTACATATTCAATCTTATATAATATGCCGCATCTGCAAAAGAACGTCGAGTACACATATTAACTTTGAAAGTATTTTTAACATCGTATAAAACCCACTATACAGCTGGTGTTTACACTTCCCCTAACATTAACATGTAAACACGAGAGAATAGTGGTGAAGTGATCTGAAGGACGCTTTTTCATGAACCTATAAACGAGGAACGAAACAATTTGAATAACATAAAATACTTTACGGAAGTAATACGACATAGACAACGAAATAAACAATGACACAAGTAATTACACAGCGGAACTGATTCTTCAACAATCGTTGAAGTTCAGCTGCTGTGCAATGGCATTTTATGAGGCACGTTTAAATTTAGGCCAATTTGTGGTAATTGCCACATTCGATCGATGTATTTCGCGTTTTGCGAGGAAATGTAGCATCAACACCTGACTTAATTTACCGAGATTGATTTTATTAACGTATATAACCGAACGGGGAAGTCCCTCTGTCTTTTTCTCTCACGCTTGTTTTCAATCTCTTTGTGCAGCGGTCGCGTCCTCTCTCTTTCTCTCCCTCTACTTCGGTTTATTCACTCTCCCCGTCCACATGACTTCCGCTACCTGCTCGCTCTCGGTCTTCGGTTCGTTCTTCTCCGCACTCATCCTCCGTTGGCCCGTACGGGACGCCCCCCGCGTGCGTGGGAACCTTCGCGAGTAATTATTAAAAAAAAAAAGCGTACCTCTCGTCTCGGGTTGCAGCAGCCGCCTTTTGTCGACCGTGTATCATCTTTAAAAATCCTCGTCCCACAGTAGTTTAGTAACAGTGCTTCTGAGTCTCGATCGTCGGGGAAAAAGGGGATCACGCGCTCCATTTCTTATGGTTATTAATATAGTAGCTGCCGACTTTCCCTCTCGTCTTTCGCAGGGTGTCGAATTCGGCACCATGCAAGGATCATCGATTTTCGATCGGTGAGAACCATAGATATTATCGCCCACGTCGATTTACCCACAAAATCACCAAGTGTTTGGCTCCTTTTTAATTTGTATCTGTAATTTGGATTTATTTCCAGTTGAGTCACATTGACTTAGATATAATACAATTGCAGTTGGGGAATTGATAGTTTATGAATATTATATTATTATTGATGTAAGACTGTTGAAAATATTTCGAAAATTAATATTGGTATTGGAAGTTTTTTTTATAGATACGGTATATTAAATTTTATGAATATGCGGATATGTGGCAAAATTCTTATAATTATATTATGAACGCAACAGTTATATTATAATCACATTTTTTTAAGTTATTAGTATACTGTATATTGATTTTACGCCAATTTTTTCTTGTGTATTCCTTAATATTTGTATATTAAATTTTATATATGCGTATCCGCAAAAAAACTTTTAATATTTCATATTAATTTCTATACAAAAATTTCTCGCAGTTTATACATACGATCCCCGATGAAACTAGTGACCCTGATTTTGAGGGAATATTGAAAGTGGTCCCATATGGATATAGAAATATGTCCACAATATATTCGACTCATAGAATTTTTCGGCGGTAAACGTAAATGTAATTGGAATAACTCTTAAAAGCACTAATTTTGTATTTGATTTTTCTAGACATGATTAATTGTCAACGATTTATTAAACATATTATCCAACATGTTATAAATCTAAAAAGCCTTTTTTGGAATGTAAAAAAAAAGTGAAAATTAGAAAATATAGAGTGGCGATCAATTTGATCCATTTATGACCATACCTATCACTCGTTAAGTACAGTGACGGCAATAAAAGGTGCAAAGGTCTTTGAACATAATTTATTAAATAATTGAAAATTTCAAGCATCGCATTGTGGATGTAAAGCTTACTTCAATCTATGTAAACCGATTTCATTCTGTAATGTAAATAGATTGATGATAGTTCATTATTAAGAATTAATATTTAAATTTTTTTCTATTCTGACAGTGACCAAAAATGGTACGTCTACTTACTAACTTAATGATGGTCAGCAGCAGGAAAATTGTTGTTTGCGATACATGATTTTTAAATATTTCAAATTAAAAAAAACTAATAATCATGTGTACATAAAGATATCTATATATACATATTGCATATTGCACATTGGTAAAAACACGAAAAAAATCTAAAAATCTGCTGCCCGTACTAAAGTTTTAAATTTTGTAGTGCTTTAATTTTTTTCCCGAAATAAGTCAAAAAAATATGAAAACATATTCAAGAATTTGCCAGATTTAAGGAATGCCTTGTTCGACAATTTATCTAAAAAGAAGTCGTAGATAATGTCCAAAAAGTAAAATAAAAAATAAGTAGTTAGTTATGTCAATGATATGGAAAATTGCGTAGGCAATTAAAAGGGTCTGAACCCCACGTCGAAGTGAGGTAGAATGACCCATATATCCAAATATATATGTAAAGTATTTTACACACACTTCTGCACAGATTTGAACAATACATGCACCATATAAAAATTTTTGGCGCCAAATATGAGACACATATGTGACATATACATTGTTCTATGTACTCTGCGAATGTATAGTAAGGCCGGGAGGAGGAATCATGCAAAATATATGGATGTCGTCGTATGTGGTCTGTGTAGAGAGATACGTCATTATGAATGAGGCGGAATTCTCACAGAGAACGTTGGGGTTCGGAGGGTAACTCTTTATCGTAGGTCTGCGTGTGTAACCGAGACGAGCGACGACTCCCACGCCTATTGTGAAGGTCCTTGAGCACCGCAGAGGAAAAGAGACGGAGAAAGGGCTGACCATAAAAGTATGTCTATGTGGTGTGCTATTCGAAGGCTAAGCTATCCGCATACGAGGATACAGATCACCCTGAATCTTTCCAAACACACAATGGGACTTTAAAAGTTGAAAGCATCGCCCCGCTGGACCATCGTCCATTTACCAGTGTAGCAAAAAAGGGCTGAGCCTTCGAGGAGTTAAAGAATAGCCAGCAATTCAAAATCGAGAAGAGTTTTTCTCTGTCAATTCCAAAAAAGTGGACAACTCACGAAAGCTCTAAACCCTGGCTTCCCACGATGATCACCCATTGATATACATTCCCTCGGTTAGGGTTACACCATCTACCTGTTGCTTATTCTACTTTCTAAGGCAATTATACCCATGACGTAAGATTATGCTTCAAATTCGTCTTCGAGTTTCCAACAATCTTCGCATTCACAGCTTTTATTCAGTTAGACTGTGTAATTTGTTATTGTAATTTCCTTGAAGAATTATCAATAATGAGAATTCAATTACCATATTCCAAGGAAAGTATGATAATGCACAAAAGAGAGAGAAAAAAGAAAGTATTCTGCAGTAGGTAACTTACCCTTCGTCACTTACCCATTGAATCTGCCTGACCGACGACGGCTCACTTACCACCAGCGCATGGTAAAGCGTCAGTTGGTAAGGCAGATCTCTTCACTGACCATCCGTCGGTCTTCCGAATTTGAAAAATGCACGTAAGACATCCTGTACTTAAAAAATCATATCTAACGTTTTCTTTATCATTTATGTTGCAGCCATCGAGACACTCGAAGCTGGAAAAGGCAGATATCCTCGAGATGACAGTGAAACACTTGCAGACAGTTCAACGTCAGCAGTTGAGTACCGCAGTTGCAACGGATCCAGTGGTATTAACGAAATTTCGCACAGGATTCTCCGAATGCGCCGGTGAAGTATCTCGTTACGTGAATCATCTGGAGAACGTCGATCCAGCGGTAAAACAGCGATTGATGGCTCACTTAAACAGCTGCGTGACGAACCTTCAGCAGATGGCGCCCTTTTACAGTCACTACGTTCCTTACATGCCGGAAAGAGTATTTCCTGAGGTCAAGGTCGGTTTCCAGAGTGACTTCCAAAGCGGCGACGAGAACAATAACAACAACAACGGCAGCACAGCCAGAATACAGATACCCAACGGAGTCCAACTCATTCCCAGCAGATTGCCAACCGGAGAATTGGCTCTTTTGGTTCCGCAATCTGCCGGAATTTCGGCAAACTTCCCTTTCTTCCCACCGGCACTCGAGTCTTCCTCGAGAAACGGACCATCGTCGGCTTTCACCGCTGTCAACAGAACGCATAGTCCACTTCCGAGCCCGTCAACTTCGACCTCGAGTTTTGACGAAGAGAGTCATCACTCCGAACAACATTATCCATCATCTCAATCGCCGAATCAGTTACAGCATCGCTTCAAAATTCCTGAGCAAAGTCCCTCCGCTTCTAACAAAAGTTTCTTATCCGTTTCACCGGAAACACAAAAACCTCAAATCAGCTCAACGAGCGATAGCAAATCGCCGTCTTCACCTGTGAAGATTTTTGGGTCGAAGAGCATTGACATTGGATCTTTATCATCGAAAAAAGATGCAGTCGCACAAGAAGTCGAGAGTACGAGTGCCATAAACGTTTCTGCTGCTAACGTTTTAAACTTGAGACAACCCTTGTCGGTTATCACTGATAAAACGTACAATCGGACGGCAATTTTCACGAAGAGAGAAACCCTGAAGAGGCATCATTCCGATGGGCTTCTCGTTGTTTCGGAAAAGAGACCGAGATACAACGACGGGTCTAATTCAAATGTTGCTTTCAATGCCGTTAGTACTAACAACATCGGATCTGGAGAAGCTCGCACCGCTTCGAATGAAGATCTGTCGAGAAAAATGAATTTACCTTTCTGCAGAAATGCAAGCACCGAGTCCGTACAATTTTCCGATACGAATGCGGGAAGCTCTCAGGCAAATGCCGACATGTGGAGGCCGTGGTGATGAATGGGGACCGATGATACATAAATATGGGTGGGAAGTCGAAATTGCGAATGACCAAAATCGGGAATGGTTAAAATAGCGAATTTGGAAATTAGGAACGTCTGAATATTTCAACCATTCGCTATTTTGACCTCTATCTTAAAATGCATTCAAAATAGCGAATGATAAAAATGACAAATGGCTGAAAAAGCGAATTCCATGATTGTGGACATTCTACATTTTCACGTTCCTTATTTTTGAATTTATTATTTTAGCCATTCGCTATTTTGACCCCCGCCCATAAAGATTACGTTTTTTAAACCACAAAATTGCTTATTTCAATCGGTACAAACGAAAACATGTTAAAACATTTGAAATTATGTTAATTTTTTGATTGGCTGGCATTAATCGTAAATTTTTAGTTTGAGTTGTTATGATTTATTCTCAAGTCGCTTGTCGACTGCATGAAACTTTTGTTGTCAGTACTTTTTACGGTTGTCACGCGGCTTATCAGTCGTTGATTATGTTTCGGTGAGATTTTTGTATTTATTACTAGTTTAAAATGAGGTTGAGACTTGCCGATTGCAAGTAACAACTGAATTGAGGCGAGGAAAGGAAAATTAAGATCATCTCCCTATCGATCGCGAATGTTCGAGGTCCCAACGTTTGAACTGAGTTCAGTTATTTTAGCATTTAATGACAAGAAGTATGTTACTTCGCAGTAGGTTTAAGTTTAATGATCGTGTACTTTGTACGCCGCAGCCTCCCAAAGTTTAAAAAGACTAAACATAGACTTTAATATAATTTTAGTTGTAAATGTTATTGTAAATAAATGTTTTTTTTTTATCATTTTAAATAATGATGATGATCCTACAATTTTCTTTCGTCATTAAAACTTTAAGCCAATTTAGTATTATGAGTTTGTGATAATTGATGTAACATCGTAAAAATAAAATACTTTAGTAAAAGAAGAAATGTGTATTGTACTTGGATCGATGATTTTTTGCGGTGAGTTCCTGTTCATCGTAATTTCACTCAATTTCGTTGTCATTCCAACAAAATACAACTGAAAATACAATATGCTGAAATTCAACGATTCCAATCAATGATAATAGTGCGCAAATGATATTTTACTATTTAGTGTTTGTAAATGAAGAGAAAATGTTCACACGATTAGTCAAGGTTTCTTTCTTCATGGTGACCCGTCAATATAACACAACGTGAACGATAATATCGACATTCGGAATTTCGAAAGTAAATGTTCTCGACATTGGTTTCGTGTCATTTTGATATGTGTTATTTTGTTATTACGTTATTTTGACTTGGTACCGTTTTATTCGTCATTGAGAAGATAAACTGTAAAAAAAAAATCTACTTGAAATTTAGTGTACCTTTAAAGGAGTTTTTATTCATAAACTAATATATATAATTAAGTATACAAGTGTAAAGTAAAATTAATGTATACCACATCATATTCAATAATTTACTTCAATTTTACAGTGAAATTACTTGAATTTTTATAGTTTGCTTCAATTTTACTGGAAAAGAACATGAATTCTATACCACAATTGTTTATTAAATTTCGATGACGAGTTTATGAATACAATCTTCCAATATTTTCTAACAGTGTACACAATATCAACTTATATACTTAATATAAATTTATTCTGAAAAGCAACTTCAGTTTATTTGAATATTACATATTCGTTATAAAACTAAAATCTTTTGTGCGGTCTTTTTGAAAACGTCTACATTAAATGGCCTTTTGCGATAACAAAAATGTACTGATCTTTAACCAGAGTTAATGACCGTGGTTATCATGATATGCCATGAATTTCGTGGATTCGGTTCACAAAGACTACAGGACTTCTGGGAAATAAGATATAAAATGTCTTTGTGGATCTAGTCTAGTAAAGCGTTAAGCGGTTTGCGGTGTTGAAAACCCATCGTGCCGGTGCGCGCTTTAGCTTTTCAAGAGGCGTTAAGCGCGCCCAACCGCTCTGACTTCATGAGTTGGAGAGTACTCTTTTTCTTTTCTCTCCGATAAAGGAATTTAAAAAAACGAGGTAAAGGGAACAAGAATTTCAACCACCTGTTACGCGGTAAAACTACCCCCGCTCTTAACGCCTCATTCTACGACTAAGCGCAACGGCTGATTTATCGACTGAGTCCGTGAACTTGGTCTTTGTACATGATATATTTAAACGACAAGATGTCTTGATTCCTTACCAATAAGTGATTGGTTTCCTTGTAGTAGTAGAAAATTAGTCGCTGATAGATGACAATATCAATCGTTAAAAATTCCGATCGTCAATTTTTTAAGTGACTTGAATGAAAAAAAAAAACTTAAACTTATTTTTGTCTGTCTGTACGATATGTTTAGGTATTGGCCGCCCGAAAACACAATTAATTCGAATAAAAGGTTGTACATCACAGTGAATTGCAATGTGAGCTCATAATGTAGTTTTAAAAATGAAATTCAATCTAAAATCTTTTATTTTCAATGTTTTATGATTGGGAAATCACAAACGTTATCATGACATCATCAATTGTAACAACTCTATATCCCAGTCGTATAACTTATAGTTTACCGGAAAATATGTACAATTATATTGGCTATATTTGAGGATTGCAAACTTCTTACCGATTGGGTTATTGTCCCCAATCGGTTGAACAGGTTCAGATTTTATGAGGTTTTACAATTCTTTTATTTTATAAAAATCTTTAAAAAATGCACTTTAAAGTTACTGGAAAGAACCATTTTGCATAATAATAATTGAAAAATGGCAGTCACATAAAAAAATTGATAAATCAACAAATTTCCCGGCAATCCAATTTTTTCATTGCGAAAATGATTTATTTATTCTTCTGAATACTTATGAATTTCGTAAGATTCCGAAATTTGCTTTGAATTTGTGTTTTTCCACGCATTTATGTCATATTGGAAAAAAAAATTCAAAGTCAATTAACAAATCTGAAATGATTGATAAGTATTTAGAAAAAGAAGCGAATCATCGTCATTTTCATAAGAAAGAAAATAGGGTATTCCGCAAATTTATTGGCTTTTAAAAAAATCAATTTGTTAATAACATTTCGAAATTATTATCACGCAAATTATTCTTTTCAGTACCTTTAATAAGCATATGTTTTTTTAAGATTTGTATAGCAGCGAGAATTACTCGCAATTTTCTCAGTCATACTATATGAAGTAATTTTTTCTCAAATACATTTTAAAAACATCCTTCTTTACAAAAAGTGCATGAGTAAACGGAAAGCATTGCCATCGTGTTATTCGTGCTGTGATTGGTTGCTAGCAAGATCCGCGATAAACAAGTTTAGTTTTGTGTCAAATTTGACATAAGAAGAGAACGAGCGGTGCAGTGCCCGTGACTTTTCAAAGGGTTATAAAAGCGCAGCAGCGCGAAATAATTTCAGGCGTGTGTGATTAGCCTAGTAAAAAACTATTCTTTAGATGGTAAATGCTTACTGGCAGTGACAAGAATATGGCTGGCGACGGCTCACTTCTGTCGAGTCGGCAGATAACAGTTTCAAAATCGGCGTTTATTGAACATTAATTTTCGGCCCTTGTCATATCGCAAAATACAAGTATCAAAAGAATATAAACAAAAAGTTTGATGTATTACGGATATCGAGAGAATTTTTTATCGTAAATAGGATGACGAATAGTAATACGGTTACGGTCAGTAATTGGGTCGGTCACCTTACATACCTGGATTGCGCGGCAGTTGCGTTTCTCCTCAGTAGCGGACGCCGCTGTAAACAAGTCGCGCATCGGACCTTTTTATAAAAAGTTCGTAGTTCGCGTCAACGTGACCACTGTTGTCGATATAACTCTGATCGTCGCCTCTGATTGGTCGTGGATCGTGACGACCGGCAGTCGTTGTTTTTAATTGCGCGAGGTTTGACAGTTTTGACGTAATGAATGCTGCAGCGTGGTCTAAACTCCGGTCGCGTGCCTATTTGCTTCCTAGTCGTTTTATAAAAAGTGCGTAATTCGCGTCAACGTGACCACTGTTGTCGATATAACTCGGCCTCTGATTGGTCGTGGATCGTGAAGACCGGTCGTCGTTGTTTTTAATTGCGCGAGATTTGACAGTTTTGACGTAATAAATGCTGCAGCGCGGTCTAAACTCCGGTCGCGTTCTCGAGCCCGCGTATTTGCTTTCTAGTTCTTTAAAAAGTTCACGAGTAACGGAAAGCATTGTCATTGTTCCATTGGTGCTGTGATTGGTTGCTAGGAAAGGCCGCGATAAACAAGATCAGCTTAGTGTCAAGTTTGACATAAGAAGAGAACCGGCGCTGCAGTGCCCGTGACTTTTTAACGGTCGGCGCCGTAAACAAATCGCGCAGTAGACTACGTGAGTGCGGTTGTCCGTTATGGAACAAAGAAATGCCGCGCGTCGTGATATATTGGAAAATCGTCGATTACGCATCATTTAGTGTACTTCTCTATCTGTATTTCTTAGTATTGTTCAACATTCGAGGTGATATACTGTCAAAAATAGTTTATATCGGTGAATACACATGATATTAATGCGTATAATTTCTTGTGTACGGTTACGATGATTAGTTCGCTGGCCGGATTATGAAAACGTGTGCTTCGGATGCTCGTAAATATGGAAAAGTGTCCCGAGTAACTATTGTTGTGTTTTTACGAGAAAGTTATCAGAATTGGTTACGTAAGTCCACCAGAATGTTGTCTGTGGTTATCCTATGTCCTAAAGTTGACTTCCGGACATAGAATCGCTTATAGACAACATTCTAAAGGATATATGTAACACATTTGGATAACTTTTTCGTAACAACGGAAGAATTGTATACTTGGCGTTTTGCCTAATCGGCGAAAGAAGGAAAAGCATCAAGTACGTTGAACATGTAGTGAAATGTCGGGCGTTTAAAATATTCTTCGTAACTTATAGCGAGCTGCTAAAACGATAATTTCGCTTAAGTCATATTGAGCAATAACACTACAAATGGATGTGCCTTATATCTACGCACTCTTCGTGCATTAATAGGAATGGCGCGTTTTTTACACGTTTAAAGCGGGTTTAATCATAAAAGTTTGAAACGTGTTAAATTATAACTCGTTTCAAACATGCAAAAACGCGTTATTTTCATTGATGGACTGTAAGTGTGTAAGTATAACGTACTTGTGCTTGCGGTGTGGACGTGTAGCATTACAGAAATTACGGACTCGACCTCTCATCGGAAAAACCACCTCGATTATTTTTTCCACAAGGTACAAATACTTGAAGCTGCAAATGCTGCGTACACTGGGTTTGCGACTAAGAGTGGATGCTAAAGGTATTATGAATCATTTTGCAGATTTACAATCTTTCAATGTGCATTTATTGATATTTGAAATGCAAATTTTTGCTTTCTCGGAAAGGAAGCTTCGTGAACATTTTTATTTCGAGATTCTCATGTCAGGATACTCAGAATGGTGTATACATAATGGGCACTGAAACATCCTAAAAACTTTCTGAGAATGCTGTTTTGTTAAATTTGATTAGGCTTCATAAAAAATAATAATAGTGCTGCTATAAAGAAGAATCAAGTTTCCTACAAATTTTGCTCAAGTTCGGTCTATCATTGGATAATGTGGACTATCATTGAACAATGTTCACAAAATTTAATGTATTACAAATATGTAGCGTAAATTATTCGAGCGGTGAAACTTTTTATTATATTTTGAATTTATAATTCAAGAAATATGTTTGTCGCTAAAAGCGATCAACATATTTCCTCACAGATATACTTAGTTTCCTGATAAGCGAAAAATAATAAGGAAGTAATTAGCAAAATTCTACTCAGCAGATGTTTTTCTTAAGGTATAGCATTCTATCGGTAAAGGTAAAAATTAGTTAATTCGAGTGTTAGAGTATAACTCGAGTAATTCAAAATGGTTATGAAGGCTTAGACTTGCTTACCCATCAAGATTTACCACGTGATTTGTTAGATGTGTAAAAGAGAATATGCTTGAAATAACTATGCATATTGATTAATATATATTTAATCTTTTTAAACATGAATATATGACGCAGAATTTTTTTGGTTTTTTCTTGGACTAGACCGCATTTTATTTGACGTCCATCACCATAATTCCGTAGTTCATAAAACGGAAATTGTATGAATCTATAGAAGAGTTTATAATTGCCGATTCCAAAGAACGTGAAAATGCTCAAAAAAGTGAATTTCAATGTTAGTATTTCGAGAATTTATATTTCGTTTATTTCGTTTTAATTTTCTCAACAAAAGAAAGCGTCAGAGAAGTTGACATATTCATTGTCATTACCAACTTGTCCTGAATTCTACATTGCACATTTATTTCTTAAGTTATATCATATCATAATTAAAACTAAAAAGTGCCTTAATTCTGCGTGAGTATCAAAATGATAATTACAACACAAAATGAGTATAACCCGAGTGATTCAAAATGGTTATGAACGCTTAGACTTGATTACCCATCAAGATTTACCACGTGACTTGTTAGATTTGTAAAAGAGAATATGCTTGAAATAACTATGAATATTGATTAATATATATTTAATCTTTTTAAACTTGAATATATGACGCAGCATTTTTTTGGTTTTTTCTTGGACTAGACCGCATTTTATTTTGCGTCCATCACCATAATTCAGTAGGTCATAAAACGGAAATTGTATGAATCTATAAAAGAGTTTATAATCGCCGATTCCAAAGAACGTGAAAATGCTCAAAAAAGTGAATTTCAATGTTAGTATTTCGAGAATTTATATTTCGTTTATTTCGTTTCAATTTTCTCAACAAAAGAAAGCGTCAGAGAAGTTGACATATTCATTGTCATTACCAACTTGTCCTGAATTCTACATTGCACATTTATTTCTTAAGTTATATCATATCATAATTAAAACTAAAAAGTGCCTTAATTCTGCGTGAGTATCAAAATGATAATTACAATACAAAATGAGTATAACCCGAGTGATTCAAAATGGTTATGAACGCTTAGACTTGATTACCCATCAAGATTTACCACGTGATTTGTTAGATTTGTAAAAGAGAATATGCTTGAAATAACTATGAATATCGATTAATATATATTTAATCTTTTTAAACTCGAATATATGACGCACCATTTTTTTTTGTTTTTTTCTTGGACTAGACCGCATTTTATTTTGCGTCCATCACCATAATTCCGTAGGTCATAAAACGGAAATTGTATTAATCTATAGAAGAGTTTATAATTGCCGATTCCAAAGAACGTGAAAATGCTCAAAAAAATGAATTTCAATGTTAGTATTTCGAGAATATATATTTCGTTTATTTCCTTTCAATTTTCTCAACAAAAGAAAGTGTCAGAGAAGTTGACATATTCATTGTCATTACCAACTTGTCTTGAATTCAACATTGCACATTTATTTCTTAAGTTATATCATATCATCATGAAAACTAAAAAGTGCCTTAATTCGGCGTGAGTATCAAAATGATAATTACAATACAAAATGAGTATAACCCGAGTGATTGAAAATGGTTATGAACGCTTAGACTTGATTACCCATCAAGATTTACCACGTGACTTGTTAGATTTGTAAAAGAGAATATGCGTGCGAGGGTTGCGGGCGAGAGGAAACCGCGAAAGATAACAATCTCGTGGTTCAACGCGTCGCTTTCGGAGAGTCAAGCGCACACATGCGCACACATGGTCACGGTACATAGGAGAAGTATGGAGAGACTCACTGGAGAGAAATCTCGTGAGTGTAGAGTTTAAGGCGAAGCGACGAACCCTTCGCTATATCAGGAGTATAAATAATTACTTTGGCTCCAGAGCAATTACTATAAGTTATAGTGTAGCCGCTACAATTTGCAATGTCAAGACATAAACACTGCTACCGCTTACATTTGAATACATTAAGGTGTTGGGTTGCTCTGATTGGCCGCCCGTGAGAGGTACACGCCCGTATCGGTACCGTGAGCTACGATCTGGTTGACGATTTTTATGGCGGAAACGATCGTCTTGGGGTTCGCGCATCGTTTCCCAGATGGATCCGCGCTGGCATCCTTACTTTCTACCGTTGTTGTCTCGAATGCTTTTAAAACAGGATGACTCCGGCTAAATCCCGGGTTAACCATTTCCCGTCGGGCCTTGAAGTCTTTACGATCTCGACGCATCAACGCAACGATAATCCTTGATCGAAAACAGCCGGAATATCAGCAACGCGCCGCCTCCGGAGAATCACTATCGATTGTTTTATGACAGTTTGTTGATGCACGCTAACGTGAACGGCACAGAAGGACAGCGGCGCAATATGTTACGTATGACGATGTTTCCGCGCACGAGAATCGCGCGCGTCGACTTGATTTTGTTCGCCCAATTTGGCGAAATCGTTCTGCGGTTGGGGAGCTTCGTTTCCCCTCGATTTTCCCACATACACCAATGGACATCAACGGGGACATACAGCGAGGAGTGAAACACAAGGGCTTCGGATACGAGCGGGTCATCCACTTCAGAGATGCGCAGCAAAGAGTCTACCATCGGCATATCAACTGGATTCACTCGATTCCCTCTTGTGTCTCCTCTTCTTCCTTCTACTCCTCCTTCTCCTCTTTGCAGTGACGTATTTATTACGCGCAATCAAGAATCCTTTAGCTCGTGAAGAAAATCGTCTCGTGAATCGTCTGAGGTTATCTGTCCAATTAAGGATCTCTGTCGGTACGACAATTATGGGATACTCTTTTTTTTTTCCTTTTTTTTTTTCAGGCACCGTTTCTTGGTATAACGTAAGATTCAATTCTAACGTGGAGTTCTAGTTGAAGCCATTTGATTTTACGTATTGCAGTTTCAATACTCTTCCGTTAGTGCATTCTAGCCGATGTTGTTTTCATCAATTTCAGTATTCAACAGACTTACGGTATGGACGAATCGATTTAGCTGTAATGCTGGAGTTCTTGACTATCGATGATGCCAATTATCGAAGAAGTGAGATCAAACGACATGAGATTTATTCGTCGTATGGTCACGTGCATGAGTGTGTATATGTGGTTGTGTATTTGTTGGGGTAGGGACTGTAAGGTCAACCGGATAGCGACGGACAAGGGCGTAACTGTCCTATCTTTCCTATTGTGGAATATTGTGGAATATAAAAAAAAATCAAACATAACAAAGCTTTGAATAAATAGTACAGCGACAAAAAAGATTCCATTGGATTTATAAAAATGCTAGTGCATTGATTTTAACGAAATGTTTTCGGTAAAAAAATTTTTACTTTGATTTAATAAAATATTTCTTGATTTGAAGGAAACGGTTTCTTGACTCGATGTAACGATCCATTGATTTAAAGGAACGGTTTCTCTAATGCAAAGAAACGATATATTTGAAGGTTAGCGAATTTAGGTCAATCGGGTTGAGTTATTGAAACCAAAAAAACCGAGAAAAAGGAATATGCCTCAATATTAATAAAACTAATTCATTGTAATTATTACGAATTTTTTAAGTTAAAGTATCGAACATATGGGTGCGCAGTCAAGCAGGATTAATTACTTTAACAATTGAAACATAAAACCTGACCTGTCACGAAATGTGAGTTGAGATATTATATGATCTTATATACGGTGCGAGATAAGCGGCTTATTCGCACGCCCGACGAGCGCAAAACCAACTTTTCGCACCTGGTAACATTTCTCGATAAGTTTTCTTAATATTGCTCGAACTAAATAATAAGTTAACTACTATCTTGGCCGCAACTATCTTACTTAGTTGGATCACCAATGAAATTCGTTGTCTAAACTATTAAAGTCAATTACACTGTAAAAAAAATCTACTTGGAATTTAGTGTATTTTTACTGGAAGTTTTTATTCATAAACTAATATATCAAATTTAGTATACAAGTGTAAAGTCAAATGAATATATATGATACAGCATATTCGATAATTCACTTTAATTTTACTGAAAAGGTACATGAATTCTATACCAAAATTGTTTATTTTATTTCGATGACGAGTTTATCCATAAAAACTTCTAATCTTTTCTAACAGTGTAATTCGGAATGATAAATGTGACTATTGCTGAAAGGCCGAAAAACGACTTTCCGAGTTATGGACGTTCTACATTTAGACATTCTTTATTTTCGAATTCGTTGTTTTAGCCATTCGCTATTTTTACCCTCACTTACCAACTGGATGGTTGTGGCAACAAATTTTTACTCAACTAATAAATAGTTAGTTGACCCAACGAAGCCGTTTTTTCCGTGAGTTCTATCTCCATCTTTCCTACACTTTGATTATGAAAGATAGTGACGACAAAAGGCCGGATAATTTTCGGTTGAATAATTCGCGTTGAGCGATCATTGGTATAAGATCGACTGGCAAAAATAGGGCTGGAAATATGCCCCTACAGTCACGGCAATCGAGCGGAGGTCCGACCACGAACGGACTACTAACGGGGACCGCATAGGACATCACACATGCCCTCTAGATGCACTCTCGTGGACTGGATATGTGTCTGAGTGCACTACACAGTTGTCCGGATGTTTTTCGGATTTCGATATTTTGATGGGCTTCCGATCGCAGGAGAGGGACCACTGGTCAGAGAAACAGTGGACGTGCGGCCGCCAGGCCATTTGCTTTGCGGTCTCTTGATTCCCTCCAACCAAATTTTGCATCTGTACTCATTCAAGTTTTAATGTGTTTTTGCGGCGTCAGTCATTCAGACTTAATCAGCAACCAGTTAAAGGTCCGGAGCTCTGTGGGTTTTTGTTCATGTGCGTGTTTGATGTGTTTTCATATGTAGATCCCACCAGAAACCGCTAGAGATGCTAGTCATTCATATCACATACATATCACGGATACACACATCAACTAGTGAATATGGAATTTTATATATATATGTATATACAAATGTATCTATACATACATATACATGCATAAAATTCCATATGCACTGGTTGATGTGTCTATGTGATCGTACGACTTGCGTCTCTCTCTCTTTCTATATATATAAATAAATATATATATATATATATCCATATGTATGGGTTTCGCTCGGGAATATTGGTTGGATGCTCTGTGACGAGAGCGTATTAATTATAACTCTGGTCAGAGGAACGTCAAGAGATGCGTTCACGGATACCTACGATAAATTGTCGGTTTACCAGGAAATCTAATTTCCAAACCCCCCGCTATTTTTCTCCTTCGTTTGTCCACGTCCATCGGTCCGCACCTACTATATACCAAGCGGACGTACACTGCTGTGCCGTTTGTCTTTTTTATTTCTCTTTCTCTCTTTGTCTCTTTGTCATGCACTCTCCTTTTTACTATACGGATATGAAATTCTCCCTTTTGCCTCTTCCTTTTTTTGTTGTTGTTATGTTTTGCACGTTTCCCTCCCGTATTTACCTGTCGTACGTCATTTCGTTGCCCTCTTTCACGCGCCCGTTCCTCTCTTCCACTGAGAAGAACAGCTCGACTATGCAGAGGAAAAAGTCGCATTGTTTAGCGCGAAAATAGCACGCCCGAACTGGTACTGCCCGATTGACTACTTCCACTTTTCCAGTCTATTGTTCTAGGTAAAAATTGGTACCGCCAGGAACATAGAAAACCCTCTGTGAGCAATGGAATTCTCAGGATGAATTTGCTTATTGAATCGGGACCGTGTTCACTTCATTTTCATTATGAATCTCTGCCGGAAAATTGCTTTTTCAAATTCAGACATTGATGGAACCTGGCGTTATTTGATTTTCATATGAACCAATGGATGTTTTTGCTTGAGACTTATGATGTCGTTTCTTGGATTTTTTGAACTATTTTTCAGGGATATCCTTTGGAATTTTATTTATTGAGGATGCATTGCTTTTAGCGATATCTATGTTAACCGTTAAATTACCGATAATACCTCAGGTCTTAATTCAATATCCTAACATTCATTTTTTATCCGTTAACGGCCGAGCCTCTTTTCCGTTCTCAATAAAAATATCTATAATTTTGGACGAAAAATAATATAATACCTGTAATGAAAAAATATTGAACTTCAATTTTTTTTATATGGGAATTCAGGATGAGATGTTTCCCAGTAAAGTTTTACCTATTGTTAAATATAACAAGAATTTATGGATAACAACTATGTTTGTACCATCTACAAATGAATAGTTGTCACTTTATGGTTACTAATACCATAGATTTCTCTCATTGTTAAAAAAAAAAAACACTGGACTCATTAAAGACAAAACCTGAACATAACAATCCTAAAGACAACCTAAAAGACCAGAGAGCCCGGTCATACTACACTACTACTACCAAAAAGAAATAAACATCAAGAACATGAAAAAAATAGACAATGACAGACGATAATAGAAATAAAATAATGATCACAACTTATTATTGATTTAAAAATAAAAATGTCCTCTGAAGAGGCCTCGACAAGGGCGAAACGTAAATAAAAAAGAAAAACAAACAAGCCGTCCTTCGCCGATGCCCTTTCCACACTTTCCAAACTAACGGCTAAAGTACTTCTACCAAACATATTTCCAATATTCGAACATACGGGAGCGCTGCTCAGATAGATAAGATAATGAGAAAATCGGTGAAAAGTGACAAGAGTACACAGAGAAAAATAGATAGTAAGATTTTAATTATCTATTATAGTAAAAATGTTGATAGTACTAGTTCCTATCCAGATTTCATTACGTACTACATGTGATATCATATTTACAATATGGATTGTTCCTGCATTATCTTAGATACTTACCTTTACAATAAAGAGTGCGATCCCTATACGAAATATCTAATATGCTACTGGGTAATATATTTCTGCTTTTCAATAACATCTATTTCTCTCAGTGTAAGTAAGAATAAAAAACCTACGGAATGACAAAGATTGAAGAAATATGATAAAAGTGTCAAGGTTGATGCGTGCGGTGAGCGAGGTGCGCTCGAGAATGAACGAGATGTGCCGCGACGATGTTGAACGAATTTCGAGTGAGTGGAAGGAGAATAGTCGGAAAGAGGTGCTGAAGCGCGGCCGCTTGAGCAAAGGATGAGAGGGAGCGAATGAACGAACAGACCGTGAAGCCCGGAGAACGGCCGTCGAGTTTTCAGGAAGGGTTGGTTGGTGCGGTGCTCGCGTAGACCAGAAGAGCAAGAGCATGTTTTATTAAGTACGTCTATCGCCCAGCCCGCGCCGAAAACGCGCAAGGCAATTTGCAGGTGCTAAAGCGTTGGCAGATAACGCTCACGCCCGCGAGACTGTGAGCATACAGTTTCCTGTATTTTACTTTTTATTATATACCCTACAAATGCGCTTATCTTACGTGTCCTGCGTATTGTAATTTTGCAAGCTGACAATCCGGCATAAATTATAAGTGTTGTTGGATGACATTGTAATGTAAGCTTACAGAATCATTAGGTAAGATTTGTTACGGTAATATCACTTTCCAGAAAGCTATCGAAAAATTGTATCTGTGGGCGATTTTGTTCTTTTTTTAATTTGATGATAGTTGGATATCATTATTAAAATTATTGGAGGCGGTCTGTTGGGAAATATATCTTCTTAAATTAATGATTAATTACGAAATTGATTATATCCAATATTTTCTGCCGGTACTTGACTAATACTGGTAGAGTTTCTTGCCATTTTTGAGTATTGTTAGCTTCCGGTACTTGAATGTATACGATTATCATTGGGCCCAAGTTATCACCGAGTAGTTGGGTGGCGGTCAAAATAGCGAATGATCAACATAGTGAATGGTTAAAATAGTGAATTTCGAAATTAGGAACGTCTAAATGTAGAATGGTCATCATCATGAAATTCGCTATTTCAGCCATTTGCTATTTTGACCATTCTCCCTTTTGACCTCCATCTTATTAAAATGCATTTGAGATGGCGAATGATAAAAATGGCGAATGGCTGAAAAAGAAAATTCCATAATTATGGACATTCGACATTTAGACGCCCCTTATTTTCTAATTGGCTATTTTAGCCATTCAGTATTTGGGTCATTCGCTATTTTGACCGCTACCCTTCGTAAGATATAATTTTTTTTGGAACTCTGTTATTTTAAATCAAACCAGATGTCAATTTTTTCAACGCTTTCCGAATATTCCAGAACTATCAGAAAGTCAATTATACAAGCCAAATATGCCAATAGTGAATACTGTGTCTGTCCAGTTTGTGTGCTTTCGGTAAGAACTTCAAACATTTTTTACGCAATCGTAGCTTACACTTTTTATGAGGATGTATATCCAATTTCTGCCGACTTGTATTCGCTCAACTAATTCTTCCTTTATTTCCACTGTCCTGCATTTTTGTTGTTCAAATTCAGAGTCTTAATCTATAATTTCATGACTTTTTTCAAAGCTCGATCTTAAAAAATCTGTAACGAATCCAAAAATTAACAAAACCCCCTTTGCCATAAATTAATTCGAAGCTCCATTCATACTGAACAAAACAAGAGCGCGCCAAAGATTCAACGCCATTGTTTTTTTAAGCTACGTTTTTGCTTAGAATATTTTTATAAAGTTTGATTTTTTTGTATTCCTGTCATGATTCATTTAGATTTCGTTTTTTTTAGAACAAATCAAGCGGTAGCTGCAATGGAAAAAGAGGGGAAGAGAGAGAGACGTGGCACTCATCAATGATGCAATGACTTGGTTCACTCGAATGAGGAATATGACCGATTTTAGCGGCGCTACCGGTTGTGATGATCGTTCAGCCAAGTTATACGTGAAGAAGCAAGACCTCCCGGACTCTTGCTCGCATTATCCGCCACTCTCTTACTTATAACCTGGAAGCGTACAATAGTTTATTATATACAGTCTTTTATAGCTTTACAGACCACACCGAGTGATTGCTCGATTGAGTTACGGATGATGGTCACAAGGATAGCTTCTGACTCGACGCCGATGACATTTTCTTCTCATTCATCTTAAGTATAGCTATGTATTATTCGTTTATTTGCCTCGATCATATGATAAGAGATGCGATGTCGTGAATACTGGACAGTATAGACATTATTTTATGCCTTCTAATATATTAGACCTTTTCCTGCCTCAAGGCGAGAATGTTGCTCCACTCTTTAAAAGAATTTAAAAAAATTACCACTTGATCACACTCTAAAAACTGAGGCGTGTTGCAAGTGTGTTATTTTCTATCTTTTACATTGTGACGCCTTTTTACACACTTCCAAGCGTGATGCCGATCGATGGTAACGATACATAAACGGAACACGTTTGCAAGTGTGTAAAAAGGCGTCAGAATGTTAAAGTTAGGAGATAAGACACTTGCACTGTACAGTAGTTTCGTGTATGCTTACGGAGATTAGGTCTTTTAACTTGTGTCTTTTTTGTACACGGAGGAAAAAAAATTTTGTTAATTCTAAAGAGAGGTAGATCAATTTTTTAAAATTGAATTTGATCGTAAATCACAACCAGATAAATCGGTCTGATGAGTTTATTTGTATCAATTATGTGGTCTGTTCGAAATGAATCAAATTATTAATTATTATATTAAATACAGACAATCAGTTACTTAATGGACTCTTTAAAAGAATTTAAAAAAATTACCACTTGATCACACTCTAAAAACTGAGGCGTGTTGCAAGTGTTTTATTTTCTATCTTTTACATTGTGACGCCTTTTTACACACTTCCAAGCGTGATGCCGATCGATCGTAACGATACATAAACGGAAAACGTTTGCAAGTGTGTAAAAAGGCGTCACAATGTTAAAGATAGGAGATAAGACACTTGCACTGTACAGTAGTTTCGTGTATGCTTACGGAGATTAGGTCTTTTAACTTGTGCTTTTTTTTGTACACGGAGGAAAACAAATTTCGTTAATTCTAAAGAGAGGCGGATCTATTTTTTCAAATTGAATTCGATCGGAAATCACAACCAGATAAATCGGTCTAATGAGTTTATTTGTATCAATTATGTGGTCTGTTCGATATGAATCAAATTATTAATTATTATATTAAATACAGACAATCAGTTACTTAATGGACTCAACGAAATATATAATTGCTTCAACTGTTCCGATTCTTTTGACTAAATAAGATCGTCTGCTTTGACACAATTGACTCAACGAAATATATCGTTACTTATGCCACACGTTTTTCATTTCAAATACCAAGCTACTTAACCCAATTATATACGATTCAAATAAATAATTCAATGCATTCACCGGTTTTTATTTTCTCACTGTAAGGTCAGAATAAAAATGCATTACTTCAGCAGATTTTCTCGAACGGCCGCGAAGCCCCAATAAAACATGTAAATCTTCAAGCAAAGAGTGTATTATCAATTCTTTACTGCGGCTCGATTATTCTGATAGACATTTAATGTTATTGTTGTTCACCCGATAGTTGTAGGTACACTACAGCGCGTCGCTAGTAACATTACATATATGCCGGGCAGTGCCTCCCTGTTTTTCGTCCCCATACTATGAGCTTACGCACACGAAAAGGGTACCGAACTATATCTATGTATGGAAGCTATACGATTCTTTTTTGTCGGATGGGGTTTATTGGTATTGGTTAGTGCCCGTTTTATTCGCGCGCCTCCCGAAGCTCCGGGTGTGGGTGTAATATTTTTTACTCTTTCGGAGCACCCACGCGGCTCCCTCTCCCTCTGTTAGCCCCCCTCTTTTTCCTGTACTCCCCGGTAGAACTGGACGAGCCCACTTACTATGTGCTCAGAGCATAGTAACAGCACCACACACTAACGCGGGCCAGAATTCGCATCGAGAGTGCCATACCCCTTCGGTAGAGGACGGAGAGAAAGAGAGGAGAGAGCAACTACCCCTCAATCCACCCTGGCACCCAACCACGTGCGAATGTCCCGCATTCGTATGCGTGGCTTCGATGGGTATTGATATATTATTCCCAATAGTTCGTGTTCCTTTTTTTTTCTTTCTTTTTTTTTTTTTTCACCCTCGGCACTCTCGGGTTTTTTTCAATTATAATTCTTTTTCGTATCCAATCAATCATTAGTATTTCCATTGTCCTTCGGTATTTTCATTTGGCGTCGCGTTCCGAGCAACGGCCGACGCCACTACCATAGAGCTATGGCGCTTCATACGTGCGAATGTAGACATAGTATATTTGTAGTACACACTATATGTGTGTATGTATAAATCTCTATGTATATGTGTATATATACACGTGTATATATGTATAGGGAGAGTAAAAATCTACCGAGAATCCGCGGATGCCGAATTCTCGATGGTGGGTCGTTGTGCATTCGTATACAGTGCGTTTCTGCTACTCCGATGACGTCGCCAACGATTCGTTAATGCGATTGAATATTAATTTTCACTTTGTCTCCCGACTCGACGTCCTCCAATAGTCCAACGAGCGACCGTTGCCGACTGCCTTTCTACGCTTTTCAGAGCTTTTGCAATTTCGTCAAGGCCGAAACCCGCCACACCTATACACCAACCAACGCTGGGCTTGGCTGTGTTCTCCATTGACGCGCCGAGATCGCATCCAATATCCCTCGACGAAATCGATGTCGAAGGGAGCGCGCGAGATACACCAATGGGATGCACTTAATGCCTTGGCCCGATTTGGAGAGATTTTTTTTTGGTTTCACGCATACACGCTACACAAACATACGCCATTTCGGGTATGTTAAGATGGTTTCAAGATGTGTTTCATTAGTTTGCAGCAAACGATAGGAAATGTACATTTTTTGCAGCTGGGTACAATGAGAGAGAAGCATATCGTTTATTTAACGATTTTACATGGTAAAACGAATATAGGAAGGCTTGCGATGTTTTATGGTTGAAGGGATGATAATATGGTGCAATAAACGATACTTGCAAGGTTATTGGAAACGTTGACATCGTATTTGCAACAAAACGGCATATTTGAAACTATTAGAATAGTTTTTGAAGATTACTATCATTTTGATAATTGCTAGCATAATAATAATTGCTATAACGATAAAATATAGACGATTCTCCTGGGAATTATATTAGTGGTTGACCCAACTATTTTCTTATATTTGCTATAAACATAAAATATAGACGTTCCTCGTGGAAATTATATTAGTGGTTGATCCGACTATTTTTTTATATTTGCTATAACCATAAAATATAGACGTTCCTCCCGGGAATTATAGTACCAGATTTTTCTTTCAGTGTAGTTATGCAAAGGAATTTTCTTTAAATCTGACATCTATTTGATGAAAGATTACAAAACAAATGGGGTCGGGGTCAAATTAGCGAATGACCAAAATACCGAATAGCTAAAATAGCGAATTTAAAAGTAAGGAACGTCTAAATGTAGAATGTCCATAATTATGGAATTCCTTTTTTCAGCCATTCGCTATTTCGAATGCATTTTAATAAGGGGGCGTCCATTAATCACGTGAGGATCTGGAAGGGCGGGTGGGGAGTATTGAAAACTATCATGAATGATCACATGGGGGAGGGAAGGTGTCTTGGGTCAAAGACCCAATGTCTTTTTTAAGAGATCAATTGAGCATTGCTCAATAAGCACTGGACGTTTGACAACAACCTGACAATTGGCACTTTGAAATTGTATATTGCATGCAATAGTGTTACTCGAAAGCCGTTGACACTTAATCTGGAAGTCGAATAATCAGATCAAGGTTAATCAGGGTCGTTGTACTTACCGTTTTGTTATCCATAAGTCCAGCGGTCATGATACCAACGACAAACGGCAGCACGAAGAGGAATAAATGAGTGAGGACGTTAGCTATCCACATAGTGGATGAATGGAAAGAGAAAGGTCGAAAAAAAGTGAGAAAACGTATCGCTGTCTGGTGTGACGACCAGTGGTACAGAGAGTACACATTTGACATTAAAACAGCTCACACTGTATATTCACTGCCCCCGAAGTGCTGTACTGTACAATGTTCACCGTCACACACATCTGTATGTAACGCTACGACTAGCCAGTACTTTTCACCCTGATAGGCTCGCCCGAAAAAAATAAAGGATTCCATCGGATTGGGTGTTACACTTTTTTGCACCGGGAACGAAGATTAGTCGGGACAACAGACATTTTACGTGTTGGCTCTAAATGAGTTGCTAGAACGATTTACTTGGTGCCTATAACCATCTTCAGTAGCTGACGTGACAAACGAAGGAAGTTGACACAAAATGGTAGGCGTACGCCATCTTGTACTCGTCGGGACCCAATGAAAATAGTTTTTCATTTAGCGGTTAGGACAATTCATTACTAAAAGTCATCTTCACCACTTTCAGTTATTGTCCGACTTCTGCACTCAGAGAAACGTGATGGTACAGCCAACTATAAAGTGACAACTATTTATTTTTAGCTCATGCAATTATTTTCATAGTTGTGGTAACTATGTGGTAGTTATAGTGCTCACTTAATAGTTGTACAGTATAACAAAATTGGTTGTTGGGGTTAAATATGAACATTTGTTACTTTATAGTTACTAATACGATAATTTTCTCGCAATGCGTTTGATTTGTTGTTAGATATCACATGATAAATTATGGGAGCTATTCGAAGTATTAAAGGCAATTTTTCGTGCATGACGATTGTAATTTAGAAGTTTATTAAAAATGCTCTTATGATAATATACTAGCTATAATAATAAGATAACGATTCGCTTACAGAATTTTTTCTGTTTTTTCGGATTTTTTTTTTTCACCCAACTTGCCCCCTACTGATTTAACGTGCCCCGTTAAAATTTAGTGTGGGGCACCCTGGAAAATATTCCTTGCTCCTAGAAAAGACTTGGCGTCCCAATTTCTTGATTGTGAAAAAAATCCGAAATTGCATCGAATTTACCTAATGAATCTCCCAACAAATGAGTTTTATTCACCCGATAAGAAATAAAAAAATCGATAGAAAAAATGAGCCGTCTAGCCCCGGCCACTTCTGCGTTTACATTTTTCGTTGAAATCGAGTGAGTATGAATAATTTTTGTGACAAAAAAAAAATTGCGTTATTCTGAGAGCCGAAAACGCCTAAATACTGAATCAGGTACGCATAGACGTCAACATGTATAGAATGTATGTAGCATGCTCCAGAATTCGTCATACTTCCGCATTGAATGCAATAGTCACACAGCTGAAAGAGCGCGTACGTGTCCGTTTGGTAGGTTGTCGTCGGGCTGCAGCGCAGCGGCAGCACCCGACGGATAGTCTAAAACAGTACGCAGGTCCACCCATCAATCGTGTTCGAGTACGCAATTTTTTGTCCGTGTCGCACCCACGCCCGATACTACGTGAGGCGGAATGAAAATAGAAGTGTAACGTCGACAAAAAATGATGGAAGCCGCCGCGGGCCATGCGACGGGATTCGCGACGTGAGGATCCGCCACCGCGGACCGCGGCTTCTGCCTCGTCGATGCGTCCTCGCCGTATAGCATTTCTCATTCGTTCGCCTGCCTGCCTACCAACCGACTACGTGTCGCTGTTTATCGTTCGAGATAAGCGGAATCGGCTTTACGTATACTCGTGAGAATAATCCTCGACTTATTTTATCTCCGTTCACTCGAACGGTTTTTAGATATTTGATTCGAATTATTGAAAAATCACTTTTGAGCATAATCATATAGAATCTTGAAGAAATGTATATCTAAGATTGTTACAATTGATTTTTAATTTATCCAATTTATTTTGTATATTAGTGAGAAGAGGTATGAACATTTCTGTTAAAAAATGGAAACAATGACTTTTCTTTGTTTAAAAATAGTCCTTTGTGATACTAGTTCGAAAAGGCGGACTTTTCGACGAAGGTTAGGAAGTTGGCCGCACGGGTTATGAGCGAGTGCTGTCTACTTTCTAACTGAAAAAAAAAATGTGTGGAAAAGTAGTTTTTGAGTGCACGTGTAAAAAAAGTGTGTGAAAAAGTAGTCTCTGAGTGCATGTGTAAAAAAAGTGTGTGAAAAAGTAGAGAGCGCGGGTATTCACGAGCAGTCTGATTTTCTCGTACCTATAAAAAAAATGTCACGGTCGCTACGCGTTGCAGGAACTAAGAGTGGAACATTTTGTGTAGGTCTTACAAAATAAAAGGTCCATGTATTTGTCAAAATATGTGTCAGGACTTCTTGTGCAATAGTTTTTTTTTTTCACAATATCATTTTTCAAATTGGGCTTTCGGAATTACAAGTTGACAGTTTGTTATCCTAACTCAAAGAATTCGATTTGGATAAAAGCTGTCTTTGAATTAAGTGCAAAAGGCTAAGGTAATGAAAATTCATTGCCTCAGCCACATGAATCATTTTACGAGTTTCCCCTCTCTAAATGTCCCATAAATCATATTTAAAGATCTATTAACCTGTATGTCTTGAAAAGGAAGTACCCATATAGACACATGCTAACACCGTGCCGAAAGGCGTCGTCGTGACATGTCATCATCGTGCCGTCATCGACGCCCTCATTTGACGGTATGGTGGCGGTATAGCGTGCTATCACAATGTAAACAATCTGCACGCACGCCGTACATTCAACATTTCCTTGCCATTATCGTGAAGACACCGTGCCTGCACAATGAGAGCACGCCGTGCCTGTATGGCTTGCTATCACCCTGACAGCATGTCGTGCCTCCATTACATGCCGTTGCCGTGGCAACATACTGTGCCTCAATGGCATGCTGTCACCCTGACAGCATGACGTGCCTCCATTACATGCCATGATAGGACGTCGTGTTTTTATAGCATTCCGGTATCGTAACAGTAAGCCGTGCCTACATGGCTTTTTGTTACCGTGACGGCACCGAGTCCGCATGACTTGCCATCACTCTGATGATACCGTGTCTGCATGGCATGGTGTTACCGTGACGGCACCGTGCTTGCATGGCATGGTGTTACCGTGACGGCACTGTGCTTGCATGGCGTAGTATCACCGTGACGGCACCGTGCTTGCATGGCATAGTATCACCGCGAGGCCTCGGTGTTTGCATAGGATCCCGTCACCGAGATAGCACCGTGTCTCTATGGCATGCTGTCACCATGACAGCACGGCGTGTTTGCATGGCATGTCGTTATAGTCACATATTGACAAGAATCCGTGCCTGCATGGCATGCCGTTATCGGAACACCGTGCCGTGCCTGCATGGCACGCTGTCACCGTCGCGGCACCAAGTTTGAATGGCATGCTGTCACCGTCGCAGCACCGTGGTTGCATGGCATGCTGTCACCGTCGCAGCACCGTGGTTGCATGGCATGCTGTCACCGTCGCAGCACCGTGCTTGCATGGCATTCTATCCACGTGATGGCATTGTGTTTATAATGCTGCTTGCAATATTTCAAATGCTGGGCGTGGGTATGATGCTAAAGGGGTAATGGCCTAACATACCGGCACTGTGCCGTCAAATGCGAACGTATAGGTGGCGACACGATGACCACTGGCCGTGATGACACAGTGTTGGCATGCTGAAAGAAAATAGCACTTTTTGTCTATTTAGGTAGCGTGAATTGATAAATAAGTTACTAGACACTTTTAAGTGACAAAAGTATTATTCAACGCTTATGAGAATTTTTGTTATCTACCATAACTATAAATTTTCTTGTGTTTAAACCGCAACTTCTTATTTCCCGTGTGTATAAAATCGATCTTACAAAGTGGCCGGTAGTCATGAATCTTGAGAATCCGTCGGAATGACAAGATGATTGGGGGCTGGCTGCTGGTGTGCTGGGTAACGATGTCTAGAAGCATCCCTCCGGTAATGAGAGAGTGTACATTGGAGCGCGCGGATGTTGAGAAGCGACGATAGGATGGCTGATGCTGGAGATGGGACACGCGGGCCAAGCGTACTCGCGAGTGGAGATTCCGCGGGGAGACCAACTTCTCACTGCGGCAGATAATTAAAAATAATTCCCTCGGACCCAGCGTCTTCTCCTCTTCTTCGTCGTCGTCGTCGTCGTCGTCGGCCTCCTCCTTCTTCTCCTCATCTTCTCGTCATGGTCGTTCCTTTTTCGCGGCTCATTAAATCGACCATAAATTATGCATCGAAAATTACAGTCGAGGGGTGAGGACCCAAATATCGGATCGTAGTAGCCACCGAGGCATAATAAGCAATTTGTAATCAAGAGGCGTCGTACGGGTGTTAGTTAGTAAGAAGAAATCCAACGGGAGCATTCGCCTGTCCCGTCTTTCTGGGAGAGAGCTTCACAACTTGGTTCTGGAGCCCCAGGAACAGAGCCAGTTAAACGAGACCGCGAGAGATAGAGCAAGAGAGAGAAAGAGAGGGACTAGAAGTGCAAAAAGAATTGCAAATTGCACATTAGCATTGTGTCCCAGCAGCTACTCAAATCGTTATTGACTCGAGCTGGTCTCACGCTCCAGAATACTCTCACGACTTGTTCCTTACTATCTGCGCAAGGAGACGCGATCGTACGAAAGAAATTCAGTCACTTTTTTCCCTTATCTTAGTAGATATTCATTATAATTAGACAGACTGTTTCTTTACTTGAGAGTACAACTTTCGTTCCTGATTTTCAGTATCCAAATATTTCTGGGGAATCTTGTTTTTTTTTTTCAACTACCGAAACGTCACGATGCCAGTATCTTATTCTGAAAAAAGCTAGAGAAATGGAAATAAGTCACGTGAGACTTAGCAAAGCGAGCGCCTTGAAAAAATTCAGCAAGGTAATTGAAGGTAAATTTGATGCCACTGAAACAACTTGGATTTCACTTGAATTTTTGTAAAATAAATATAAGTGCTTAGAGAATCTAACAGGTAATTAGCGATTTAAAAATCAAATTAGTGAGCCATTAAAAAAAATTGAAAGAATAACAATATCTTGTGATTCCGATTACGAGCTTAAATACTTGAGTTCTTCTTCGCTTCTTATTCAAAGGATTATTGTACGTTGTGAAATTTATACTAGATAAAATTATATATATTCATTGAAAAAAAAATCATAGCTATAATTTATTATTGTCCGCAACAACCATAAATATTATTTTTTCGTTCAACAAGTGAAAAAAAGTTATTGTTCTTAAGCACTCTAAGACATTTATATAGAATTTTCATATTTTCATATAGCATATTTTAATAAGAATTTTTTATTTCGCCATTTGCAATGATTTTTTATACACCGGATGAAATTAAAAATCCTTCACAGAATCTCTTAGAAAAATTGTATGGTTTTGTCTATTTACCGAGCTTGATATTATATTATATTCAACAAAAATTTTACTAAGTATATTAAAGAAAAGAATATTTGTAAATAAAAATTGGAACAAATTCACAATGAACCTTGAAATGTGGCAATGAAATGTGGCCAAGTAAAAAAAAAGAGAAATAAGATGCAAAAAAAGTAGAAGAATTAGCAGAGAATGTCTCGTATACAAGTCTCATAACTACACTCACATCCCATATCGAGAAAGGTTGAAGTCGTAAATCTTTATTGTACTTATATTTTAAAGCGATGGCAATAATTTCGTTAACTTGTACGGAAATATTCTCCATTAAGTAGAGTTTTACAGTCAGCAGTCGATAACCGAGCCCGATGAATTAGCATGTAATAAGCAAATTGCGTAGCAGTTGCAAGCTATCGTATTATGTCGGAGATTATGTTGAAACGACCGTTCAACAACTCGCCAAGAGAGTCAGTTATGGCGGAACGCATTCAAATAAAGCCAACAGTATATTAGTGACGAATAAAATCAATGGCCAGTAGATATATATGTTCGATGCATAACAATCGCATGACAGTGATATGTCATGAATTTCCCAAGTGCCTTTCACCTAAATTAATGTTTTATTTGTAAAAACATAATCAAATCGATTCCTCTATATGTATTTCATATAGTCTGATCTCTTCCTCCCAGAGATTCATTAAAGAATGATCCCTGGACATTTTGTCGTGGTGAAAATTTAAATAGCAAACTCACCGTCCTCAACATGAAATAATTTTCATTAATGGAATTAGCGAAACAGTAAAGTGCTTTTAACGTATTGTGTCCATTCTGACTCCTCTAATACGACAAATACTCCGCATCTGCAGCACATTTGCCACCTTTTGGGGATGGCGCGCATTCTTGCATTCATTAAATGACCGCGTCACAATGCGTTTCCACATTTGCCACCGTTGTTGTTGCTGATACACCTACGCTCGTACTGTATATATTAATGGCAACGCGTCAAAATCAATTTTCATTTGGCGAATACTTACGTACAATGCAATCCAATTTAGGTCGGAGCCCGCGCGCGTTAAAGTCTATACCTCGACACATTTTACTGTAATTGGAAACTTTCGAACGTTTGTTACTGCTCCAATGAGAAACGATGTGCTGTTGGTGGCCCGTCGATGGCTAGGTTTTACCGTACGCTGCTCTGCTGCTGCTGCTCATGCCAACTACATTTTTTTCTTTTTTTTCAATGCACACATTTCACGCCCCGACATTTTTCCGAACGCGTTTACACTGTTCTACCGTTAAATCATCCTAAGTAGGATAAACAAGTTAATTCATCAACAGTCAAATGCTTTTCTCGTCGGATTAACAGTAAAGCATCTTAAGTGGTACGTGGACCAAATGTTATTCGGGATTTTAATTACAAGCCAATTCTTCTTTGCAAATAGAATTTCATTTTTTTCGAGAGATTAGATTCACTCTTCTTGTTAGGTTATTAACAATGGTACCGGAAAATCTTGAACATAATGCATTGAATTTACACAAATAATATCTTATAAGATGAACACAGTAAAGATAGTGATGAGAGTACTTTTTTTTCAATGACGAAAAATTTTGAAAAATATTTGCATCTCGAAGGTTATTTTTTAATTCATCAAGAAAGCATGTTTTAGCGGTCGCATGGCTTTTTTGCTTATTAATAAGACCCCTGAAAATCCTGATCTTAAAAATGCATTGCAATCGCACTTTTGACATTTTATACAATAAACACAAAAAGCGGTAGCGGCAAAAGCACGTTTTTAAAATCATGAAGAACTTTGCAAAATATTCCAATCCTGAATACATTAATTTTTGAATTCATCAAGAATAAGGAGAAAAAAGTAGTGTAGTGTATTATGAGGTTGTATTTTTGTCTCAAAAAAATTACAATTAATTGCTTAGAATAAGGATTGTTACCTAAATATTTCAACATATGGTTATGTACGAGAATAATAAAAGAATGCTTTGCGGACGTGGGTATAAGGCTCGTGTTTGCCAGTTAGGTATTATTAGGTAGAAGTATGAGAGGATAAGTGTGCGAGTGAAACAAAAAGAAAAAATATAAAACAAGTTAAAAAATTTTTATACAATAAACATAAAAAAGGTAGCGGCAAAAGCACGTTTTTTAATCACATAAAATTCTACTATATTTTTCTCTCAGCGTGTAATGTATTATGAGGTTGTATTTTTGTCTCAAAAAAATTACAGATAATTGTTTAGAACAAAAATTGTTGCATAAACATTCCGACAAATGATTATGTACAAGAATAATAAAAGAATGCTTTGCGGTCGTGGGTATAAGGCTGGCGTTTGCCAGATAGGTATTAGGTAGAAGTATGAGAGGATAAGTGTGCGAGTGAAACAAAAAGAAAAAATATAAAAAAGTTAAAAAATTTTTATACAATAAACATAAAAAAGGGAGCGGCAAAAGCACGTTTTTTAATCACATAAAATTCTACTATATTTTTCTCTCAGTGTGTAATGTATTATCAGGTTGTATTTTTGTCTCAAAAAAATTACAGATAATTGTTTAGAACAAAAATTGTTACATAAACATTCCGACAAATGATTATGTACAAGAATAATAAAAGAATGCTTTGCGGTCGTGGGTATAAGGCTGGCATTTGCCAGATAGGTATTAGGTAGAAGTATGAGAGGGCAAGTGTGCGAGTGAAGCAAGAAGAAAAAAGATAAAACAAGTTCAAAAAATGTTATACAATAAACATAAAAAAGGTAGCGGCAGAAGCACGTTTTTTAATCACATAAAATTCTACTATATTTTTCTCTCAGTGTGTAATGTATTATGAGGTTGTATTTTTGTCTCAAAAAAATTACAGATAATTGTTTAGAACAAAAATTGTTACATAAACATTCCGACAAATGATTATGTACAAGAATAATAAAAGAATGCTTTGCGGTCGTGGGTATAAGACTGGCGTTTGCCAGATAGGTATTAGGTAGAAGTATGAGAGGGCGAGTGTGCGAGTGAAACAAGAAGGAGGTAGATAAAACAAGTTGAAAAAGGTAAAGTAGCTCCAAACTACCAAACTACTTTTCAGGCTGCCCCCGCGCGGACCGCGATTGCGGCCTCCGCAGCCGCGGGCACTGGCCAAGATTATAATTAAAACGTCGCGCACCGGTATAATAAATTAATGCATAATTAACATAGCTAATTATAATACTGGCGGAATTTTTCTCGTAACTCGAACGCACCGGGACCAGGAGCGTTGGTGCTGCCATCGAGCTAGCAGCTAGTGGTCCTCGTGCACCAATGCGGAGGCAGACCTCGCCACGGTTATTTATGATCGTACATGAAAAATTACCGTCTGCGCGGGGGGAGAGGGTAATCATTCTCGGACGCTACCCTTCACCCATCCCTCGCGTCGAAACGGCTTCTTTCACGTATGTATACCACACCATCACTATATATACGCCACTAAAGATCTCGAGATGCCGTATCATCTCCAAGGATCGAGAGCCTCGCTGCTTTTCTTCGCTATTCTATTCCTTCTAGATTTTTTCTTTTTTTGCATTCATTGGATTGGGTACTTTTTACTAAGGTTTTTTTTTGTATTTGCGATATCTCATTATTGTTTGTCAAAAAATCTAAATTTTGACTGCGTCAAAGGTGCGGTACGCTTATGAGCTCATTCTTACATTTTGAGAGGGTGAAATAGCAGAAAAAATTTATCTATGATAAAGTAAAAAAGACGAATAAATTTACCAAAGGCTAATCGTTGGAACAGTTTTCTCTTGGATCACGTGCAGACTCTTAAATCCATGAAATGTAGTTTTCAAGAATCCGGATTGTGGTTGATCTAATGGGTTGGACCACTTGCAAAAAAAATCCCTTGGGGTTATTCTAAAGTGAGTTTACTGTAAATGCAAAATAATGATTTTAAAATAGTTATTGTAAATAAATTATTTTACATTTTTTTCTTTGCTGATAGGGAGAAGTCGCCCTAAAATAAAGAAACTTTTTTACTGACTCGTCCACATTAAGGATGAATGCCAAATTCATTAAGCAAGGTATGAAAGTACTGTAGGTATAAAATCTATCTTGTCTACCGATACGATATTAGTAAGACGATAAAAAAAATAAAATTGGTGGTTTTCGAAAAAACATGAGCAATGACAGTAGAAATATACTATATGTATTTGCTGTCGCATGAGACGAGGATGTTACAGTAGCTCGGCAGCGAAAATATAATCGCATTTCGGCAATAAGCTAAATAACTTCGTTATGCGATGGTGTACATTGTATAGTTTATCGAAGCAGCGAACTTTTAGTACGGGTCACATACGGGTTTGAGGTTGATAGGGATGTTGGTCCAGCGTATTTTGTCAACATGTAGTCAAGTCGAGTGGAACCATGGAAGCTTGGTACGCTGTAAAATTCAAGTTGATCGAGAAAGGGCGATAGGGAAAAAACAAGACCGACACTCTAATTTTACGACCCATGCGCTGTAATGTATCAAAGGTTAATTCCATTACTCTCGAGAACTAATAACTTGAACTTTTTCTCTGTATAAAATCAAGAATAATAAAAATTATTTTTTCAAAAACGTGGTGGAATAACGACTTTTTGGGGAATAATATGTAGATAATTTAGTGAGATGATGACGGCTATATTGAGAATCGAGGGTTGGGGATGAAAGTAGCGAGTGGCTAGAAAAGCGAAATACAAAATAATGAAGGTCTGAATGTAGAATGTCCATTATTATGAAACTCGCTTTTTGGTTTCATTTAAATACAATAGGTGTCAACATATTCTTAGAGGTGAAATATTTTTAATTATTATTAGGGGACACGATGTGTTCAAATATGTAGACCAGCAAGTTTGGTGAATTCGTCGGTGCGCGAGTGTTGCATAGTGCATATCGTCAAACCGATAGAGTGATCCACCGTTTCTCTTGAGGTGAACGCGACCGATGCAAATCGTTTAGATGATGACGACTATACAAGGGCTGGGGTTCAAAATGGCGAGTGGCTAGAATAACGAAATACAAAATAATGAACGTCTGAATCTAGAATGTCCATTATTATGAAATTCGCTATTTTGGTGCCATTGTAATGCGGTAGGTGTCAAAATATTTTTAGGGATGCAAATCGTTTAGATGATGACGGCTATACAAGGGCTGGGGTTCAAAATAGCGAGTGGCTAGAATTACGAAATACAAAATAATGAACGCCTGAATCTAGAATGTCTATTATTATGAAATTCGCTATTTTGGTTTCATTTTAGTAAGATAATTGTCAAAATATTTCCAAGGGTAACATATTCAAAGCTATTATTAAGGAATTCAAATTTTTGAAATACGTAAACCAGCAGGTATGTTAAATCCACCAGTGCGTAAGTGTTGCACAGTGCATGTCGCCAAACCGATAGAGTGTAATCCACCGATTCTCTTGTGGTGCAATCGTTCCAAGATGCAAATCGTTCAGATGATAGCGGCTATATTGCGAATCGAGGGATGTGCTTCAAAATAGCGAGTGGCTAGAATAGCAAAATACAAAATAATGAACGCCTGAATCTGCAATGTCCATTATTACGAAATTCGCTATTTCGCTTTCATTTTAATAAGCTGAATATCAAATTATTTTTAGGTTTAAAATATTCAAAGCTATTATTAAGGAATTCAAATTTTTCAAATACGTAGACCAGCAGGTATGTTAAATCCACCAGTGCGTAAGTGTTGCACAGTGCATGTCGCCAAACCGATAGAGTGTAATCCACCGATTCTCTTGTGGTGCAATCGTTCCAAGATGCAAATCGTTCAGATGATAGCGGCTATATTGCGAATCGAGGGATGTGCTTCAAAATAGCGAGTGGCTAAAATAGCAAAATACAAAATAATGAACGCCTGAATCTGCAATGTCCATTATTACGAAATTCGCTATTTTGCTTTCATTTTAATAAGCTGAATATCAAATTATTTTTAGGTTCAAAATATTCAAAGCTATTACTAAGGAATTCAAATTTTTCAAATACGTACACCAGCAGGTATGTTAAATCCACCAGTGCGTAAGTGTTGCACAGTGCATGTCGCGAAACCGATAGAGCGTGATCCACCGATTCTCTTGAGGTGAACGCGACCGATGCAAATCGTTTAGATGATGACGGCTATACAAGTGCTGGGGATCCAAATGGCGAGTGGCTCGAAAGCGAAATAAAAAATGATGAACACCTGAATCTAGAATGTCTATTATTATGAAATTTGCTATTTTGGTTTCATTTTAATAAGATAATTGTCAAAATATTTCCAAGGGTAACATATTTAAAGCTATTATTAGGGAATTCAAATTTTTCAAATACATTGACCAGCAGGTATGTCAAATCCACCAGTGCGTAAGTGTTGCACAGTGCATGTCGCCAAACCGATAGCGCGTGATCCACCGATTCTCTTGAGTTGAACGCGACCGATGCAAATCGTTCAGATGATGACGGCTATATTGCAAATCGCGGATCACCGTAGTAATTTGTCGAGGGTATACGAATGAGCGCTCCCTGAAGTACACGAACGACATAGAAAGAGCGTATAGTGGCACCAATGGCAATGGCAGCGCAGAAGAAGCGAAAAGCGAGCGAGGGGGGGGGGCGAAAAAAAATTCGAACACGGCCTGCACCGTATGTCCCGCATGCCTATAGGTACAACACCACCATTCTCCTCTACCGGTACCACCAGTCGGCCCCGAAATGCAGACAAATGAGTTAAAAAACGCGGCCACCACGTCCTCTCCACGATTTGACATTGTCGAAAGTTCATCAATGCCCGATGGCGAGCCGTTGCAGCCTGCCTGCCCGCTCGTTCGATCTCCCTTTTCCTCTCAACCAACCTCCCCCCGTCCTCTTCATCCCTCTCCCGCCTTTAACCTCATGGCAACCCGCGAGTTTCGGGTCGAGCGAGCGAAAGAGAGAATAAACCATAAAAGAGAGAACGCGAGCCGTTTCGTCAATTTTTTAAAATTAAATCACTATCTGTCCTTGTTAAATGCATTTCCCGGGCTCTCCTCTCGCGAATTTTCTCATCCGCGAATGCCTCGCTCACTCTAGCACACCCTTGGCACATTCTACTATTATTCGGCCAACGGCCTATACCTACTTCCTCCCCTCCTCCTTCGCCCTGCGTTACTAGGATCGCGCGAGGTGCATGGTTCCTGGTGATGGTGCTGCCACCGCCGCTGCGCCTAATGACAGACAGTTGCCGGGGCTGAAAAAAAGTGTGTAAATCTGTGAGCGCCCGTGAGTGCACCACCATCAACGAGGCCACGAAGCGACGAAAGCGCTCGGCTGCTAGCGTCATCCCCTGCTACTCCTGTACTCCCCAATCTCCCGTCTAGGCGTGCATGCTACCTATACACTGTACCGGTAAAGCGCACCGGAATAAAAATAATGGCTGAAAATGCGCCACGGCTGCACGAACCCTTTCCCAACGCCCCGCTTGTCCTTCCCTGTTTCGTGCCCTGCCTTCTTCTCTACATGTGTTGCGATCCTACCGAAACAAAATACCATTCAACCGTTCTCTACCTACGCTCCACAATCATTTTTTCCTATTAGCCGAAACTTAAAAAACACCCGTACTTCCGGTAATTCGCTCGGACGGCCGAATGCCAACGACAAACTGCAATTGGGTGGGCAGAAGCTTCTCGGAGTGGGGGGATTATTTTATGCGTCGTGTGACGACAGCCATTCTCTGGGACGATTTAAATGCCCTTTCAGGCGTCGTCACCAGCGTTTGATGTGGGAAAAGAGGCTGTGATTTAGTGACACACAACGAGAGAAAAGATTTAATTGCTTGGCAAGAAGGATTTTCTTAATGAGCGTCTAATAAAGGAAATGCTTTCTTGATCAAAGGAAACCCTGTATTAGTTGGTAATCAGTCTGAAGATGGTTATGGACAACGCGTTATTTGCGTGAAGACTTTACAAGCTAGACCGAAAATGGATGGTCGGTTACCAGCGTTTTTTAAAATTAGTTATGTGAAATGATTTTTATAATTCGTTATTTCCTCAGCGGGACATTACTTAATAGGTTGCGTTTTGCTTTTTTTTGGCTCGGAGACGATTTCTTTGAAATCGTTGAAAAATTATTTATTGGTTGAAGATTAAAGATATGTTTCCTTAAAGCAATGTCACTATTCTTTACTAAGTTTGAGATCACTTAAAGAGTATTAAACTTGAATATTAAGTATGTATTTATTATTAAGGTAAGTATTAAAACTCGGATGCATCTCTTGATGAGCGAAGATTTTTGCAAATTCAAGAAAAATTTCAAACTAGGAAGAAGAAGATTTTACAAATTCAAGAAGATTTTTAAACTAAGTTTTTATACATCCTTGATAATTTGAAACTTTTATCCTGTCATAATGTGCTTTTAATAACAATATAGACAAATCTAAGTCAAAAGTGGCTCACTGTTGCCCTCTTCACCCTACGTTCAGCTATTAGTGTCGAAGACGATTTCTTTGAAATTGTATTAAAAAAACCGTTCAGTAAATTGAAAAAATGTTTTCTTGATTCAATGTCACTACTCTTCATCCAGTTTGAGATGATCCGAAGAACACATAGTATTGAAGCTCAAATATATCATTTCATCGGTGAAGATATTCGTGATTCAAGTTATTTTATAGGTTACGTTTTGCTATTAGAGTATCGAAGACGATTCCTTTAAAATGGATTTAAAAAAACCTTGTTGTTGTAGTACTGCGGTCGAATTATAACGAAGTAGTGGAGTTATCCGACTACTTTGAATAAAAAACCATTCAGTAGATTAAAGTAATGTTTTCTTGATTCAATGTCACTACTCTTCATCCAGTTTGAGATAATCCGAAGAGAATATAGTATTGGAGCTCAAGTATATGATTTCATAGGCGAAGATATTCGTAGATCAAGGAAATTTTTCGTCTCAGTACTTCGTGTTTGTTTGTATTGCGATTATGAAAAGCGACTTCGGACTTCGAAATAATTCAGTTTAATTAATAGAAATTATCGTGGCTCGATGTGCAGTTGATGGTAAGAATCGATGAGAGTCGGACGATGCTCTCATGTCGAGTTTGCAGACAGTAGGGCCCTATCTTATTTGTATGCGCCACGAAAAAACTAAGAAGCAGAGACAAGTCACGTTTCGTTATAAAGTTGAGCGGGTTAAAGCGAGGATATAGAGGAAACAGAACCGGGCTCAGAAAATTATGCACAATTAATGTCAGTCAAGCATACTTATGTTGGCCACAGGTATACTGCAAAATGTTTATGTATTCACTGCCACGGGGCATATATTTTATCTTTAAGAATAAATGCAGCCAGGGAATTGCATTAGTAAAAGTATATGTTCTGCACACTCACTTTTGTAGCAAACAAGAATAAGCTGACATAAGCTAGATTTTGGAGCATGAGCATAACTTCTAATAAAAGAATTCATATATAAAACACGTACTCAACTGAGATTTGCTTGTTTGGAGAAATTTTAATCATCCGTAATGAGTCGACGTTCTCCAATAAAATAACGAATATTTGGATTCTCAATTGCCACCAAACAATTTGTCTTTTTTTATTTCTGAAAGTTCATCGATGCCGTAATAATAATTTTTCGAATTTTCCTTATTATTTCATTTTTATTTATGTTATTAATATTCTGTGTTATTCGTTATATTTTGTCGTTCGAATTATATTTTTTTAACAAAATTGACAAATCGTTCATGAACGCTAAAAAATAAAATCACATATGCTCACCAAGTAAATGTTTCTTTACAGGCAATGAAATGTTCTCTTCAAAACTCAAGTGCACTGTTACGTTTGAAATAAATGATATATTTCGATGAAATCAATGAAAACAAAATCAACCTCCCTATGTTTTTGACGTCAATGAAATCTTTTCTCTCGGTCTAAGGATTGGATTCAATTTCTGGTGGAATAATTTGAAATTGTAAGAATCAAACTTTGAACAATAATTCAAACTAAAGTGTATTACGAATTGGTGTCAGTTTATCGGCTATTGGCAACCGAAGAATGAAACTCAATTATTCCTTTACACGTTTCGGCCCAGATTTGGGTCCTCTTCAGTAATTTAATATATTACATAATTTTCATTATTTTTCTTAATGAAAATTTGACATTTTTGTGGTTTTCGGATTTCCTGGTTATGTGCTGTCCTACTTATTCCTACTTAGTCTTACTATTTCCTACTTATAGTAGGTCAATTCTGAGTTATCTATAGTAAGTTTTTCTGATTTATTTAATTTTGTTGGTTTCCACTAATTTAAATAAGCCAATCTTAGTCATGTTTTAACACGACCAAGTAATCAGCGATACTCAACAGTATTCTGCTTGCCGGGTTTTCTGGAGAACGACAGAAAAATGTAGGGCTTATTTAAATTACTGAAAACCAACAAAATGAAACAAATCAGAAAAACTCACTATAGATAACTCGGAATGAACCTACAATATCAGACAGCACATAGCCAGAAAATCCGACAACAACAAAAATGTCAAATTTTCATTAAGGAAATCAATGAAAATTATGTAATATATTAAATTCCTGAAGAGGATCCAAATCTGGGCCGAAACGCTTGAAGAAACAATTGAGTTTCATTCTTCGCTCGTCAATAGCCGATTAACCTACATCACTTTGCATTACACCATTTATCGATATCCCTCTTAATTGTTATATACAGTTACAAAGTTGGATTTTCATGTTCCTAACCCCAAATTACATTCCCGCTTTGATGTCACTATGAAATTCCGTATAATCACATTGACGTTGAAGTTGCTCGGAGTTTGTTTCGCCTCTTTTGCTATTTTGTTCATGATTATGATAGTAGAGCGTGACCGCTCGTTGCGCCAATAGAATTTCTTGCCCGACGGTGCAGTGTATCCTCTATAGTCCGCAGAGGCACAGTGATCGAAGCGCAACGCGGTACGGGAACTGCCTCATTAAAATATGCAAATACAGCTGAGCTCGTGAATTCTGTCTCTTTCTGACGCCTCGCGAGGTGCGGTCGCCTTCTTGCGACTCCGTCGCGCGTCGAAATCTTTACGATCACGGCGAAATTAAAAGTACCTTTAATATATTGTTTCTAATACATGTGTGCTTCCTCACCTTCTGTTTTCCGTCCCTTTTTGTGTACAACCTTCTCGTGCCGCACTTTCTGACACTGACTGTGCACTGAAATAAAAGGCTTGAATAGAACCACCAAAATCTTGATTAAAACACCCAGAGAAAAGTATCGTTATTTAATAATATAAATAATTAGTCCGACGATAATCTAACTATAATATATAGTTGCCAGAGGGAACGGATATATTTTATGGTTATAGCGAATATAAGAAAATAGTTGGATCAACGATTAATATAATTCCCGAATAACAATAATATAGAATGAAAACACATGTACCACTCCTGATTTCGCTGAATAAAATCACACTCGAAATGCGAATGTGCGTAATATAAATGTCATCCAATAAATATAACCGGGGCTGACGAACTTAGGTCGATGGCCAATTGGCAACATGGAATCTATTTAAGAAGACTGGCTTTAAATCAAATTACTGTACCAAGTGTTGTCAATAAATACATACTAATATAATTCCCAGGAGGAACATCTATATTCCATGGTAATAGCAAATATAATTATAGTCGCAATTATCAAAATGATAATAGTTTCAAATATGCCGTTTTGTTGCATATACGATTTCAACGTTTGTTTTCAATAAACTTGCAAGTATCGTTTATTGAACCATATTATCAGCACTTCAACTATAAAACATTACGAGCCTTCCTATACCCTTTTTATTATGTGAAATCGTTGAATCAACGATATGCTTTTTTCTCAGTGAAGTGTCACTAAGAAAATTCTATTCGCACAATCGTGTCATCGGTCAACATACCCAAAAATTTGGGAGAACGATCACGTGTTCATTACGCTTAACAAAGTAGAACACTGTATCATTTGAATACATTTAAAAATCTTAGGTATTATATGTATTGTTAACTAGTCATCGAATGTAGTCCTTCAGCCATGAATTTTTCGTTACTTGTTTTTAAATTAATGCGTACAGATATAAATGTCAGACATTTATTATTATTAAATTCGGTATCTTAGCCATTCGCTGTTTTGGTCATTCGCTATTTTGATCCCCAACCACAATTGTCAATTGGTTATACGATGACTGTTCCTCGATCCGGTCGTATATGTACTAACCTAACCGTAAAAACATGCAAAACCATGAACGTGTGGGTTGATCGAATTTAATTTTATTTTTTAAAGCTTTTTTCTCGGTACCATACATTGAAATTCTAATCGAATTAATTTTCTGTTTAGGAAAGTGGATGAGTATATCAGTACTCTCTCGTCGAAAGGCTCGTCAAGCCTTCGACGACGTTAAAAATAAATTAGTAGCGCTGTCTGCACGCTTCACGAATTTGCACAGCGTCAGCTACTGCCTCGAGCGTTGTTTCTTTCGCTTTTTCTTCTTCAGCTTCTTTATTGTCGATTCGCGTGCAAATCGGGGACCACCAAATCACGGGCTTAAATTGCCTTATTCTCATTTTACGAGTCGTAGTGCGAAGGACCCCATTCCATTCAAGTGTTACATATCTACTTAAAATAAAATACTAATATGATACATTATACAGTGCGCGCGAATGTAGTGGTCGTTAGTTGAATCGCGAAACCCGAGAATATTATGGTGAACGTATTAATGGTGGCCAAGACATTTGAAATGTTCGTTTTGTACACCGAGAGAAAAAGTTTCATTGATTCACGGAATTCTTTGCCAATGAAATGCAATACTTGGGTTTAAATACTGTCTTTTCTTTTAATGATCTGAAACCCAACGAAAAATAGTGACATTGAATCAAAGAAACAATTATTGAAATCAACGAAACTTTTTCATTAATTACAAACATATCGCCTCTGATCCAATGGAATCGTCTACGTCAACTTCAAATAAATTTGTATTTAAGTTGAATATGTTTTTTTTATTGTCTTTAGGCGGTGACACTTTCCCAATAGGGATGGGAAATATTCCTGTAAAAATGTATTTAGAATACTTTTGCATTTTAATAACTGTCCATAATTCTCAACTACGACCAATATTACTGTCTTTATGACTCTAATTGAAGTTTTCAGGAAGTAGAGACTTGAAAAAAAATTTCTAGAGGTTGCGAAATCGAAATTTCGTTTTTTCGGTCGATCAACAGTTTTATAAAATCCAGCTGATATTTAGTATACCGGTAGAGCAGCAATGCTTCTTCCTATGTATAATTTTAGAATAAAATTGAACCATCTTTTCAGATTTTATAAAACTTAATTTCTCGAAAAATATCTGTATTTTTTCGTGAGCAGTCGCATTTTTTCAGCTAATGTGTTGAATAGATCTCAACAAATAGTCATAGAAAAGGATTGTCGATAATGAATTTGAGCCAAACCTATGAAGCAGTACAAATTTCATAGGAATTAGAATAACAAAAAAATTGACGTTTTGGTTCCAATTGAAGTCAACTTTGAAATAATGATTGTATATACAAAATGGCAAATAATGAGGGAGCAACCAGATTATTTCGAATACCAAATTTTCAATGCTATTCATTTAGAAAGATAAATTTTTGTTACGTGTCATTTTATTCACAATAAAATTCTTCACTACAGTATATAATTGGTCAATTAATCAAATTAAAATAATTACTTTACCTTTCGTGATAAAAAACTGAGGATAAGCAAGTTCAACATTAATGCTAAAAAAACTCAAATACTTTTGATACATCAAAGTTTAAATGAAGCATTGAGAAAATGTAATAAAAAAGTCATTCGCTCCGTGTGGCGATATTTCAACAAATCCAAAGGCTGTCGGAATTTGTTGATCGCCCGAGGAGCCGAATTTAGATTCAGGTCCACATTTTGCAGCATCAGAAGCAGAAGCTCCGACAGGCATCGCCGTGAGGCAATATAGTGAAAAAGCCTTTGCTTTGGACGTCGCCGCTGCCGCGAGTCGTGTGTTTCGTTGTCCGTACCACGAACTTGCTCATCCTCATCGTCGTAGTTGTCGTACTGGCGCGTCATTAAAACTACATTTAAAAATGCAGTCTCGTAATAAAATCGCGCATTAACGTAACGAATGTCTGGTCATGCTTCATCTTACGCCTCGACGCGGCGTCGTATTTATTGCCATGGCAATTGGGAGCCTGTCCAAGTCAAACGTATCTCCGATACTTCGAGGCGGAGACCGATGACGTCGAAACAAGAAAATAAGAGTATAAGGCAATGCCAGAGTTTCTTTTTCCTACCCGGCTACCGCATAATTAGCACGTTCAGAACGAGCGTTCGAATAAAAAAAATATTTCAAATACTTTTCCCTTGAATCCGATTATCGAATAACAAAAATATGCCTCCAAGTTATTCATAGCTCTTGCTAAAGCATCATCGACTTGAAATATAAGTACATTTACATCAATGTTAGAAAAAATACACGTGAAAAAAAAGAGCGATATAATCTCCAAACTAAAAACACACAATGGGTAAAAAAACTTAGAGGGTATATTGCCTCCATGTGCAAAAAGTTTTGAAATAAACTAAAAATATCCGTAGCACGTATGCAAAGTACATATATGTACGTTACTTTATAAGAATCTTTATAAGATTTTTCCGTCAACACTAGCATGAAAAGAATCAACCAAGCGTTCGCGCATTAAGTACTGACCCTTAAGGCATGCACTTCGATCAGTGACCGCTACAGGTTGAGAAACATTGTTGCAATTAAAGGTGAAAGTTATGAACTGCGAATATTAAAATAAAATTAGCAAATAAATGAGAATTGAATGTATAAATAAAAAATTATACTCCGTACTTGGCGAGTTTTTAATTAACCAATTAACTACATTTTTTGTTGGTCGCCAAGTACTGAGTATAATTTTTTATTTGAACAATTAATTCTTATTGTAGAGATCCACTGCCTGCTCGGAGTTCTACCTTACCGACACGCGGTATTCTCTTCGATTGATATCGACAGAGATAATGTGTAGGAATGAAATGTGTTGAAAAAGTTTTTGATTGGTTGTGTGGGACTGAAACGTGTTGTAATGCCTCTGTGGAGTATCGGATTGTGTAGTAAAGAATGTGTTGGATTGAACTGCGTAGGAACGACATGTGGAGAAAAAAGCGCGTGAAGATTAGAAATGTGAAGGAATACTGGAGTTGTGGTGAAACGCATGTGGTGGATCTGCGCTGTGGTGAAAAGAAATAGGCGGGAAACAAGGGCTGCCTTCAGTCCCACACAATTGATCCGACAAAAACTTTTCCAACGCATTTCGTTCGACACATTATCTCTGTTGATATCAATCTAAGAGAATATCGCGTGTCGATAAGGTAGAACTCCGAGTGGTCACGAGCCCAATTCATCGCAGTGCCGATTCAACATATCGCCGATTGTACACCGGCATCCAATTGCACCTGACGTCCAATCGTAGTTGTGCCGTTCAAACATTCTAACACATCAGCGCACTACAATTCGATATGACTCGTTCTGTGATTACTGGCTCTTCTGGCGTTTCAACACTTAGGACGTGACCAAAAATAACCGTGTAAACACTGCTGCATTCTACTTTTTCACAGTTCCCAATGTATAAATATTTAAATTCATTACCCTTAATTATATATGCTTGTATTTTAGAATGTGGAAATCATAAGCTTCGAGTTCATCACAATCGTCTTTAGATCATATGATTCTTAATGGGCTAAATCGCAATCACAAATCACACGGTCTCTAAAGTGTGCGGCCACTGGTACATTCACCTTACACATTACGCACGAAGCAAACATATTTTTTAATTAACGTCTGCCGTGCTTTCATTCCGGTAGCGACAAAATTTTTTTAGGTTACGCTTTACGGTCAAGGACGGTTTACTTAAAATCGTTGAAAAACGGTTCATTGGCTTAAACAAATATTGCCTCGATTCAATGTCACTACTTTTCATTGAGTTTAAGATTATTCGAAGAAAAGATGGTATTAAAACTCAAGTTGATTACTCAACTGCCGAAGGTTCTCGTTAGTCAAGAAAACTGTTTCTCTCGATGTGGATTGCGCGAACACGCTGCTTTTTATTGCAACATTTATGCGATTTATGTACCAAGTTCCGTGTCATACGTACACGCGTGGATTTGATGGCCACTCGTTGCTCGTCAGATAAGTCAAAAATTCCGAAATAAGCCATTTTTTTTCCTCAGTGATATTTCATATTTAATTTTATTGGCGAACAACTTGTAAGTCTCATGTATTGTAACTGCGAGGCTCGTTAAGCATTTTACGAAAAATAATGCGCGGTATATTCGCTCATTCGATGGAGATAACGAGCGCGAATACGAATCAGGCATTTCGTAGCCGATTGCACGAGCGCATGAGGACCTTCGTCTCCGCCGGCGCATCGTTTCGCTCTTCTCCTGGTGGCAACGCGCATCGGACGCCGTAAAAGTCAAATTTAGCGTGCTCGCAAAAACGGTGGCAATTAAAATGCGCCCTGATTACTGCACGAGTCTTGGCTCTGCTTCGTCTCGTAAAAAATACAAATGCTGCGACTTACGGGCTGCTCAACGACGAGCACGACGTCAACGAAGATAGTAGCTGTGCGAAAGAGGGAGATATTCGAGACATCGCGTTGCAGCTCCCTCTCAACAATGTACGATAATGAAGAATTATCGCCGCATAAGACTCACCGGGAATTGGTGCAGCTCTCGCACCCCGCGCTGCTGCTCGTTAGCGGATCGAGATCATAAAAATTGCCGCTGCAACCGCTGCACCGAGTACGAGGTGGTTGGATAGTTCGAAGGGGTTCCTTACTTGCTCGCTCGGTTGCATGTTTGCTTGCTGCATCGATCAAATCGCCAGTCAACAAAGGCTCTAAATATTTCGTCTTGACATCAATCACTAATTCTCGATTGAAGATCATACGACACGAGTGCGTGAATAGTACTTTATCGCACTAGGAAGTGCGATAATATTTTTCCTGATCAGCGTTGGCTTGCAGCATGAGCCGAAGGTGAATATCACACGTGTCTCCAAAGAAATTTTATTTTACAAGGTGTAAAAATGAAGATTTATGCACGCGAAATGTGCGTAAAACCGCGTTTCTCACACCGGATGAACTAAAACTTCCCTCACGAGTGCTGCAATAATACGAGTGAAAATATTTTTTTTTAAAGAGTATCGTACAAAATTTTACTTTACATGGTGTGATAAAAAGGGTCCCATGTATGTGAAGCGTGCGTAAAACGTCTATTAACGCACCGAATGAAGTAAATCATTTTTAGGCACTCACGTATTAGACAAAATGCACAGGAGTCCCTATTGCTTTTACCCTCCACAATATGCCTGGAATACCTTTTTATACAAAAACTTTCGTATGGTTTAAGTCAATTCGTTCTATTTTGCAGCAGATTTTTTAAGCAAATAGAAATGAATATTCTCGGTGTGAAAGAAAACTGGAATTAATTACAGTACCTTCGTTTCTCGATGTGGCACTGGCAAAGATATCGTTTTGTAATATATAGATTATTATCAATATCAACCCTACGACAGGTATTATTTTCTCGTTGTTTTTAGTGTTATTATTGCTATTAATGTTGTTGTTACAATGCAGGCGATGAATGTGTCGTATCACAAAATTAATAAGTTATTCAAATGAAGTTCAGTTATATTTTATCCACGCCCAGTAGCTCTCGTCGATAGCCCAATCATACCAAAGGCGTATGATGATTAGCCATCTCAGGGATCACGCATCAATAGACCGAACGATGGAGAAAACCAAGCGGTTAGTAGGTAGGGAAGAGTTAAAATAAAATGCCAAGAGCCACTTCATTATGCGAGCTCGTAACGTACTCGGGTAACGGGTAATAACAGCGTGACTCGATATCTCCTGGGGCCAAGCGAAAAGGGTGCACGAGGATGTGGCAAGAATACCAGGGTGCATATATGCTCGACTCATCCTCCAAATATAGCCTAGAGTTATACTTATATAGTCATAGCTCTGTACTTTCAGCTAAAAATTATTTCCCTCGGAATTAGAAATTATTTTTTCCTCCACAGGATAATTGTACGTACTTGATCATATTTATCAGATTTTATCTTGCGCAAGAAAACGAGTGTTAAAACGAACGTGGCGATTTATAACTCGATTCTTCATAGGCAGTGTTCATGGATACTTATAAGTGAAGAGCGAATATGTATGGTAGGTCATTATCACGTTGTAATAAAATTCAATCTGCTCGTGCTCCTTCTCCTTGCTACTTTTATATTTTATTTTCTGCCCTCATGTGGAACTCTCTGGTCAAATACGGTTATATTGTGTTTTATCAGCTCACTTTCTCGCGGCGTCCGAAACGTTTTTACGTTCGACTGAGTTCACTCATTAATATTCTTTTTATAATTAATTGACACACTCAACTTTTCAATGTTGCATGCCTTACAGTTAATATCATTGCAGACCGTAGAAATTTAAATAGCTCGATAGCACATCGAGAACGCGCCACAGAAGTTAATACTCATAAGACCCGCGCACCAAGTCATACAGTATTTCAGTCCAGCGCCTCTGATTGTCACTTAACGAGGTATTCGCCATCGGGCAAAATGTTGAACGCTTGCTCTTCACTCTTCACTCGAGAGCTGCGCGATCGTATTCTCACTCGGCCTCTTCGTCCATCTCTTCGCGTTACACGATTGCTAATTGTTCGTAGATTCTTTACGATTGCTATTATTCACGCTCTCGATCTCTAGCGTATGTAACTATAGTACGATTGTACATACCATTCTTTGAACTCGTGATTTTTGTTTTTCTTTTTTGACGTTACAAATATTGATGCGTGGGTTAAGGTGTTAAATATATTTGCTTAATTTGTGAGATTTTGACATGTTTATGTAACCTCTTGTTTTTATCACAGTGTTCCATCATTTCGCGTCATACGTGTTTCAATAATCGTTCCAGGGTTCGTTCCACATCGACGAATACAGACTTTGCATTACTTTTACGATAACGGATGTTTGGAAAGATAAAAAATATTGCGTTAGTTATGATATGAACGAATAAATTGATCCAGTTGGAATTTCATATGAAATAGTATATTATATATCAAGTGGGTAAAGTAGCTTATTTCCGCAGGGGTTGCACATACATTTTTTTGTAATAGCGGTGCGTCAAACGGTTTTAGTAAAGTAAGCATCGTGCGTAAAGTAAACGTCGTGTGTAAAGTAAACGTTGTGCGTAAAGTTAACGGCGTGCATAAAGAAAACGTCGTGCATAAAGAAAACGTCGTGCATAAAGAAAACGTCGTGCATAAACTAAACGTCGTGCATAAAGTAAATGTCGTGCATGAAGTAAACGTCGTGCATAAAGTAAACGTCGTGCATAAAGTAAACGTCGTGCGTAAATTAAGCGACGCGCGTAACGTAAACGTCGTGCGTAAAGTTAACGGCGTGCATAAAGAAAACGTCGTGCATAAAGAAAACGTCGTGCATAAAGAAAACGTCGTGCATAAACTAAACGTCGTGCATAAAGTAAATGTTGTGCATGAAGTAAACGTCGTGCATAAAGTAAACGTCGTGCATAAAGTAAACGTCGTGCGTAAATTAAGCGACGCGCGTAACGTAAACGTCGTGCGTAACGTAAACGTTGTGCGTAAACTAAACGTCGTGCGTAACGTAAACGTCGTGCGCACAGTAAACGTCGTGCGTAAAGTAAACTAGGTGCGTAAAGTAAACGTCGTGCGTAAAATAAACATCGTGCGTAACGTAAACGCCGTGCGTAACGTAAACGTGATGAGTAAAGTAAACGGTGTGCGTAAAGTAAACGTCGTGCGTAAAGTAAACGCCGTGCATTAAGAAACGTCGTCCATAAAGTAAACGTCGTGCGTAAAGTCAACAACCACTTACCGTCCGCAAAATCCCCTGTAAAGTCAATGTTTATGCACCCTTTTACAAAAAAGTATTTTCCTCACTTTTTCATTGCTGGTGATATCCTAAAATTTGGAAACTAGTTGGATACGGTACAAACCGCGGGCTAGCTAGCTACTGGTATAACCCTAACAGCACCGTTCGTAGTTCGGTGCTGATTTATCGGTGGGTAAGAGACACGTGAGAGGCCACCTGGCATCACGTCTTGTATCAAGGCTTCCATAGTTGACGTCCTGTTTCCCGGAACACTTGGCGACGACCCATCCCTCATCTCTTAGCTGTTCGTCCTATTCCTCGGAGTCTTCCGCACTGTTGGTAGCTGCTATGGTCTTTTGGGGTGCCTGCCGGACTGGCTTGACCATCGCGCGAGCTCGCGCGTCACCAGTCACTGAACTCTCTCGAGCAACTTCTGTTATTATAAGTTAACCCCGTCGTGCCGCTACCGTGGACGTCTTCTCCTCATCCTCAACCCACCATGAACGACCCTAAGGACCGGTAGCCCATCGCTCGCTGCTTGTGCTCCTGGCCTTTTCAGATTATGGCCATCAGCCAGCTACCCCAGCAACCGCCCAGTAACACTACTCCTTCGGACCAACTTCTCTTCTGTTTGCCCAGGCAAGTGTCCCAGTACAGGAAGAATAACACGTTCAGCATTGCTGCTGCTGCTGCTGCTTCTCTTCGGCCGATTTGGAAGTCTCGACATCCATGAGATGGACAACTCTCGTTGTTTCAGTCCGCACGTAAACTAACGTTCGGTTATCTCTCTTTAACTTTATACATTGCAAGAGAAGATGCCACTGTGTCTTATGGATAGATTTTTTTTTCATTGATGTTGATGAAACACTTATTTATTTATTTTATTTCAAAGAGAAATGCAAAGACAACAATAATGTTGCCTCATTATCAACAGTTTTGTTTCCTGCATAGAAACGTTTATTTATTGCGTAGAGAATATAGGAATGGTTTGTTTGATTCGGAAAAACGGTTTCCTTGATTTAAAGAAATGATATACTTTCTGACACGTAGCGAGCTGATGAAAACTGACAAAAATAGATAGATTGGTAGTTTGTTCAAATGAGACTCGATTTATTAGATGGATATAGCCAATGAGTGAATCGTTCTTGCAACTTATTTGCTAACTCATTAAATGGTACTTGTACTAACAACTCTTATTTTTCCGTCGCTATTACCGTGAGTCAAGAAACTTTTTTTCTTTGGTGTAGGAATCGGCAGATATATTTTCAATGCCACTGTATTTGCCAATTGATGAGCAACCTTTAAGTTATTCATTCCATTCTCTCAATAAACGTTGTTTCGTTTTTATACCAACATGGCAAAAATCGAATCTAGGATCTTGCGTCTCAACGCTTTTGGTTATTTCAGAACACGTATAATAATTCATTTTATGATTTCCGTATAAGAGGAGTATTGACAAGTTTTAGTAACTTTATAATATTTATTTTTCTGCCTGAACAACGTTTTGTTGATATCGACTTTTACTAAACCCATTTAGACCCTGAACAGATGACAAAAGTGGTCTTTGATATTTCGATAGAATCAGCCACAATGTTTATTTAGAGAAGACTGCTATCATGGTCCAGTCCAATAACGAGCACATCTCTTTTTTCGCCCAACATCACCGGATAGTATGTCAAATTTATAACGATTTCAATTTGCTTATAGCCCTTTATTTATAGAACGATAATAGAGGTCCGATATTTTCGAGATAGAATATCGTGAAATGAGTCTATGACACATTACAAATATCATGAGTATTCATAGAACTCCTCGGGGCGTCAATACCTGTCATGTTGCTTCAGCGACTTTTTATGAAAAATGAATACCCACTGTTTTGAACATGAATTTGAAGTTAGATAATAACTGCATTGATAAATAATAAAATTGATAAACAGCGTAGAAAAATGTTTTAACTAAAAAATCTTTCAACCATAACGTAGATAATTAATGAATACTCCTTTACTGTCTACGTAGATATTTATTTAGTGTTAATAAAGATAAATTGTCCTAGAGATGAGTAAATGAAAACGCGTCTGATGTGGAAAATTTTTATTTTTTCATAATTTACAGAGGCAATGATTTCTTGGTAAATTAAAAACTGTGCAGACATTCCTATAAAGCTTATCAATGTCGAAGGTCGTATATCAGATTTATAATAAATTATGCCAAATTGTGTATACAAGGCCGATGAACTTTTTTGACGTTTAATTGGCCCGGGAATGAAAATTTGAGGAAACCGAGAAATTCGCCTAGAACCTCTTATTGTTTTATTCGATCGGCATTTCGACATTTACCTAGTATTAATAAAAATAATCTTTTCTAGTGATAACAAAATGAAAATGCCTCTTACGTAGAAAATTCGTATTTTTTCATAATTTACAGAGGCAATGATTTCTTGGTAAATTTAAAACCGTGCAAACATTCCTATAAGTCTTATCAATGTCGAATTGTCAGTATGTCATTATTATTATAAAATATGCCTAATTGCGTATACAAGGCCGATGAACTTTTTTGACGTTTAATCGGCCCGGGATTAAAAATTCGAGGAAACCGAGAAATTCGCCTAGAACCTCTTATTTTTTTCTTCAATCGGCATGTCGACATTTATCTAGCGTTAATAAAAATAAATTGTTCCCGTGATAAGTAAATGAAAATGCGTGTCACGTGGAAAATTTTTATTTTCTTATAATTTACAGAGGCAATGATTTCTTGGTGAATTAAAAACTGTGCAAACAATCCTATAAATCTTATCAATGTGGCAGGTCGTACAACAGTTTTATAATAAAACATGCCTAATTGCGTATACAAAGCCGACGAACTTTTTTGACGTTCAATTAGACCGCGTTCAACAATTCGAGAAAACCGATTCGCTTAGTACCTCTTATTTTTTTTTTCAATCGGCATTTCGAAATTTATATAGTGTCAATAAAAATAAATTTTTCTAGTGATAAGTAAATGAATTTACAGAGGCAGCGATTTCTTGGTAAATTAAAAACCGTGCAAACAATCCTATAAATCTTATCAATGTGGCAGGTCGTACAACAGTTTTATAATAAAATATGCCTAATTGCGTATACAAGGCCGACGAACCTTTTTGACGTTTAATCGGCCCGGGGTTAAAAACCCTTCACAAATATACTCGAGCTAAACTTCGAGAATGATGCGCGCGGAGCAGAACATGCCGAACGTGAATGCAAAGGGGAGAGGCGGTGGTCGGGGAAACAAGAGGAGCGCGGCTTTACGAGAGCGGAAAGCAGCATCGGGGATATAAAGCAAGCGCGTCGCATATAACTTACAATCAGCCTCCGCGGCTTGCGTGGCCGTTCACGAGCGATTTCTCCCTCCTCCTTCTCTTCTTTCGCTTCACTCCGAACTCGTCTCTCGACAGGAGTAAACTGCTACCGACGATGGGCTTCCTCGAGAGGTTTACCTTGAATCGTGCATCACATTTCGGGGCGCCCCAAACTTTTGTTAATCATTGCCAGCATAAAGCAGACATTTTTATATTCAAACAACTATACCTGTATTTTTATATATGTTCATTCTTTTTCAATATAGAATTCCAATGTTCATGACGCTATGGAAAATATCGATGAGATACTAGAAATGGACGAAAGTCATTTGTATACGTTAAATCTGACTTTTTCTTTTTTAGATACATTAATTTGAAAAGAATAGCAAAATATCAGTTTTCCATTAAAGAAAGGTACGATTATTGGCAGCTATTATCAACTAGCTACTTTCGGCATGATGTTTTTTAATTGTTTTTTTTTCATGTTCAGACTTTGGACTAGAACTTTTATATTCAAACAATTATACCTATATATTTATATATGTTCATTATTTTCTAATATAGAATTCCAATGTTCATGACGCTATGGAAAATATCGATGGGACACTAGAAATGAACGAAAATCATTTGTATACGTTAAATCTGACTTTTTCTTTTTTTAGATACTTTAATTCTAAAAAAAATAGTAGAATATCAGTTTTTCATTAGAATAGGTACGATTATTGGCAGCTATTATCAACCAGCTACTTTCGGCAACATGTTTTATGTAGTTTTTTTTTCTGTTCAGACTTTGGATTAGAACTTTTTATATCTTCACAAGTTGAAATCCAATTTAGTCCCAAATTTTTTGAAATCATTGCCAGCATAAAGTAGACTTTTTTAATATTCAAACAACTGTATCTGTATATTTAAATATATTTGTCTTTTTCAATATAAAAATGTGATGTTTATGATATAATAGGAAATATCGATGAGACATTTGAAACGGACGAAACTCATTTGTATACGTTACATATGACTTTTTTTTTTTTTTTAGAGATTTAAACTTAAAAAACTATAAAAGAATATCAGGTTTTCATTGGACAAATAAGTAACGATTATTAGTAATGTGAATTAACTAACTACTTTTTTCAACATATTCTCATATATATAAGACAAAATAAAACTTGGCCATCGATAATTGGTTCGATATTTGGAGATTAAAAAATAATGAAAAATTTTCAAACTATGATCGCAAATCATTTTCTATACATTCTGTGAAGACAATATTTCGAGAAGCTACATGTTAGTAGCCATTCAATAAACCGAAAATATCTTAGCGACTTTTTTTGCAACTCTACCCTTTAATTGCTGTGACCGGAAGTATGTGTCTATTTTTTATTATAAAAAAATATTCTTGGTGACACGTTTTGAGATTATTCGAGAGACACAGAAAAAAATCTGAAAGGATTTTGGAAATTCGTTTCCAAATTGTCTTATGCAACGTTTCTTTAATCGAAATGTATATTCATATATACTCTACAGATAGAAGTGCTTAGAAATAGCTCGTGTAGTATAGACTCGCCTTCGAGAGATTTAAATGTGCCGTTGCACATAAACTGTTCTTACGTACTTACATTTGGGCGAAAAAAGCGCGTTATTTATTAGAGGCAATATTGAAAATAAATGAATAAGTTGATTAAGGCATCTTGCAATGGAGTAGTGAAGTAGCATGTGATCGAGATCGCTTTCGTGGTAATCAATTGACACGTACCAGAGCCGTATTACATACCAATACGCATAACAATCCACGCCGTAAAGTTAACTATCGACGCTCGTTTTCATTAACTTATCTCTGCTACGAGGCAAAATTGCATGCACCGTATGCGTGACTCGGAGGTGTAAATGCCATGTGCGCTGGGCTTGCCAATGCACATCTCACCGTTCTCAAGGCGCCCACTTCGAGAAAATCGAGAGATTCGCCGAATGCCCCTTATTTTTTACATCAATCGGCATTCCGACATGGCCAAGACTTGCATACCGATGCGTATCGTATCTGAGTATTCCAACAAACCCGATTAACGGTTTTCGTGAAGTCTACATCCCTCGCTTAAAATCAATTATGTCAAATTGTGATAATCAATTGACATAATGATGTCGTTCCTGCGGACGAAATATAAGATGAGTTAATAAGTTGTTGACTTTTGGCGGGCAGGTTTAATAATTAATGTTCCTTATATAGAAGTTTTGAGTCTGGGTCCTTTTCAGCAATTTATTAATTTGCTACAAAAAATTGATTAAAATAAATTCCTTAGATGGTAATTCGTTACAGAATTTTTTTTTACTTGCCATCACTCTTTATTTTTGATAAAGTAGAAAAAAGAGCAATAAACACACACACACACACACACCCAAAACTCAAAACGATATAAATAAATACAATAAGCGAGTAAGTACGTATAAATAAATTGTAATAAGATCGACCTTTAAGAATAATAATTAACCTCCATTTAATCAATTAATATAAATAAAACACAATTTTACTATTGAGGAAAAAATTATTATTACAGTTGAATTATGAAACTTACTTTTCACGAGACGAGAATTCTGGCAGAATTCTCGTCTCAAGTCGCAACACCACATTATACACTTGCAATCACAGCCAATTTTGAATGTTCAAGATTTTTAAGTGACTTTCAAAATTCTTAAAACTATGTTCTTCATCTTTGTCATTAAGAGACCCGGAAACGTGCGAGAAAAAAAGTACCCTTAGGTATTTTCTCCTTATCGGCCCAGCTAATGATTCAAATTATATTTCCCCTTACAGTACCCGGCATATTTAACCATAATCCTTATTCGTATCATTGTGACCAAGTTCGTATGACGTCCACAAAAATATTGATCCCTAATAACACTGACTACTGCCAATCGTTTCAAGTTTCAACCTGCTACGAAGCGTATATTCTTGAGAACAGAAAATAGAAAGCAAAGAGCGCCAAAGATGGTGAGAAATACGATCACTTTCATCTCATTTATAATTCAGCCTAGCGTCTCTCATTGTCGCTCGACGCATCAGTGATGCGTCGATTTTCCACCGTACAAACTAGACGTCATGGCTGAGGAAATTTTGCTGCGATCGCCCGAAGCAGGCAAAGCCGCATAAATATAATACTCCCGGTCTCTCCGTCGTGTGAGACTAGGAGCTGCAGCTCCTGCATATTATTATTGACAGTTAAAAATAGGGGGATCCCCCTGAGCGTACAAGCGACGCGGTGCAGAGGCCCTTTCGATCCGCAACCGGCAATTACTCTCCAGTAATAAAATCCGGGGAGTGTAGAGAGAGAAAGCTCTAGCCGATAAATAGCGGAATGTTAAAGAGAGCTAGGACGGTGCTGCGAGCAGCACGGTTCACCTAGCTGTTGAGTAACTGCGAATGGACACGCGACAGCCCCCTCGTAATTTCTCACAAATATAAAGCAGGCTGGCCGGCCCCCCAGCACTTGACTCTCGGGACATCGCCATCCATGCGAGCCCACCTTTAATTGCCCCACCTTTTCTCTCTTTTCCTCCGTTACAGTCGACACTCTGACACTCAAACTTCTTCATGTACTGCCACTCGATCATATGTTACGCCCAAGAGGAGGAATCCCATTGATTTACTTGGATTAAAATGATTCTCCATCTTGGCGCCACTGCTCATAGCAATGAGAGGTTTGGAGTTGGCGATTACTGTCTTATATTGGTGCTATCTATTGTATGGATTTTTAATGAGAAAAGTTTGAATTTTGCCGCCAAATCGGACATCAAGTTGACACTTGATTTTTTTTGGTTTTTGTGATCTGCAAAAAAAGTATTGATATGCTTACTGATCCGATAAGCATCGAGGTCTCTTTCATGCGCAACGAAATTAATTTTGACACTCGAACTTGTTCATGTACTGCCACTCGATCATACGTTACGCCCAAGAGGAGGAATCCCATTGATTTATTTGGATTAAAATGATTCTCCATCTTGGCGCCACTGCTCATAGCAATGAGAGGTTTGGAGTTGGCGATTACTGTCTTATATTGGTGCTATCTATTGTATGGATTTTTAATGAGAAAAGTTTGAATTTTGCCGCCAAATCGGACATCAAGTTGACACTTGATTTTTTTTTTTTGGTTTTTGTGATCTGCAAAAAAATATTGATATGCTTACTGACCCGATAAGCATCGAGGTCTCTTTCATGCGCAACGAAATTTATTTTGACACTCAAACTTCTTCATGTACTGCCACTCGATCATACGTTACGCCCCAGAGGAGGAATCTCATTGATTTACTTGGATTAAAATGATTCTCCATCTTGGCGCCACTGCTCATAGCAATGAGAGGTTTGGAGTTGACGATTACTGTCTTATCTTGCTGCTTAATCTGTTGTATGGATTTTTAATGAGAGAAGTTTGAATTTTGCCGCCAAATCGGACATCAAGTTGACACTTGATTTTTTTTGGTTTTTGTGATCTGCAAAAAAAATATTGATATGCTTACTGATCCGATAAGCATTGAGGTCTCTTTCATGCGCAACGAAATTTATTTTGACACTCAAACTTCTTCATGTACTGCCACTCGATCATATGTTACGCCCAAGAGGAGGAATCCCAGTGATTTACTTGGATTAAAATGATTCTCCATCTTGGCGCCACTGCTCATAGCAATGAGAGGTTTGGAGTTGGCGATTACTGTCTTATATTGGTGCTATCTATTGTATGGATTTTTGATGAGGAAAGTTTGAATTTTGCCGCCAAATCGGACATCAAGATGACACTTGATTTTTTTTTGGTTCTTGTGATGTGCAAAAAAAAATTGATATGTTTACTGATCCGATAAGCATCGAGGTCTCTTTCTTGCGCAACGAAATTTATTTTGACACTCAAACTTCTTCATGTACCGCCACTCGATCATATGTTACGTCCAAGAGGAGGAATCCTATTGATTTATTTGGATTAAAATGATTCTTCATCTTGGCAACATTGGTTATACTAACAAGAGGTTCAGAGCTGGCGATTACTATGTTATGTTGGTTAAGCACGCCATTTCATTTCATAGTGAAAGTTGGAACGCTAAAAACTAATGTTTTTTTAAATTCAAAAGGTCATTATTTTAACACGTTGACGCATTCGCACTAAATACTCACTCATTCTTCCTTTACCTCAATTTTATTTGTGTACCAAATTTAAGTTCGATATCTTAAAAATTGCGGAAATTAGAGCACGAATTTTTTAAATTTATTTTTTATTTTTTTCATAATGCCATAAATTTAGAACCCTTCGACGGATTCAATCCGAATTTAATTCCAAACATCGTTCAACGACAGTTTACTCGTGGTTTGAATCTGCGCCCGATATTTTAAAACTTGCAATAGCTATCGTGTTAACAAAAAATTGTACACATACGCCCACACATACAAACATTTCGCACAAACTATTCTTCTCGACGTTTCAGACTATTTGAAGTATTCTGACATGGAAATCTCGAAAATCTTCACCCCTATGAGAAAGCAAAAATGAAAAGATATTAGATAAAAGTTACACAAAAACCACAGACCAACATATTCGATTTTATTCAATGTATATACAATAAAAAATTATTTGATTTCCATAATCCGCTGTCTTTTTTAAAATATGAAAGATTTTATTTCTCAAACGCCGAGGCTTCAATCGTCGACTCCTGTGAATATATGATTTTTTAAAAATCGCGACCGTCTATACAATTACAACCAAATGAGTAAAGTAAAATTGACACGACTAGTGTTCAAAGTTTAAAAACAATATTAACCTATTATTTCGTCAATGCCCCAAAACTTTCGTAAGCTAAACTATGACCAAAAAATATGTTATGCAATGTTAAATGAATAAACACAGATTCGCGAGGCGAGTTATAGATGCTAAATTCCATTAATTGTGCAAACACATTTGAATAAACACGGTTTTGAGACACGGTTGAGAAAATTTGATAAATTACTGAGCCTTCTTCATGCACGATAGTTATAACTTGCTAGCCCGTATTAATAATGTGTGTGTTATTATTGAGATGATTGGCTTAGAATTGTTTATAATTGAACAATTGTAGCAGAGTGGATCTGCAGAGATTTCACCAAGAATTTAAATGAATGATGACAATACGTCGGGGTTTGGATGGAGCCTTTTAAAATTAGAGCAAGGCAGGGGACGGGTTAGTTGTCGGCGGTCTTTAACCCGCGAGAATGCCGAGAGGGAGAACTGCGGAAAATCGTCGAAACAGAAGTACTGCGTTCGGTGGCGAGAAGAGGGATATAATATGGATCACCGTTTGAAATAAGCCCCCTCCTTAACTTGTACCTAGTTTGTTGCTTTTGAATATTCAACGGAAGCGTTTTTTTTTTATTAGCCTGGCCTGCACCTTCGCCCCCGCGCTCTCTCGCCACCTGCTCGCCCTTCGCCCTTCGCCCTTAGCCCACTACTATTCCGTAGCCCGCGAGACATCTTTATTCATTGCCTTTCCAAAGATATAATTGAGTAATTATTTATAATATATCTCGAATATGCATGCTTCACTTATCTCCGACTGAATACATTATACTGCTTACAACCCCTAAATGTAGCAACTTCTCTTGTTGCAGGTTGCTTGGATTTCTGGAGACGCAAGTTCATATATATTTTCATGCGATGACCCTCACGGACGTACCTGTGCATTACAAGTAATCGATATATTATTAGCTCATGCTTAAGAACGTGCCGATCAATCCACATTGCGTTCCCCCACGGAAATAAAGTATACTTGAAATATATTCGAAAATATACTTTTTCTATAATACATATATTTTTTTACGAAAAATTAAATATGTTATATATATTTTTGTATGTAAGTAAAATATATTTTTGACGCATAGAAAAATATATGCTGAAGTATATTCAAAAATAGAATGAAATTATATTGAAACTGTATAACCGCGTACGCTCATATATACTTTTCCATCTACGACAAATATATGTTGAGGTATATTCAAATGTACATTCAAATTACGTTGAAATTACATTTCTCGTATATATGTGTATATATTTTTCAATTTACCAAAAATATATGTTGAAGTATATGCCAATATACATTTAAATTACAGTCTAATTGCATTCGACATATATGTATCTTTTCGTATATTTTCTATTGCGTGTCATGCGAAACACTGATACACAATGCTCCGTTAGATGGCGAGCGGTTGAAGCGGTTCTCGCAAGTGACTTGAAGCCTGAGTGTATGTAAGACTGGAAAGCTGTTTTGAGTTCGTGTTTATCCTCCGTTGACGTAGTAAGAGTTGTCCTACATGGATCGTCTGGTCACCAAAGTGTCTAAGGTGGACACGGTCTGGTCCTGGTGTCAACCAGGTATATGGAAAATATATTCAATGTATAGTGTACGTATGTTAGAAACATACTTGAATTATATTTTTTTACGAAAAAGTAGATATTCCTATATATATTCGAAATATATATCACGTTTATTTTTGTGTATATTTCACATATATGGTAAATAGAAAACAATATATCTCAAGTATATTTTGAATGTATTTTTCAATACATTGAAAAATATAATTTCCATTATACTTTATTTCCGTGGGCGTCAAAATAGCGAATGGCTAAAATAGCAAATTTCAATATACAGTACGTCTCAATCTAGAATAGTTATCATTACGAAATTCGCTATTTCAGAAATTAGGTGGGTGTCAAAATGACTCATGACCAAAATACCAAATGGCTAAAAAAGTGAATTTAGAAGTAAGGAACGTCTAAATGGAGAATGTCCATAATTATGGAATTCGGTTTTTCAGCCACTCAGCCATTTTTATCATTCGTTATTTTTTAATGCATTTTAATAAAATGGAGGTGAAAATAATGATAACCATTCTAGATTCAGACTTTCCTAATTTCGAAATTTGCTATTTTAACCATTCACTATTTTGGTCATTCGCTATTTTGACCTCGACCTAGAAATTCCATGGTCACAAAGTATAATGACTATTTACTCATAGTTTAAAATGAATTCTTACAAAGCGAAGAATATTTTCTTGATTCATACCAATGAAGATCTAGTATTTTTGAGTTCGGAAAAAATGTTGTGACGACGCAGATAAGTTATCGACGGATCGTGACCGCTATATTTAGTTGAGCCAACCAATCACATATATCTTGGGTGTGACTTGACGTCCACAACTCCGGACGCTCGCGGTCCAAAAAAAAAGGCTTGGAACAAGCTTTATTACAGCATACATTTTTTCACCGGACACGATAACGTAAAAATATTACGGAAATGTTGAGCATTCACGCCGACAGCTACAACTGCTGTAATGCGCACGAAATACTTTTCTGCAAAAGATGATGCAGCCTTGAATTTACGGCTTGTTTCGTCGTTTATGTATGTGCTATTCGCGTCAACGCGGATACGAGAGATGCCCTCGTGGAAAACTTGGATAAACTGTTGGTGCTTAAGGGAGAGACCGCGGTGAAAAGTAGCTATTGGGAATAATTGTAAAAAAATCTTTGAAAAATTAAAAATTCAATTAATCATCAATTAAAAATTCACCTAAATGCCTCTTCTTACTCTTTGAAACATATTTTTATCCTAAAAAATGACATCGATTTTCGAGCCTTGACGATTTTTTAAAACAGCAAAAAAAAATTCTTTAAAAAGTCTGCCACGCTTGACTGTTGAAAATAGTATGCAAAGCACGAAAACAAATTGGCAGGTCAGAATATTGAAAATTGTAGGAGGAGGTACATTTTTTTCGAAACGAGGGCGATACTTTTTTCATCATTTTTAAGTACCACTATTTTTTTTTTGACGAAGTGCAGTTGAATTTATTTTTTGTAAGAAATATAAATTTCTGTTAATGTAGATATCACATCTCTTAGAAATAATACATTTCTAGCTAGATGGTCAAAATAACAGTAATGATTTATGCATCTTTAAAAAAACTCGAAAATGGACTCAATAAAAAAATTCTGAAGAGGATCCAAACGAGGGTCAAAATGTTTAAAAAATGTTTTAAAAATAAAAGCACAAATGTAAGCCAAACCACTTGCCGCAATATTTCATCGTCATTATATTTCATAATCGGTCACTACTTCACTTACTCATTCAAAATGTTTAAATACTCAGCCCTACAGTGGAAATACGAAACTCAACACTAATTCTAGTCTTATAAAACTGACACCATTAAGGTGTTAATAGTAGTGTTGAATTAGTGTCATTATCATTTAACACTATTTGTCTTACACTTTACATTATCACCGTCATTGGAGTGGATTTATATAGATACTGTGCCAGTTTCAATTTTAACACCATATTTTTAACAGTGTCCGAACAGAATTAGACCTAGCGAAGTCCAATACTTTGAGCAGTGTTCTCTGGATCGCGCTTAAAGTATAATACTCATTGATCTGGTTTCGAAGCGAGCGGTAAACACAATCGATTGGTCCATTTATAAAAAAATTATGTTTCTCATCTTAACATGTCCGAATTTCTGAGACGTCAATTCTATGATATGATATCATAATATGAGCCATCAATAAGAAGGATCCTCAAAATCAATAATATCAAAACTAACGTTAATTCAAATTTAGAGATGACAAAAACTTAAATTTAAACGAAAGGAACACGTAGTAAAGTAATGTATCAATGTTGACACTCAATCACCATAACGTAGCTAAAAATAACTATCTAAAGAATTTATTTCACATTTCTTTTTTGTAATACAAATAATCCCTAAAGAGGACTCAGATCAGGCTCAAAACAATTTAAATAAATAATTTCAATTCTTGAACCTCGCCGTCAATTGCTAACAACCCATCAAGTCATCATTAAAAAAAAAAAAACTTTTTTGACTGACTTGTCTCCCTTATGTCATACGTGCAACAAGATTTTCACTTAAACATGTGTTAGACGAATGAAGAATATTGAACGATCCCGTTAGGCATAATTTCATTTCCGTTTCCAAATCACTTCGAGGATCGGTCTATGTAGTATTTCCATTTTCATAAGACGTCGGTCTGCTGTCGCGGTAGGTTCTCCCTTCGGTACTACCTCAATATACATGCACGCATATTCTCGATTTTCCACGTGCACAAATATACGTAATACAAATAATCCCTGAAGAGGACTCAGATCAGGCTCACAACGATTTAAATAAATAATTTCAATTCTTGAACCTCGCCGTCAATTGCTGACAACCCATCAAGTCATCATTAAAAAAAAAAAACTTTTTTGACTGACTTGTCTCCCTTATGTCATACGTACAACAAGATTTTCACTTAAACATGTGTTAGACGAATGAAGAATATTGAACGATCCCGTTAGGCATATTTTCATTTCCGTTTCCAAATCACTTCGAGGATCGGTCTATGTAGTATTTCCATTTTCATAAGACGTCGGTTTGCTGTCGCGGTAGGTTCTCCCTTCGGTACTACCTCAACATACATGCACGCGTATTCTCGATTTTCCACGTGCACATATATAGGTATATGGGGCTGGCACCCTCGACCGGACGTGATTGGCTCCTGATAGAATTACAGAGGGTGGACCGGGCGGTCCACGTACGGCACTCTGACTATGCACGTGTACATCTATCTCGCTCGAGCTTTCTGCTCGTGTGTAAGCGTACATCGATGCATATATAGGTATAAGCGTTAGACGAAGGAAGCAGACACGCTGCGTACTCTCCGGACCTCAAACAACCCCTCGAGAAAACAAAGGAGGGACAAGGGTGAGTTAATGCCTTGCTTGCTGTGCCGTCCTGACTCGATGCTCCGATATCCTCGAGTGAGTAGTCACAGCATCTTCAAACTCAGCTTGGATCATATTGAGTTTATTTTTTATTTTTTCCTCAATAACGTACCAAACGAAAATTGATCAAGTCCTTTTTCTCTCGTCCTTCGCTTATGCAGGCTCGGAAAACTGCCTTTCGCTTATGCAGCCTTAGAAAAATACGAATGACTAGAAAGGAAATACTTTTTGTTGCTCGCTCTCGTTTCTCTGTCGAGCGGGAAAACTGTTTAAAGATTATGAAATTTGGAGTGACCGGGTTTCTATCTAATTTCTTATCATTGTCGGACTGGCTATTATTCACTTGTCTGACTGCATACTAATGACATTCACGACATCACGTGACGTTGTTCTAATAAACGCATTTTCATGCACTATAAAAAATGATTGCAAATATAGATTACCAAACATTTAATTCTATCATGTATTGAATGTAATGAACTTATTTTTATAGGATTCAGTAAAAGTATAATAATTTTACATCTCAATTGCATATCAACGTTGACTTGATGGTTCGATAACTTTGAGGGAAGAGTCACAGCATTTTTAAACTCAACTTGGATCATATGGGGTTTCTTCTTTTTTTATCAATAACGTAGCAAACGAAAATTAATCAAGTCCTTTTTCTCTCGTCCTTCGCTTATGCAGGCTCGGAAAACTGCCTTTCGCTCATGCAGCCTTAGAAAAATACGAATGGCTAAAAAGGAAATACTTTTTGTTGCTCGCTCTCTTTTCTCTGTCGAGCGGGAAAACTGTTTAAAGATTATGAAATTTTGAGTGGCCAGGTTTCTATTTAATTTCTTATCATTTTCGAGTTGGCTATTATTCACTTGTCTGACTGCATACTAATGACATTCACGACATCACGTGACGTTGTTCTAATAAACGCATTTTCATGCACTATAAAAAATGATTGCAAATATAGATTACCAAACATTTAATTTTATCAGCTGATGTATTGAATGTAATGGACTTATTTTTATAGGATTCAGTAAAAGTATAATAATTTTACATCTCAATTGCATATCAACGTTGACTTGATGGTTCGATAACTTTGAGTGAAGAGTCACAGCATCTTTAAACTCAGCTTGGATCATATAGGGTTTCTTCTTTTTAAATCAATAACGTAGCAAATGAAAATTAATCAAGACCTTTTCGTGTCGTCTTTCGCTTATGCATGCTCGGAAAACTGCCTTTCGTTTATGCAGAAACCTTAGAAAACTATGAATGAAACGGAAAGAGAATATAAAAAACATGAATAACACTTGGTTGCTCGCTCACTTTTTTTTTGTTGGGGAGGAAAATAATCTTCCGATTATGAAAATTGGACCGGGCGGGTTTCTATCTCATTTCGTACATAACTCAATTTCACTTCGACGTAGAATTTCTTTCATCCAATCCAATATACACATTTTTGTGTGAAATGATTCAGCTTAATTGTATTGGATATTCCATCAGAAAAATTACATGATTCAATAAAATCACAACCACAACCAAACGTATTTTCTGATTCAGTCCAATCAAATATTTTGTCCAATCGAATAAACGGACCAAAATGACTGTTGGATTCAACAAAATGAGCATTTCTTTAAATTAACCAACAAAATTCGTGTACGAGATATTTATCAAATCAGCTACCCCATTTTTGGAAGTTTCCGAAAAATGTTGTAACTTTTTAATATCGTAATAAAATACATTCCCTTATCAAAAGAACCAAATTCCGAGAGCCTGCGGCTCAAAGAAAATATTAACAGCATAACATACCATAATAAAGACGAAGCTATAGGATGAGGTTAGGGGATGCGAGGAAGAATAACAAGAATAATGCGGATTTATGATTTGTCAATCGCCGGACCTGGTAAGAGAGTGAGGAAAGGAAGGGCGAGGGCTACTCCGTCGGTGGCTGAAGAACGAATGTTAAGGGGAAGAGAAGCTGCGTAGCATCCGTTATTGGGGTACGCGAAATTGAAAGACTCGCTCTGCACTGGTGCCAATTTCCTTTTACCACGCGCGAATGTCAGTGAGTGGATTTGATAATTTTATTGCCAATTTTCGAGCCATTGCGCGAACTGCTCGGTAAATTCGTATAGGCATGCAGATAAAAATGTATACGCACGCTTTTTGTCATTTGAATTTTCGCGCTCAACAAATTTGCAGCTAGTAGAATTCTAGTAGCTCAACATGATATACGGTTTCGCGTTCTTAACTGCAAATGCGCGCTGTCCTTTCTTCGTCATCTTGATACACTATTTTTTACCTGGTACGAATGTCAGCGAGTGAATTTGATAATTTTATTGCCAATTTTCCATCTATACGCGGACTGCCTGATTAATTTGTATATGCACACGCATTATTATGTATATTACGATACAAACGAGTTAAGAAAAAGTTTCTCGCACAAGATTCGTATACAATTTTATTCCACTAGTGCGAGAACTAACAAATTCTCGCACGGAATCGCATAAAGATACAAACATGCCTTTTTTTGTTATTTGAGTTACGCACTCTACACCAAATAAGTTTGTCTACTGAGTGAACATTTTTGTACTAGTCATAATGAAGTGACAATTATTCATTTTTAGTAGGTACAACCAATTTTTTAATAGTTGTCAATACTATCGAATAGTTACCACAACTGTGTTTATAATTATCTTAACCATGAAAATAGTTGCATGGAATAAAAATTAATAGTTCTCACTTGATAGTTGACCGTACTATTATACGCGCTGTTCTCTTTCCGTCATTTGGATACACTATCTTTTATCACGCACGAATGTCAATGAGTGGAGTTTGATTATGTCATTGTAATTTTTTGACCTTCCGGCCAAACTGCTCAAAAAATTCATACAGCACCTAAATAAAAATACAATCGCACACTTTTTGTCATTTAAATTTTGGCGCTCTACGAATCTACACCAAGTAGCATTGTAGCAACTCAACATGATATACGGTTTCGCGTTTTCGACCGCAGAGATGCGCGCTGTCCTTTCTTCGTCATCTTGATACACTATTTTTCACCTGGTACAAATGTCAGCGAGTGAATTTGATAATTTTATTGCCAATTTTTCTATCTATAGTTACCACAACTGTGTTTATAGAGTTATCTTAACCATGAAAATAGTTGCATGGAATAAAAATGAATAGTTCTCACTTGATAGTTGACCGTACTATTACGCGCTGTCCTCTTCCCGTCATTTCAATACACTATCTTTTATCCCGCACGAATGTCAATGAGTGGAGTTTGATTATGTCATTGTAATTTTTTGATCTTCCGGACAAACTGCTCAAAAAATTCATACAGCACCCAAATAAAAATACAATCGCACACTTTTTGTCATTTGAATTTTGGCGCTCAACGAATCTACACCAAGTAGCATTGTAGTAACTCAACATGATATACGGTTTCGCGTTTTCGACCGCAGAGATGCGCGCTGTCCTCTATTCGTCATCTCGATACACTATCTCTTTCTCCCTTTCACTTTCTCGCATTCTCACGGGGAATTTGGTGTGTTCTCTCTGGTTTTACCATATAATACTATATGAGCGTACGCGTTACACTGGATTTTAGTGTTATAGCATAAAACGTAATCTTCGTAGCGATGAATTTACGAGTGGTGCGTTACAGTGATTTGATGACGCTATCGCGTGCCGCCGAAGAGCTCTTCCGTTACGTTCGAATAGCTGGTACCTCTGCTATCCACAGGGAAAACGAATTTCGTCGCGCGCTCATGTGACTCCTCTGTGTAGTAGCTATACGTACGACGCGTACACGTGCAGCACTTTCCGATGGTAACCGGCAACACGATTCGCGGGAGTGCCGGTGTTGCAGTATGAGAACTAGTCAATGACGATCGTTTGCAAGCTCGAAAGGTCGTTTCGGACTTTGACATCTACACGCTCGGATAGGTAGAGGTGCGCACCACACGAGGTGTACAATATGGGCTCTGCTAGGTGTTAGTGTCACTCTTGCTGCAACCTAGCTCCTCGCTCTCACCGACTATTTCTACAAATGCGCTTCCCCGCAATGTCCCCCATGGGATAGTTTTGTCGTTGAAAAAAAAAAAAAAAAATTATCGTGTCCAACGATAGTGGCTCACGAGCATCTATTAAAGTAGTCGCATCCTTCTACGTACCAGTTACAAATTAACCAGATTCCAAAAAGCTTGAGAAATCAATGTCAGAGAAAAATCATTCGATGAAATGGAGCGAGTTGCTATGTTTCTCAGTTCAATCGAAATTTGGAATTTTGAGACAAATTCTTGATAAGGTTTTCGGTTCTTTATTTATTTGGTGGTATACAGATTTGGGTGGGGATAAAAATAGCGAATGGTTAAAATAGCGAATTTCAAGATAACGAATGTCTGAATCTGGATGAAAGTCGTAATGAATGAGCTTCATTACGACTTTCGCTATCCAGCTATTGGTTATTTTAATCATTCGCTATTTTCATTGGATTTTAATAAGATGGAGATCAAAATGGCAAATGGGCGAAATTGTGAATGGCCGAAATCGGGAATTCCATAATGATGACCATTCCAGATTTAGACGTTCCTAATTTCAAATTTCGCTATTTTAACCATTCACTGCTTTGATCATTCGCTATTTTGACTCCCACCTGTATATTAAGACGTTCCTTATTTTTTAATTCGCTATTTAAGACATCCGCTAGTTTGGTCATTCGCTATTTTTACCCCCTCCCGCAGATTTTCTTTGAAGTTTTTGTGATTTCGGGTGGCACAGACAGTCCACAGACAGATGGACAGCCGAAAATGAAATTTTTCAATGTCTCAACTCTTCAATGACATTTAATGAACAATTGTGATATCAAATTAAGATACTTTTGCAATTAAGCTAAAGTAAATCATCAAAATTACTGCAGTAAGAATTAATTTCATATCGCACTTGTATTATAGTACATTTATTTTTTATTTGTTAAATTTTCTTTATGCATAAAAACTTCCAGTCCATTTACAATAAATTTTGAGCAGATTTCTTTTACATTGTAGACAGACAGAAATGAACGAGTGTCTGTTTTGGATTCGAAGACACTCGTAACATGTATTCCCATCAATATCTGAGATTCGATTTTATTTTTATCGCAATTTTTTCTCTTTTTACATACTTCATATGTGATAAAAAGGAACCGTGATGTTTGCTAGTCGATCTTTCTTCATTTGAATATGTGTGTCAGTAGATTTTACGTAACTTTTGTATACAATTTTTCCATTATGTTCTCTCATAGAGAAAATTTTGCTATCTTAAATAAAATTGTTTCTGTGATTTTCATGTCAGTACTGATAATCGACTGAAACGACGAGAAAAGAGATTTAGAAAAAAAGTATGTATGTCTGTGTCTATGTGTGCAAATTTAAAATTCCAATAAGTCAAGAACGGCTTTATCAATCGCGTTGAAATTTTCCATCCAATTAATTTTAATTCCTTTTTTAGATTATTCGAAAAATGTCTATATGTTCTTCAGCATCCACAAATTTCAAGCTGCAGAGCTACATAATTTTCCCAAATAAGTCTATATGAAACAATCATCGATATTGTAATGCAAAAACTCGAATTTCAAGTAAAACTCAAAATTCCCTCTTTTTCATCAATCCCATCACGAATCAAAGTGTATACGTCACCATTGCATAGTCTCCAAACTGAGATTTCCTTCCTCCTTGTTTTCGCCTCCAGTCGCATCGCTTAAAACCTCCGAACCTGTTTCCCCAAATAAACACCAGTTGATCAAAATACGTCCAGCCCTCAATCGGCCCATTTTAATCATACCCGAAAGGAAAACAATTTTTTTTCCAAGTCGCCAATAAAGAAAAAAACCGTGAAACCGCGTGACGTTTGTGGAGCTATTGCTCGACTCTTTTTACGTTGATAATCCGTCGGAACATAAAACAAAAATCAACTATGAGCGCTTCCACGTATATATCTCGAGTGTTTTACCGACAAATTTCCCGTCGCATCCTGAAGAGTGGTGCGCATGGTAGTAGTGCATCTACACATATTTAAAAATCCACGATATAAGCTGCGAAGTCACCCGTGTCTGTTTGTGTGTGGTTTTTCTCACCCCCCAGTTCCTCGTTGCATATTATCCGACCCTCTCGTCGGGACCTCTCACTTCCGGCTCATTCCTGCGGAAAGCCCCGGTGAGAGCGGCCAACTCTCTCTTACTCCCTCTCGAGTTTCATACCAGCCTGTGTATATATCGCGAACGACGCCAACACACACCGTCGGTCTCCTGAAAGTCGAGCACATCATTTTATCTCCATGATAAATACGCTACATTTTATGCGCATTATTTTGCGGCTCCCTCTCCAAAGTGAGGGGTGCAACAGCGCCACCAGTACCGGCAGTAGCATCAGCAGCAGCAGCAGCAGCAGCAGCAGCAGCAGTGGCAGCACGTGAGAGTCGCAACCCCCACCCCGCGATACCAATAGTACCGCCAGTAGCACCCATACGATGCCTCTGTGTTTTCTGCCCCACGGTTCTCAAACTTTCTCACTCACTCTATCACTTTCGCTCCCTTTTTCTCCCTCCGTGGTTATATCCCTTCCATGTCCAACGACTACCTGGCTATGCTACGTGAGCGACATCATATATAGCTATACGATATGTTAGCCAGTACCAAAGCCACCGGCACACGTACAGTCCACCCCTATACACCTGCTAACTCTTTCTCGCTCGTTCCACGAGCTCATTTTATGTTTTTTTTCTTCTTTTTTTCTTTTTTTCTCTCCATCCACCTTCGCTCGACCCGCTCGCTCGCCCACGTCAAACGATGCATTCTTTCTCCGTTGTTCTCTATTTCCCCACTTGCCAACGTGAAAACCCTTTCTATCTTCCTCTCTCGCCCTCTCTTTCGCTCTGTCTATCGGCGTGCGGGCTGCTGCTGTTGTCCACCACTGGTACGAGCCCTCGCCGTGCATACTCACTCGTCCGTACACAGCCCATCTTTTTTAATGTTAGGCAGTTATAGTCGCAACGGCGCTGGATAAAAAAAGAGGACTTAGGTCAATTTTTATCACACAAACCGAGAGAGCGAGCATGCGGGTGGAATAGTGTGGGTTGTTGAACGTATGAGGGGGTGGTAGGGCACCGGCGAGCGAGCAGCGCCCATAAAAAATGCCTCTTTACGTATGGCGATTGGTCCACGGTACGGGGTCATGCTGGGGCTCTCTCGCCGGGCCGGGCGGACCTCTTTCTCTTTCTCGTTTTTTTCCCAATGCGGGGGAACGAAAAAAAAAAAAAAAAAATTCTCGCTCGCCGTCGATTGGTCGAGGGGACAGATGACGTAGTGAGCGACGTGCCACTACGCCAGTCCGGTGGGGGTTACACATGAGACAGCAGCCGCGATCCTCGTGATAGTATATGCTCTGCTTCTGTGTTATATACAGCGGCGAGCTGAGGCACGAGTGGTGGGGGGAGGGGGAGGGGGGGGGGCGCACCCCCTTGAATTGGATGGAAATATCATTACATCGGAAAAGCCTCCGAAACCTCGGGTAAAATAGTTACACGACGAAAAAGTTGAAACGTATAGGGGAACGAGGAAAGATACGTACGACGAGATACGTTCTGTAAAATACTCTTTGCACTCTTTGGCAGGCTTGGCAATAATCATATGAGGGGCTTGGACTTTGTTGACGATCTAGTCGGTTTGATTCCATTTATTCGACATTCATTGGTGTATACGATATTTTTATTGTAAAGTATATTTTTTTTTTGTGGTAGTTAAATTGGGGAATTCTTGTGTTTTTGTAACAATTGTGGGGGCAGGATTGTTATGGGATGGAGGAGTAAAAGTTTTGGGGGGTTGAGCAGAGCTACGGACTTATGACGAGATATATACATTATATTTTTTCGCTTTGCACTGCACTTTGACAGGTTTGGTAGTTAGCATACTTATGAGGGGTTTGGAGTCGAACGATCAAGTTACACACCTTTATTCAATTTATTCGATATTTATCGTTGTACAAAATTTTTATTATAAACTGTAGTAATTTTTTTTTATAGGGGTGCAAATGTATGCAAATGTAAGGGAGTGCGAAATTATATACAAGGATTTTTTTTTGCTGATACATAAGACGGTTGCGCTTTAATGACTGAGTAGCTAAGTAGAATGACTAAAATTTTCATGATAAATCGAATTGACACTTGGAAACTTAAGAAGTCTGATTGTTATAAATGTCGTATTTTTCTTTTACGCGTATTTTCATTATAAACTATATTAAATATTTTTCATACGAGTGAAAATATAAAAAATGTTACATTTCGTTATATTACAACATTTTATCATTATTACTCATCAAGATCGACGATATTTTTTTCCATTTTTCGATGGCTCTTCATATGTAGAATATATTTTCAGATCGGTTTGGTTAAAAAAAATTCTCCAAATAAGATATAGCGTAAGAAGGGGATTCACCGTTTTACTCCAAAATTCCATGTAGAGTGGTCCGAAATGGCCAATGCTGAGCCCAATTTCGATGCGGAGATTGCCAATATTGGCATATACGATTGGCCGATCATCGGGCCGAGTCTTGGATGATAAGCGCGGTTCGATATTGGCAGCCAATAGTTGTCTTATATTGATGTACGAAAAAGTGTGAATGTCGCGTATGAAAAACAGCCAAGTATTGCTGCATCGTGTCTGAGATACGATCGAGAATCGCATACGACTATCTAATAACAATAAATGCTAAGAAATAATTTTTCTTTAATTCGTACGAACGCCCAATGCAGGCTTTCACGTTTCTGCTTTATCAGAATACGCCAGAAACTCAGAAAAACTGCCTCACTGCCGACAATACAAATCTCCACCATTCTTTCAATTTTCTACTTTTTGTTCATATCATAGTTTCAGGCTCTAGAAAAAATTATATAAACGATCAATGAAATTGGTTATTCCATTTCCGATCATTTTCAAAAGTGCTACGATAGTGACCGTACTTCTTTTTTCTACGGTCATGTTACAGCACATATAATCAATTCTTATGACTATTTTTTACGAAAGAAATTTTTTTTAGTACCTAAGAAGTATGTGTCAAAAATCATGAGCTGTTCATTTACGTCGGTCCATGAAAAATAACGTCATGAAATTGAGTTTGTTTTCCGGGACCTGATGAGAACCACCCCCTTAAGAAAATTTAATTGCTAGGCATGTGGAATTTTTCTTTTACACACATGTCGATCCTTGTGAAAAGCAGATTGCATTGTGAGGCGAGCGACCACGTTATATGCCGGTGTTTGTTTAGCGAGCGCCTCGATATGACATGATCAGCGCATTAACCCCGCTAGCATTTTTTCCATCGCGTTCGGGGAGTTGCATCGACGGGAGTCCGTCTCTCTTTCGCCCCCTTTATTCTACATAATCTCTTCGGCGTCCTCTTCTATTGGCTCTGTGCTGGCGCCTGCCTGGGATGCGTTTTTATCGATTCGTAGACCTGCAGCTCCCAATGTGCCCCCGTCTATCTGTATGTTGTGCACCTACCCCGCGCACATGCATGCCCTCGCACAAAAACGCACTCACACACCCGAACACACAGCCGAGCCGCGTACAAAGCACCGATAGAGAGAAGCATACAGATTGGACAGAACGTCCCTCTTTTCGGACGCAATCCTCTCGTGGCGGTGGCGGCGGCTATTCCCCGGCCAGAATACTGCCTGCCGCCCCTCCGGACCTTCGACAAACTTTTCAACCAACCCATAATAAGCCTCGTTCACTACAGCTTCTTAGATTTCTAAAAGGCGACTCACTTAGCCTTAATATATTAATATTAATAGGTATATGCACACAAACTGCGTTTCTTATCGATAATTTAATTGATTTTTTTTTCATTTGTTGGAAAAATATATTAAAATTATGTAAAGGATAATATCTAGTTCTGATCTAATTGGTAACCTTGTCCAGAATTTTCCTATCAATGTCTAATAAGGCTCGTTCACTCGAATTTCTTGGATTTCTTCAAGGCGACTCACTTATCCTTAATATTTTAATATTCATAGACATGCACACAAACTTCGTTTCTTATCCATAATTAATTATTTAAGTAAGATATTTTAATTGATTTTGTTTCTTTTGTTGCAAAAATATATAAAAATGATGTAAAGAACAATATTAACCTACTGTGGATCCAATGAGTAACCTTGTCCAAAATGGTTCTACCAATGTATAATGAGGCTTGTTGGTTGAAATTTCGGGGAGTTCTTTGAGGCGATAAAATCAGGCTCAATTTTTTATATTATTAGTATCTACATGAGTCACGTCACTAATCCTTAATTGATTATCTGAGCAAGATAATTTGATTCATTTGCTTTTTTTTGTTGGAAAAATATATAAAAATTGACCGGAAGACAATATTAACCTATTTCTGTACCAATTAATAATTTTGTCCAAAACTTTCTAAGCAGTGCACATTAGCCTATATCTAAGCCGGTTGATAAACTATTGTCCAGAATCTTAAAATCAACGCACTTTAAGTATCGTTGTTTGAAATTTATTAGAGTTCATCAAGGCGACTAAATCAGACTTAATATTCCAATATTATCAAACATGCACATAACTGCTCATGTCCATGTTTGATAATATTGAAATCTAAGAACTGTAGCCATTTCTTATCTCTGATTGATTACTTTAGCGAAATAATATGATGACTTATTTCTTTTTCTCTAAAATAAAATAAATTAAAACGAAATAAACGATAATGTTAACCTATTTCTGATCAAATTGCCGCTACCAGCAGAGATTGACATCAAAATATCATCATCAGTGAATCAACAGTTGAACTGGACCAGTCATTTAATTTCCCATGAGTTCCCAGTGAATTGAAAACTCGGTTTCGTTGCTGCTATATTACATTTCCCCCTTTCCCCCTCCCCAACAATGTAGCTGTTACATAATACTGGTGTTTGATAACAGTAAATTGTAATATACCAGCAACGAAATCGATTTTTGTGTTTACGGAGTTATTATTTGAGCTAGAAGGTATTTGTATTTTCACGTTATAATTAAGAACAAGATCTGTCAGAATGTCAAGTAAAACCGTATGAAAAAAATTGCCTCTCATGAATTTTTTTTTTCATTACTGACTGGTGATTTAATGGTATTTTCCACGATGATATGAATGCACGGCTGCGTGATGCGAATATATATTCGTGTGCGTCGGATTAACACAAGATTTCGTTATTAGGGAGGCGTCATTAAATCAACGTGGCTACGGCGTACATATTGATCGCAGTCACTGTAATTTAAGTAATTTCGTTAATTCACGCCATCCAATGCGTTTTTCAGTGTAAAAGTATTCTTTTCCCCCTACACACTCACCAACTACACAAAGATTGCCATATCGCGATAAATGATTTATCCGCTTTTATAGGCTGCTCGACATTTTTCGGGGCCACAGAAAATTTTTAGTAGAATCCACGTATCGCATTCTCTGCGTAGAATAATGGAAGCCACGATATAGCCGAAATTCGGGATCACATGCAGCCATTTTTTTCGGCTCTCGATTTACATACACCGCGTTCAGGGCTGTAAAGGGCGGACAATAAGTTTTATAGATTGTGCCCATCTGCGCGATGGACATTAAAGGCACAAGCATTTCGTTACGGTCTACTGTAACGTTGGCAATGCGTTCACTCTTCCAGTATACGTAACGTACTCTATATCCTATATAATACTACAGGCTATGCTAACAAAATTGTATCCGCTACACTTGTCTAACCCAGAATCTCCGAATATATAGGGGAGTGCGGGGCAAAGTGAGCCACCTAAGAAAACAAGCCTGCAAAGTAGAACCTTGCAAATTGCCTCCTCATTATTTTTTGCTTTCTACAAAGCTACCTCTTCGAGGAAGAATGTTGATCAGTTTCAGCTTCCTTGTATGTGAGGCTGAAATGTATGATTTCACCAACTAAACGTCATCACCATTAATTATATTTTAATGGCAATTGCGTTGTTCATTAATTTTAATATTCCAACAAGAAAAACATTGTGAAAATAAATAAAAAAGACGCATTTTTCGAAATATTTGCTCTTTTAATACGTAAACGTCGTGCTCGTGGAAAAACGGCTGTCTTGACAGACGCACCAGAAGAAGAAGAAGAAGAAAAAATCAGGGGATGATGCTGCGTGTATTTTTTGTGATGACTCGTTTTCACGATCAGTTGAACGTTGGATTCAGTGCCAAAACTGCAAAGGTCACATATTTCGTGCGTTGGGGTCGATGAAATCGATGAAATCAATTATACCTGCGATTTCTGTAAATACGAAAAATATTGTAGTACCTACTCACAATTTAAGATTGCTTCGGAATTGAAAATTTTTCAAAATTCGTTTTTGTAAATGTAAATTTCGAATGTTAGGTAAGATTTGTTAAACTTAATATCTGTAGAGTTGAAGAAGCGTATTTTCTTCTAAATATGCGTGTGGCCCACTTTGCCCCCTTTTTGATATTTTTATTTCAAGATTTTGCCGCTATAAACACTCAAAATATATGTAAAAGCGTCGTCTATTGGATAATTCGACTGAATGTAATTGTAAAAACGCTTTTTTGATAAGAATTTGGGAGTGGCCCACTTTGCCCCGCATATTATCAGATTTTCTCGCAAATGGATGACCCACTTTGCCCCGCACTTCATTATAGAAAGAGGCAAACGTATCGTTTTATCTCAAAACCCAGCTTTCAGTGAAACTCCCGTAACGCACGTTAAAAAAAAATGGTAGGAAGAAAGAAAGAAGGAAAGAAAGAAAGAAAAAAAAAAAAAATAGCCGAAACCGTGCGAGGTCTCGCGAATGTGCCGGCGGCGAGAGCCCGTTGCCGCACACGGAAGCTCTCGCCTCGCTCTCTATGGAGTGTAAGTGATCGGAGAGAAGAGAGTGGGTGGCCGTAGTGGCTGCGGTGGTGGCGGCGGTGGCAGCGGTAGCAGCAGAGAAAAAAAGGGTTGAAAGTCGACGGAGGTAGGGGTCGCTTTATCGCTCACGGAAACGCCAAACACCTGTGGAATAACCTGAACCTGTGTTAAGCAGAGCATCTGACGAGGAGAAAAAATATCGAGGGAGATTCCGCGTGAGAGAGTTATTTCTATTATGCGATTGAGAATACTGCACGATTACCTTTTCTTAGTACCTTTCATGCACCGCGGGTATGAATTTTACCAGCTTTTCTCCACGCTACAAACTAACCGCCAGTTGTTTTTCGTTGTGTCCTTCTTTGGTTTCTTTATGGTTTGCTATGCGAGTTCTGGATTATATATTATTGGTGTTGGTAATATTGGGGAAATTGCTGGGGCAGCTAATATATCGACAGCTATCGGCTTTTTTGCTGGACTAAGATTTTCTCTTGCTATACTTGGAGAAATTGATCTGATGGGTTTTCTTTCGATCGAATATCGGATCAACTCACGTTTTCTTGGTTACTCTATGAATTTTCTCTGCTTCTCTCCGTGAGTTGTTTTGTATTGTGGTTGTCTTATTTCTTTTATGGTTTTTTTAATTCAATTTCTGGGTTACATGTTGTGGGTGTTGGCAATATGGGAAAAAATTGCTTGGCTTGCTTATATTTTGAAAGTTAATTCGCTTTTTTGCTGGATTAACAAACTTTTTGCTGTACCTGGAGAAATTTATCTGATGGACTTATTTCGATCGAATATCGGATCAACTTACGTTTTCTTAGCTACTCTATGAATTTCTTCTGCTTCTCTCCGTGAGTTGGTTTTTATTGTGATTTCTTTTTAATGATTTGTTTCAACTTTTGGATTATATGTTATGGGTGTTGGTAATAAGAGAAAATTGCTGGGGTTTGGTTATATATCTACATCTAATTCGCTTTTTTGTTAGACTCAAAAATGTATTTGCTATATCTGGAGAAATTGGTAGTATCGGTTTATTTCAATCAAATATGGGATCTACTTGAAATAAATAAAATTTTATTTGGAATCAATAAGATCCACTTGTATGCAGCGAATTCAATTTTATGGAAAGAAAATTCTATGAAAGTTTATTTCGATCAAATCCAATCTATTCCATTAAGTATATCGCATTGTTCCAAAAAAAGGTTTATATCATTTAAATGAAATTCAATTAATCCAATTATTTCAAAATCAATCCCGTATTCGATTAAAATCAACTCATCACGACGATTCCTCTGCGTGTATGTCAGTAAATATGTTACCTGAACAGAAGAATAATTAGCTTGGATATAAAAAAAAGATTTTCTTTCGGTAGCCAATTATTTATCTCCAGGAACAAAAGTCTTTTGGCAAATAACTAAAAATAAAAATATAAAAGATGTAAGATATTCAAAAAAACTAATTCAATTCCATATCATAAGCATCTACTTGACCATCCACTCAAGTTCGGCTTGAAATTCTGACGAAATGCCTGCCATAGAATAATAAAATGCCAGATGGAATAAGAAGATGATTTGAAAGCCGGAAAAAGAGTCCGACCCTTCGAGGAATAGGGTAGGTCCGCGCTTGAAGGTCCGCGAGAAGCCTGTGCTCTCCATAAGCATAACAATCGGAATGGAATCGGTTGTAAAGTCAAATGCTGATACTTGGCTGACCATTTGGTGAAGCTGGTGGGGATTTTGGGTGTTTTGTGGGGGAAGGTCCGGTAACAGAGAGTAGCCTCGCGTAACGGCGTACGTAACCATGGAAACGCAGGCTCCGAATGATCTTCACCGGCACGACTAGAAACGGGCAATTTCAGCACCCTTCTCATTTACGGGCACACCGAAAGCCCCAGGCACGTAGTACCTATCCGAGGGCAGCGTACATGCACCATACTCGCTCATTCACGACATTGCCAAGCCTGCGCGAGTCATCTTATTACAATACAAAGTTATCGGTAACTTAGTTTACGAACATTGATCGGACCTGACCATCCGCTCATAACGGACGCGTGGTTTTAGATGCCTCGAGTGCAGCCGATAGCGAAATTAGCCCTTTGACCAAGTATTTGGAAAGTATGCATTCTTTAAGGGCTCCAGAATTTTGGGGAAATGGATTTCTTTTTTCGCTTAAATGGTATCTTAGGTTCGAGAAAACAATATGCAGTCGGACCTACGGTGAAAAAAAAATAATTTCAAACGTTCGATTCTATAGCAGTTCGACCACCTGAACAAATGTTAAAAATTTGCATATCTTGACGGAAGTTTGATTCTATTGGACTTTCACAACTTGGCGAAAAAGTAGCAAAAAGTTTATCTTGGGTGCAACACTGCTCGAGAATTTTGGAGGAATGGATTTATTTTTTCGCACACACAATATCTTAGGTTTGTGAAAAAACAATATGCTGTCGGACCTACGCTGAAACAAATATTCAAAACGATCAATTTCATATCAGTTCGGCCTTCCAAAAAAAAGTTAAAAATTTGCATATCTTGACAGAAGTTTCATTCTATTAGACTTTGACAAATTGGCGAAAAAGTAGCAGAAAGTTTATCTTGGGTGCATTCTTTAAGAGGTGACACCGAACCAGGATTTTGGACAAATGGATTTCCATTTTCGCTTAAATAATAAATTCATAAAAACTACGTGCAGTCGGTTGTAAGTGAAAAAAATGATTAAAAATGTTCAATTCCATATCAGTTCGACCACCTGAAAAAAGGTTAAAAATTTGCATATCTTGACAGAACTTTGATTCTGTTATACTTTGACAACTTGGCGAAAAAGTTGCAAAAAGTTTATCTTGGGTGCATTCTTTAAGGGTTTTGGAGAAATGGATTTCTTTTTTCACTTAAATAATATCTTAGGTTCATGAAAACTATATGCAGACGGTTCTACAGTGGAAAAAATTATTAAAAACGTTCGACCACCTAAAAAAAAGTTAAAAATTTGCATATCTTGACAGAAGTTTGATTCCATCAGACTTTGACAACTAGGCGAAAAAGTAGCAAAAAGTTAATCTTGGGTGCATTCTTTAAGAGGTAACGCTGCTCCAGGATTTTTGACAAATGGATTTCCATTTTCGCTTAAATAATATCTTAGGTTCATAAAAACTACATGCAGTCGGTTCTACAGTGGAAAAAATTATGAAAAACGTTCAATTCCATATCAGTTCGACCACCAGACAGCAATACTTTATTATCAAACAGATAGACAGCAATACTTTATTATCAAAATTTGTATCAAAGACGTCAATACTTTATAATATTTATTAATGACCTTACTGGTAATATGTGGGATTTGTATGATACATACCACTGAGGATCAGCAGAGATGGAAGCGTGAATTGAAGAGCGACCTTTTCCATCCTGGTCACGAGGGCATTCAACGAGCGTATAACGGCTATGTGAAATAGCTCCTGATGCTTTACCGCTTGACGTATACCGCACAATTACACGCCCTCCACAGACTCTCACATACACGCACACCCACGCACACGTTCTCGAAAATATCCATCGACAATTGGATTCGATGCAACTTCTCGACAGTTTGCAATTGCGAATGTTAAATGCGTTAAAAACGAATTACCGTGAAATTAAAGGAATGAGAGCAGGCGACAGAGTATAACATCAGTTGTAGCCAATGGAAGAGAATGACAACAGCATTAAATATTGTAAAGCGAATTTCAAGTGGTATTGAGAGTATAAATTAGGAAAATATATTGTCTTTCGTACTTTTTTTCATAGTTGATTAATTAATATAATAAATATGCCATCTGAGGGTAGGAGTTTAAAAAAATTCTGTTAGTAAAAATGATTTTAATTGATAAGTCTCCTAACGCCTACATCAGATTTTCGCTCTGTAAACTCTTCCCACTTTTTAGGACAAACTTCAAATATTCCGAACTATTCATTTAGAATAGTTCGGAACATCTGACAGACGTTATTCACAGAAGTTTGATTCTATTAGACTTTGGAAATTTGGCGAACAAGGAATCAAATTAACAACGTAAGATAGTTATTACACGTAAATAGACATTGCGCGCCAACGCAAAAAAAAAAATACATTGCCACGTAATCTAAGGCGATGGAAAAGTGTCCTTTAAGCCTTTCCATGAAAGTTCATTGATTATTTAAGCAACCAGTTGGCACCGACAAAAGCCTTTGCTGGGATCTCCAATGTCGTCATCACCAGTAGCAGTCTTAGATTCTACATACCACTTGGTATCACTTGATATCATTCTCACACACACATTCCTAAAGTGAAATTCGATTCCATTAGAATTTGATACCTCGGCGAGGAAATAGCAAAAGGTCATGATTCTGCCAATTAAAGAATTGAATTAACAATGTAAAATTTTTATTGCGCAACTGAAAAACATATACTGTCCTCACATTCCTAAGCTGAAATTCGATTCCATTAGGATTTGATACCTTGGCGAGGAAATAGCAAAAAGTCACGATTCTCTCGATCAAAGAATCGAATGAACAATGTAAAATTGTAATTGCACGTAAATAGAAGTTGCGCGCCGACGCAACTAAAGAAAAAAAAAAAAAAAAAAAATACTGCCACGTAATCCAGCGCGATGAAAAAGTATCCTTTAAGCCTTTCCATGAAAGCTCGTTGATTATTTAAGCAACCAGTTGACACCGACAAAAGTCTTTGCCGGGATCTCCAATGTCGTCATCACCAGTAGCAGCCTTAGATTCTACAGACCACTTGGTATCTACTAATTAAAATGGCTCGGGCATAATTCACCGCCGGCCAATCTCTCCGGCGTCTTCGGTAATTGGGCCATTCATCGTTTGAAAGACTTGCTGATTTCAAGTGGAGGCTCTAATGATTTGTAATAACGTAGCTCGAGACCCTCTCATTACGCCCTGTTGGGTCACCGTGGGACATAGCTGACAGTCATCTCCGCACCCATGATCCACTTATGTATATCACCAAAGCTTTTCACTCGCCTGATTATCTATCAGCGCCTCTCCTTCGCCTTCTTCAATTTAATACAAAATTTTCTTTAAAATCCTCGAGAGTATAAATCGTGATGTATGGGATAGTAAAATATCACAGGTATACCTCTCGAGAAATGGAAACGTGCTGTTTCGCGTGCATACGCCAGGAATAAAAAAATGTGTTCGCTTTGCACCAGTAGTAGCGACGGCAGCGGCGGCAGCAGCAGCAGCAGCAGCCGCACAAACAATATGCAATCAATATTTTCAATCGCAAAAAAGCGCTCGGATTCTTCCTGTCCGATGGATAAATTTTTTTTTTCCCCGCCGAGATAATACGTAAAAAGTCGGGTGGAAACGTGTGCGAGTCTGTATAGTTCGGTCGGCGAATGAAGAATCGACTTTAAAATCGATTAGCTCCTGTCATATTATAAATTGAATTTCGGCTTCGAAGCTTGCCGTACGTAGATTTTTTTTTTTATTATTTTTTTTTTAAGTTTTTACGTGCTTGTTTTTTTGTCCCTCTTTCGCGCACGCCGCGCCGCTTTCTACGCTCTGCTCTTTCGCATCCGACCGACAGATTTAGCGATCGTGAACGACGGGCGTCGAATATTTTCTGACAAATCAATAATGAAGCCCGGCGGGCAATTGAAACTGAACGTGTACCTACCGATTGTACCTACGTTCCCGCACCGACCAAGTTATCCGAGTTATAATCTCTCGTTATTATAACGCTTTGCTATGCCGCAATGCAGCGGAGCTTTCTTGAGTAAGCTTAGAAACGCGAGATAGGTGACTATGCATCACTCTGTCAAGGTAATTATTATGCAAAATCGTGAATGTCGGATTGAAAGTGATGTCTTTTGCGCATATTTAGCCTCGGGACGGTCATGAAAACTTCGTTGCACTTGCTCGATTTCACACCTTAAGGCTCTAGTCGAATGCGCAACAGACTCACGCTGGCCTCTGGTGGTCAAGCTTCGCACACACATTTCTTCATCTTTCTCACCGTAGTCGCTTCTCTTTCTGCGATGATCCTTCTCGTCCAACGGCCGCGGGCCTTTTAATGCGTCCCGATCGAGTCTATTAATAACGAGGACGTTTGGTAAATTATATTAATTAAATTTCTCCTTGCAATGCTCACGGTATCGGTTTGAACCGTGGGCTGTCGTGCTAACTGAAACGAATCGCGCTCAAGTACATCGAGATAATTACTTTTAGAATGCCACGATGGACGCGTATGGTCCTTAAGAGCCAACACCTTTCGATGTACGGTGAATTCTCCCTACCATGGAAATAAAGTGTATGCAGGATATGGAAAAGATATATATTAGATATACAGGGTATATCTTGACGAAAAATGCTCGGATATATTATATGAGATATGTATGCAAGCGAAAAATATATATCTGGGATATATTTACACTGAGAATGTATTTCTGTGATGTAAGCTGCCGAAAAGCTCTGTATGCCAGACATTTTTTAATGTATCTCTTTTCCTATTGAGTGTAACTTTTATTTTTTATGAAAAATGTATTGCTTTTTTTCTTGCAAAGAAACGGTTTCTTTTTTCATAAATACATTTCTACAAAATTCTACAAAATTTAATAAAAAAAATATTACAACGTATTTCTATAGTCAATCGTATATAGATTATGGATCTGATAGGTTTTTTATGCCATGCTCTATACTTAACGAGAAAACCGTCCTCCGGTTATGACGTGGCGAGAAAATACGAATTTCGTAATGGCCTTTGTCGACGCCATTTTGTATTGAAATGATAATGTAAAAATTATTATTCATACTTCAACATGTATTAAACTAGCCCTCTAAAAATAAATCCTATTCCATTTCTCATACTCCCAAAATAAATCGTTAGGAAGGAATCGGAAGGAAGTTAGTCTTCTGATTACGATGTGGCAAGAAAATACGAATTTTTTCATGGCTATTGTCACCGCTATTTTGTAAAATATAATGTAAACATCATTTTTCATTATCATTTCATCATAATGTGATGAAATAATTCATTTCAAGTCAAATCGTACAGGCCATACAGTGCCACATAAAAAATGTATGTAAGAAACGCGCAAAAAAGAGTATATCTTACATATATTTCTCAAAAACCTTTGCGAAAACACATAAAAAATATATATCTACAATATCTTCAAAAATATTCATCAACAGTGCAGTTAAAAAGACAAAATATTATTGTTTTTACAAATTTTCATTATCCTTTGTCAATGTAACAAATTGCCTACTGTCATTGGCCAAAGCCAATTACCAGATTTTTTGTTGCACAATATTTATGACATATTTAAAAAAAATTAAGTCTAACTAAAACCCCCGTTTTAAATGCAAAATAAACGTGTCCCTTTTCCAACCCACTCAGGAGTTTACACAGCTTTTACGTAGCTCATTATGCTAAGCAAGAAAATCGATAGCATTAGAAGGCGCGCACAATCCAACGAGAATAGCTGCAGCTATGCGCACGTTGAGTCGTTGATTCGGTGATATGGTGATACGGTACGTTCTTCCGATCGAACGGTTCGTTCTACAACCCTAGAGGGATGGAGAATATAGCCAACATACTCGGCGGTCACTACATTCGTGTAGCGCTGTTGTACCATCCGCGTATTGCAGAGTGCTCAGTACTTTCACAAGTATCCTTTTTGCAAATACACTCTTTGTTTGGAAAATTCACCGGATTCGTTATCTCGTCGACTGCAAATGCTCACTCGGGCTGATTTTCTGTATTGTCTACTGAACGGACGTTAAAATCAATCGGAAAATGAGAATATATATCGATTGACCGTGCGCTGCAATTAGTCCGTAGAGGTGCGTATCATTGGCCTATTTGTGCAATCGATTTCTCACGAAGCCAGTCTTCGCTCACAGGTAAGCCTTACCCTGGAATACCTACCTCGAACATCGAACAGCAAGCCTCGGTTAAGCCTAGCAGGTGTAGTCTCGTGGATTGTACGGAAGCGGCTTCACGAACCAACCCACAGACGCGCCGAGAACGTCTTTTGGGATTTACTGCTCACATTTGTGGTAGCCCAGTGACATTTATCGGGAGCGTGCCAACAGATTTGGTTCCTATGGCCCTGCTCGGAAATCCTCTTGTATACTATGTAGGCTTATACAGAATTGAAACCCAATTCCGTTGGAATGGAACGTTTGCCGTAAGAAAGAGAAATGCAATGAGAAAGATCGCGGTCGTTGACTTTTTTAATGCGCCGAGAGAAAATATTTCATTGATTCACGGCAAACTGCGCCAATGAAAAGAAATACTCGAGTTTCAATACTATCTTTTCATTGGATGACTCAAACTCAATGAAAAGAAGTGATATTAATTCAAAGAAACATTTCTTTAAACCAAGAAATCGTCTCTGTTCTTTTTCCCCACTTCCGCCGCCCCAGCTCAAAATGTTAAAACCTATTTTTTCCTAAACTACTCGGCAAATAAAGATTACATTTTGGGAGAACGTGTAGAAGTACGGCAGGAGTTGGCTAAACTACTGGCTCCTTGAAACTCGAAGCCTTTCGTTCGGGAGAACCGAAAAACAAAAAAGTGAGGTTAGGTGCGAGAGAGACAGTCCTTTAGGCGGTCAACATTGGCCGACGAAATTCCCAGCACTTGCTGCCATCAAGTATATATTTTCATGAGATCAATGAAAACTTTTCTTTGAAACAATGAAATTGTTTCTTTATTTTATGCTCATTAAGTAAATGTTTCTTTACAGGCAATGAAATGCTCTCTTTATAATTCAAGTGCACTATCTCATTGAAATCATTAAAGAAATGTTTCTTTGAATTAATATCACTTCTTTTCATTGAGTTTGAATCATTCAATGAAAAGATAGTATTGAAACTCGAGTATTTCTTTTCATTGGCGCAGTTTGCCGTGAATCAATGAAATATTTTCTCTCGGTGCAACAGTATAACATCTTAAAGAAAAATGGTACATGTATCGGTATCGAAACATTCCGCCACAAATAGAAACATAAAAATCCAGTCGCGAAAGTATTCCGGAAACGGCCGTGGAGAAAATTCGAGAGAAAAATTTATCGCTATAATTTTTCGTCCGGTTCTCTGTGGCGCGGGCGTAAAAAAAATGTAACGCTCACGAAACTCGGTTGAATTTGTGTTGGCCAAGCGTCGAGAGAATTTGCCTGGTAATTATGCAAGAGCTGGTCGCTTATTACGGGCAATACCTTTCCATCGTGATACCGGAGAGGACGAGAGCGGGAGATATACGGTTGTGGAATAAATAATATATGCCAAAGAGTAACGAATGATTTGAAAAATATCGTTTCTCACGTTCGCCTGCAGAAGCTGTTTCTGGTTGGGGTGCAGCCTCGCGAACCCGCACTCGCACGTTCCCCCTGGGCAAAACTTCCATCCCGAGTTCTCGGAGCGTGTTCGCCATTGCCGCTCCCGACGCCACTCATTCCCGATAACAAACAGAGAGCGCTCTCGAGTCCGAGCCGTAAATGAGCAAACGTTTTTCCTCGATCTCGGCGTTAGCTCGTTCGTTCGCTCGTTCGTTCGTTTACCGACCAACAAATTTTCACCCTGACTAAAAGGAATATTAGCACTTTAATATTTTTATTTGTTTTACAACATTTAATTATCAAATTGAATTATAATTACCCCTAATTTGGCAAATACTTAAACTTCCACGTTGCGGACAATTATTTGCGGTTTCGTGAATAATTTAACAATCAATGTCAAACTAAGATATAGGGAAACGAAAACAATTATTTTTTTATCTGTGCGCACAACCGAAGCTCTGCATAAATAGGGTTAATTATTTTTTGTTTTTTTTTTGTTGTTCAGTTAATTACCTGTTGTTGTTATCTTGGAGAATATCTTGATCTACGAATCGTACAATCTTCTGGCGCGTATTTAGTTTAGTGGTGGGTGGGGGTCAAAATAGCGAATTACCAAAATCGCGGATGGTTAAAGTAGGGTATTTCAACGGAAGATTCAAAAGAGAATAAAAAATTTGGCATGAATCTATAGATAGGCTTAGTTCCCACAGGATTTTAACATTTACTAAAACTAATTCATTAATAATATCCCGGAATCAATTGAAATATTGTACAGAGACAGACTAACTATTGTACTTCGTGCTCCCACGTACCAAATTTCGTGATGATCGGTAAGTCGATCCAGATCTTCTGTCATTTTGTTTTCACAAGCTCACATTTTGCCATAACTCACCTAAAATATCATAAAAAAATGCAAAATACTTTGCACATAGCTTCCACACTATCTTTCGCATTTTCCAAAGCTTCCTCTACAAAAAATCCAAAATTGATCAACATACTTCTCCATAGAGCCAGCTTTGCAAAAAGCAAAAAATGATGAAGAAACACCATGCAAACTTGCAACCTTCTACCTCGCATCCGTATTCAATCCTCATCCAACTTCCTCTTTTGCATGATTCATTTCAGCAAGTTAAAAAAATAAAACACAATCCCCATCTCAAAATCGAGATCCATTTCTTCAAATCACCAGCCAATCGATCTCGAAGATCAATTCACAGGATCGCGCTGCTAAATAGATAAAAGCAGCAGTGATGACCCGCAGATGTCTGAGCGGTTAGTGAGTGCAGCAGCGCCTTGCGAAACCCAGCCGAATTTCATGAATGATTTGCATACAAGTGGCATCCGTTGGCAATCCTAGCCAATAATCCTACCGAACTCACCGTCTATCGGTGTAGACGCTATCGGCGAGCTAATGACAAAACTACAGGCCCTGGCTATTCCGAGCTGGTGGTACAGTGTAACGCAGTAGTATAGCCTGTTCTGTGCTCTCGTTGAAGCCGGAGAGCTGGACGACGGTATCAAGTTGTAGCCGGTCCAGTTCAGTCGGAGCCTCACTCGCGCTTGGCCGAATGATAATTTGCTAGGTTCAACCCCCGTGCCATCTCACCCCACCACGTCCAAGCCACCCTTTGATTACGTCACCCCTCTCGTTCCCTCGACACTCTAACAGTGCCGACCAACACCGAGGACGATGCTACTGCTGCTGCGATCCTTGCGCCCTTTCCGTTCTCATCGTTGTGTACTACCACGTGAACACCGTTCTACCTCTCCCACTTCCCCCCACTCTCTAATTATATTCACTCGGCGCTTCGGCTCTCCAGCTCCAGAGGGTCCAATTCCGTTCACCTTTCATTACGAACTGGCTACGATTCCAACGATCGAACCTCGCGTTTCTGCCATACCGGTCTCGCTACCACCGCCGCATCAGACTCTAGTTTTTTTGTTTTACCTTTTTTTCTGGCCATAGCTGAATCGCTATTGGCAGCCGGACGATCGTCCGCCTCACTTTCCTCGCATTCATTCGTACTTCTATCGATATCACGCCTGGTAGACAGTCAACTCGTGGGTGAGAAAGAGGAAGCGGGATATAGAGTGAAAGACGCGCATTCTCATCGTCGTAGTACCACGTAAATCGTCGCTGCACCGGATATCCCGGATGCTTCTCGTCGCTGCGTCGAATTTAAACGGTGCCCCGAGGCCGAGGCTGCTTCTGATGCTGGAGCTTTTCATTAATCAGCTACTACGACTTTTAGCTCGGGAGCTTTTTTCATTGTGGGCGAAATCTTCTTACAGACCTGCTTGTCATTTTGGATGATCAAGGATTATTGAGAGCAATTCGTTTGGGATGTTAGAGTTCTTATAGAAATGAGTTCGTATATCAATGGGAAGACGCGGTACAAGAATTCGCTGTGTACAGTTGAAGAAAATTAGTTGGATTTACAATGCAGTGGGACTTACACTATTCAAAGGCAAATGGAAGCTGCTATTTTGTATGTCAGAATTACGGGTGTTTCAACTTGTAAGCTCTTTTTCCAACTTACGCTCCTACATTCAGTGTCGGATTCATCAAACTTACGATTCTAATTTATTCTTATTGGACTTTGGATGAATACTTATTACGGTGATGTTATTATGCTTTGATGATGACAGCCTGTGATATTTCTTTTTATTCAGATGGAAGTTTGGCAAATCGTAACTCGGGGTCTGAGTCTACCGATGCCAAAGATTCAGATTGCTTCATCAATTTACGAATTGATAAAGCCGAACAAATATACAAAGATTCCAAATGTTTGATTTTCTTATATACAGAAGATCGATAACAACGGAATCTTTGGCATTGGTAGACTCAGACCCCAAGTTACGATTTGCCAAACTTCCATCTAAATTTAAAAAAAAAATATATCACAGGCTGTCATCGTCAAAGTATAATAACATCACCTTTCTATTCTACGTATTTAAAAAATAGAAGAACTCGAAACAAGAAGTCGCCATGTACAGCTATAATAAATGATTTACATTTGCACTTGAATGGCACTATTCAACACTTTTCAACCCTGAATGGGAAATTTGATTTGAATCCCAGAGTTGCGACTGTTCCAACTGACAATCATTTTTTCCATCCCATAGTTCGACAATCAGTGGGGGATTCATCAAACCAATTAGGTTCTGCAACTAATACGTCATCTACCAATGAATATCTCTGAACCAAGTTGAGTTGTAAGTGAATTGGACCAATTGTTTGGTTGTTTCAACCAATATCTTGGTTGTTAGAATTAAATATGGTTCTTCAGGGTGAAAAGCGTATTTATGAATTCGCCATTGCCTACACTTAAAATTCCACAAATAAGACATCAGGCAAAAGAGTACTAATGACCCTGATTTTGATCATCCGGAATTATACGCCTCTATAAGATGCGGAAAAAATTGGAAGCTAAGGCGAAAGACTTGCACTCTGAAGAAATATTATTCTTTGTGTTCAATCCTAGAGAGTAATAAGTGGACGTTGGTCAGGCGGTTGTTCGCATGCTACTCAGTGCTTAGACATAGTAATATTCAAAAGAGGGGGCGTTATGCACTTACTCTCAGGAGTCACGGGGCGGCGACGTTGGCGGCGCGTTTGAGAAACAGCGTATTCCAAAATTGGATGAGCTGTACGTGTTGATTATAAACTAATGGGCCTTGAATTATAGAGATATTATACCACGACAGGAGAGCAGAAGCAGTGCTACCACCACACAACGCGCATGCTACATTATATTTGCTTCATAATTTGGCAGAAAAATTATGACGGAAGGAAGCGGCTGTCTGCTCGCATAAGAAAGCTCAGGTATGTTATCTCGACAAGATTTAGGGTACTGGCCCTTAAGCCGAACTGCACGAATACCTCGCGTCATACATAACGTAACTGTTTCCATAAATAGCGCTGAATCGTTTGCTATTCATCATGCTGCCTTTTTTTTTTAAACCTCTATAATTTTCTCCGTTTTACAATTAAAAGCACTTCACACATAAATTCTACACCAAATAATTGATTCCTTTACTACTCGAGTATTTGACGTCGACATAACAATCTTTACTAAGAACAACATTGATTTTAAATAATATTAATAATAATAATAATAATGATAATGGCTATAATAATGCACAGGACAAAGTCAATTTCCAAGTTGAAGGACTTTAATCAACGTCCAATTGATTTCTCCAGAAATAACTTAAACATAATAAGCTATCCAATTAATTTTAAGGTTACTTGAAATTACTGTCAAGAGTTTATTAAATTGTTGCTTATTGTCACTTATAATGATAATGAAAATACAGTTAATGATAAATTGGTAAATAAAATCAATGGGGTAAACTGCTCAGTGAATGGACGAGTATCCGAACGAAAAAAAACAAGGTAAATTGACGTGTTTATGCACTTTAAAAAAAAAAACTGTCCATTCACTGGTTCCTGTCTATTCAACAGGCAGATTACCCTCTTATGAAGTCGAATGGATCTCAAACTTCCTATGATAAATCCACTAGAAAATGGATGGTTATTCAATGTGATTCAAATTAATGGAGGGTGAGACTAAAAATAAAAAAATATCGCTGAAATTTGGGTCACCCTACGTACAGGAAGATTTTGGTATCGCGTATTTTGACAGCTACTGAAGTGAACTTTATTTATCAGTGAGCGGAATAAGTTAGTTCCATTTGTACTCGACGAAGTGAAATAGTTTTGGTAAGCTGCTCATTATCGAAATTATGCATTAATCTTGGGATGTACTGGAAACTAGTACCGCAAAGCCGACTAGCCGGCTTGAAAGCCGCGGCTTCCGCTGGTGCGAGAATGCAAGGGAACAGCGGATTCGACCCAACCTAACCGCATCAGCTCACTCGAAGGAAGCGTGGAACTCCATTATTACTCGCCAATTAGCCGTGATTAAAATATTTTGGCGTCTCGCGTGCATCTAGGATATTAATATATACCCAGAGTGAGTCAAGCTGAGACCAGAGCGTGACGACAATTGTATGGAAATTGGAGGCCACGATCGGAAGAAAGAGCCCGTCCTTTCGTTGATTAAATAATCCTTCGTCGGTTCGAAGGGATAGGGAGTGAGAATTAGAAATCGCGAGTGAGACAGCCAGAATCATCCTGATAATGACTTATTTATTGCCCCAATTACGCGATCGTATTAGCTATGCTAATGCGCAAAATATCGTACGGATAATAAATTCCATTAAAATTGCTCTTCGATGATTATTATTAATCGCATATTTATCCGGACTCTACACCGGTTTGCGTAGATCGTTCTTGCTTGATTTCATAATTACATACGTGTACAAGTGAAAGCGCGAGATAGTGGAAGCGTAACAAGTCAGTAGCCTGTGAATACATCGGTATAACCATACCTTAAATAATATCCATAAAATGGGTAGGTATAAGCGTGATTGATAGTTGGCCTCTATATCATCGAGCATAACTCATTCGATACTCATATCGTAAACACGATGATGTAGTCGAAAATTAGTTTACGGGAGAGAAATGTAAATTTCTGGTATACATCGAAGTATATTTTGTTTGCTTACTCACTGGTGTTATCTAAAAGATGTATTGTGTTGACCCCGGGAATAATTTTTTTGATGCGAATATATGATATAATATAATAACATAATAGATGTATGAGCTGTAATTACCAATGAGCTACAGGAAATTTATAAATGTTTACAAACTGAGTGAAGTCCCGAGTTATAATTGTTTTATGAAAATATAATTTTTTATTATCACTTATTTCTGCACTGTTTAAAATTTTTACAAATTCACATTACCAATATATTTAATTTAATACGTGATTTTAGTAAAATTTCATAATGGGCAACGTCAGTGGACATGCATGTCCTATTAAACTACATTTATAATATCATTCGGAGCATTATATCCTTTTTCGTCATTAATCATTAATTCGCTTTATTTATTTCCTAAAGAGAAAATTAAAAAATTCGTACATTTTTGAAAATATTCGGAAGTTTGGGGTTTCATCGTGTATGTACATATATCTTTTTCATAAACATGGTGTTCTTTTGTTTTAACTCGACTGTAAAATATGGTCTACTTATATGTAGTTTGCTTCGTCGATGGCATAACCACAATGCACCGAAGTATAGCAAGAATCCAAGGGTTTGGAGAATCTTGTGGTCTCGTGGATCGCGTGCATAAATTAACGGGTAAAACTCGTTAGGAGAATAGTTGAGCCCATCGAGATATTACATAAATTACTTGAGCTCGGGGATTAGGCGTGGATTCTTCGAACTTTCGGTAGACGGAGTGCTCTGATAATTCGAAACTTCGGTAGATGGCTCGGTGTGGAAGAGGGCACGGCAGCTATTTCAAAATGGTGCCGGAAGGTGTTCGTGAACCAGGCACAAATTTCGGTGGGGATCTCGATTGACCTCTTTTAGATGGCCATTTACGACGCCATGCACACATATCATTCGAATTAAAAAACGTATTTTTCGTCATATCGTTATGATTTTTGGCGCCGATGAAGTATTTAATCTATGGGGCTATACTAGAGTGAAGCTGATTTTTTTTGCGGTTTTTAAGAGTTTATGTCTCTTAGAATATTATACAGAAAGTAGAAGGTCGATTCTGAAATAATTTTAAAATAAATTAAATTGAATAAAAAACGTATTTTTCGCCATATCGTTGATTTTTTACGCCGATAAAGTATTTAATCTACGGGGTTATACTAGAGTAAAGCTCAATTTAAAAAAAAAAATTCTTAAGAGTTTATATCTCTTTAGAAAATTATACAGAAATTTCAAAGTCGATTCTGAAATAGTTTAAAATTAAATTAAATTGAATTAAATTAAAAAAGCATTATTCGCCATATCATTATGATTTTTTGCACCGATAAAGTATTAAATCTACGGGGCTATACTAAAGTAAAACTCCATTTTTTTCTTGAGATTTTTAAGAGTTTATATCTGTTCAGAATATTGTACCGAAATTTCAAGGTCGATTCTAAGAGAGTTCTAGAAAAGTAGCCTTCTAAAGAGCGGCTGCTTACAGGTCAGGAACATGAAATTTTTTAAAAATATGTTGCAGGTCCAACTCCAAAAAAGATCATTAAATTGACCTAAAATTTTACGGCATATTATGAACATATTTTTTTATACAGTGATCAAGGAATTTTCTTTAATGAATGAAAAATGTCAATTTAACATTAAAATGAAAACAATTTTATTCAACGATATTTTATTTTTTTAAACTTCACCATTTTATACGATTTTAATATTTCCTATCAAAATCCTACGTTATGATATGAAGAATATGTTTCAGTTTAAGATCGCTTATATTTTTGTTGTTGTTGTTTCAGACACTCTGGTGGCGGCAATTACTGACCAGTACAGCAACAAAAAGGTAAGCGGCTTTTTCAAATATCTGCGCCAAAAAGTTTATTAGTAAAAACTGTAATCAGATAAAACGAATATCTATGAACTTTTATTCTTTTAATAGTTAATTTTAGTGATTTTTCTAAAGGGGCATTTATTTACGTTTGTGATATTAAAATTGATCGATCACATGCTGTATCAAATTAACAAAGTTTATAAAATCGTAAAAGAAGACTTTACGAATTGTAAGATGAGGACTGTTAAATTGGTGCCAAAATTGAAAAAAAAAATCATGTTCGTTAGTATGTAGAAACATTTTTGTGCCTTAGATCTCTTGGTCGTGGAAAACAAACCGATAAAAATAATTTCATCGATTCCAAGGAAATATATGGATTAAATTTTTTTCATTGATTTCTATGTTATATTTCTTTTCGTTTGAAGAGAACATTCCATTGATTAGAAAAAACGATTTTCTTGACTTGATAAAACGATTTCCTTCATTCAAATAAACAATATATTTGACGTAATTCAGTGAATGCAAAAAATCGACAAAAATTGTTAGTGAGTATTAATGTTCATTCAGATAAAACTGACTTACAACGATATCTACAACCTCTTTACATCGAATAAACACAAAAAAACATTTTTTTAAGTAACCTCTACTGCATTTTCATTCCTTCAGCGACATTTCATTTTATACGTTACGTTTTGCTTTTAGTGCCTTGGAGATGAATTTATTTTAAATTAATAAACGACGGTTCATTGGTTTCAATGAATGTAGGTTTCCTTGATTGAATGCTATTACTTTTCATTCAGGTTACGATTATCCTCAGAATGAAATAGCATTGGAACTCATTAAAGAATCAAAGATCAAAGATCAAGAAAGAAATAGCATCAAAACTCAACTGTACCATTTTGTAGGCAAAGATTTCCGTGAATAACAAACCTTATTCTCACAGTGTATCGACATTGCACTTCATGATAAGCTCATTGCAGACACGTGTAAGTACCAAACGAGGTCCTTGTTGTTTTTCGATGAGTGAGAGGCGTCGGCATAGCAGAATGGCAAAACGCTGTATGTGTCATACACCTTAGTCCATCTACCTTTCGCACTCCTCAACATCGGACGACCAGGAGAATTTAGTGCAAATGGGGTATAGCGCGCACGACGACGCAATGGGGGCGCGTGAGGGTGATAGCCCGGCCAGGCCACGAACAGAACCAGAAGAGGGTCGCTAAATATTCAGGCATTACGGCTCTGCATAAATTCATTTCATTATAGCGCCACCAAACATTGCTTTTGATGCTTTCCGCCCTCTCTTGCTCTCTCTCCCTCTCCCTCTTTACATCTCTACACTCAAACCACGCGACTAAGCTACCCCGCACTGCAGAGCAGAAATAGTATGGTATATTTGGTACTATACCATACTACTAGTCCTATCATGGTACTACCGTAGTCCTAGTCGCAGGAGGGAATTCGGGAATTTGCAACCCACCTCATTGCCCACCCCAAATGTATCAGTGCATTCTCACTCGATCCTTAACGTTGAGGGGATCCACGGACGTAAAAAAAAAAATATTTTCATAGGAAAAAAAATTATAAAAATGATATACTTCTTAAAAAAAAAAATCTTACATTACAATTGCATTAAATATATAACAAGCATTACAATTCTGAAAAATAAAAACATGGACGCGATGAAGTTAATGTTAAGGGGATCCACGGACCTAAAAAAAAAAAATTATGAAAATGGCATACTCCTAAAAAAAAAAATCTTACATTACAATTGCATTAAATACATAATAAGCATTACAATTCTGAAAAATAAAAACATGGACGCGATGAAGTTCGAGATGTATACGTGAGACACACACACACACTGAGAGAAAAGATTTCATTGGCGGCAAAGAGATGGTTGGTTTGATTCTTTTTTCATTGATTTCAACGAAATATCTATTTGATTTCAATGAGATAGTGCACTTAAATTTTGAAGAGAACATTTCGTTGCCTGTAAAGAAACATTTACTTAATCGGCATAAGATAAAGGAACAATTCCATTGTTGAAAAAAATATTTTTCATTGATTTAATGAAAACATATACTTGATGACAGCAAGTGCTGGGAATTTCGTCGTCCAATGTTGACCGCCTATAGGGCTGTCTCTCTTGCACCTAACCTCACTTTTTTGTTTTTCGGTTCTCCCGAACGAAAGGATTCGAGTTTCAAGGAGCCAGTAGTTTAGCCAATTCCTGTCGTATTTCTACACGTTCTCTCAAAATGTAATCTTTATTTGCCGAGTAGTTTAGGAAAAAATAGGTTTTAACATTTTGAGCTGTGGCGGCGGAAGTGGGGAAAAGAACAGAGACGATTTCTTGGTTTAAAGAAATGTTTCTTTGAATTGATATCACTTCTTTTTATTGAGTTTGAGTCATTTAATGAAAAGATAGTATTGAAACTCGAGTATTCCTTTTCATTGGCGCAGATTTCCGTAAATCAATGAAATATTTTCTCTCCGTGTGTATCAGTGCATTCTCAGTCGATCTTTTACGTTAAGGGGATCCAAGCACCTGGAAAAAAATCATAGGAAAAAAATTCTGAAAATGATATACTTCGTAAAAAAAAATTGTACATTAAAACCTCATTCAATACATAACAAGCATTACAATTCTGTAATTTTAGAAAGGCTTACAGTGCACTGGTGCAAAAGTTTATCTTGGGTACTCGATTTTCAATTGATTAAAATATCGATGTGAAATTTTTTAATAATTATTATTCTTACCATATTTAACATGAGTGTAGTAGAAACTGTTATCATGAAAAATTATAAAAGAATAATTTTAACAAACGCTGAAAAACTGCCGAAAAAATGGAGCTGGATTGCGAAGACTTCAGAATTGAGACATAGGGATAAAAAATTGTATAGAAAATCTGAAAAGATGCTGTCTGGAGTCAATTGAATTCATCTGGAACGCCCCATATAGTATACTTGTAGGTAGCGTGTAAAGCAAGCGCACACGAGAGAAAAGTCAGCGCTGGTTATCCAGAGTGAGAGGGAGCGTCAGAAGAACCCGACTGTACGCTCAGCGTCTGCCCCGACGTCTCATGCATATGGAGCGTTTCATTATATTAAACCCTCTCGATGTATAATTTACTTTTGCGCATGAGTCATTTGAGAACAAGCGACTATGTAGTGTACGCGGGAGCGTGAATACATGTACCCCGACGACTGGTACACACTATACTTCAGTTATATTGGTATATTGGCGAAAAACTTAAAAATTGAGCCAATATCGGTACGTGTTGCGTTTACGTGCAAATTGCGAATTTCGCTCGAGGCGACGTCTCTTCAACTTGGGTGGCTTATTTGGTCAACAGAATCTGCTGCTCCTTTTCTGATCCACTTATATTTCACAGAGACAAATATTAATGCAATTTTGAAGAAGATATTGCTACACTGATAGAAAAGCTTATCGTTGATTCGACAATTTCACATTATAAAAAGCATATAGAAAGGCTTGCACTGTTTTATGGTTGGAGTGATGATAATATTGTTCAATAAACGATAATTGCAAGTTTATTGAAAACAAACGATGAAATCGTATATGCAACAGAACGGCATATTTAAAACTATTAGAATAGTTTTTGAAACTATTATCATTTTGATAATTGCTAATTCAATTATACTTTGCTATGACCATGGAATATAGTCTTTCCTCCTGGGAATTATATTGATGATTTATTCAACTATTTTCCTATATTTGATATCACCATAAAATATAGTCGTTCCTGCTGGCAACTAAACATTATAGTTAGATTATCGTCGGACTGACTTTTTTTATTTTTTATTTACGATATTTTTCTCTGAGTGTGTGGGTTTTTCCACCAAATACCAGAAGAAATTCTAGTGTCTTAATTGTCAGTGTATTTTTTTAATTATTCGATTTACTATACTGAAATAAAGGAAAAGCCTAAGTTTGAAATTGTTTGGTGACCATTCTGAACGGGAAGCCTGCTTTAGTTTTCAACACAAAATGTTTACTTTACGTTTCAACGTCTTACTGAATCTGACCAGGGAATCAAAAGTGCTATTTTTCGTCGAAATTTTCCTAATCTTGTGATTAAAAAAAATTATGTACAAATTCGGTGACATTTTCAAGGTAGAAATGTTGAAAAAAGATTGAAGAAGCTCTTTTCCATGCTTGACCCACTTTTTGTCCATTTTTTTTTTGACTATCAGAAAATTTACTTAAGAATACTTAATTTATTATGTGTACTCTTCAAAACTCAATTTCAGCGAGCACAAAAACGTAAAGTTAGAAACGTGAAATTCTCAATTTCTTGATCTTCGAACGTTCAAAATACTCAGAGAATTTCATTTGCAATTGAATAACTCAGAACCTCTACTAACGAATCCCGATACCTCCAATATTATCGGAATATTTCCCGATTGTTTCATTGCTGAGCAACGAGAGGAAATTAAAATAATATGCGAAAAATAATTTTTGTACGAAACTTATCTCGATCACTGATAAACAAGGAAATTAGAGGGGAATATTACGAATAATTATGGAGGTCAAGTGTTATTGGTCGGATTATTTTTCGAGTTTGGATTTCGACTATATACAGAGCAGTATTTGAGGAAATCGGACATGTGTAAGAATCCAACATAGGTTGAAAATAAGTAAAGAGCTACTGTGTAATATTAAGGAGGAATTGCCGATGAAATGGTTAACAAATGAACTCGATTTCAGAGAATTGCCGTGCTATGATTGGTCGCAATCCCAGGCCCGAAAAATAATCAATGAAACTCTCATATCTTCATATATTCTTTTAGCAAGATCACTTTATTAAAATTACTCATTATCAATTCAAGGTGGAGACGTTACGTAGGTAAAGTTGTGGGTTCAATTCTTAGAACGAATTTTTTTTTTCTTTAACAGGCAGAATTATTATCGAGTACGGCCAATGAAACTGTTTGAATGCTCGCAAGGTTTATTTATGTTGATTTGGTCCGTAACGTGAAGAAAAAAAAAGCAATCTTCAATACAACACAAATATACTAAAGTGAGCAATGCGAAATTGTTGAGATTATTAATATCTGCACATATTTTTGGAGAATACATTATATTATATATTCCACGAAATTATTTTTCCATCTAAAGTCAAGTTAAGTAGTAATTCAGTATCGAATTTTTTCTCATCGTTACTAAAGTCAAAATGTAGTGAAATAAGATCGATTTTTTGCCGGATAATACTGTACACAATCGGTATTTTTACTTGGGTTCACTGTCCTTTTCTATTTTCCATAGAGATAAAATGATAATAAAATAAAGGTTAATTGGTCAGAAATTTCTGTTGATTGCTAGAATTAATGAATTCCTATTTCAGGTCATTAATTTCAGCTTGAGCATTTCGAAATACATATATAGAATGTACGCACAATCTCACTTAAAGTAACGCATGGGAGCCAATTGATTATGCAAATAGCGATAATGGCGCGAGAACGAATGCATAATTCACATACGATCGCCGACGCCGCTGCATTACCAAGCGCTCGGTTCATGCGGAATCTTACATAATAAGGTAAGCCGCAATTAACCGTATCGTTTGAGTTTAATTAATTGAAGCAGGAACTACCGTTTTCTCTTTTTATTGTAACGCTCTTTCTTTGCCACGTCGTCACCGTTGACTGACCCCGAGAACAAAAACTCTAGCTACGTGACTGCTATTCGTAAACCATTAAAATATGCTATTCATTTTTTTGTCGATAATATCAACACAGAAATTCTATAGCCTGAAATAGTAAAAAGCATTGAAATGTAGTATTGGTCCTTGACAAGAATAAAAATCAAGGAACAGCTATACTTAATTTTTAACACCGTCTTTTCTTCGGATGATCTCAAACTCAATGAAAAGCAGTGACATTGAACCAAGGAAAAATTTCGTTAAGATAATCAACCGTAAACTATGATATGAGTTGCTACTTTAGGGATAAAAGCACGGCAGAGATTACTTTCGAAATAACCCGTGTAAAACATATTATGAAAAGACTTTTGGCGTAGTATAAACAAGGTGCTGACCTTGTTTTAGGAATTTGATTGGAGCTGGTGTGAAAGCACATTCACATGTCCAGATACAGACGAAGCAACATTGTCGGTTAATGGCAGTTTCTTGAAAAATTTACTTTTGACCTTCTGTTTCTTATGTACGTCTTTACATAATTATAACATTTTAATGTTCGTTAGATACTTACTAAGGTATAAGTCCAACATTTTTTAGTAGCCGGATATAATTTTTTTTTTAATTTTCTTATGACTTTTTTCAATGTGCTTCGGTCCTATTAAGGAAATATTTCTTCGAAGGCAATGAAATGTTCTTTTGAAAATAAAAATGCAACATTTCATGAATATTAAATGAATCTTCCGTTGAAGTCAATGAGAAAAATTAATCTACCCACTTTTCGGCAGTTAATGAAATCTCTTCTTTCGGTACATACGGCGCTGACCTTGTTTTAGGTCTCACACACTCACATGTCCAGATACAGACGGAGCAACATTGTCGGTTAATGGCAGTTTCATGAAAAATTTACTTTTGACCTTCTGTTTCTTATGTACGTCTTTACATAATTATAACATTTTAATGTTCGTTAGGTACTTACTAAGGTATAAGTGCAACATTTTTTAATAGCCGGATATAATTTTTTTTTAAATTTTCTTATGATTTTTTTCTATGTGATTCGGTCCTATTAAGGAAATATTTCTTCGAAGGCAATGAAATGTTCTTTTGAAAATAAAAATGCAACATTTCATGAAAATTAAATGAATATTTCGTTGAAGTCAATAAGAAAAATTAATCTACCCACTTTTTGGCAGTTAATGAATTCTCTTCTTTCGGTACATACGGCGCTGACCTTGTTTTAGGTCTCACACACTCACATGTCCAGATACAGACGAAGCAGTATTGTCGGTAAGTGGCGGTTACTTGATCCGCATGGGCTGGCTTAGTCGGCCGACAGATAGGTGTATTTGCCAAGCTGACTAATTGCTAGCGTGTCTCTTTACAGATTGTGCTAAGCGAGAAGTAGGAGCTCGCAAACATTTGTCATTCGCCGTAACGTACTTTACTTCAGAAAGTCGACACAAGAGACAATATCACTGTATCGCGTCTATTGCATTTACCTACGAAGACTAATTCATTCCGTACAATTTAACATTACAGCAGCGATAGTAACTAACATGCCGTGAATTTGCTTTTTGGTCCTGATAAAAACAGTAGCAAAATCATGGTATCTTTTGTTACAGCAAATGTCAGCAGGTTGAGCAAATCATTTTTCTCAGAATAGGAATATTCCGTGAAAGATATATGTATATAATTTTCTCATTTTTGATTTTCGAGGGGTTTTTAAAAATGAAATTTAACCTAGTAATATTTTCAACCTATTTTTTTTTCTTCAAACGAAGCTGCAAAGAAGAACCTTGCAAATTGCTTCTTTATTGGCTCATGATATTTACAACGCAATCTCTATAACGATTCTTGTGTTATCGGCATTTAAATTTCTGCACATAAATACATACATATGTACATAAAACATTTTTCCAGATCACTCGTTGAGTAATGGAAACTTAAAAATCCCTTTCTCTAATGTACAGTGACACTCATGATGGTTTCATTATGAATAAAATGTTTTTCTATTCGCTCAATACATTTATTATTATAATTATCATTGTTCTGTAATAGTATTGCACATATTACTATAGTAAGGCCTCAAACTGCATGGAAAAATAAATAAATACAAGTAATAAAACTGACGCAGAAGAAATTAAATATAAACGCAAAGCTGAAGACTCAATGAAAACCAATTCTTTCCATCTTCACAAAATTAAAAATTCCAAACACTAAGCTGCTCAGGATCTGAAGGACAATGGTCTATGGCCCGTTGGCAATAGTTGATAGGTATAAATAATTACTACATAATTGTAAAAATATCTGTGATATGTATATCGTCAATAAATACGTTTACTACTACTACTAAAACTGATCCTCATTGTCCTCTTCGTTTGATGGTTGAAACATATATGAGTTTTGAGGTTATTCAGTACCGACGTTAAAAAATATGCTAACCAGCCTTTTTACCCATCAGCGAACGAGAACCGCATCTCTGTCCATCTCCGGGCGGCACCTACGAACTCCCGCTGCTACAGCCACTGCTTTTGCCGTTCGTCGCTTCGTAGGGTGAATCGGACATTCACAGTAACACAATTAGACCAACAATCGATAGGAGTTGCTAGTGATGAATACGAGCGGACATTCATGAGATGTACAAGATGCAAAGAACCCTGACAACCGAAGACAAATCAAATAAAAACCTTTTTATTATTGATATGATTAATAACACAATTTCGACGGACAATTATTCCGTTGATAGTTAGATTATATCAAACACAATTGAGCCCCGTGACTAAATTTGTTCCTCACCATTCGACATGGATAAACGAATTAAGATTATTCTCAGAAAACTAATGAAATCATAATTGCTAACATTTTCTCGCCACTTAATTAAATATAGCCCAACGATATTTTCAACAATCCCTGTTCTTACGAAATAACTTTCCGAACAAATTCAAAGATCGTTTGAATTTTTCGCTAGCGAGCTGCTATGCTACTGGCAAGCTTTCCCTTGTCCAATAGTATAGGATTTCAGCTTGAACCTCTCCCCAACCTAGTCCCTCACTCACGTCCCAACGAACCATCCCCTATCTCATTTAGCCTCATTGTACCTTAGCATCCATTGTTTTTTTAAATTACGAATCCCACTTGTGCGGGTCTGCCCGTCGCTCGTCCCCGGTCAACTCGATTTCAGTTTTTGTTGGCACTGTCACTTGCTTGAAATGCTTCTCGCACTCAAGTTCCATTCAGAAGAGCACCTTTGTATGTGCGTCAATTATTCATGGAGGAGTTTCACGTATTTATTCATTATTCGAACATAATTTACCATTTTCAACGTTAATTGAGTTTTCATATTTATTCTCTGACGCTGGTATATGGTAAGCAGTTAACGATGGACAACGTTCACGATAAGTTAGATATTTTGACGGTGTCTATAGACACCGAAATAGTACCTCGATAATGGTTATTAACGATTGTTGCAAAGTGGTAGGCCGACTCAGAGTTATATTCCGTGAAAGGTAATTCAATCAATGCATTAATGATGACCGGTGGGTTTCGGTGCAAAGTGATGGTGATGATCGTCATCATCGTTATCAAGCACGTTGCTCAACATCAAAATGCTCTTTTCCCCAGCTGACCGTCAATGAGGATATTTATCGACAACGCTCTCTGACATATCGAAGTGAGTTTTACCATTGCATGCAATAATCTAATTCTGTGGATGCTAATACGTATATCCTATCGTGGTCATTTCCACATCCTGCTCATCGCAGACGTCACAAATATTGCCAATTTTAAATGGTAATGAAGATCCGCACGCTATTTCGATATATACAGCGCCATTTTTTATATAACTTTGAGTATTTAGTTAGGAAGAGCGTGATTACTAATAATTTGTTGTTAATAAACAAATTGGGCGACATTTCAGAAGTCAAGTTTGAATGGTAATTGTAGTTCACAATAGAGAATACTTTTTCTTTCAATAACAATGTGTTTGTAATTATCATAAACAACCAGTACTGACTATCGAATTAATATTTCATCAGTAGATTTTTTATTGCTTCAAACATGTGTTTGCAGAATAGGATGATTTTTCCAGGACCTACGTATTTAGTTCGTTCATCTAAAGATTTATTGGCTATTACGTTGTAACCTGATTAAGTTAAAAAATAACATGGTTTGCGGAAATCAAACCGCATAAGAAATATTATTTTTATTGTATTTGAAGATAGGTCGAGATTGATGATAGGTTGAATTATCTTAGAAGTACTTGTGAAAACTTTCAGTCAAGCAGGTCCAGTTATTTTTTGATAAATTTCCATAAATAGAGTGTCGAGGAAGTTTAATATTGAATATATTGCAATTATTGTTGTCGTGAACATTTTTTTTCCGTGACTTTGATGTCAGTGCACTCAGAACGGTCTAAGACGCCGAGAAAAGTTTTTTAGAAAAAATGTCTACATGTGTGAGTGTGTGTGTGTATGTTACACGCTTGGAAAATGTAAACTCTTATAATTGGGAACCGCCTTGACATATCGACCTGAAATTAACACCAAGGATATAAAGGTTCTCCTTGTTAATACTATTTTCGTTGTATTTTCTCTGGTTATTAAGCGTTTACGTGGTTTTAAATTTTTTTAAAAATAATTGTTTACGATATAACTCTTTAAATTTTCGAGATATTGAGATCAAAATTGGTACGAATGTGAGTTTTTATTCATCGACAATCCCCATTTAATTTAACGAAGATCGGTTGAACCATTAAAATTTTATGAGATTTTAATTTTTTGAATTTTCGGTTTCTGTTTTCTCTGATGCAAAAATTGGTATCAAATATCGAACTGAGCGTTAAACGAGTACCGATGATTAATACAAAACAATACGTAAAAAACAGAAAAAAAACAATTGTTCAACAAACAATCAGTCAACCTAACTTTTTTTTAAATGAGAATGATATGTTAACTTATTTGAATGCGTATGAATTTTTTCAGATTTCTTTCTTTATTTTGATTTGGATTTTTCTTATTTTCAAAAATGTGCGCGAAATAACGAATTTTGGATATGTGTTCGGCATAAAACCATCTACTACACTCAAGATTTTTTTGTAAAACGCATATCAAAAATTTGTTATATTCTGTGCATTTTTTAAAATAGAAAAAATCAAAATATAAATGAAGACAAAAATCTGGAAAAATTCAGACGCATCAAAAAAAAAAATTAACATATCATTTTCATAAAAAAAAGTTAGGTTGACTGTTTATTTGCTGAAATTTTTTTTTTTTCACCAATTTGTTAATAAAATTTTGGGATTGTTATTATGCGAAATCAATCTTTTCAGCACGTTTTATATGCATTATTTTTTTCCGATTTTGATCTCATCGGGAAGTGATAGAAATTTTCTCTGAAACTCACTTTTGGCAGGACTGTATCTATCATACATCCTTAACATGATTCCTCATAGAGAAAGTTCTGTAAAAAGCGGAAAATAATGAGGAAGCAATTTGCATTTCTACTTTGCATTCTTGTTTTGTTCTGAGTTTAGTATTAACTTGCTTAATTTTTCGTCCTGGACGTTTCTATATTCACGGCCAGCTTCCTCGTATCACAATAGATTAAAGTAAATGGTTTTGTGTATGTTTCGGACTCGGAATGTAGTCGAAATGCATGTGATGCAACCACGTGCATATCCATATCCACACACACGGGCATATCGTACTGCTAATACTGGGGACGGACCATCGAGGTGTTGTAGCATGGATGACTCGTCATCGCCGAGGGGTGCGCGTGGTACGCATACGTGTATGCCTCATGTGGATACAGTCACAGGTAATATCGATGATGGGTGGATATGAGTGAGAATCCTGCATGTGTGAATATAGCTTTTTGACACCATTGTGCGTCCGAGGGCATTTATTAGTTCATAAGGGAAATTTAACTAACTTACACAGGTATCATATTTTTTACGGCAACTTTTATTTCCCTCATTTCCATGTCAATTTTACAAAATAATATCGAAAATTGTCAGATACGTAATTCAGTAAAAAGTAACAATTACATTTGATATGATTTCATGTTTTTTTGGGTACATGCACTGACATTAAATGATATTTTAAATTTTCTCGATACTTCTTCTGAACACTATGATTTAACCAGGTTCGTTTGTTAAGTTAAGTCGTTTCCAGGAAAATAAACTGCTTCCAAGCATTTGATATTGCATTTGGCACGAGGCTATTAAAAATCTTCACGTTCCCTGCAAACTTGAATTTATCGATAAATGTCCATCTTCACAAAAGCAGAAGTCATCTTCAATCCCCATAATTTTGATAAAATTGATTTACCAATCAAATTACGAATATTCCATTTGAAACAATAGAAAAGTTTCTTAAAACTTCATTTTCATAAGGAAAATGAATCCAAATGACGATTCATGTAAGACAACAGAAGCGTAAACACGAATAAGCCCAGGAATGAAAAATCTCATTCTAATCGTGAGCACCGAGTAAAAGTCATCGATATCATGAGAAAGAGGGCGCGAATGGGGTTGTATCCGTTCGGGTGTCACATTAATAGCGTACGGCACACATCGTGTGACACGCACGGCCGTTACCTCGCTCTACCCACGCTCGGTGGCATAAATCATTGGAAACGAAAACATATCCCTGCGGCCACGCAAATTTGCCAACACCCAACCGCAACGGCGGCACGCAAACAAACGCGGAATCATGACACGACTACCGATGCCTGGTGAGAGCGTGTAAGCTCCGTAAGTACGTATAAAACGCGTGGCCGCGGTACTGGGGGTCTGCGGGATAAAGGCATGCACGCACACATGTAAAACCGAGCAGGTGTGTAGGATCACTGGCATTGCTCTCGTACATCAAGGGCTGGCTCCCTCGTATCACAGTGGAGCGAGTCATTGCTGTTGTGTACGTTGCTGACTTTGTATATACACCTATATGTATATATACATATATATATTCCAAATGCATCAACAGGCACCACTTGCATATCGATACACGTACATGTGGCTGACGGTATAGCCAGTGGAGACACGGAAGCGAGGTGTTCTAGCATGGATGACTCGTCATTGCCGTGGGGCGCGCGTGCCACGCATACATAGACGCTGACGTGTATTCGCCCAGTTGGCATACATCCACAGGTATTATCAATGACTGGGTACGAGTGAAACAAGCCCGTGTGCGAGTACCCGCAGCTTTTGCGACACCACCGTGATCCCGGGTGCGTATGATGTAGGTATAGGTAGGTGTATACATGTACTTTGTGTATGCCATGGTATATGAGAGTGTCCAACACTTGGTTGACGTAGCAAGCGCGGTGGATGACGCGTTAGTGTGTTGGTGACACCGCGGGGGACGCACGCCTGAACTGGTCGCGTTCTCCCGGGCAGCAGTCATCGGCCACACTCACGGGTTGCGGCCGGCACCACTCAATTACTCGCGGAACGCTGTGGAATCATTTACCCAATCATTTGGTTACATCAACGGTAGAGCCACTCCGCGCAAAACTCATCCACATGCAAAAGCGTGCGTGTACGAATCGATGCCGCTGATGTTATTGCTCACCACTATTGAACCTCCGGGTGGATACACACATTGGCATTGGTTCATCTACACGTAGTTTCCCGCACTGACTTGTAACACCATCACCTACGGGACTTGGGGAACAGGATGAAGGTGAACTCTGTGCCAGCCCGAGGCGCGCCAGTCCAACATGGGCCATATGGCCTCTGTGCCTCTACCTACTGCATACCTGATGCACCATTCTAGCACGCACATACTCAGTATTGTTGATGTATGTGCATATGCGAGGCTATGGAGGGAGGAAAACGCATGCCAGGCACTCCTACTGCTACTCATCCTGCGTTGGCTATTGTGTTTCGCCACGTGGGACCTCCTGGCGTATCGTCACCCTGTTGATTTCACGTTATATCGTTATGATGACGATATAACGGGTTCGTCCGATGGTCAACGAGTGGATTTAGTTTGATAATCTCGCTCGCTCGCGTTTCCAAACGGTAACGCACGCAGCTATAACCTACATATTTTGCACCCGATGGCGGATCCTCTCGCTATATCCTCATACCCATTGACGCTACACCCAATACTCATGTGCTTTCCCTCATGTTTGTTTGTTATCTCTCTCTCTCTCTCTCGTGTTACGAAGTGAAAAGCACGCGAGCGAACGGGCCGCCGCGTAATTGCATGTGCCCGAGTCATCGATGGACCCGCTGGCGTGAAAGCGCCCGGCTTCGGGTGTCGGAGATGATCGCGCGGCTTCACGCCAACCACCGATAGACTGCCGGCGGTACTGATGCCTTGTCCCCCACCATCGCTGACGGCCCGCTACGCTCGCTTTCGATGATGTTGCTCGTATTCGCCTCTCGGCAGTATGTCAGCTCAATTCGCTCTCTAGTTTTATTTTTTGTCCTACTCTGTACCAGGGAAAGACATTCATCTCTAGGACAGCGTGTGTCTTAAGACGATATCTTTGAGGTGGATTATACCATAATTAAGAAAATGCGAAAATACCCGTTTCGTTGGGAAATAAACGAAATGTCGAGTGACTATGTTTTTTGTTGGTTTTAATCTGTCGTATGATGTGAAAAATGATTATAGCGTTGGCTGTGTTGTTTTAGGGAAATCCATAGATATACCGAGAGATCGAGAGACTGATATTTTTTTCAGGCTTGATCGACCCGAATAGCCGCCGACAAAACCGATACATGCGCGTACAATCTCCTGGCGCTCTGCAAGTCCAAATACGTTCTACGAATGGTAAAAAAATCCCAGGGTGGGCGGCCGCGAACGCGAAAGGGGTGCGGATGGGGTGGCGGAGGAGGAGGAGGAGGAGGAGGAAGCGCTGCCGTTGGGAGGTACGTCGGGTGGGTGGTGTATTGCAGATCAATACAATTGCACGTTAGTGCTAATAAATAATAGGCGGTGGAAGCGAAAAAAGCGCGCATTGCAGCAACGAACGCAACACACAAATAATACGCGATACATCAACCAGGCCACGGGTAGGTAGGTATACGCGTATTCGCGGCGCGCACTCGTTCTCTCGCTCTGCCTCCGCTCGGCCCCTCTCGCTCGACCATTTTTTTTTCTCTCGTTCGGGTCCGATCTCTCGCACCCTTCCACGGACCGCGCGTTCAGCCCCTCTCATTCTCTCTCTCTCCTCGCACTCCACCTACGCCAGTCCCCGTTTTTTTTCCACGGCCCCACACCTATGACGATGCAAGCACCACCCCCGGGGCACCGCCATTTCCGGACAAATAAACTCTAGTCGACGTAATTTTTGGGCTGGCCGGGCCGAACGCGACGAAAAGTGAGTACCGCGGACGGCGCTCGACCGAACAACGTGAAATTGTTGGTTGGACACCCCTCTTCTATTTTTTTTTCCTCCCACCACCCACTCTTTTTAGCACTCTTCTCATGTATCCACGCCCTTTCCGTTTAATTCCTCAAACCCCTTCCCGCTCGTCACCTCTCCCTCCAATATTCCCAAAAGATCATGCAACACCTTCTAAGACATTGACACAACCACTTGGATCAATGAAACTTAGCCCAACCAACCGAGAAAACTTCGGTCATCCACAAAGCGCCATCGATAGGTAACAAGAACTTCGTACGATATTCCAACCAGCGACGCAAACCCGGAGAGCGTCGGACCATCGCCGATCGTTCCATTCGCGAAAGCCCTTTATTTTTTTTCCCCCAGTCCCGCAGCATGCCCATTAATTAAACCCTCGTGATTAATGCTATGTGCCACATTTTGCAGTCTGGCGGAATCCTTCAGGCCACTGGACCTTCCCTGCCTCCGCGACTTCCGGGTCCGAAACAGATCCAGTCGTAGCCAGTGGCTTTTCCATCCTTTCTCACTCAAACTCATCCCTTCATACCCTCACCTCTCGAGAAGACTTCTCGCGACCTGGCAAATACCGCGGTCCAGAAACATCGTCGCTTCTCTCTTCCTGTCAAACATTAGTTAATTTTGAAAAATATCCCTAAACACGCGGGAACCCCTCGTGAATTGGCTTCTGGAGCTTCAACAGGCCAATCGGGGGAGACACGCACGTAGCGGTGTATTTTCTCGTGGTACCAGAAGTGTATGCGTAGTTGGTATAGCCACATAGCCCCTATCTCTACGCTCTGGTATAGTCACTCTCTCGGGGAGGATAGCACGCCGACGTGGCAACCAGGCGATTCAAACCCCACCCTCAGGTCGTGCTGGCACGACGAGCCCTCTGCACCCCCTGTGTACGGCAGGGGGTGCTAGCACTCGCGTTCCCCTGCACACCCTCATCCTATGTGTTCCGTTGCGCCTCTCCGGTTCCCCTCGCATTGCCACCACTTTCCGGCAAGCCCAACATCCAACACACTCACGCACTTCTGGGCAAGCCAGCCACTCTCTCTCACCCACCTACACACGTTAATGCCTGAAAAATGTACGGCAATTTTTTATTTTTTAATGCGCTCTCGGTCGCCGTCTATGCGTGATGTAGCGCCCCGGGTTTCCGGAGCGGCATCGAGGCTACTTCCCCCCTCGGCCTCTCGCTCTATTGCGACCCGTACCTCCTATCCCGGCTGTCCCACCCCCTTAGCCTGCCCGTTTTTTCGCTCTATCGATAATTTGTTTGGATAATTTCCAATGCTATTGATCTAGATGTACATCCTAGTAGGATACAATGCGAGTACTAGCATCGGGTACAAAGCCGATCGAGTATGAGGGTGATCAGGGGGGATGAGGGACCGAGAGAGAACAGACAGAAAGGGAGATTGAGATAGCACCAGAAGCGGTGTGCTCGGGAGGTTCGGGATAGTGAGAGAAAAAACGGGAGGGAATCGTGATCGTGAGTTACTGACGTTTCGGTATTTATCCATCCACCGAAGCTGATATATATCTGCCTACCGGTGCTAGCATGTATACCGCGCATCCATCTCATCCGATGTGTGCGTTACAGCCAAATATGACACGTATACATTCCAAAAGGCTTCTGACGAAGCGGGGATGAAATACGTAAGAGCGTAAGTACCCAACGCCTATTTGTATAGCGAAGGAAGTCTCTTGATTGGTTTCGCTTGGTCGATAAGTGCCGTATTTGATGACATTATTGCGAAGACGTGAAACGAATAACCGGAGGGTCAAAGTCCAAAGAAAACTCGTTGCGGTCATCAAGACAATACCACTTGGGTTGCCAGTTTTTGTCGTGATGGTTAGAGACCAGTGCGCAGTATTCCCGGTGACCGAGGGACCGATGGGTATGTTATGTAAGAGACATAGAACGGCAAGAGGGTAGACGTCTGCTCTTTGGGCTGGTTTTCACTCCACTTAACCCCTCGGGCTCGAGACGGGCCACACCGTACGACCAACTGCAACAGTGGGTGGCGCTGGGACAAACGAAAGAGGAGTAAGCTCTCTTCTGCTACCTACGAGTCAAGTTTTAATTAGCTTTTCCGAATTACTGATGTAGCCTGCCTAGCTCACTCCGTTTGTCGACTCCTTTCCTCTCAATGGTTGTATAGTCGTTGAAACAAAGAGAAAAGCTTAGTGCGGAGAGCCAGGAGCACCACCACCATCGCCAAGCGCTCTCTGTACGGACAAGTACCATCACCCTCTTACTCTTCTTATCCAAGTCCGTGCTTGGACAATAGCCAAGCTGCTGATTATACGGTAATCTTAATGAAAAGTCCGCTTTGGCAAGTTACCACACCGGAGTGATTTCTACCGTTAGAAAATTCGGAGCCCTGCTGAAGAAAGACAATGACTTCCAGTTCTTGTTCCATCAATTCGGACTTCTTTAGTTCATGATATTGATTTGGGGGTATATTGCATAACATTGAGGTAGACGATCGGCTATTGGCGGCCAGTTTGGAAGATTTTATTCCATTTTGTTGTTATTGATGTTTATTGATTGTGTTAAATTAGCTCATGTGTATCTTGCTTTATCTTGTGGCTGTTTGTTTATGTTTGAGGTTATCTAAGTGTTGGATCATATTTCTGGTATTTCATTATTCTTGTTTTAGTTGTTAATTTTACTTAATTATTAGGCACTACATTTTTCGTGCCTGTTGAGCTAGAGATACTGGTGAGCACATTATGACAAACATAAACAAAGAGCTACAAGATGAAACAAGATACACATGAGCTAGAGATACCGGAGACCAGATTGTTCATTATTAACGAACCAAAATATTTTCATATATAAATTGAAACGAACCTACACCAAGGTCGAAACGTATTTAATACAATGAATAAACATTAATAACAACAAAATGGAATGAAATCTTCCAAACTGGCCGCCAATAGCCGATCATCTACCTCAATATCTACAAAATTTGGCCACAGCATCAATAACAAATAGTATATTGCATACATTTATATGGTAAACCATATAATTCATTCTCTCATGAATAGCAGTCGCATGGCTTGACTACTATAATGACAAGGGCGGATACAATTTAATATCCCTCGGTGGTGTTCATCGAGACATTGATCCCAAGGGCCGAGTGTCCCTGATCTTCTCCACTATAGGTTCACTACAGGTTCACGATAGGTTCACTATAGGCTCACTATAGGTTCACTATAGATTCCAACAGAAAGCGCTCGTGTTGAGCCCATCGTAAGGAGACGGTAGTTTCATTCCCTCGATCGCCCTTCCACCCTGACCCGGAAATCTTGATCATCATCGCAGATTTAATTTCCAAGATCTCATCAATGTTTTTTTCCGTATGCTTTGATGAAAAAATCGCAATTTTTTTTAACAAGCGTCGATGAAAATGAATAAAATTATTGAGTAAATTAAAAAAAATTTTAAAAACGAATCTTCTGGATATAACTGTCGAAGAGCAACGAAATAACGTCGAATGCAGGAAAAATAGAAGCCGATGGATCGAGAGCCGCTCGTGGAAGAGGCCGATGGCATGTGTGCGCGGGAGAGCGAGAGAGCGCACGAGAGAGAAAGGTTGGATAGAATCAGCAGTCTGCGAGTAACAATGGGGGGTTCAATTGAAAAAATAATTTAATGTGTCCTTTTAATTAAACAGAGAGGGACAGGCGGGATGACGCGGGGGTGCCAACGAGGCGGTAGTGCGGCGCGGCGAGGCAAGGTGGAGTGCGGAGGATGGAGGCGAGGCTCGGATGGACGCGGAAATTTAAAACCTGATCAATTGATAGGACGGAATGAAAAAAAAAGTAGGGTTGAGGGGTTGCCACGGGGTGGTGAGGCGCGCGGAGTCCGGGGGGGCGTCCAGGCTGAGGGTGAGTGAGGTGGAGGCCGGAGCGGCGTCGGCGGGGCTCCAGAGAGCGCAGTGCACGAGGTTCGGGGGCGGGTAGATGGGATTGCCGAGCATTATTCTGAAACGCGAATTTGTTCATTTGTTTCTTCCCTCTGTATGCGCCGCGGCGTGTGTGCATCCTTTTATCGACTAAAATCCAGGCTTCCAATTACCGTGCAAATTATTTTTTTTCTTTCTTTTTTTTTTTTTTTTTTTTTTATTTCCGTGCGCGAACGGGCGTACGAACGAACGGGGGCGCCCGCGCACACCGTACGCAACTCAAAAGGAATTTAAAACCACTGACGAAACACGTCCTCGCTCGCGAAAAAAATACGTCGGCAGCGATGCTCGTGTTACCGCGCCAGTGGATTTCGAAAATAGTTGTCGCGCGCGAAGCCTCGCGGTGCGGACGACACGGCACGACACGACTCTACTCGACTCCAAGCGTGACGTTCACGTCTGCAACGAGACGAGTCATGCATTCGAACGGAAGCCAAACGCCTCATAGCAACGCTCCTCTGTATGTTAACGGATCCCATCGTGTATTGCAACTTCGGCTTGTCTGATAACCGCAGCGTGGCAATATTAGGCGCTATTGGCTGCGAAACATTTCGGATTAACTTTTTAATAAGTTACTCTTGAAATTATGTGGTTAACGTTACTTTCAACTTTGCTTGTATAGATTATTTTTTAGAATTTATAGTTTGGAACCCTTTGATTTTTTATTGTCTCAGTTTTTTTTTTAAGGATTTGACTGTTGAGAGGCGAACATCCACATTTAGACCTATTTCTTGGGATTTCTGCAGCTCCTATCACGTTTTAGGTACACTGAACTATGAATTGAGTGGAATCTGGGACCACAATCTCAGATGGCACCAAAAGGTCCAATAATAAGAATTTAGCACACTATCGAAGTTACCATTTTTATGCTTATAATGACTAAGACAGCTTTTGTTTTGTATGGTAATCTTAGCAATATTTTTATAAAAGATAGCTCATTTTTTTAGTGCTATATGTGGGCTACTCATGGACTTTAAATCAAAGGTTTTTTTGCCTAGATGCAATTATTGATTTGTCCTTCATTTAGACTGTACACGTATTTTCTAATGTTGGTGAAGCTTCGGCGACGGACGATAACATCCGTCGCCGAAGCTCCGTTAAAATTGTTGATTTGTGGCAAGCAAAACATTTTTTCGAAGAAATAATCTACCCGGTGTTGATTTGAATGGACCAATCATTTAACATTGTCATTCTGTTGCAATAATACAGACGCATTAATTTTTATCACGCGACACAGCTTAACATTTTACTGAAAGATAAAAACAACGCAAAAACTTGAAATAAAAAAATTCAATCCACATTCGATGAAATAAACAAGATCTTAACATTTTTTAATTGTTTTTGTATGTTTTAAAATGAACATTTACGAAAAATAAACTTTTCCGTTACAGTTTTGCATAATATAATTTCTACCGAAGAGCTTAAGATGTAATCTGTTTTTTCAACGCATTAAGTCCACTGCGCGTATCAAACCATTTTTCAGTAATATTCAGTCGACTTCGGTAATGATCAACATTCTTAAACTTTGAAAAGAGAGCGCGCCTAACTTAAAAAATATTCCAGTGCCTTTATAGAGTGAATTTCCGGAAACCCATTTCCGCCACTGTAGTAGGATCCATCCCATAAAGAAAAAGATGCATGCAAAAACTTTTTGACAACCCGTATCAACCACATTTACCCTCAATATACAAAGCAGAAGTTTGGAAATAACACCCTAGATGCAGTTCTAAAATTCTGCGAATCAACAAACCCGCGAACTTCAACCCTTTCCCGGAAGCATAAATATATTTTTCGCCAAGCTCCCGGCGTTCATTCCATGATGATGAAATTGGAAAAACTGATCCTCGAGCTCGTCGAAAACTCGTACATGGTTACTAGGTATCTGTTTGCGGTTTGTTTGCCCAATGTTTGCGCCCAGGCGCGAATACACTTGTATGAAAGCCGCGTCCGATGTGTACCATTCAATAAAGTCATCGAGTGATGCGAGCGGTGCATATGTATACATCCGTATATATATTTATATATATATTTATATACATGTGAGTGTACACACGCGGTGGCGTTGATATCCGGTGGCCACGTGGCACGCGAACGGTGCATCTTCATTGGAATAATATCGCTTTCCTCGATGGCGAGTCATCTATAGAGGTATACATAACAGCCGGAATCTCATCTGACGGAGTTGCCGAGCTACTGACCAACGGATATTATTACACGAGGAATAGAAGCGCATACGGATAAACCCGGGTGTAGGAGACGTAGACCGGACGATTCTCGATGGCCGACTCCTTCCATCGGGAGTTACTGCCGCGCTGTGTGTGAAGCAATATGAGACTTCTCAATCTAATATGGCTTGAGGCGGCGACGAAGCGTGAGCTCGCGCATCCGGGACCCTCTTCCGTCCCACTCGCCATCTCCATCTCTTGGGTCTTGGTCATCTTGAATATTGAGACGAATTCCATCCTAGTGGAAGATATGAGATTCGGATTGTCCTCAGTCGACGCTTGTCCCCGCGCAACCGGCTTTATGTCACGATCAATTCGCTTACTCTTCCACGTATAATTTTTCATTTGAAAAGTATCATCGATGAAGGGAAATATAAATTTCATATAGAAGGAAAAAATTCTGAAAGTCATTGAAGATTGTGGGAGATTTGCATCTGCGAAAACGTAGCGCGAATCCAAATCAAAAGGCGACAGTTTAAGGTGAAGAGCATATATTCCCGTGAAGAAAGTTATTCCATCGTACATGGAAAAAGTAGTTGAAACAACCAAGCGCTTGGTTGTATACGCTCCAGCCGATTTACTGGTTAGACCAATGAAATTGTTGGTTATGCCAACCAATTTATTGATTGTATTACAATGAGCTTGATGGCACTGACCAATAGTGTAGTGAAAGATATAAGATTCGGATTGTTCTCAGTCGACGCTTGTCCCCGCGCAACCGGCTTTATGTCACGATCAATTCGCTTACTCCTCCACGTATAATTTTTCATTTGAAAAGTATCATCGATGAAGGGAAATATAAATTTCATATAGAAGGAAAAAATTCTGAAAGTCATTGAAGATTGTGGGAGATTTGCATCTGCGAAAAAGTAGCGCGAATCCAAATCAAAATGCGATGGTTTAAGGTGAAGAGCACATATTCCCGTGAAGAAAGTTATTCCATCGTACATGGAAAAAAAGGCTTAGTTGAAACAACCAAGCGCTTGGTTGTATATTAGGTTTTTCTCTAAAAAAAAAGACATTCATGTTCCTTAACTTGACGGCCTCAACCTGAACCTGAAACCCTATTTTTTCTTGCGCGTGCGAGTTCATTAGTATTTGGACAGGTTTGTATTTAGGACAACTGATTGATCTTAGGGTCAGTTCTTGGATGAGTGGCCACCTGACCCACTCTACCAGTAGTTAGTTGGGTGACCGTCGAGATTATAGCGGCAATCTTGAAATAAATGACCGGTTAATTCACGCCAATGGTCAATACTTAGATGGTCGATCGATTTGCTGACACTGGCAATACTTAGATGGGTGATCGCCTGGCAGTCTACATTGTTTCAGTTTCACGGTCATAGTAATTCCCAAAAACTCGACAAACCATCACCTGCCATTCCATAATCTTCCAAATTTCCCTTAACATTACTAAAAATCATAAACTCAAAGCCATAAGTTATTATCCAAAAGAACAAAAAGTTTCCCGTTCGAATTTTCCGACCGGAATTTGATAATCACACTGAATGAATAACGAATCACGTAATTATCAGGATCCAAACATCAAAATATTAATCTCCACGTCAAGTTGAAGTTATTTGTTGTGCGATATTCAAATGACATGACTACTTAGAGTCGTTTAAAAAAATTCTACTTGTAATTAGAGAACATCGTTGAGGCTCGAGGTCACAATTGGTTGTTCGATCCATATCGAGGCCTCGTAGCGCAGCCGGATGTCCTGGTACGCACGTCGAAAAGTAAGCTCTTGTAGATTAGACGGTAACTACGGTTAATTATAGTGGGTCACGTTGTAGAGTTACGTGGAAAGACAAGTTATATCGGCACCTCGTGCGTGGACACGGGGGTGGCGCATTCCCTCCGACTGTGATCCACTATTAGCAACTCTAAAGCTACGGGTAGCGGTAGTTGAGCCAACCAGTGAAGCAGCAGCGGTAGCAGCAGCACCAGCAGGCTGATTGCAACCATCGCGTCGATTGGAAAGGTAATCAACTAAGTAACGTTAACTAGGCGTACCTTTGCTCGTTATCCGACACCGGGAAAACTGAAACTGACGTCCAGCACGTCCATAAAGAGGTCGAAGTGCATTGCCAGATGTCATACAGCACCTCGTTCTCCTTCCTTTTTCTCGCACGTGTCCGACTGAAACACATACATTTTCACCGTCACATCTACTAATTCCTCGCGCTTTTGCGCCTCGATATTTTCACGCCTTGTCGAATCGATATTACCGCGAACAAAAATTGTCAAGATCGGCGTCTCGTCACAATGTAACACGTCGGATCTCGTCGGATGGACGGGCACGTCATATTTTTATTCCAAGTGGATTACACATAGTGTACGTGTACAGAGTTTGTCCATCGGAAGAGACGATATTTGACGAGAGAATTCCAAGTTGATGTTCATACGCTTGATGTGAACGGTGGAATTTTTATGTGTTACAAGCGTGTGACATCGGTGCACTCGGTTTGCCATGTTTTTATAGCCGACGGTACAGCACGACTCAAAGCATAATCGATAATTCATTTGTTGCGTCAATTAAAAATGTAATTTGAAAATATATTAAAGGGGTTGAAGGCTCGCATCGGTAGCTCGACTCGCGATCGCGAGTGAATGAGATAGAGGGAGAGAAAGTGAGGGGAGAGAGAGAGAGAGAGAGAGTTAGCAATAGCAGAGGATGTAGGGAAGAGGCGGAAGGCAGCGCGAATGCAAATGAATTATTAAAAAATTTAATCAATCGAATCGCTAGTGCCCTTACTCCTCCAGTCTACCAAGTAATGATTATTCATGCTGGAATGGCTTAGCGTGAGCGAATATTTATAATTTGTTTATTTAAATTGCGACGAAGAAGAGTTCAGTACGATGACGACGGCAATAGGAACGTGGATGACAACAAGAGTGTCTCCTCGTTCACCATGTTCTCGCCAAATTGCATTTGTACGTTTACCTTTTCCTATCAAACAGCGTACTCTTTAATAAAAATAACGAAACTACCGCCCAACGTCTAACAATCGGTACTCTGTCATCGCAAGAACTCGAGTTTTACTTCCAATGATCGGTGCTTAGCTTGAGTTGAAAGGATTGATAAGCGGAAAGATTATTTATTATGAAATCAATGCTGCAGAGTTAAGAGAGATTAGTTAGAGCAACTCCTATTGTTGTGCCTGAAAGGGTTACGCTGTTAAATCCTTACTAAAATTATAATAATATTCAATGGAAACAATATGTGTCTGTCATTATTTTATTATTTAACTGGTTTGTCCTTCTGCACTTTTAATAAGATATTTTATCTATCTCTACAAGATGGTAATTCAAATTATGACGAAAAACATATATACACCCTTTTATATGACAAAATTAAAAAAAAAAAGGATTGGAAAATAGATGCTTCAAGTGAGAAAAGTCATCAGATAATCTAGGCTAAAATTAAAAACTTGATAACCGGTAATCATACGTTTTTTTTGTCATGGTCAGTTTAAGGCTGATTATAAATCCACGAAGACCTACTTTTAAATCTCGATTGATAATCACAGCTCGCCGAGAGGAAAAATTTCATTGACGCCAAAGAAATGGTCCGGTTGATTTTGTTGTCATTGATTTTAACGAACTATTACTTCGATTTTAATGTAATAGTACACTTAAATTCGAAAGAGAACATTGCCTGTGAAGAAATATTTACTTAGTGAGCATGTAATAAAGAAACAGTTTCATTTCAAAATAATCATTTGAAGAAAACATCTTCTTGATTTGTTAAACAGACATACTTGATACTAGCAAGTGCTGGGAATTTCATTGTTGAATGTGAAGCACTTATAGAGTTATCTCTCTCTCTCACACCTAACCTCACTTTTTTGTTTTCCTGTTCTCCCGAACAAACGGCTTTGAGTTTCAAAAAGCCCGTACTTTAGCCCATTTCTTCCGTACTTGAGCACATTACCTCCAAACTTAAGCATTGTCTGCCGAGTAGCTTCGGAAAAAATTGGTCTTAAAATTCTGAGGTGGCAGGGCAGGTGGCGCTGCCGCTTTAATTAAATCAATGAAAAGAACAGAAATGATTTCTTCGATTCAATTTCACTACTTTTCATTGAGTTTGAGACAATTCAATAAACAGATAGTATTATAGAAACTCCAGAATTTCTTTTTACTAGCGAAGATTGCTGAGAATTAATAAATCTCTTCTGTCGATGGTTAGTTACCGCCTGATAATTCTTGAAATTAAAAAAAATCGTCATTCTAGACCAGCGTCGTGACAATGTGAAATTTTAGTATATTTACAGAATTCTGAAAGATTCTGGGTATAGTGTTCAATATACCAATATTCTAATGTAATATCGATGAATCGCATCATTTAAATGTTGACCGCTATGCTGGCAAACGTAAAATTCAAAGTATCTTGATAGATATTTTTGTATGCGGTGGTATCACTCGTTGGTCTGGAAGACTCCAGACTGGATCTTGAAGGGAACAGACGAAAAGTATGTAGGTATATACTATATGGTATATGTGCGGCGTTGAGAAAACCTAATCGTATTCATGGAGGAATATATGCATGTACATGCGCGTAAACCCGTTCTACTTTCATGCTGGCTCAAGTTACGAAAGAAGACCGGGGCTAGTTGGATCGACGGTGTTTTGCGATCTTTAGCATTATTTGCAATACGTATATGGTACAGAAAAAAGTCTAAGATGCTTTATGATTTTTTTTTAAATAGTATTATGGAAATACGGGCCCGCGTTACCCAAAAAAGGCACGGCCAAAAAAATTCTGCAAATGATACCCCACGTAAAAAAACTTTAACATTCTAACCTCGTCAATTCCATACCAAGAATTATCATTCCGCAGTTTTGCAACAACATGAATAGCACGAAAACGGTGTGAAAAAAAGCCTGGGGCGAATTGGTGCAATTCGCCCCGGGCTCGTCTCTCTCCATTGAACTTGCTACCAGAGGGCGTGATGTCAGCACACCGAACCCTTCATATTTTTCCGAAACTCCTGCTCTTCCTGAACACGTGCGTGTGTACATAAGCTGCAAGAGGGGTTTGCAGCACATATGTACGAATACACATGTATGCTAAGTTATGTACGTATATGAATGCATTCAGCGCGGGTGGATACAAGGATGAAGATTTCGCGTGACCCATGAAGACCGACAAGTCCAAGGGAGTAAGTATTATGTTGATGATGTCAGCATGCAAGATGAGCTGCTTGAAGTAAAAGGAAAATGTACGAGGTGCGAAGGAAGACGCGTTGGAATATTGCCATGGAGAGAGAAAGCGTGTCCGGTAGCGCAGCTGGGCATTACTGAAACATTCTTTGCCTCTCAAACTGGCGACGCAGCCGACCACTCCAAAGACACTTGGCCATCAACCTGCTGCGAATTCCCTTGCAAATTGCAACCTCGTAAAATGGGGCCCTTCCCTTGGGGCGTTAGCGGAGGCGTCGCTCTGCTCGCTATCATCGCACCGCTTCGCCAACGGATGACCGCGAGTTGTTGACGCGTCTTCCTGGAAATTCTACGATCGGCACTGCGGTTACGCTCCAATAAATACTTTAACGGTCATTCCGCGGGAAAATGATTATATCGAATCGTGATCATATGTAGAGATTTATGTTTTCGTAATGTTACATTTTTTTAAGTATGTAATGTTATTTATTTACATAGTAATAACACATTTTTTATTTTATGATGGATGTTAATTTATTTTTTCTCAATTGTAATACTCCATTCAACGAATGAAATATGTCTTTCTTATTCAACCATCCGGATTTAAAAAATTCAAAATCAAATTGTGACATGAAGATAAAGAAAAAATAGTAAATATTGAGATCCCATTATCGCATGGTGCTCGAAAATCATATTTTATTATCATAGAATCAAAGTGAACTTTTTCAGATTTTTGAAAACGGCGTTTTTGAAATTGGTTTTTTCGAGGATTTAAAAATGTTACTGGTGGTAAAAAGATTTCAAAAAAATTCCGGGGCCTTTATGTGTCGGTAATACATCATATTAAAAAATGAATAATATCGATGAAGGTGAGGGTCGAATGGCTGCTAATTTGACGCGGAATGCCCCATATATATATAATGTTTAAAAGTAAAATTTCATATTGCAGTTGTTTGCAAACATATCCTGGAGCAATAGTCTCTTCCCCCACTTTTATCTAATACAAAATAGATTATAATTTAGGTAGTTAGAAAAAAATCACAGTATACAAAATCATTAGAAATATCGGATATCTTATCCCTTATCCTTTGTTTCTACAGATATTTTGTCGGATCTCCTCAACTCAGCTTATATAGGGTGAACAAGCTAGTGGATGGACGAGGATCAGTGAATGGAAACTGTCTAAAAGAGCACGTGCGTAAAAAGTGTTTATTCACCAGGTTTTTTCGTCAGCTTAACTGTCCATTCACTGGTCGGTTTACTCTATATAAAGTCGGAAGTATTTAAGAAAAGACTCACGAAATTGACTGGTCCATGTTAGAAATCATCATATCGAAGTGATCTCGAAGTCGCTTTGAAATTCTCTGGGATTTTTTCTCTCAATCTTTATTGAAAAAGGCACATTTTAACTGTATATTGTATACATTTTTTTTTACACGGGAGTCAATACTTTATAAATAATTGCAAAGATATTTTCATATTCCCTTTTTGCTTCATTGTAGAGAAATCTTTAATTTTATAAAAAATGTATTTTCTTATTTTTTCAGTCGGAATGTTCATGAAGTAAGACTTAGGAATATAGAGGAGCTTACGACTATAGACAATAATAATGATATTTTTTTAGCACAAGGAGCATAATAATTTACAGAACCACAATTTTCATTCAACCACGGTTTTTCATTAAAATCATTACCTTTCAGTTTTCCATTCTGGCGCTGAAACTTCCACTCCCAGTGAAATGATTTTTGTTTATTTTTATATCCTCGATGGTTCCAGATCTATGCACGTAATGGAATCTATATTTTCATCAAAAATTTGATATTCTTGCCAGTGTTTTTTATTTCCATAATTCCTTATTTTGCTTCGGAGTTTTTTTCCAAGGATATTTTTGGCTCAAATTTAACACCTCATTAAAATGATTTTGTTTTTTCACATCCCCAATTAGTTCGATACAAAAAACGAAATTCATACTTTCAGCGGAAATTTGATATTTCTGCCACGTTTTGAATTTCCATTGTTTGTTATTTACGCTTGATGGTTTTTCGATTAATTTTTTTATTTTTATTTTGCAAATCCGCAAAATAAATTCTTTTTGATGGAAGACGCTTCACGATTGGAAGAACACGAAGATAACGTGCAATATCTTACCCCATTTTCATTATATATCATCAGTTTTCTCTTGGTGTGAGTTTTTTTTTCCTCAAGTACCATTTCGACACCTCTTAAACATTTTACCCGTGAGAAGCAAACGTGACACTCAATGCTTCTCGTGGCAGATCGCAAGTTGCATACATACGCACGGAGTACGTACATACGCGTGTCGCACGTGTTGCTCAAAGCGAATGAAAAAGCCTGTCTCTCTCTCTGTCTCTCGTGTGGCCAGTGCGCGGTGCACTTCTGTCAAAATACCTCGAGCTCTGCAGCACGCGGCATTCGAGTTTTTGCCTCTCGTCGTCGTTCTCCCGAACGCTCATCACCAAGCTCACTCTCTGGATCCGCATTACGTTAGAGTTAAATATTATTTTTAGCGAAAAACATTTATTTCGCAATGAAAAAAATGGAGGTGTCTCGTCAAACAAAGTACCTAGCACAGCGAATGTGCAATACTGTGTTTCAGTACAGAAAGAGAGAGAGAAATATATGTTGCTAGTATATTCGACTCTGAAATCCGCAGGTACATCAGCCTAGAATTTTTTGTGTTGTACGATTTTTCACCCCTTTCAATTTTTACACTTACCGCCCAAGCGTTGACCGCGAGGTCAACTCATACCATTTGAGGCTTACCTTGGAAACCTCGGATATACATTGTAAGAAAAATCTACTTGAAATTTATTGTGCTTTTACTGAGAGTTTTTATTATTCATAAACTAGTATATGAAATTTAGTGTACAAGTGTAATGTAAGATTAATGTATGGTACAGCATATTCAATACTTTACATGAATTCTATACCATAATTGTTTATTAAATTTCCATTACGAGTTTATGAATAAAAACTTCCAATTCTTTCGAACAGTGTATGTGTGTAATATTCGGGTGACAATATTTGGAAAACCATTTTACTTAGTCTCACCACTGAATACCGTTTTTTGTACCCGGAAAATGATTTTTGCGAAAAGTGCCTCCTGTCAACGAATATTTAGAGGCCGCTCAGAGCAATACAATATGAACATTATTTTTCGGAAATCGTTTATGTTTTCAACACTTCTGATTGAACAATTATTATTTTTTAAATTATATACCTGGTGAGAACACTAACTAGACAAAGTATATTCAGTTATTTACTTCACTCAAAAGGTTAATTTATTTGAAACGAGAATAAACATTTGTTTATTTCATTTTTTTATCGGTTAAAGCGTTCACTATTTACAGACTATGAAAATAATAATTATATTTCTCAGGTAAGAGACATTGAAACTATGTACATATATATATACATATTTATTTTAATCGATAAACGACATTATAAATACAATCGGCGACATTTAAATATTTCTTGATGGGGTAGAAATTTCGTGACATTTTTTTAGAGACATTTAAGCAAATATTATTACACCGATACAATGAACGAAAATTTCAAGAAATTAAAAAAAATTACTAATGCTTTTGGGTTTAGTATAATCATTTTTCGACGCTTTAGGGCTTTTGCTATTTCTATATATATATTAATTAATGATCTTTGATCATCTGTCCTATTTATACTTTTCCTGCATAGATTCCTAATGAAATTCCATGAGCATCGCGATAGCAAATGAATCTTTTCCTATATAGAAATTATTTTATTTTTTAAATTCATTTTTGTCACTGCAAAAGTATGTATTTCGTACTGAATATCGACCTTCTATACGAAATACGCGTCTTAATTTTTTTTTTTATTTGAACTTTGTCGTATATCAAAGGTCGCAATTGAGACACCTCTAAATATTATTTGTCAGCGAATTCTCTTGGTGCAGTCGATTGTCAGATTATTCCCTCGAGTATAAAACATGAAGACCCGAAAAAGTGCTATAATAAGCATCGACCCGAGCAATAACGACTTTTTCTCAATTCCTGCTTTTTACTGCTTATTATCGTACTTTTGTTCGGTCTTAATGACTCAAACTCGAGCGGCAGGCCTAACAAGCAACCGTGCAAAAAGACTTCGCCGTCAAATAACATTCAAATGTGTTTCAATTGTATATTTGTGTCTCTAAATAAATAAAAAAAAACCAAATAAAAAAAATCGACTCGTATTCTCTATAGAAGGTGGATATTAAGATCAGAATACATACCATTTCAGTAAAAAAAAAAAAATGAAATAAACAAATTAAAAGAATTTTCATATCACACCCAAATGTAGCATGCAGACCCAAATGTAGTTGCGTCGTTTCCTCAACAAATTCGTCAAGCTCTACCGAAATTTGTATTTCCAAAAAGGAGAGAAAAAGAGAGAGAGTAAGAGAGAGATATTTCCGTCGGGCTATTTCTCCCCAGGCCTCCCTTATTCGTTCACTATCTATCGTCGACTGTACATCGAGCACGTTGATGGAGTTGATCCAGCGGAAATGCGGAGGGTGGCTGGAGGTTTTTAAAAATTCGTGATTTTTAAATTTGCGTTGGCAAACAGCCCTCGGTTGGAACGGGCCAGGCTTCGAATTCAGCTCCTCTTGTCGGTAGCGCACACAGCGTATTCGTCTGCCGCCGCCGCCGCCGCCGCCTGCCGATCGCCGGGCTCTTTTAGCTCTCCGCACACTCTACATCCCGACAGCGCCCAATGAATGACAAAATATAAGCTCCAAGCTTGGATTCAATCAGCAATGGCGACGCCACGTGCTTGGGCTACCGACCGTTCAACCCTCCCCCGTTCGTTCCATTGCCGTTCGATTTTTCCAAACCGTTCGCTAACCATTGACGATGCCATAGTCGAGGACCCGAGGCCGGCAACTCGATGCCCTGATAAATAATCATAAGTTTCGGGTGTGCGATTCTTTTTCCACTTGTTTTTTCAACCACTTTGTCGCGGAATGGAATATCGAGGGCTCGAGATTTAACGTTCGCTAAAATCTTCTCGCTTCGGTGGAAAAGAGCGAGCCATAGTCCAAACAAGCTTCGACCAAAAGTGTCTGATGGTTAAATATTCCCGACCGGAATGAAAACGACCGGAATCCACGAAAAATGCCTGAGTCACATTTTCATTAAGAGAATACAACTACGATGTATATGCACAAATGAAATCAAATGAGCTTTTGAAAAATTATTTTTGTTGAACCGTTTTTTCTTTAAGCTATATGGATTTACAATTACCTTGCTATCACACATGCGAAATTAATTGATACGTAATACAAGTGTTTCTGTGAAAACAGAACTTCGGTGTAAATTCATATATTTTTTAATGTGGATGTACTTTTCGTATTCTCCAAATTAATACACTGTCAAAACGTAGGAAATTTATGCTATAGAAAATTTTATTCATCTGTATTCAAGATATTAAATGTGATGGACAATTGAAGTGAAATTAAAAATTATGGTATAAAATTTTCTAATCTTCACAGGATTTTGTAGAAAATACTGTAATTTTACATTTCACTCACACGTCGATATACTGGTTCTGTAAAAAAAACCCTTCTTTACCTGTAATGGTAAATTCTACTGAATATTCTTAACTTGATAATATTCTGTAATCAGGATCATACCGCATCTGTTTTTGCCCATCGATATTCCATTGATGTGTATCGAAGAAAATTTAAACTATAGGTACTTCAAAGCCTTCTATTTTATCTCTTTCAGGGATGTAAGAGGGATGAAAAATCCATACCCCTAAAGATTCCCTCAGTCGATTGTGTAAATAGGCCTGAAATTAAAGTTGCTCAACTGAGAAGTCTCGGGCACATTGATTGTGATGGCAAATAATGAAATTTATTTCAACGTTCAATTAAATCGGTGAAGGGAATTAAAAAAAAAAAATTGGTTCAAGATTATTGAATTATTGTAGAATGGCGACGTGCGGACTGGCGATTTGTTGGTTGAACCGCAGGGTGTATATGTACGGCTGCTGTACATCCCGTTTTAGCCGGCGATGCTGTCTGTGGTTGCAAACGCCGACGATATAACTAAAGTCGAGTCGAAATGGATTATTCTACCTGCATTGTACGCTTGTCGTACTCGGTACTCGCAATGAGTACTACCAAATGTCTCATCAATCTATCGATTAGAACCCAATCCTAAGGAATTTACGAGGACGAACTAGAACCGATTAGAACTTTGCACACTGCTTCCTGATTATTTTTCGCTTTTTACAAAGCTAGCATTTATGAGGAAGTATGTTAATCAATTTTGGCTTTCTCAAAGAAAGAGCTTTGTAAAAAGCAAAAAAAAAAAAATGAGGGAGTAATGTGCAAGTTTATAATTCGCACCCTTGTTTTAATTAGATAAATAAACATATTGTGAATACCATTTTTCCATTTTGTTATTATTAGGGCGTTTTTGAAAGTAAATGTGACAACGTATGTTTTTTTTAAATAATTCAATATTCCATAAAATCAACGATTTCATACCGTTCGACACTAAATTATATATTTATAAAGGCTAAATACTGTTTCATTTATATACAAAATTTAGGGTCGCTATCTCAAGTTTTGCAAACGTTACAATAGAATATCAGAGTAGAAACACTGTACACGCACACGCACACGCACGGATATTTTTTTTCTAAATCACTTTTCTCGACGTTTTTTATCATTCTGAGTATATCGATATGAAAATATTCAATAACATTTTTTTTAACAACAACAAATCATCTTCTTATGAGGAAGCAAAAAAGGGCTGCAAAATCCAATCTCGCATATTGCTTCCTTTTTATGAAAGCCAGCGCAAAAACGTTGATTTTTCGGAAAAAATTTAAAGTTTCGTTAAATCCGAACCATCTTACCGTATTCGTATAAATTTTATAAAAAATGATATCAAATATATCTCCAATTATGAATAACTATTTGACGAAGTCTTTGCCGATCTTGTCGAAATTCAATCCCAAACAACATTGAACGTATCTGCAGTTATGTAGAACAATTTACCTAAGTCATCGAACTTTTACAAAAGTCAAAGTGCTTACCCCTTTTTTCCGAAAATAAAAAATCACCTCGAATCGAAATGACTGCATATATTCAGTAAAAAATCGCATCATCCAAATTGGAATAACTGCTTCACTGGCGTGCTAAATTTCAGTCCGATCGCTCAAGCGGTTACCGAGCCAGAGGCATTTTCCAAGCCCACTACGCACACACGCATACACACATACGCACCTACATACGGTCATTTTTTCTCCCCACTTTTCTCGACGTTTGTGGCTATTTCGAATACGCAGACATGAAAATCTCGAAGAAAAAAATCATCAATTCAAATTCCTTCTCTATGAGGACGCAAAATTCACAGCCTTCATGATTTAGGGTCATTTTATTAACATCTGCTAAACGTTATTCTATAGCCACAAATAATCAAAATGATTTCCGGCCGCAAAAAAGTGATGCCGATTTTTCAAGAGTACGAACCGCCCCTTAAAATACGCGTGGAAAAAATACGAAAAATTGAGGAATTCATTTGGCACTGGCAGAGGACACCACAAGCGTTCACGTGGCTGCTTTATTTATATTCCAGGGAATGCTTTGAAAAGAGCGCAATACTTGGAGATTAACAGCGAAAAAAAAAAAAAATATCACACAGAATCGCCTATGAGCTGCTGCTCGCCGGAGAGAGATGCTAAAAAATGGAAAAAAGGGAAATATTATTAAAAGCCGCTGGGTGACCGCTATATTCGGGAACCGGTGGTGTGGTCCGGGGTGAGAGATAGGTAACACGTCCGGGTGGGTTACAGAGGTGGAGGAGAGCCACCCAACACACTGGTTATCTTCAGTGGACAGCCGTATACAAGCACTGACGTCTATAAACGTGCATGAAACTTCTCCTCACACTGACACTTTAGTAGCAAACTACGTGTATATTGCACGACACCGAATCCTATGTAGTTTGTGGAGGGATGTTTATTTTCATTTTTTATACAGGGATTTTTTTTTTTTTTTTTACATTTTATTATTACAAAAATCGTACGAAATGAGCGGTATAAAACGTTACGGTGGAATTGAGTCGTCAAGCTGGACGATAAACCTTTGTTGCCAGGCTTTTTTTCAGGCGATATAGCTTATTCTGTGTTAATGCTTGGGAGTTGAAAATAGTGAACGAATTAAATTTTTCGTACAACGGGAGGTACACTCCACGATTATGGGATAAAACTTGTGCGGTGGAAACAAAATATTCGGAGCTCGTAGTTGAGGGATTGTCACCGGAACAGTTTATCCGAAGACTGTTCATCCAACACCAGATGCTTTGACATATTAAAATTCGTTTAATGAGTAGCTACTCGTTAATTTCAGTCATTTAATTCACGCGAAAATTCGGGTTACAATAATTGAACCGGGTATCTACTTCAATGAAGTAATCTTCTCATAAGAAACCGATAAAAAATTTGTCTATGTGATACAGAAACTTTTTTTTTCATTGATTTTTACATTTCTCACGTGTTTTCTCCTCCAAATCGAATAATAGGTATTTCACGAAATCTCTGTATCTTGATTGGGATTTTCCTTCATTATTAGTGTTGCAGTTTTTGACCAGAAAAATTGTCGATAATTTGATTGTCGTGTCAAATCTGGCATAATAGAATATTGTTTCTATTTTGGAATAAAAATCAATATTTCGCTAAAATAACTGCGAGTCTTTAAAAATAGAGTAGCGTATGCGTCTTGCACTTGTTTTTTGCGCATGCGCAATAGGCAGTTGGTTTTTTTTATCTACAGATGTATTCAATTGAATCATCGAAAATTGGAAATTATTGTCCTTCTGTTTTTATCCTTATTTTTAGTCGGTCCATTTAATCGATCTCACGAGATAAAAAATGTCGGTATCGTAATGATGATCGCTACACTGGGTGAGTTGTTGAGAACGACGGAACAGTATTAAAAAATTGGGTGAATCTAAAAGAGGAAGTTGAAAAATAAAACCACTTTGAAGCTCTAAATTTTAGCAACGTTCACGTCGAAAGTCAAACACGTGTCAATCGCGCGATTCATTTCGACTTTTGGTCTTCAACTACGACCTCCAGTCGCTGATTTCACCCCGGAAAATACGTGTTTGAAACCTTTTTGACAGTAATTTGAATATAGTCGATTTAGAACGTTTATCATCGTAGAATTCGGACATCCGATTTTTGATTGAAAGAATCCATCTTAATTTCCCTTCCTTATCGATATAATCTTACGTCCGTGACAAAAGTGCGTGAGTCACACCTTTTACACAAATAATAGATATACTTTTTTAGATGAATTTAATTCGGATGCATCGTACTTAAATTGAATGAATTATCGGTCCAAACGGACATAACATGCCGAGTATCTGACGCTGTTTCAGTTGAAACGGATGAGTGGCTTTCAACTCTTAAGATCTCGGAACCTTTTTGACAGAAATTTGTTTATATTCGATTTAGAACGTTTATCATCGTAGAATTCGTACATCCGATTTTTGATCGGAAGAATCCATCTTGATTTTCCTTCCACATCGATATCATTTTGCGTCCGTGACAAAAGTGCATGAGTCACATCTTTTACAAAAATAGTTTTATTTTTTTAGACAAATTTAATTTGGATAAATCGTACTTAAGCTGGATGAATTACCGATCGAAACATACATAACATGCTAAGTATCTCGATGCTATTTGAGTTGAAACGGATGAGTGGCTTTAGCTCTTAAGATCTCGGAACCTTTTTGACAGTAATTTGTCTATAGTTGATTTAGAACGTTTTCCATCGTAGAATTCTCAGTTCCGATTCTTCATTGAAAGACTCCATTTTCATTTCATTCCCCATCGATATCGTTCTGCGTCCTTGAAAAAAATGTACGAGTCCCACCTTTTACACAAATAATAGTTATACTTTTTAAGACGAATTCAATTTGAAGTCATCGTACTTAAACTGGATGAATTATCGATTCAAGCGGACATAACATGCTGAGTATCTCGACGCTGTTTCAGTTGAAACGGTCGAGTGGCTTCAGCTCTTAAGATCTCGGAACTCTTATTACATTTTTCCACAGGTTAAAACTTGACGTTCGACACTTGAAAAGCAGTGGGCCTAATGCATCGCAGGCGTTATAAAACGAGCATAATTTAGTCATGAACGGCCACTTTGCACAAATAGCTTCGTGCATCACGAGCAAACCAAAGAAGTACAGCCAGCCTCCTTTGGGCGATCAACCGAGCTTGCGGGTGAGCGTGATAGGATAATAGTAATGTGCTTAATGGTAAATGGAGGCATTCAAGAGGTCCCGAGATTCAGATGGCACTCATAATGGTCGACTTGCTGTCGTATCACCCCTAATAAGTACAAGTGGCACAAAATAGCTGTAATCACTTCGGATCATGGATCGTATAAGATTAGCCCGGCGCTCGCGAGGCGAAGCCACGTTTGATTCAATGATACCGAACTCTCCAGGTATGAGCATGAAACACCGACGAAAGTTGTCTTGTCATATTTTATTCTGCTGCTTAGTTTTGATCATCGGCATGAAAGTCTACACGGAATGCACTATATGCAGGATATTGGAAGGATACACTCATATAAATCGTAATAGTATAGTCTATACACTTGCAATCGAATTTAATGTAAAATTATAATATATAATTGAAGTCCTTAAACAATGAAGCAGATTTAAAAAATTGAAGTTCTCTTACAATAAAATAAAAGCAGATTATTAAAATAAATTACGATAGTTATGCAATTTCTTGAATGAATAAAAGTAATGAGTTCAAAGTGACAAACGCATGAGCGGAAAAAAAAATTTGTGCTTTTTCTCAGAATCCTCGACACGCTGAAAAATACAGATAATGACAACCATAATGGGTAACAATGAGAATATATTTCCATATAGAAGTGTTAAAAAAATTTGCTTGAAATTTTATAGACAAATTCTGGAATTTTCTACGTATGAAGAATTTCAGGGTTTTCTGGCAAGGATAATTTTGCAGATGTCTCATAATTGTTATCTATAAGTAGTCATCGAAAATAAGACACACGATAAAGTATATACTCAAATCTGCAGCGGAAGACCAACGTGCCAACTTTTGTTTTACTAAATACGGATAAAATTAATTGTGATCACAAATGTGTATTAATATCCATTGGAATGAAATTTGAGCCTGAAAGATTAAATTGCTCGAGTATAGCTCAACTTGCGTAGCGGAAAAGCCAGACTGCATAAAAATATTGAAATAGCGCATAATTATCGGTTCATCGCATCGAGAGTTGATCATACAAGATATATTAATAAATGCATTTACACAAATTCAGTGGTCTTCCGATCGTTGTGAAACGCTAAATTTAACGTTATGGCAGCAACCCGCATATCGCATTTGCGGATATGAAGGTACACATGTATCGAGAAGCATAACTCACCGAACGCATGTTTACATTATCTGCTACGCTCAAATAACCATATTTACCTCATCCACCGTGACGGAACGACTGGTAGATTGTTATTTTGTCGTTCGATTTTTCTTTCTCAACCTTAGATTTAGCTGACATAGGATATGTAATTTTTGAAAGCTAATGCAACTTTCGTGTGTACGTAAGAAAAATGGAAATTTGGATGTGCTCATCAGTTAAAGTGAAATTGACAGTCGGATTGGACAGCGAGAAGTCGTATCTGTGAATTCGCAATCGGAAACGGACAGAAGTCACTTTTTTTTAAATCACAGTTGAAACGGATGTTTTCAGGGGTACAATATTCGACTTGGGAACAATGATTAATACGAACATTTGATATCTTGGAGGAAATAAGATTTTGGTCGGATTGGCCAACCAAAAGTTGGTTCTGTGAATTCAGCAAACGGAAAAGAACAAAAGTGTCTTTTTCCAAAATCACAGTAAAATTTTTTGGAATCTGTCTTTCCAGGGGTACAATATACGACTTGAGAACGTTGGTCAAGACGAAAATTTGATATCTGAAAAAAAAAAGTTTCGGTCGGTTTGACCGACCAGAAATTGGATCCGTGAATTCTGCAATCACAAACGGATAAACGTCACTTTTTCAAAGTTTGCTGTAAAAATATTTGAAATCAGTGTTTCCAAGGGTACAATATACGACTTGGAACCGATGGTGAAGAAAAAATTCGATGTCTTGGAGGTAAAAAGATTTCGGTCGGATTGGCTGATCAGAAGTCGAATCTGTGAATTCTGCAATAAAAAACGAACAAACGTCACTTCGTTCAAAATCACAGTAACAATGTTGGCATCAAATGTTTGAAGGGTTACAATTTACAACTTCACAACGATGATGAAGACGAAAATTCGATATCTTGAATAGAAAAAAAAAATTCATCAGGTTCTGTACATTCTTTAGGTTCATTAGGTTCTGCGATTTCCTAACGCGGAAAAAGCTTGACTGACCAACATGAGTTCGAATCTTTATCGTCCATCGTTTGATTGATCGTATGCATTGTGGATTAAAACCGCGCGGCATAATGTCATGTCCGTATTAATTTCGGTAATGGCGATGCTTGCAATTAATAATTTATCTAGCGCGTGGGCGAGAACGAAAACGTTGGGTGATCGTTGGGGTGCGTTTGTCACGAAGCGCCAATAGTAAGTGAACCCGTTCCGCGTTATGTACCCTCTATACCATTTCTGGAAACAATTCAACGCTTTTAGTTAACGAAACGTTCTGTATTTTCACGCTGTAACGCTTTTCCAAGGCTGTATATTTTAATTCACGGCTCACAAATCGAGCCGCCCGAGTATACCACTTTAGCACACCGAGCATTTGCTCCACACGCTGTTCTTTTGTACAATTTAACATGCTTCGCCCGCTCGCTGTACGTTGGTGCGATCGCATTACATTATTCTTGTGAATGTGCTCTCACCACAGAGACTTGCTCGATGCTTCTCACCATGAATACGGGCTCATTGTACCGTCAACAAATACGTTAAATCACAACGATTTAACAATCATTGTTAATAATATTTCATCTTTTGTGCTGTCTCCCTTCAGATTGAGACGAAAATATATTTGCCTCTCATGATTGTTCCATTAAAAGACGAGAAGAAATAAAAATAATAGTTTTCGTGACCTATTCTAGAAAATAGTTCGCCACGTATTACGAGATAAATAGTTTCTTTGATTTACGAAAATCTCCGCCGGTGGAATGATGTACTCATGTTTTGATACTATATTTTTCTTTGATGATTTCAAACACAATGAAAAGTAGTTGTACTAAATTAAGGAGGCGTTTGTTTATATGCCGTGGAATTCAAAGAAGTCGTCTTCGAGATATTGAAAGCAAATTGTTTTTCATTGATTTCAAAAAAGTTGTCTTCGAGACATTAAAATCAAATTGTTTTTCATTGATTTAAAAAAAGTCGTCTTCGAGACATTAAAATCAAATTATTTTTCATTGATTTCAAAGAAGTCGTCTTCGAGACATTAAAATCAAATTGTTCTTCATTGATTTCAAAAAAGTCGTCTTCGAGACATTAAAATCAAATTGTTTTTCATTGATTTAAAAAAAGTCGTTTTCGAGAAATTAAAATCAAATTGTCTTTCATTAATTAAAAAAAAAGTCGTCTTCGAGACATTAAAATCAAATTGTTTTTCATTGATTTCAAAGAAGTCGTCTTCGAGACATTAAAATCAAATTGTTTTTCATTGATTCCAAAGAAGTCGTCTTCGAGACATTAAAATCAAATTGTTTTTCATTGATTTCAAAGAAGTCGTCTTCGAGACATTAAAATCAAAAAGCTACAGATAAAATAACTCACGCTAAAGGAATAAAATTAAGGTAGAGGTTATTTTAGAAAAATGAATATGTGCGCCGTACTAAATATGGGGAAGTATTCATTGTGGATCACTTATTTAAAGAAACATTGATTCCCGGCTTTTCATTTTTGTCGGTTTTTTCCTATTAATGATTTTATTCGACTACCCATCGTTTATATACATATCAAGTGCATGCTTCTTTACAGGCAATGTAATATTCTCTTCGAAATTCAAATGCAACATATTTTAATTCAACATAGTTAAATAAAAAATAGAATTTTCCATTGTTTTATATATTTTACATTGTAACGACTACTTACACACTTCCGAGTGTAGTACTTCAACATATTCTTGTCATGGATAAACAACACTCTTGAAAGTGTGTGGAAAGTCATTACAACGTACAAGATAAGATACAACGCACTTAGCAATTTGCTTGAAAGTATGTAAAAAGCCATAACGATGTAAAAGATAGAAACCAACACACTTGGTTTTTACAATATAATTGGCGCTAATGCAACTATTTCCGTTATCGTCAGGAGCTATTTATCAGTTTTTAGAACGACTTTTTTCCTTCAGTTAAGTCGACTAGATAACTCAATTTAAAATTCATACTAGCAACAACGTGCTCGTATCGCTTATACTTCCTTCTTTTTATTTTCGATTTCTTGTGGCTAAACATAATATTTGCATGTTAATACAAATCGTTCTCTACTTCAGTATTTCCATATATTTTTTTTACAGGAAAAATAATTCATCTAATTTAACTATAAAATCACAGCCATTCCAAACGCACATGATACGTAACTGTACAGCAATCGTCACAGTCTGAAGTTGGCTTTACGTTAGAACCAGCGACGACCAATAGAAATATTCAAAAACTGGCTTTGTCGATATCTCAACTTTCTATGTGCCCTGTCTTTTTCAATAGAGGATTACCTTGGCAGGTATTCTAGAAAACTTGAACTTAAGATCTTAATTTCTTTGAATCCCAATAAAAAGGAGAGCTTTGTCAAGTAGACTGGTACAATATACGACATGCGAGTAGGAGAAAAGAGAGAAAAAGAGAGGAAAGTCGAAATCCCTCTGGCTAAACTTCTGCTTGGTCACAGAGAAATAACTCCGGCTCCTCATCCCCATCGTCTCGGTGAACAATGAAGACGAGAGGGCCGTTCCAGCGCCTATAGCCACGCGCCCTACGGCGGTGTACGTAACATCTCGTCGTAGTACTGAAATTCTCGGTGTTGTCTATTTTTTTTCAACATGCACACAGTGTCTGTTGTGTATGAAAATTTACCGGACAATCATAGAAGAAACAAACGTGGCAATCCTCCATTCGAACCAGTTATCAATGGAATCAACAGTTTATCGGAGAAACGTATGTTATTCGAGTGGTGATGAATTCACACCAGAGCTGAATCATTCGACGGCCCATTCATGAACCACTTTAAAGGCAGACGCAGTATACACTCGATACACACGAGCTCGATGACTTTTCCATTAAATATTGCGGTATTTGCCGTCATCCCCTTTAAATCAAGCGTCGACGCTGTATACGCACACACGTGATCGCTTTCACGGCGGGCTTAATTGCTCGTGATTGAGCAACTGGCGTTGGTTAATGCGTTTCAACCGTCAATCTTATTAAGGACTACCGGAACTCGAATAAATCTAATTTAGCTGCTTAGTTGCCTTTTCAATATGGAAATTACATTTTATTATCGGTATACCATTTTTCATCGAACATTTTACACGCGCTACCAGAGATTCTTATTATATTCGCTAACACACGTCACCAATTAATAATTATCTATTTACACTAGTAGTTATTATGTTTATCAATTTTGAGATTTTTCATCCGTTTTTACCCCTTAGAAGTGCACAAATAACGTTTTTTTTTTTTTTTTTTTCTTTCTTTCTACTTTCTGGATTAATTTAAGGTGAGAAAGTGCGAAAATTGTGCGTGACTTATATAAAAGTTAATTTTGGAGGACATCTTCGCAAACTTGAGGAATATACTTCCTAGGTATGATTATAAACGATATTACATTTTTTATTATTTTATAAAACTTGATCTGAATGTTTTTCTTCTAATGCATAACATATGTTTATTATTACAGGTATTTTAAGTGAGGATATTTCAGGTAGTTTTGTAGAAAATCAATACGTTTTCTATGTGTACAAAGAGAATGCAATAATAGAAGATTTAGTAAACTAGAAATTTCTCAACACTCTTAGATGGTCGGGTACAATCTTATTAATATGTCATGATCATGTCCAATGCGACTTAAGATGCATGAGCTCATAGTCCACTTCTCTTTTCCACTTTCCAGTAATTCGAAATTTTTTCATTTTTCGGTGAAACATCTTTCAGAAAAATCTTAGACGGCAGGACCTTTTTCATCACTGCACAAATCTTGTACGACAGACCTTTTCCTATCACCGCACAAAATTTTGAAGCTAATCCTCGCAACCTCGATAAATGTATCTTCCAAATATTAAAAACAATGTTAAATTTCAATTTTAATTCAAGAACCCGGTCTACAGGAATTAGATCAATGGCTTAGTAGCAATAAAAACGTATGTAAAGCTCAGTTTTTCGAAAACTTGTATGTGAATGTATAAATGTACTTTAACTATAACCACTTATAAAAATTAATCCGCATAAAAAAATTAGTCCAATGCATAAAAGATGGTAATTATTTCCAATAGCTTAAGTTAGAATTTTTCAGGTACTATTGAATAAAATCAATGCGTATGCAATGTGTACAGACAGAATGCAATGATAGAAAAAATAAGTCTACTACAAATTTCTCAACACCCTTAAATGGTCGAGTACAATAATCTTATTGATATGCTTATGATAATGTACAACGCGTCCAAAGATGCATGAGCTCATAGTCCACTTCCCTTTTAAACTTTCCAGCAATGCGAAATTTTTTAATTTTTCAGTCAAAGTAATACATCGTGGTAGAAAGACCTTTCGGAAAAATCTCGGACGACAGACCCCTTCTCATCACTGCACTCCTGCTCTTCTTTTGCCGTCCCGGAGCCCCCTTGGTTTTATAACAATAGGACGAGGGCTCACGTGTGCGAGAAATCAAGTGTTCTCACACAGCGACGAAGACAGGGGGTTGGCTGGTTGGTTGGTTGGCTGGCTGGCTGGCTTGCGCGCTCGGCCCACTAGAGAAGGGCGCATGCATAATACAATGACCCTGCTAAGTACTATTTTAAAACAATGCTGAAATTGCTTTAGGGGATAAAAATGAACGAGGTAGCTAGGTGTATTTTTGTCCTCCATTTCTTTGACGTCATATACATGTACAGAGTATCGCACTGCATGTACTGTGTGTGTATATATAAAAAAAAAAAAAAATATATATATATATATACACACACTTTTATATATAAATCTGTATATGTGTGTATATACACGATATATACTCGCTGGGGGTAGTTATACCCCCTGGTCTCTTCCACCCTTCCTCACTGCACTGGGCACCGCTTCACGGGGACGCGTCGTAACCCCGTACACCTGCACTACAAAGCTTAAGCCTTTGAGTCGCAGTCTCACCGGTACACAATAAGGCGAACGACTTCTGTTTCCGCACTCATTTTTTTTTCCTCCTTGCCCTTTCCTCTCCCTCTTCTCTCTTGCCTCGTCTCCTCTCCTTTCACTCTCCCTGTACTTTTTTCCCTCATGTTTTTCACCAACTGCTGGTCGTGCTGGACAACGAAGCATGCTCTTCGCTCGTAGCTATATACTGTATGTATATAATACGCTTTAAGCGTAGCTCCTTCATTTCACCCTCCTGACTTCTATAATATGCATTTCCCTCCGAGGTATGCGCTGGTCTCCAGCTCTCTCTACACCTGCAACTTGCCTCCAGCCGAAAAAACGTAAGAGACGGCAACAAAAATTCCGGTAAACTCAACGTTCGTTCCAGTTTCTTTCGAGCCTCTGTACTTTTGTGAAATGGCGGATGGACGAGGCACGAGGTAATTGGGCATCAGGATATGCAGCTCGAGTATTGCTAGACTTGCAGGTTTTGTTATTAAAACGTCTTTGAATTTTTTTGGGGTCAGTGGTCTTCTGTTTTAGTTGCGTAACTTAATCTTTTTTAAATTGATCAATATACGTTTTTGAAATTTTTTTTTTGTTAAAGCTTGAAAGTTATTTATTTATTTATTATTTGTTGTTGAGGAAAATGGAGTGGGTCCAATATAAAGTATAATGAGCAAAGAACGTCAACAATTTACGATATCGTTGAATTCTCAGGGAAGAAAACTACGAAAAATGACCCGACATATTTATTCAAGTTTAAAGTTTGTTACAGTTTTACAGCACAAGGTAATTGGGCATCAGGATATGCAGCTCGAGTATTGCTAGACTTGCAGGTTTTGTTATTAAAACGTCTTTGAATTTTTTTAGGGTCAGTGGTCTTCTGTTTTAGTTGCGTAACTTAATCTTTCTTAAATTGATCAATATACGTTTTTAAGAAAATTGTTTTGTTAAAGCTTGAAAGTTATTTATTCATTTATTTATTATTTGTTGTTGAGGAAAATGGAGTCGGTCCAATATCAAGTATAATGAGCAAAGAACGTCAACAATTTACGATATCGTTGAATTCTCAGGGGAGAAAACTACGAAAAATGACCCGACATATTTATTCAAGTTTACAGTTTTTTTTCACATGACGATATGCAGCTCAAGTATTACTAATTTTTCCTATTTCTTTCCTAAACCGTGTTTGAATTTTCATACCATCGGTGTACTTCTGTTATACATACTTGCTTAGGTTACGTTTGCCAAAATTGGTCAATATACACTCTCTTAGGCATAGTTTTGTCAGAGCTGTTAATTTAATTTATTTATTACGTTCTTAATACTCAATACTCAAAATAATATTTTATATGATTTAAGTTTTTTTTGCATGTTATACTTAAATATTCGATTTGATACTTTTTAAATACTTAATACGTTGAAATTAAATTCAATACTAAATATTTATGTAATACGTTATTTAATACATAATACTTGAAAGTTTCGTTCAATACTTTATTAATACTTAATATTTAAAAATTTCATTGAATACTTTTGTAATACTTAATACTCAGAAAATACAATTTTTTTTCATTTGCGTGTTAGAGTCTCTAAGAGTCGTTTTTAAAAAAAGGCGAACTCGATAAACGAAAGTTACATTCCAGTTTAACAAGACACAGTGTATCAATAATATCATTATTTTCATTACACAAAAGGAAAACATGGTTCGAGGGTAAGGGGGAAAGTTGTAAAAAGGGTTGTTTCCATAGTGAACCTGCTGTTAACCGAGCTAACGCAATTTTTTAACTTCATTACCTTTTACGCTTAAGAGGGTTGCAGGATCGCACTTTCCAGAGAGATTGAAATTTCGGAACGTTTTATCAGCCATCTACCTGCCCTCCTGGTTTGTCGCTGCCGCGCTTGCGGAGTCGAGGGTGAAACAGCTACTGTAGCTGCCTATTCGATGTAGATACGTGCTAATAATTCAGTTGATATACAGAGGGTCGATGGTGGGCAAGGGTAATTACAAATTTGTTCCTTTACATCGTACGCGAGGACTAATAGTCAAATATAAATACAAACATTAACTTTGTCACCTTCTACAAATATCATTGAAAAAACATTGGATTATCGTTAAAGTTGATGGTCCTTAAATAGTACCTGATGGTCTTCGAATAAATAAATATCATTTTCTTGTTTATATTTTACTCGACATATAAAAAAGATGTATTTAAAAACATTTCTTGAAAAAAAACCATTCAAAATTGATCGAGTAGGTAATCTGTCATAAATATGTTTAATTACCTAGTATTTTCACAGAATTTTTCGACTAATGCGGTACGAGAAAATTTTTATTTTTCTCGTTTTACTAAAACGGTCCATTTTACACGGTCATGATGGAAGATCTCGAAATGTTAAACAAATTCTTCGCTGTTAATAATTTATTGAAAAGTAGTGTCATGAATAGTAATACAATCTATGACCGAAAGTCATTGCAGTCCGCGTGAGAATAATTGTGATGTGTCAAGATGAAATATCTTTGAAATATATGCGACGGAGAAATAAATATTTGCATATTTCAATTTGATAGCATTCTTCAGTGAAGAGAGTTCAATTTTATTAATCAAATGCGGCCCAGCAGCACAACCCAAATTATTTTAAAAAATATCAAATCGAAAAGAAATATTGGTGAAGATAAACGGAGCAAAAAAAATTCCGCTCATAAAATATTTCACACCTTGTGATTGCCTGGTAATAATTTTTATTAGGATGAATATTCATATATATCAACTAAATTTTATGTTGATTTAACAAATCTTTCTTTTGAGTGCAATTTGACAGGATTATTTTTACGCGGGAAATTTAAATGAGAAAGATACCGAACGTTGGTTCCGAATATGGTAACGACGAGGAAATAAAGTTCTGGTTTGCTTCATAGCATAGTAGTCGCCCTAGTGGTAGTGGCAATCGAGCCAGAACGCTGCAGGGCAAGTATATACCATAAGTAGCAGCTACTAGTAGCAGCAGCGAGTGCTACACGGTCACTCGGTCGCCGGTTTACAATTTTCGCCGTGCCCTACTACCGCTATAGGCATAATGTTGATAATCGTTCACGCGTGAAACCAATAATCGGGTTGGATGGGCTTTAGGAGTATAGACTAAAAGGGTGAGTCGGCATAGCTAATACGCTCGTTAATAAGAGCCCTATTCCACGGGTTTAAGCTTCTTCGCTACTGTATAGACGACCAACCGGCAGCTATGTAATTTGTAACCACATTTAACCGTATTTCGCTGGAATGTATGAAAATAACGCACGTATATTGTCTCGAAAATTCCATGGAGAAAGCGTAATAAGTGGATTCCCCGCGATCTTTACTTGCTTTGTTCGATTTCTAAATTGGCAATAAAAAAAGTAGTAGTAAGTAGGATAATTCTATTGAATAGTTTTAGAAATATGGTAAAAAATATTGAATCCAATTGGACTCGCACTCTTCTTGGAAAAATAAATGTCATGAATGTAATATTGTAAATTTTCGACGGGCTATACATGTTTTTTTAACTCATTTTCGATTCGTTCTTATTGTTTGGAATATCTTGTTAAACGAAGAGAAAACTCCAAGTAGCATTACGATATATTGTTAACTTTTCAAATCTATCTTGGTTAAAGTTCAAATTTTCAGTGAAAATAGCGAAAAATATTTGATTTTTTTAATTTATTTGTAATATGCTCCATGGATGAATTTTGCGCACAGTTCAATGTGAATTCGCAAAAATTTTAGTTGATAAATAAAAAGTTTAAATTATTAGTCGATGCAACTATTTTCATAGTTGCAGCAACTATCTTGAACAGTTATTGTAACTATTTGATAGTCGTGGAAGCTATAAAAAATGGTTTTATGGATTAAAAATGAATAGTTGTCACTTCATGGTTACTTATACGATAATTTTCTTTCAGTGTACAGTCAGCCGGAAATCTCGTCTCTCGAACCGTTGCAAATTTTTGTATCGGCAAAGCGCGCAAGCTTCAGTAAATAATAAAAACATAGAAACCTCCTAAAATAATGATTTTGGGTGGGGTCAAAATAGCGAATGATCAAAGTAGCGAATGATCAAAATATCGGAATGACCAAAATAGCGAATGGTCAAAATATCAAATTTCAAAATAAGGAACGTCTGAATCTTAAATAGCCATCATTATGTAATTCGCCATTTCAGTCATTCGCTACTCTGATTGCATTTTGATAAGAAGGAGGTAAAAATAGGAAATGGCAAAAATAGCCATTTTAATTTCATAATGTTGGCAATTCTATATTTAGACGTTCTTTATTTATACATTCGCTCTTTCAGCCATTCGCCATTTTGGTCATTCGCTATTTTAATCCTCACCAATGATTTCCATGGTTTCAAGTGAAACGTAATCCTTCCGATAAGTTTGTTTGTCGACGGAAATGATTTTGACATTAGCACTTGGGTGCATTATAGTCCGAGCTTAGATGAAAGATCCCAGCACGTAATCTATAACGAGTAAGACCGTGAGAGACAGTGCCTACTTATACAACGCTTACAGAAAGATAGAAGAGGAGGAGGAGAAGGAGAAGGCCGCAGCTCCATCCGCGATTACAGGCAGCAGGTTGGCTGCCGTTCGTAGCCCGCAGCCTGTAGTCACGTAATTAGGTGATTAAAATTAGATCTCGCATCGGCCAGAAACTCAATTAGCAATTAAACGTGGCATTTTCTCTAATTACGATACGTTCTCACTAATTACAGTAGATGCCCTCTCTAGCTCGACTTGCCCGCGCGCAAACTCTAGGGCCAACGAGCTCTGTTCTTAATATTCGCATCTCACTCCCTCTTTCCGTGTCGAACCGTACTAGTGCTATACTCGGTGAAACGAACCGGATCTCACTCACCCCGGTGTACACGTCGTCCTATCGAAAATATCGACTCCAATTGTACCGCCGAACCACCGCCAACTTGTACACGTATACTCGTTCATCGAATTAGGTACGAGGAGAGAAATGCGTTTCAACCAAGTCCCCGGACACCGAGTTTCCATTCAGCGTCTGATCAAACTATTCGTTTCACGGGTCAAAAAAGGTATATGAACGAAAAAATTGATCAATTTGAAAAAATGGAATAAAATATTACTTGCGCAAGGAAAGTTTGCAATCGCAAACTTTAGACCCTTGTTGCACAATATAATATTCCTTACTGCTCGCGGGTATGTAGAAATACTTTGTAGACCAGGGTCACAATAGTATAAAGAAAAATATTTTATCACTATTGCCCAATCCGTTCATCGAATTAGGTACGAGGAGAGAAATGCGTTTCGACCAAGTCCCCGGACACCGAGTTTCCATTCAGCGTCTGATCAAACTATTCGTTTCACGGGTCAAAAAAGGTATATGAACGAAAAAATTGATCAATTTGAAAAAATGGAATAAAATATTACTTGCGCAAGGAAAGTTTGCAATCGCAAACTTTCGACCCTTGTTGCACAATATAATATTTCTTACTGCTCGCGGATATGTAGAAATACTTTGTAGACCAGGGTCACAATAGTGTAAAGAAAAATATTTTATTACTACTATTCGCGGCTCTTATGATCATCTCGGAAGATTGCCCAATCAGTTCATCGAATTAGGTACGAGGAGAGAAATGCGTTTCGACCAAGTCCCCGGACACCGAGTTTCCATTCAGCGTCTGATCAAACTATTCGTTTCACGGGTCAAAAAAGGTATATGAACGAAAAAATTGATCAATTCAAAAAAATGGAAAAAAATACTACTTGTGCAAGGAAAGTTTGCAATCGCAAACTTTCGACCCTTGTTGCACAATATAATATTCCTTACTGCTCGCGGATATATAGAAATACTTTGTAGACCAGGGTTACAATAGTATAAAGAAAAATATTTTATCACTACTATTCGCAGATGTTATGATCATCTTGGAAGATTGCCCAATCCGTTCATCGAATTAGGTACGAGGAGAGAAATGCGTTTCGACCAAGTCCCCGGACACCGAGTTTCCATTCAGCGTCTGATCAAACTATTCGTTTCACGGGTCAAAAAAGGTATATGAACGAAAAAATTGATCAATTCAAAAAAATGGAAAAAAATATTACTTGCGCAAGAAAAGTTTGCAATCGCAAACTTTCGACCCTTGTTGCACAATATAATATTCCTTACTGCTCGCGGATATATAGAAATACTTTGTAGACCAGGGTCACAATAGTATAAAGAAAAATATCTTATCACTACTATTCGCGGATGATATGATCATCTCGGAAGATTGCCCAATCAGTCTTCAAAGCAAACTCGATACGCTGGATATTTACTGGGAGTTGAATAACCTAGAAAGTCACACGAAACAAGACCCAAATTCTGGTTGCGTACGTTCAAATGCAATAGAAATCCTTGAAATATTGTGCAAAAGTATGTATATTTAGAAGTCCCAATTCGTTCCGAAACAGGATCTACGCCATTAGTGACCTTAATAATGAAACGTGCTCTCAAATATCTAGCGAAAATATTGGAAATGCCGGTATAAAGATTACCAAGAATCAGTTTTGACTATCTTGTAGCTCTTGATGGCACGAAAGAAAATGTAAGGAAATTTCAAACATCAGGAAATTTCTAATGTTGTTGTTGCGGCCGAATTATGAATGGGGAGGTTAGTTATCGGCTGTTGGCAGTCAAGAAGTATGACAATTCTTGTTCAAAAGTTCCGACTCTGGTCTGGGTCCTTTTCAGTAACTATATTGTAAACTTTAATTAAGGTGTCTGTTCATATCGTTATCGTAGTGTGATGCGTGTGAGTTCATTCCTTTTTAGTGGCCACCGGATTTTCTGGCCCATGTGATCGTTTTTTTAAGGTTATGTCCCATGTCTTATTTCAGAGAGAATTTGAATATATAACGTACGCATTACATGTATTAAGGATACTGCAGCAAATACTTGTTCAGCTTAGCACAATTTGGGTGATCTTGATATGTTATGTTTGCGTTTTGTGATGATAACATTTTATTCGAGTTTGTAAACCCACGAAATTAAAATGTGGTGAGGTTCCATAAAAAAAGGGAAAATGAAGTGATATATATTTTTTTGAGTTTCAAATTTTTATGTTACAGTCATTGATGTTGAAACGAACCTTGCGTAGCTTCCTGATAAGAGTGGATTTGTGAGATAATATTATCATCATCATCATGATTATCATCTAAAGAAGCAGTGTGCAAAGTGAGTTTTTTTTTCAATTTTTCAGAGCTAATAATAGTGCGGTGAATTTTGTGAGATATTCGTTCGATATTGTTATGTGCATGTCGGGACATCGAGAGCAGTAACGCAGATTATTTGAATCGTCATTGAGTTATTTCCTCATCCACCAACCGTGATGAATAATAATATTGAATTTTCCCACGGGCATATGTACAAGAGTCATTCTCGGACGTCACGATTAATGACCGCACATTGCATCGCACAATGGAATTTAATAGCTATATACATATGAGCGTGTCATAGTGTACACAAGGCACAATTAGACCACAGAAAGATTGCGCATAGCCACGTGTAGTTTTAATTGTGAAAAACATATTCCGATTGATCCTCGCACCGCGATTTCAAATTCTTACAAATATCCAGCTGAATTTTACCTTCTCATCATCTCATCATCATTCTCATTCCCATATTACGCTTCGAATCCTGTCGATGATCTGATCAGATTTCAGTCAGTCATCCGATCAGATATCAGTTGGTCATCGAATCAGATTCTAGTCTGTCATCGGATCGGATTTCAGTAGTTCATAGGTTTGAATTCCAGTCGGTCATCGCAATGGATTCCAGTCAGTCATCGCAATGGATTCCAGTCAGTCATCGCAATGGATTCCAGTCAGTCATGTGATTGAACTTCAGTCAGTCGACGCGATTCGATGACCAACATCATATGTCTAAAAGGCGATAATTTTCAGACATGAGATATAGTACTTTAAGCTGGATTCAGATCAGGATCGCAAACTGGAATCCGTTCGGATGGCTGACTGGATTCCCTTTCAATGTTTTTAATGTTGCGGATGGTATTTCCCGCACACCAAAAAAAATAGTCATCGTTCGACAAAGATAATCACTCAGAATAAAATTAGTTCCACACGAATCGGTTAATAGCGGCAAAACGATCTGGGATCTATTCAGAATCCAAGTAGGATCCCTCTTTGGATATTTTTACCAAATCTCGACGTTTGGGAATTCTGTTCATTATTTAGAACTAGGAACCGATCCGGAATCCGATTCAAATTCCAAACAGATATCCCGCCTAGAACGACACTAGGAAATCCTGATCTGTTATAAGGTTACACCGGTTGCGTAAACGGAAATCTATTCGAAATATTTTCAGATACCAAGTCGGGTAACCCATTTGGCGATTCACGGGAGGATCCCGATCAGGGCCTAGTCTAGAATTTTCATATGATTCTAGATTTCTTCGTCTAAGTCGTTTCTTTGGATTCTATCTGTCCTACCATCACCAATATTATTATTTGACCATACGTTATGGAAACGTTACTGTTATTTCACCACAACTAGCGGCGGTTGACTACAGTTTGTAATGTACAAATAATCTCAAGGGGAAGAAACTAATTCACGGTCAGAACTGAAAAGGCACGTTCCAAGCTTGAAAGCGATATATCCACTCGATATGTCCTTATTAACTAAAATGAGAAATCGATTTTGAACCATAGGGTCTTTCCCCTCACGCCTCAGCAACTCGAGCCATCCATTAAAAGCATTGTGTCGCCGCAATGCGTAATCAAGCAATATTTGAGCTTATATAACTACGGTTCATTAAGGAAAATCCACGAAACACTGAATTCGATACGAAAGACACACACGCCTGGCTTTAGTGAACATAAGCTAATGACTCGTTCCTACATTATCACACGGAAACTTCCATTAGAACTGTCGTTCAGGATCGATAGTCTCGAAAACGTTTCCTGCTGGTTTCTAAGTAATTGATGATAACCTAATGTGAAATTACTAACATACAATTATTATTCGAATTGAGCGATCCTAAAAGTGTTGCCACTATCAAAATCTTGTAATTCGTATTTTTTGGTAAATAAATTAATCAATATATCATAGGCGAGTGCTTAAGATTCTTTGCTCACAAATGAATTAACTACAATCAGTACATTCAACTTGATTGGTAATTCCGTTAAAAAAAAACACTAAAATGCATGATAATTTTTTTTTGTTTCGTATGACATTTCAATCGCAAGCTTAACTTGACTGATAATCGCCATCAACTAATGTCAAATTACTCACGTAAATTAATCATTCCAAGTGGATAATCCTAAAAATGTGGTTACTCTTGAAATATTGTAATTGATGTGTTTTTGTGCGTTAGTTCAACTTGACCGGTAGTTGACAAAAGGAGCTTGAAAATTTAGTTGGATACTTCACCGTCCTCTGAGGTTATACTATAAGTGAACCAGTTGTGAATCAAGTTACAAAAATATAAAGAAAATCTCATTGTACATTTTTTCCATAGGTGAGTGGAATAAAAAACGGTAATGGTGGAGGAAAAGCATTAAATGTTGTATAGACGGTGACGAAAGACCAGCAAAGAGCCGGCGGGTGTGGTGTATTCTCTCTACTCTCTATTTGCACAAAAACATGAAGCATCCGGCCAGTCAATGCAAGCTAGAGAAGCTATATTCATACGTTCGTTAGGTTTGCAGCAGGTTTCAGATTACCGAATACATAGCATCGAGACCGAACGCGGGCATAAAGGTACAGTGTAGAGGGAGGATGAGGACGCCAACGGTAAATGTAAAAATATTGCTGAATTGGTAGAGATAACGGTTTCATATGAGGGCTCTACCCCGCTCTCTCCGATACTGTGGAAGTTGCTTTGAAAAAAATATATCGCGACTCGATCTACCGTAGCCCGTTCCGATACGAAAACGTTTGCATTTCAGCACCGCGTGCATCTAGCTGCTCTACACGCCACTCAGCCCCAACCCGCTTCGTCCTATGTCGTCACCGTCGCCTCCACCGCTTCCATCGCCGTTGTCGCTTGCCTGCAGACATTCGTTTCTGTTGCTGTAACGAGCATGGCAAATAATTTTCTATGCTCCAAGCGTCATGGATTGGATCTGGACCAGGTGCACACCGCATAACTCTGTCCATACCGCCAACGACCGATGTGTAATGTTACATGCATAGGATCGTTGTATCCGCGGAAAAAAAACATTGTTTTGTTGAGGAAATAGAAAAGAGAGTTGATTGTTTGATGTTGTGAGAGAAGATGCTGTATTAACAAAATCTTTTCTAATGAGCCCCGTATTATCGTTGGACAGTCCGTATTATCGTTGGACAGTCCGCATTATCTTGGGACAGTCCGCATTATCTTTGAACAGTCCGCATTATCTTTGGACAGTCCGCATTATATTGGGACGGTCCGCATTATCTTGGGACAGTCCGCAATATCATAGGATAGTCCGCATTATCTTGGGACAGTCTGCATTATCTTAGGACAGTCCGCATTGTATTTTAACAGTCTGCATTATATTTTGACAGTCCGCATAATATTTTGACACTCCGCATTATATTTTGACAGTCCGCATTATATTTTGACAGTCCGCATTATATTTTGACAGTCCGCATTATATTTTGACAGTCCGCATTATATTTTGACAGTCCGCATTATCCTGGGACAGTTCGCATTATTTTTGATGACCGATGAATCATTTTCTATGCTTCGAGCATCATGGATTGAAACAGGATCAGATGCATACCGCATAACTCTGACCGCATCCATGGATTAAAACTGGACCAGGTACATGGAGATCCTTAAGAAAAAAGCGTGACAGTCATTTAGAAAATCCTCTGAGCCTTCCACACGAAGAAGCCTTTGAGCAAATTAGAAAATATTAATCACATCAATTAATCAATTTTATCTTCAAGATTGAAGGTTCCCTTGAGTGACCGGTACATGTATATTCTCACCTAAATGCGTGAGAAAACGTATTCCGTAGTTGAGGAGTCAGAGCGAGCAAGTACATTGGAATGTAATATTCGCACAATGATGAGCATCGCGAAGATAGGAGGAGGCGATAAAGTGGAATAAGCGTTATTGAGCCTTAATTATGATTCTTGTCGGGAAAGTTGGTGCGAAAACTCGGTGCAGGTGAGGCGTTCGACGCCCGTCAAACGGCGATGCCCGTGTGGATGGTATGGCGTGAGGGTTGAGGAGTTTCGGACCGCTATTCGAGGAGGAGGCGGCGGCGTCGGTGGTTGTTGGTTAGCCGCTCGCTGGATGATAGCTCGCACACGTAGACAGCGCCAGTTACACCCGCACGGAAATCCCCATTGCTATTCAAAACATAAAAACCATTTAAAAATGTAATACCCGCGCGGACCAGGCGAAAAGTCGACTGGGGTGATCCAACGTGTGACTCTGTAAGTAAAATATACTGCCGGACGAAAAGCTTCGGTCACATAATCATGATTTATCGTTATAAGAAATTCCACGGTGAAAAAAAAAACATCTTTTTCCCTCCTGAATAATCGGACATCGATTTAAACGGCTGAGGAATTCCTAAGTAGAAATGTTTTTGACTATTTCTGATGCGCTATTAAACGGAGTTCAACGAGTAACGATAGACATAGACATTTCGATAGCAATTATCTCACGATGAGTACATTATTTATTATCTTCGCTGTGCTCGAAAAGTGATATTAATTAGGTAAGATTTTGCCAATTGATCGTTATCAATGGGAATGAGACGAGAATAGGTATTTGTTATTGCTCTTATTTTATGCACAAGATTTAATTGCAATGCTTAGAAAAATCTAACACTTATTTTGTGAGTGTATAAAAAAACAATGTATGGGAGAAATATTTATTCCGAAAAGTTTCATATTTTGCGTATATTTCTTATGCAAAGTTTATATATTCATTTTTTAAAAATGACTTTATAAACGATATTTATATGGATATGATGCCAAAATATTATACATGTCACATATATTTTATGCATATACTTATTTCCATGTGGAGAGTAAAGCGCTTAAAGTACAATATGTGAAATAGCAAATTTCTAGGCGCAACTTGCGCCACGGTTCGCAATAAATAATCAGTTGTTCAACCGTCAACAGTGATGATTTTTCCGGTTGAAGCGTCTATCACTATCATCACGTGAGAAAGATCAACACAAAGAATAACACCGATTTTCAACTGTTTCGAACTTCTTAATGGTTTATAATGCAACCACAGAAAAAAAAACCCGGTAAAAAGGAATGACAATCGGTTTGCTTCCATTGCTGGTAAATTGTCAAAGGCTGCTGCTCATAAACTAACGAACGTGACGTCAAAAAATATATATAGTATATCGTCGAAATAATTGGATTCATCGCACGTTATCGATTCTTCAACAGATTGAACTATAATAATGGAAATGGTTTTCGCGGTTCACGTAACCAGCACGGTTGAGTTGTCGAATCGAGGGTTCGCGCGCAGTTGAACCGCTGAGTGGTTGTGAGTCACCTTAGAATAGGTTCAGTGGTTCTTCTTTGAATAATTCCCCATGTTTTACCTTCATGGATATAAATTCCTCCATTTTTTTGAGGATATTGAACATAGACCAATTATATTCGGCTGATGTCTTTAAATAAGGGCTTTAAATCCCGAAAATTTCTAGGACCTTTGTTTACAGCCTCGTAGACGACGTTACATCGGGAAATGAGAAGCGCTGCTATTACGCAACGTCGACGAACCCTGCCTGCTTCACAACTACCCTGCACAGCCCTCGTATAATTCCACCCTTACAATTATCCCCAGCATTAAAAACACGATGTTAATTTCCCTACGTCGAGTTGTAGAGAGAAACCCCGGGGGCAGCCCTTTTCGCGAATCAATCGACTTGTAATTTTATTCCGCAGAATACTCTCTCCGTTCGCTGGCACTTTCATACAAGCATCAATCTCTAACTCCACGAAATCTCACGAAAATTGAAACGGACACGCATCTAAATTATCAGTGAAATTTTAGATATTGTATCTTACCTCAAATTATAAAAAAATTGAGTTGTGTATAATATACAAATGTGGTAAGATTTTTTGCAGGTGCTGCTCAGAAAATTTACAATGCATAATTTGATTCTTAAATAATTTTTTATTGAAAGAATAGTACATAAAGTCGTATACGATTCACGTAACATTTTTTTATGTGCTGGAAAATTCTTCAACAGTGTTTCAATGATGCTGAGGCTTGTGTATATTAAGTTTAACATTCGTAACGTTTATTAATATTGGCTTTCTTATTAACGAAGATTTGTAGTACAAGCAAACTATTGAATAGGAAATTTTGTTAATTTCTGCTTCGCATTTTTGTTTCAAACAAATTTGAAAAATTCATATTCCGCGAAATTTTAGTGTTCCAAAAATAATTATGAGAAACAGAAAAAATTCCTGTAAGATTCGAACCCTTATGTATATCAATGTTCATTCTGATTATGTTGTGTGTACTAGGAAATATCATTCGATTCACGAAGAAAATTAGGGCTTGCATTCTTATTTATTGATTTGACATTGGTTGGAACATAATCTTGGTATTGCCATCTCAAAATTTTTTCAAGTTGATGTAATAATGACATTAAAAAAAAAAAATAATTCCATAAAATCTAAATTGCTTTTCCGATTTCGATAATATTTACCAAACGACATCAAATGTACCTGCCTTCATTTCACAGCGTATATAGAGGCCAAGTTCGTTTTTACAAAAATCAAAGAGCCATTAAATCTCTATTTCCGGGTACACTTTATTAAAAATTGGAAAAATCGGAAAAGGTTTGCCATTTCACCTGAGTGCAAAATTACAGCACGATCGATGGAACGGTGACCGAGTAAGAGATGTTGAAATTTTGCAAGTACCGGAAATACACACCTACACATAGATATGGATGTTTTTTCTAAACGACTTTTTCCAACGATTTAGATTATTTTCGCGTAAAAATCGTTATTTCAAATTGAGATCACAAATCAAACAAATCACAAATGTGTCAAAAAGTGCTATTTTTAAAATGTGTCAAAAAGTGCTATTTTTAAAATGTGTCAAAACGTACAATTTTTTAAAATTTGAAAACGATTATAGCGTCCATATAACATTTACTGACTAATGTCAGCGCAATTTTTAATTGGATTCCAGCAACTTTTTAACACGATTTGGATTTCATGTGAGATCGAAAATCCTACGATTTTATTCATGTGAACAGTCTTTAAGATGTCTGCCATAAAAAGTTGCTCAAGCAATGTCACGAGTTGCGCTCAAATTATCAATAAAACTTCGTATTAAATCAAGCAAAATCGCCTTGAACTTTTCTAAAGGTTTCCATCTTGACACATCTCAAAAAAAGCACTTTTCGAGATCTGTCACTTTATGATCACGATTTGGATAATTATTTTTAAGCAATTAACCATGTAACAAAATATACGACAAGTAGTAGTAGTACTAAAAGAGTTTTATTGACAAAATACGCTCACAGATGTTTTTTCCTTGTACATTTTATTTATTTATCATTTTTCAAATAATATATCTATGGTTTTGGCAGTACCCGCATTGCAGTACCCCATAGGCCATCGACCGGAGTCTTTCAGTCTTCCTTCAGATATTTAACTGTATTATTTTATTTTCATTCTATTTTATTTCATACAATAGACGGGACAAGCCCTTTAAAACCACTTAAAAAGCTGAAAAGAGAAGTCTAAATAAGAAAATATAAAAATTATACAAAAAAATATTCTAAAATAACAAATCGAAGGTAAATAGAAGGTCACTAAATCGACTCAATCTGCGCAAAATAATCATTGACGGCGTGAACAAACCCATTATACAAAAAGCTAAAAAAATCAACAATTTTACCACAATATCTCATAACGATTATTTTACAAATGGTATGTATACCGATGAGATTTTCACGCGTATTCGTCGTTGTTCACGACAGATATTCATTGAATACTTAGCGGAAATGAATAAAAACCATCTTGACCGTCGTTCGTTGTACAGTTTTAATAATTATTTCTTCTTGGTTTCGCACAAGGACATCGGAGAGGCGTCTCTCGTCCCCTACGCGAGAGAGGAAGGTCTGTGCGTGCCCAAGTGGTCCGGACACATAATGCAGACACGCAGTCATGGGGTTCGGGTGGTATAGTGAGGGGGTGGTATAATTAGGGGTTCGAAGGGGTGTTTCGAGGGCAGGGGAGAGGTAGTAGAAGAGGCTGACAGATGTGGGAGCATTGTTTTATGGGGTAACCAAAGCGTCCGCGTCGGCCGTCGTCGTCGCCACCGTCACTACGACCGTTGCTGTCCTTCACCTTTGCGTTCTACTCTGTGTCTCTGCGGCCAAACTCTGCAGCTTCGACTATACGGAGTCTACGCACCCTACGGCGTACGTGGCGTGCTGCTGTGATTCCAAATAGGGCTCCCACCATTGCCAGTCGTGATTTCGTCAATCCAACAATGAGCCCAACGATTCACACAGCACGTACCCCCTGCAAATTTAAGCTCAACGTGCGGCCTTCACCCTGTACCTTACAATATGTCTATATCTGTATTTATATGTGTATATATATATATATATTTTTTTTTTTAAATAATGAATATCAGGGACTAACGAGAGACAACAAAGTACACACGCTTTTTCCAACTAATTGTTGAGCCTCTATAATCCCGTGGCACATTCACTAATAATATAGTCATGAGTGATTTTTAATTCAACGAAAATTTTGTCTGTACATTACTCGTTAATTGAGCTCTCACCGGCGCACGTAACGCACGTATATCGAGGATTTGTATATAGTATACGGTTGAATCTCTTGTCGCGACGACAGCAAATTGGCGGACACACGAACGTAACGTTCGTGAATTATTTCTAATGAAAGTTGCGCTTTTATTCTGGGGGCTCGAAATTCTGCAATTGTACGTTAAGTTTTATCAACTTCGATATCGTTTATTCATGGGATTTCAGTTGTTTTGCTTGATTAGATTTGGGAATATCAATTTACCGCGGATATTTTCCATATCGATCAAGTTATGTACTACTCGTGTTTATTGCTTTTTAATACTATGTGTTCGTTGGGCGGTTTGGAATCAATATGTAAATGTTGACGAAAGTTCGTCGCCGCATGAGTTCATGTTAAATAATGAGGGGGATGGAAAATTCAAAATTGTGGAAATACATTTTTAATTATATTGACGCAATCCACACCAATTCGACCTCGGTATGACCCTCCCTTCGAATGGGTCAGGTCGTTGATTTTTTTTATGATGGGGATTCAACTGTAAAAGAGACGAAGATTTTTCGAAGTTTTTTTTTTACAGTTTTTTTTTTTACTTATCACGAATTAAACAAGTTTATCGTAATTTAAATATCTTAGCCCTTCAAAAATCTCTGTCACATTCCTTAATTTATAAGCCTTAATCCAGAGTAGGTCAGAGTCTTATTTTTTTAAGAATAATGATATATGATAACTTAAAAAAGACAAAAAAAAATCGATGAAGCAGCTTTGTGAAAAAACTCTATCGGAAATTTGAAGTTCATGTACTGGAAATTGTTTTTATGCATAAGCTAGATTTCAAATTTGTATTTGGTACAGGAATTTTCAAAATATGCTTTAATTTAACTGTCAAAGTACTTCAATTTTTCTAATTTACTGTAATTTCACTGCAAGAAAACCATAATTTAGTATCACAACCTTATATTTAATTTATTGACGAGCTTATGCATAAAAATTTTAAGTCATTTTCTGAGAGCAAAGCATCAAACAAAAATCAGACTGTGGTCTGTTATTTTCGTGATTTAAGGGAAGCTTTTTGTTACGTTGGAAAATCAAGTCGTATTTATGATTGAGGAAAAATCTTAATTTATTTTCTGTGCTTTTCCATCAAGAAATCTTCATGGTCCTGAAAACTTTTTTTTCGACATTTACATACTGCGAGAAAATCATATCGTTGATTCAACGATTTCACATGATAAAAAGCATATATTAAGGCTTGCAATGTTTTATAGTTGAAGTTATGATAATATGGTTCACTAAACGATACTTGCAAGTTTATTGAAAACGAACGTTTAAATCGTATATGCAACAAAACGGAATACTTAAAACTATAGAACAGTTATTAAAACTATTATCATTTTTATAATTGCTACTACACTGTTAGAAACTTTTTAATGAAAATGAATATAAAGTTTTGGAAGTTTTTTTTGCAGATACGCGAATATTAAATTTAATATACAAATTATAATTAATATTCAAAAAAATTGTCGTAAAATCAGTGTACAGTATACAGAAAGTTTTATAAAATTGTGATAAAATCATAATTATTGGAATTTCACAACCTCCAATACATATATGAATTTCCAGAATATTTTTAACAGTGTATAATTATATGAGCTATAACCATAAAATATAGTCGTTTCTCTTGGCAAGTATACATAATAGTTAGATTATCGTCGTACTAACTATTTTTATAATTAAATTACCATATTTTTCTCCGAGTGCATGTGAACATGTTGCAACGAAAAATTGTGAGCGTAATCTTTGCGACACGCAACACGGATATGAATTCGCGCACTTGAATTTAGGATTCTCTCCCTTAAATCTGAATTATCACAGTAGAGGCCTGAAGAACATGTGCAGTCACACCTCTCATTAGGTTTTTGACAGCCCTTGATTCACGCGGATCAAGCTAGTACAACGGGCGACAGCGAACGTGTGTATCCTCAACCCGACGAATCCCTGCAACAGTTCAGTATGTACGATGGATCCTCTCGAAACGTTCATAGCGGTCATGCGTATAGCACAAGTACTACGCGACCCCTTTTCTGGCTCCGTTCCTTCTTTGTCTCAGTGAATGTTCGAGCCAGCGCAACCCCTTTTCTCTTGTACACCAACGTAGCTTAAATCAGTCCAATGTCGAATATGTGAGAATGAAATGTATTCATCATCGCTGCTGCCGAACAGCACCTATTATTGGTTATTTAAACTATTACGCCAGTGTGACAGATGGCGATCATATTCAAAAATTGATTTTATCCTGATGTACGTATTTGCTAAGGAACTAACGTAGAAGTAAAAATTTGATTGAAATTGATTAAAATGATTATTATTTCGTAGACTGCCATTCACGTGAACTTTTACTTTATTTGACATTTGTTTATGTGTCTTATAATGTAGGACAAGCTTTTTTTTTGAATGAGGAATTCGGTTTGGTAATCTCTCTAATAATAATCGCTCTAATAATAATCATTAGCTGTAATAATTAATACGCCAATGTGACAGATAGCGATCATATTCAGAAATTGATTTTATCCTGATGCACTTTCAGTTGATTGGAAATTTGTGTCTGTGTCTTATAATTTCGGACAAGCCTTTTTTCACTATCGAATTTCGTGTAGGAAGAATCATGTTAGCTCATTGCAAAAGCAGTAGGACACTTTAATGTACCTGTCGAACGGTGCTGGAAAAGTTAGCGGAGAGCTAATTATTAATAAAGACAGCATTTCCGCTGTAGAAAGTACGATGTCATGTGAGCGAGAGAAATTGAAGGAATTTGGACGGTGTTAAATCGTATAATGTATAATAAGAGACCGACAAAACAGATATATGGGTTTTAGTAGACGGAGAGGAAACAATGGCAGACTGAGAGTGCACAAGCAAACACGAGGGAAAAATGTCGAGAGGGAAAATAAGACAGGAAGAAAGTGAAGCGAAAGAGCATATTAGACAGAGAGGAAGAGTGAGGAGTAAAAGGACGACCGCAGAATGATGAACGGGCTTGCGAGTGCGTGGCTTAATTTCCTGCTAAATTACTACTTTAATAGGAAAGATGAACGCCGTTGATGAGGAGGGTTAGCCGGAATATAAATAGGGGGGAAAGCTCTACCCCTAGACGGCTCTTGTTGGCGTCGTCAGTTTCTCTGTAATGCTCGTTGCCCGATCCTGCCTCGCTATTCTCTGCATCAAAGTCACGTATACACTCGGTCCACCGCCCCCAGCCGAAGACACGATCATTTCATTTGTTTCACCCGACAATCAGTATGATTCACGACCGTGACGACTTGGAACTGTACAAAAAATCAACGCGGCTATTTAGATTGATCTTTGTGTATTATGTCATGCAAAACACTTTTTTAAATGCAATGTTAAGCTAGAGATTTTCGATCCCCCATGCAGTAATTTTGACAGGGATCTGGCTAGATTCTGACTGGTATTCCCAGTTTTTGGTCGGATTCCGGCCAGTTATCGGATCGGATTCTAGACATCAGATGTAACGCTGAGAAACTGGAGTCGGAGCGGGATCTCGATGGTTAATCGATTGGGCCTGGCTATAAAATCGGAAACCGTGTAAATAAATCTAGTACATCACGGATCCTTCTGGGATCCTTGAGAAGTACATGAAAAAGTATCCTAAATAGAACGATTGTTGATTTTTCAGGTACTTTTAGTTTTTCACATGAAAACACAGCATAAAGTACGTGTAAAATTTGATTAAATACGTGAAAAGTACACGAAAAGTACATATTTGCGTTAGCGTTGAAGTACATGAAAAGTACATGAGTAGTCCATATTTGCGTTAGCGGAGAAGCACATGAAAAGTACATGAGTAGTCCATGTTTACGTTAACGTAGAAGCACATGAAAAGTACATGAGTAGTTCATATTAACGTTAACGTAGAAGTACATGAAAAGTCCATATTTGACTTTTATACGTGTAAAATTGATGCTTACTTTTTACTGTTCTTCCCCGGGAAAACTGAAAGTACATGGGAAGTCAAGGATTGTTCCATTAGCGATACTTTTTCATGTACTTTTCACGGATCCGTGATGTACTAGATTTTTATATACGACCGGTCAAATTTTTTTTGTTTTCTACTAGACTGGGTTCAGTTTTATTTTCGTCAGAGTTTCTTTATGGGGCATAATTGTATTCCTCTAAATGGATGTAAACAGAATTCAACTGCAAATGTGAAACTTTATTCTAATTCATAATAATGATAGAAACTGTAATAAATCTGCAACAAAAACTACGTCCAAAAATGATTGATTTTACTGTTCTACGTTGGACAAAGTTCATCCCAGTGTTTAAAGTTGGATATCGCATTTTTACTCTTCTGTAAGACGTAATCGTCGTCCGAAAATGACCAGTCAGAATAAACTTGGATTCCACCTGGAATCCATTGTGATTTCTAATAGGACGTTTCTTTTTCAATAACCCTTGCAAATCCTGTTCGACAATCAACCGTCATTCAATGCGAATCCGTAAAACTATCCGGGACTCATTCGTATCTCAAGCATATCCTATTTAGGAGACCCGAGTCGGGCCCGACCAGGATCGCGTTTCAAACAGGTATTCCCAGACGGATTCCGACATGTGCACAAAACTCTCAGTAAAACTCACCAACAAACTAGATTCAAAGCCACTCCGATATATTTTCCACGTCCATCAACAATACAGCGAATCTTCGTAGATATGTCAATAACTATCTCCTCTAAAGCAATATAAATAACTCGTTAATTTAACTTTCATTCTGCCGACATCACAGCTAAAATTGATCTCACTTTTCAAGTGAAGAAATAATGCTTGGCGTTAAACAGAAATAATGAAAATTCCTTGAGACATAGTCGCCAGTGTATATATTATAGAAAGATAGTGAGAATAATAAAATAGGGGTAAAGAGTGAAAGGTTTGTAAAGAGAGTCGTTTTGTTGAGAGCGTCGGTTGTCTTAGCGGAAGTAACAAACATGGTGACTCTCTTCTTATCTCACTCAGGCACAATTAATGCCAAGAATCCTTTGCACAGCGACGCCGCCGAGAAATATAGCCTACCTAAGACGCACCGCAGTTCCTTTCCTTTGCCCTTCGTCTCCTCCTTCCTCTCGTTTCAAACTGAATTGAGTACAGCATCTGAGATACCCTCGTGGCTCGCTGCTTCCTTTGGTGCTTTCGTTAACGCGGTATTACTTATGTAGATGAGCCTCGCAGTTTCTATACATTATTTGTGGGAGTGCGAGAAGCCTCGCGGAGCATCGCGGCTCGGTTTTGAAGCAGGGGATTCGATCAAGGCGAAGGGCTTCATCAGAGGCGCGAGACAACGAAAGGCGTTGAACTTTCGAGATTACCGGCCTGAAAGAGATAGCAAGCACCTTCTGCTTTACCGTATAAATTTCAATCCACACAGGACTTGAATTTGTGCCAAACTTTCACGAGTAATAATTACGTTTGTGCTCTCATAAAACTTTGAGCTTCAACTTCATTAAGCATGTACAGAGTCACTTCATTTTAAACCGTCCTTTTTAATCTACCGAGTGGTCGTCGGATGAAAAGGGTTATCCTTCACTTAAACAGCTCATTTATACACCTTACACTTTTCAATTCGATCAACTATTCAACGAGACTTTATTGAATCAACTATTTTTTGTGCACCTTATTTCGTCATTCAACATAAAATCTAACAATCTTCTGGGATTATTATTAAATTGACGAATTGGGAATGACAAAGAAGACCATCATTTGATATCGTGACAGTAAAAAATTCGGAAGCCATTGTCAATATGTAAATTTCTGTTTAGAAACGAAAAGTGATTTGTTTTTGTTTAATTAATACAAACAGGGTTTCTAAATTTTTTAGGTTATTTGGCTTTGAATCTTAAGATCGGTTAATGATTGTTATGAATCCAATATTTTTTGTTTTTTCCTGAAACTGTTTTTTTTTGCTCCAAGCAAAAATTTGAATTAATTATTGACTATTGTGTAGACGAGTTGATGTGCAGTTTGTTGTTGGAAGTAATATAAAACAAAATGCGAGTTTTTTGCCGTTCGTAATAACAGTTTTTATTTTTGTATGAAAACGAAAAGATTTTTAAGACTGAAAAAAATGGAGTGTCACACTTTTACAATAGAAATTCGGGATGATCGATTTGATGACGTAGAAACGTGAAAAGAATAGCCCACTAACAAAATGTACACACCTACTACTGATGCTGCTGGCTATGATATTTTTATCGAGTCGTATATCGAAATGTAAATGCGGTTGCCAGCGCGATGGCCACCGACTGTATATCTATTTTACGAGCGATTTCAGTATTGATATCCTTGCCCTTAACGTCGCGAGAGCTTCTATATTTCGCAGTTTGCTGGCGCCCCTCTATACGCTCATGATTTAACCGTGTAGTCTCTTGTCTCATCTCTTACTCAAGTAAACTCGTTTATAGATTTTTTGTTCGTCTCTTCTTGATATTTACCCTTTGCACCTTATGCTCTCAGTAACTGTCGACATATTTGTGACAGTTGAATACAATGAATTGACCTTTTTTTTTGACAACTTGTTACAAAGGATTAATACAATCGACTACTTGTTACAATTATTGTTGTTACAATTTAATAACCACCGAAAATGAATCTGTGATTAAGGATCAGTTGAGAAGGAAGGGTCAGTTAAAAATAAATGTTTATTTTGATATAAGGGCTACTCTTCGGTTTACTGAAGTAAACGTTGTTAATAATTCCCTCCGTTCACGATGAACTTAACTGTGTCTTTTGTTTCATTTCTCGCTGAAGTACCGGGTAAAAAACGCTAAATATTTGCGTAGTATATAGATAGCGAGTATCGTGAAAAGATAGTCAGAAAAGTTTTATACCTAATGCTTGAAAATCTGCCCTTTAGTTTCATTCGAAATCCAGCGACTTAATTTAAAAAATTATTTGGTCAAAGGGGATTCATAATAAAATAAACACTTTTATTTCACTCGGTGTGAGAAACACGGTTTTACACATTTCCATATTTCGCGAAATAAAATTTCGTACAATACTTGTGCAATAAACCATTTTTTAACTAGTATGTTTGCAACACTCGCCTTCGGCCCGTATTGCAGACTCACACTCGTCAGAAAAAGTTTTATAGCACTAGTATTGTAAAGAACTTGACGCCAACTATTTAAAAGGCGACCGACATAAATCCATCCATTTTTTGCAAGTATTTACATCGGTTAAAAATTTCTGTAGACTCAAGGTGATATCGTTAAATATTTGCGATCAACCCATCACTAGATATGCACACGATACTAACACTTAGTATATACGGCGAGTATCGTAAAAAGATCGTCGAAAAAGGTACACACAGTGAATGCTTAAAAATTTACGCTTCAGTGCCTTTCTAATTGGAGCGAATTATAAAAAAAATTTACCTTGGTAAAGGAGAGAGTACCCATTATAATAAAATAAGCACTTTGATTACACTCGGTGCGAGAAACACGGTTTTATGCACGCTTCATGCTTGGAAATCCCCATGTCCACATTTTGCGAAATAAAATTTTGTACAATACTTGTGCAATAAACGTTTTTAACACGTGCAACACTCGCCTTCAGCTCGTACTGCTCACTCGCACTCGTCAGAAAAAGTTTTATAGCACTAGTATCGTAAAGAACTTGACGCCAACTATTTAAAAGGCGACCGACATAAATCCATCAATTTTTTGCAAGTATTTACATCGTTCAAAAATTTTCGTAGACTCAAGCTGACATCGTTAAATATTTGCGATCAACCCATCACTGGATATGCACACGATACTAACCACGTAGTATATACGGCGAGTATCGTAAAAAGATGGTCGAAAAAGGTACACACAGTGAATGCTTGAAAATCTGACTGACTGGGTAGCTGCAGGGCAACCGCCAGGACTTCTGGCAAAACTCGATCGTCGATCGGGCAAACGAAGCATACGTAGTGCTAGATACGCGAGCAGCAAGAGAATCGAAAGAGAGTCGTACTAGCGGCAGGTTCGTCGAACCTCGACTTCGATTCTTATTGAAACCCTCTCACAAAAGGGCGATTGTAGCTTTATCTGCAGTTTGATTGTAGATTATTGATGTTCCTCCCCGTGTTCGTTCATCCACGGAAGCAAGAGCCGTCGCCCGTAAAAAAACCCGAAAAATCGACGGTAAAGGGTGGTCCACCCCCGCCACCAGTGGCTCCCCGGGTATACCGCCTCCTGCCGGTATAGCTCTCTCTCTCTCTCTCTCCTTCTCTCTTTTTTCCTCGCGTTGAAACTACCAGCTAAATTTCGTGCTCCAACCCCCAGATTCTCTGGCTGCACCTCTCTCGCCGCCCTCCGGCCTCACCTCGAATACTCGTCTCTCCCCCGCACTCCCGTTACCATATACGTTCGAAAAAAATCTACGTGCTCGCGGGGCGCAACACTCGCGCTTGTTGCTGTGTTGGTATCCTCCGCTGGCTCCTCTATCTCTATCTATCTATGTGTATAGAATCTACTGGTTCTATACCCTACGCGTACAAAGCGTGCATGCTACCGCTGAATGCTGGATGCTTGATGCGCGTCGACGCGAGCGCGGCCCGTCCGCACAAGGCCGTGCCGACTCTCAACGTGCATCACGCGAGATCAACGGGACTTGGCTAGGATACCGTGCCCGTGCTTCCCTTGTTTTTCACCTATGTAATCTCCTTTCACAATCATTTCACATACTTTTGCCATTAGACTAAATTTACAAGTAAAGAAACTATGGTGGACATTGATCCAGAGTCTGTTTTTTCAACGGATCCTTTTTTTTACAGTCTTTTTTTCGCGACGTAACCTGAGCCATAATGTTCGCTTTTCCGCCCTTACGTTGCATGTTACCATTATCTCACAATCAAATTGGTTTTGAAACAATAATTATTCTTTCAGGGCATAAGCTCTTCATGAAAAGTTCATAATTTTCACGTCCCCATCCGCACAAGACGTGATGACTCTCGACGTGCATCAGGCGAGATCAACGGGACTTGGCTAGGATACCGTGCCCGTGCTTCCCTTGTTTTTCACCTATGTAATCTCCTTTCACAATCATTTCACATACTTTTGCCATTAGACTAAATTTACAAGTAAAGAAACTATGGTGGACATTGATCCAGAGTCTGTTTTTTCAACGGATCCTTTTTTTTTAGAGTCTTTTTTTCGCGACGTAACCTGAGCCATAATGTTCGTTTTTACGCCCTTACGTTGCATGTTACCATTATCTCACAATCGAATTGGTTTTGAAACAATAATTATTCTTTCAGGGCATAAGCACTTCATAAAAAGTTCATAATTTTCACGTCCCCATCCGCACAAGACGTGAGGACTCTCGACGTGCATCACGCGAGATCAACGGGACTTGGCTAGGATAATACCGTGCCCGTGCTTCCCTTGTTTTTGACCTATGTAATCTCCTTTCACAATCATTTCACATACTTTTGCCATTAGACTAAATTTACAAGTAAAGAAACTATGGTGGACATTGATCCAGAGTCTGTTTTTTCAACGGATCCTTTTTTTTACAGTCTTTTTTTCGCGACGTAACCTGAGCCATAATGTTCGCTTTTCCGCCCTTACGTTGCATGTTACCATTATCTCACAATCGAATTGGTTTTGAAACAATAATTATTCTTTCAGGGCATAAGCACTTCATAAAAAGTTCATAATTTTCACGTCCCCATCCGCACAAGACGTGAGGACTCTCGACGTGCATCAGGCGAGATCAACGGGACTTGGCTAGGATACCGTGCCCGTGCTTCCCTTGTTTTTCACCTATGTAATCTCCTTTCACAATCATTTCACATACTTTTGCCATTAGACTAAATTTACAAGTAAAGAAACTATGGTGGACATTGATCCAGAGTCTGTTTTTTCAACCGATCCTTTTTTTTTAGAGTCTTTTTTTCGCGACGTAACCTGAGCCATAATGTTCGCTTTTCCGCCCTTACGTTGCATGTTACCATTATCTCACAATCGAATTGGTTTTGAAACAATAATTATTCTTTCAGGGCATAAGCACTTCATAAAAAGTTCATAATTTTCACGTCCCCATCCGCACAAGACGTGAGGATTCTCAACGTGCATCACGCGAGATCAACGGGACTTGCTTAGGATACCGTGCCCGTGCTTCCCTTGTTTTTCACCTATGTAATCTCTTTTCACAATCATTTCACATACTTTTGCCATTAGACTAAATTTACAAGTAAAGAAACTATGGTGGACATTGATCCAGAGTCTGTTTTTTCAACGGATCCTTTTTTTTAGAGTCTTTTTTTCGTGACGTAACCTGAGCCATAATGTTCGCTTTTCCGCCCTTACGTTGCATGTTACCATTATCTCACAATCGAATTGGTTTTGAAACAATAATTATTCTTTCAGGGCATAAGCACTTCATAAAAAGTTCATAATTTTCACGTCCCCATCCGCACAAGACGTGAGGACTCTCGACGTGCATCACGTGAGATCAACGGGACTTGGCTAGGATAATACCGTGCCCGTGCTTCCCTTGTTTTTGACCTATGTAATCTCCTTTCACAATCATTTCACATACTTTTGCCATTAGACTAAATTTACAAGTAAAGAAACTATGGTGGACATTGATCCAGAGTCTGTTTTTCAACGGATCCTTTTTTTAGAGTCTTTTTTTCGCGAGGTAACCTGAGCCATAATGTTCGTTTTTACGCCCTTACGTTGCATGTTACTACTATCGTCAATCTGAAGTACACTGAAAAATTGTTACTTGTCATTAGCATCCCTCAATCGAATTGGGTTTCAACCAATAACTTTCCTTTTAGTGCATAAACACATAATGACAAGCATAATGCGAAACACGGGAGCGAACTTATAAATACAACACAGTGTTGCAACAAGTCTATAATTTTCACGTCCCCATCCGCACAAGGCCGTGCCGACCCTCAACATGGTTCACGTGAGATCAATGGGACTTGTACATGATGCCGTATCCGTGCCGCCCTTGTTTTGTCCCTATGTAATCTCCATACACAATGATATTACATACTTTTGCTATTAGACAAATGAAGAAACTATAGTGGAAATTACGCCAGGTTTTTCTTTCAGCGGAGCTTTTTTTTCTGCGTCATGACCTGAGCCACTACAATGTTCGCCTTTATGCCCTTGCATCTGAATTATATTACTGTTATCCTATATCTGAGGTAGATTGATAACAAAGAATCACTTTTGTTGACCAACTGAGTTATTGTTTGACTAACCAAGTTATTCGTTAACCAAGTAAGTTTTTCGTTGACCAACCAAGTTATTTGCTTGCCAACTAATTCATTCGCTGACCAGTTAAGTTATTTGTTGACTAACCAAGTTCATTTAGTTGTAACTAAAAACTCGGACGGTCAAGCAATAACTTGTTTAATCAAGTGATAACTTGGTTAGTCAAATAATAACTTGGTTGCTCAAAAAATACCTCAGTTGGCCAAACAATACCGTTGTTGGCTCAACTAATAACTTTTTCAACGCACATGTAATCACGCGTCTTAGTTAATTCAACTAAGTCTTTTTTCAATGCACAAGAAAAGTAATCCTGTGAAATATATGTTCTCTTAAATGACCGTTCAATGGAACGTTCACTTTACTGTCCATTATTTTCCTTTTTTTCTTCACTCCCATGACAGCAGTACAAAGCGTCGAGCAAACAGATAAATATCAATAAACCCCTGAAAGAGATTCTGGGTGAATTCCATCGGATAGATACACGTAGACGATTTCATTGACTTTAATCGCTAGATTTTGAGATCTGTTCGACATAGGTGCACATGCATTATGTAGCATTTTGAGCCCGATCATTCATCGTGGCCATCGAACGAACTCGTCGCGGGAATTGCAAGAGGGAAAATCAGAATTTTTGCCTCGAAGCAGGGTCGTTAAGTTAACGCGGTGACATCGGAGGTGCTGGCCGACGAACGGAACGGGCTCTATATCCCTGTAATATATCGAATGATGAATCCGCGCATCGCAAACCCATAAAAACCCGTCAGCTCGGACAGATACGAGATACGTCCTATTACTGTCCGCCAACACCCAGTAGTGGCAACCCGCTTCAGCTTCTGCTGGTGATGCTGCTGGTTGGAAGAGCACCACCCAGCGACGTCCAGTTCGGAACGGCTAACTAAATTACCAGTTACATTTTTTACTGTCGGCTACTCCCTCTCGGCATTTTGCCCCAGCGACGTACCGAACGCAATGAAATGCTTTTCCGTATCGTAACGACGACGAGGAGGAGCCGAGCAGATCACCGCGGAAACTTTGGTAAGCGCGAGGTAGAATTTTCATCAAATAACCCGAAAGTTATACTGGCTAATTTTTTTTTTTTCTATGATTGTCGGAACGAATATCCGCAGTGAGAGAAAAGATTTTATTGACGGCAAAGAAATGGGTTTGATTCTTCTTTCATTGATTTCAACGAAATATCTATTTGATTTCAATGAGATAGTGCACTTGAATTTTAAAGAGAACATTTCATTGCCTGTGAAGAAACATTTACTTAATGGGCATAAGATGAAGAAACAATTCCATTGTTTTAAAGAAAAGTTTTCATTGATTTAATGAAAATATATACTTGATGGCAGCAAGTGCTGGGAATTTCGTCGTCCAATGTTAACTGCCTATGTTAACTGCCTCTTGCACCTAACCTCACTTTTTTGTTTTTCGGTTCTCCCGAACGAAAGGCTTCGAGTTTCAAGGAGCCAGTAGTTTAGCCAATTCCTGCTGTATTTCTACACGTTCTCTAAAAATGTAATATTTATTTGCCGAGTAGTTTAGGAAAAAATAGGTTTTAACATTTTGAGCTGTGGTGAGGGAAGTGGGGGAAAAGAACAGAGACGATTTATTGGTTTAAAGAAATGTTTCTTTGAATTAATATCACTTCTTTTCATTGAGTTTGAGTCATTCAATGAAAAGATAGTATTGAAACTCTAGTATTTCTTTTCATTGGCGCAGATTGCCGGGAATCAATAAAATATTTTTTCTGGGTGCCGGTGGCGGCCAAAATAGCGAATGGCTAAAATAGCGAATTTAAAAATAAGGAACGTCTAAATGTAGAATGTCCATAATTAAGGAATTCGTTTTTTCAGCCATATATCATTTTTGTCATTTGCTATTTTGAATGCATTTTAATAAGATGGTGGTGAAAATAGCGAATGACCAAAATACCGAATTAAAAAATAAGGAACGTCTAAATGTAGAATGTCCATAATTAAGGAATTCGCTTTTTCAGCCATATGTCATTTTTATTATTCGCTATTTTGAATGCATTTTAATAAGATGGAGGTGAAAATACTGAATGGTCAAAATGGTGAATGGGTGAATTAGCGAATTTAATAATGATGACGATTCTAGATTCAAACGTTCCTTATTTCGAAATTCGCTATTTTCACCTTTAATATTTTGGTTATTCGCGATTTTGAACCCCACCCGAATATCCGTAGACGACATGAGCTTACGTAATTTTTCTTTCGCAGTTTTTCGAATGATCGTATAGGCAATATTTCAATTCACTGCAGTTTATTAACTGTAAATTCAAGACACTCAGCGATTGTCTGTATGTGACTCGAACGAGGTTATTGAATTTTATTTCGGTTTTATGCTTTGAAAGTCATTTTGTTTTGAATAATATTTTACTATTGGTCACCAACGCTTGGTCTCGCCAGGCTGTAAAATAAAATGTCACTCGTTCGCCCGAAAATCGCCTGACGACTCGTTTCGAAAGTAAAGCGGTGTGTATGTTTCGAGTATTACATACACACATGGATAACGTGATTGGAAAGGATGGAAGGATTCGAATGACCGGAAGTCACTGTTGAAAAAGGCCAACCTTCAAGTTATTAGCATACTATAGGATCAAGTTGAGTGATGTGTTGAAACCGCCACGTTTCCGATTTTTCCGGAAGGTTTCTATTACAAGAAATTATTTTCTTCTCAGTTAAAGTTGATTCCCATTATTGAAACAATAGAGGATGAATAGTTCAATCAAAAGAGTTAAATAATCACTACACACAGAAATCTTGACCGTATTCACTTTGGTAAAAAATTAAATAAGAAAAATCTCGAATAGCTTCATCGAATTGGATTTACAAAACATCCTTTGAATACCAAAGATACTGATTTCATGAGTGGTAATCGTGGAACTGTATTCCACAAAGCACTTTCAATCACAATCAAATCGAAACGTGAATGGCAATTAGAATCTAATTGGAAATCGATCGCTTATTCCAGAATTCTTCTAATATGTGTGCAATCGCTTTAAATACCATGTTTCCATCGTTAATCAATACATTCATTTATGTAACGCATGCATGAAAAGTGTATTGAGTAGAAAGAAAAAATTGATTCACAAGAATCTTCGCTCATGAAACGACATACTATCTTTTTTTAATGATCTCAAACTGAATGACAAGTAATGTTTATTATATGATCAGAATAACTAACTAATTGATAAAACAACTAGTTCAATTAACATTGTCTTATTGCATTAATGAGTTTAAAAAATCAAACTTATATTGCACATCCAGAAACAATTAATTTGCACAAATTAAGTTCGAACTTAAGTTTGAACTTGAGTTCGAACTTGGGACTATAAATTCGACCCTTAGACAGATAAAATGAGACTTCGTACAGTAAAATCGGTTCACCGTTTTGGTCTAAAAACTACAACAAGTAAAAAAATTTACTTTTCATCTCACGCCATTTTGGTACGCAATGTGTCTCAAAATTTACGGAATTATAATGCTTAACGTATACTTAATGAATTTTAAATATAAGAATTTTTCCAAGAAGTGCATCGTCTACAGAATTCGTTTCTTATCGCTTTTTTCAGGTGACCCTTCACAAGATCCTACAAAATAGCCCGTTAATTATTTTTCTCATAATACAGCAGCAATTCTCAGGATTCTCAGGCTTCTGAAGGTTAGGACTCTGCATCAAATGTCAGAATCGGTCGATTCTAAAATTTCGCTGCTCTCAGCAACCGTACTTTTTTCAGAACTTCATCAGAGACGAGACCAATGAACACTGCAAGAAGAAGTATGATCTCGAATACTTAAATTTGCTTTGGAACTTAACGCCGACTATTGATTCGGTCGATACCTTACAGAGCTAAAGATGGACGCCGTGCACGCATAATCAGCACGGTCGCGAGGACTATAACTCTGTACGGAGTTATCAAATTGATCAAGCCAAAATAATCTGTGCTGCCGGCCGGTCGGTTATGTCCCATAAACGCAGTGTATGAGCAATACCGCATGCCACCCGAATGCGTATAGCAGTAGTATTAGGTATACAGAGAAACCAACCAGAGTCCACGGGTGACGAGGACGATGGTACTGGTAGGTGGTTGCTTCGGTAGATCCATGCTGGGCATAGCTAACACACAAACGCGCCGGAACAGTGCATAGCATAACCCGGTGTCACGCGCAGGACTTTACAACTCTGCCATCTCGTCGTGGAACCACTCCCTTTGCCCTTCGTTGCTCTTCTCCCTACTCGGCTGCTGCTGGATAATACTCGTTGCCCTTTCCATCCACCCACCGAGTACTTCGTCATCTCGCGTAATATGCAACCAAGATTGCTATATACGTTTGCCTTTTAATCTCAAAGTATCGCCCCGTTTGCACCGAATAACTGAATAAGCCATGATGACTATTGAGTGCACGGAACATAATATATATCACGTTGGAACAAATGAAAAATGAGAAAGAATTCAAGCAAGTGCTGGGAATTTTATCTCCAATGGTAAGCACTTATAAGGCTGTCTATCTCGCACCTAACCTCATTTCTTCATTTTCTGGGTCTTCCGAACAAATGGCTTTGAGTTCCAGAGAGCACGTGCTCAAATCCATTTCTATCATACTTGAGCACGTTCTCTCTAAATTTAAGCCTTACCTGCTGATTAGTCTAGAACAAAATAGCTCTAACAATTCTGAGCTGTGGTTGTGAAAGTGCCACTACTTCTTTAGTGAAATCATTGATAAATACCAAGACGATTTTCTTGATTCAATGTCACTACTTTTTATCAATCTTATCTTTCTGTATGCTATTCCATAGACGTAGATTTGCAAAATAATAAAAATAAGAAAATAACTAAGTAATGTGCAAGTTTCTACTTCACATTGTTATTCGTTACTTCAAAAGTGAATCAATAATCCGCACAATACCAGAGTAGAACAAAGTGGATCTTATGGAACATTAATGTATGCCTTGGAGCATCAAATTGGAATAAACTTTGCTGAGAATCAGAATGGGCATGGACTGTGTGCAACACACGAGATACTACTATGTTACGTATACGAAACGATACGATAGCCAGAGGTCATCCAAATTACCAAAAGTCCGAGAGAACGCGGGAGGAAAGCAAAACTCTTGGTGTTCCGGTCGTGAAACGGAGGGAGGAGAGTGCGCGCACGAGCGACCAGCTACACTAGCACCGAGAGGACACAGTAACGTACCGAAGAGGCACTGAACATCCAGCACACATAGGGTGCTGGCAGGTATTACTATAATGCAACTCTGGACATAAACGCGTTTACGACGCGCTGCGTTGTCATTACGCGGCCCCTGCATCGTTCGCCAGTGGCTTTAATTTTATCGGCACGACTACCACCATAAGCCTCACCACCAGCACAACCGCCTAGTATACCAATACCACCGCTAGTTTCATCCCTTGGCGCCTTGTTCAGGGCTTCACCGTTTGCTCCACTACCACCACAACCACCACCTCCACCTCCTTCTTCTTCTCCTCCTCATCCCTCTTTCGCCTTGTTCCGCAACAGCGTACGTATCCTGCATCGAGGAGTTTCTCCGCTGTGCACCCAATGTTCTCTTCCTCTCCGCAAAGGAACACCTGTCCGCCCTGCTTTACTGCGGCCTCGTAAAATTAATTGCCTGTAATCAGAAAAAATCGTGCACGGGACCTTCGTGCCGCTAGGCAACAGATAAAATGCATTGCAACGCCTCACTTGGTAGCTGGATACCTCAAATTCTCCGGGCGTACGCGTCTAAATACAGAGCGTCTGTGAACCTGATTTAAGGTTTACTTTTTGGGCTAGTGTGGGAATTTTTGGAATTAGCTAGCGGAGGTGAGCGGTACGACAATATGGGCATAATTTGTTGTTCTGAGAAGGATTTGTTGACGCAGGTTTGGAAGAGATTGAATTGCGGTTTTTGCACTGTTGGTTATTTTCTGATTGCGAAGGAGAGTTTTTTTTTTGTAGTTTCCGAACTGTTAAGATGAAGATAGTGGGATATTAAACTTTGAACTGAATTTGAAGTCTCGTTTTGAGGAATTAATTTGTTTTGATTTCAAGTTGAATGTCCAGATGGAACTTGAAAGTCAAAATTTTGTTCCGGCGATGCTATTATTTCTTGGTTTTTTACACTAGCAACAACGTGCGTGCTTGGCTCGCACTCTTTTTTCCTTTGATTTGTCTCTTTTTTCCTTTGATTTGTCTCTTTTTATCGCTGAACATGATATTTGCATGCTTATACCATGCGTCATTTCATGCGACTCTATTTCTGCTTCAGTGTTTCGATATAATCGACTTACGATCTTCCATGTCTTTTTTCACGAAAACAAATTAAAGAAAGAATAGAAAGTCTATTGATAGAAATATGTATTTCATTTCACAACTGCGAACAAAACCAGCAATTCAAAAAGCGCGCCACGCTTGATCCTAGCGATTATAACATTCTGAAGTTGCCTTTATGTCGAAGCCATCGACGACCAATCAGAATGCTAGAAAGATTCATTTTTCAATATTCCCACATTCCATGTGCCATGTCTTTTTTGAGAAATGATTTGCCTTTTGACCCTCTATCGTTATGCATTACATTTTATTCGTATGCATTTCAATTTCAATTTTAGTTTTCAAACATGTTAATCCTACAATAACATATGTATTCATCTCTGGTGGTAGCAACGACATCATAATGAATGTCCCATGTCAAAGAATAGATCTAAACTCTAATACATTTTCGACCAGGAGGAAAATTCATGTACTGGAACGAAATCACGAAGGATGGATGTAAAATTTGAGCAGGTCCGAGCTGTTTCTGTTGCAGAATCACCCCGACGTCCGTGGTTTGATTCCTGTTTGTAACAATGACGCGTGGACACGGAAGTGCCACCGGCAATGACTGCAACGAACATGGCTAGCACACAAGCTACCGGGTCGAAAACACACTCTGAAACATCTTTGTTGCGCTGTTTCTGCGGGCTCATACCACTGGACGCAGGATTTTAGTACGTGCTTGCGCGAACGACGATGACTAGGTGTCCCGAGTCCCGCTCCAGAATAGGTGCGTATGAGCGTCATCACCTGTGTTGTAATGTATTTATCGGATTACGGCTTTCCGCGGTTCGATGACGACCCACGGCTACCTCGTTCATCGGGCGAACTCTAACCAACTCCCCGGCTGAAAATTCACTGAATAACGGTGAGCATCGAATGTCACATTTCGAAGCTCATATATTGTGGATGTGTCGGCTATTGACTATGTACCTACTGTTGATGGATTACCGAAGTGCAAAATCATTTTAACAATCATTTTTATAGTTTGCGATATCGTATTGAGAGAAAATTATGGTATTAGTAACCATAAAGTGACAACTATTCATTTGTAGTTAATACGAACATAGTTGTTACCATTTAGTTAGTTGTCACAACTATTTTTACAGTCACCGTAACTATGAAAGGACTAAAAATCAATAGTTGTCACTTTACAGCTAACTGTACGATGTCGATTTCTCTCAGTGCGGGTGTAGTATCATGGTGTAAGTATATCGATATAATGTTACACGCGTATTTCTATCTGGTCAAAATATTACGCTTGGCTGGGTGAAAAGTGCCCACAATTTTCACAACAAACTGATGTTTTAGTTGTTCTTTAAATTTCGCAGGCAAAACTATTGTAATATCAACATCGGCGATATAATCATATAAAAAGACGAAGGAAAATATTCATATGAGAATATAAACATATAATTAAGTGATAGAAATGCATAATCTTAACTTTTTAATACATCCGAAATTTCCAACGTGCATGGAAATTAGAGTATTTAATCTATATGCAAAAAATATATTTTCCATACGAATGTAAGTTACATAAAAATGTGTAGTACATTTCGATTGGTCAATATTTCGTCGCCATGATATAACGGAAATATATGCTAAAAAAGTTAGATAAATATAGGATATATATTGAAACTCAATATATAACGAATACACAGTTTAACTCTTCCGTATATCGAAAATAAATTTTGGACACTGACGAATTAATCTGACTTCCTTAAAAACACTTAGAATTATATAAGATAATACTGTTTATTTCAATTGAGCAACATGAACAACTTCACAAATGCTTCTATAAAAAGTAACATGGTTCCAAAAAATTGATCTGAACAACGGATTATGACACCATGACAAAATACACAAGCGCACGAACAATGGTAATACATCACACGGAATACCGACATTATGTAATTCAGCACCGCTTACATCAGGTTGTTTACGATCGCAAATTGTAAATCATATATTATCTAGTGTCATTTGTTTCTATGTTGGCATTCCGTTTTTTTTCTTCAGTCGCTTGCAGTTTTTTGTCGGAGACGTTTAGAAAAGAGAGAGCGAAGAATCTTGAAACTGCGTGAGGTCTGAGGAATATAGTGGAAGACTCAGTGGCGAACCTGGGGAAAAAAGGAAAAAGAAGATGCTAGGGCAAATGGATGGATACAAAGGTGAGGTAGAAACTGCGTCGAGAAACGTTCTGCCGTCATGCAATGGAAAGGTTGGACCAAACCACTCGCCACGTAGTTATTAGTTAATCGCAAATACCGTGTTTGAGGCATAAAACACTAGTGTATACTCGATAAAGTGTATAGGGCGACTTTGTAATCGTGAATAAAAACTAAACAAAGCCGTTGATACAAATACTACGAAATAACAGCCACTATGTATAGGCTACATTGTTGAAAATGTTGTGCAATTTGCAAACGAAGTATACTGAGGAATTCCGCCTGACCATCGACCTCTCGAATTCCGTTCGCGATTTTTTATGATATTTTCCCGACTCTAAACAAGGTTCTACTTTTTTTTTCGTTATTTTTATTCAGATTTCAATTAGTCCGAATTTTTTGAAATGAAAATATTGTTAGATCAGATTCATATATCTGGAATTTTTTTTCAAAATACACTTTTCACAAGTAAATATTTTCAAGCTTGAACCAAGAGTGATTCGATATTCGCTTCTATTTTGTTTAGAAAATTTCTCGAAAATGAAAAAAGGAAAAAAAAAGTTGTGGTCGTTACTGACAGTGAATTATTTTCAGTTTTCATACCTTTATAATGTAATTTCATAGTTTAAAAAATCTTCGATCTTAATTTTTTCTTATCTAACCGTGTTAATTTTTTCAAATTCTCTTAAATCTTCATTATGCTTTATTAAAAACTTAATAAAAATGTTTCCTCATTTCCACCAGGAAATTTCTATTATATTAACTGTAGTTATCCTTTCGGCACGTGCTAAAACATCTTCAGCACCGGGGTCTTAATCTTATATTAAGATTGACACTCCCAATAGACAAGAATTATCATAATAACCAATAAAGTGACACCTGAGAATAAACAGCCATCACATCGACATCTACGAAATCTCACCCCATCAATTTTTCAGATCACGGCTCTAGATAAAATGAAAGAATCTATCGAAAAATATCTCGTATGACTGTTGCCCTCATGTTTTAGCCTTTAAAAAAAATAATACGCCAATTTGTATGACAATCTTGTCGAAAGTCTTCGAGTTTGAATAAAAGTCAGTAGGTCATTAATAAAAGGTCCTTCGGATAGCCCTAAGATTTGATCGTACGAAAGTTGCGACCATAGCATATCTCCATCGGTGAATTGTGAATTATATTATGTTTGAGAATATCATAGTGTGTGTTATTGTGCGCAAAGGCACTTCTCTCATGCACGCGTCGCATCGTATCGCATCGTCGGGGTGTTGCGGCAAGGAAGGGTTTAACGATTCGCGTAGCTGCGTCGATTTACGACCCCTAAAACACATCGAATGCGCTTTATATGTATGTAAATTAGGTCAGGCGATGGTTTCGCCTCTGCTTCACCGTTGTACAGATCCTGGTGCAACGGCGATGCCAGGAGTGGCAACCCCAGAAGCGAAGTACGGTAGCATAGGGCCACAACGAATACGTTGACCTTCGTCGCACCGTGGGTCATACACTGAGCTCTATATTCGCAACATAATATACGAAGCGTGCAGTTATTGGTCAACAGCCAGTGATTGTCAATGTCTACAGTGAATTAAATTCTCCAATAAGAGACAGAACTATGCCAATAACTATGTTTTTCGAACTTGAAGTGAGCACCACAACTATATCATCCGTACTGTGCCTCCCTCTTCCGTTTACTCTGCATGCGGTGAAGCTTGACGCGTGCAAACTCGACTCGGTAAAGCAAAATTACGACATTTTCGTGTCTGTGCACTGCTTCGTCGAAGAGTGTTGGTCTACAGCCGCAGCGGAATAACGCAGAGTCGCAGCGGCAACCGGAGAAAGCATATAAAGTGTTAGAGTGAGTGAGAGATATGGACAACTTCTATGTGTCGCAAACGTCAGGTGCATCGTCCGACGTTATACGGTCAACCGAATGGCTTTTCGTACGTGATGCGTAGATGTTCTCAAAGCGCATTTCGTCTATAGTATATGCGATTTTCGGTTATGGCGGATCTCATTTCCGACGGAAATACAAAAATTTTCACTCGCTGAGTATACGGTTTACGAGCGACGCCAACGATAGTACACATTTTGTGCGGCAACTCACTTTGATACATCTAGAATCGTAAAGTTATTTGTTCTCGTGTAACCAATTATGATGTCATGATTAGGAATTAAGAGTCCTGTCGCGATGATGATATCAGGTAAAAATCTGCGGTGACGAAGTCTGGAAAAAGTCTTGAGGAATTCTTTAGGAAAAAATCAGGGAGACTTGAGAAAGTCTTGAGGAATTCTTTAGGAAAAAAAGAGGAAGACTTGACAAAGTCTTGAGGAATTCTTTAGGAAAAGATGAGGAAGACTTGAGAAAGTCTTGAGGAATTCTTTAGGAAAAAATGAGGAAGAATTCAGAAAGTCTTCAAGAGGACTTGAGGAATCCTTGAAGAAGACTCGAGGAAGTCTCAAAGAAGACTCGAGGAAGTCTTGAAAAAGACTCGAGGAAATCTTGAAGAAGACTTCAGGAAGTGCTGAAGAAGACTTCAGGAAGTGTTAAAGAAGACTTCAGGAAGTCGTGAAGAAGACTTGAGGAAGTCTTGAGACTTGATCCAATTTAGGATTGGTTCAGGTCCCTCCGAATGGGTTATTCCACTCAGAATCCGAATAGATTTGAAGTGGATTTGAGGCTGCGCACTGGACTTATCGTTAATTCGGATTCGCTAGAGTTATTTTAAAAGAGCCGCATTGCTTGGAATCGGAATGGATTCCGGATCAGATCTCCGTTCTGAAATTACCATGCAACCGGATTTATTAGGGATACTCAAAGAGAAGTCATCCTTGTCGCTGAATAGATTCCAGATTGTCTGACCGTTATTAACCGATTTACGTTGAACTAATTTTATTTTGACGATTTAGCTTTGATTCCCGTCTACGATTAGCAGTATATCTCTAGTAGTCCATATCTTTAATGCCAAAGACTGGGATGGAGGCAACCCAACACAGAAACACCGGAAGTGATCTGTCGTTGACGCAGTACTTATTGCAGATTTTATTACAATTTTCATGATTATTCCAATTACAAATAATGATACACTTTCGTAAGTAGATTTTTATTTGGGTGTATTGTTTCATTATATGGGGCCCTTTTGCTATACCCTTTTGACTATTTTTTCCGCAGTCGATTTCCGCCCGTCTATTTAATTGCATTCGCACTTTGATACGGGAAAAGTGCGGTAAACCTAGCCGATACAGACTGCTCTATTTTTACACAAAAGAAAAAAAATGCCTTCGCTTTAGCGGTGGAGATGCAGATCAGTATATGGCAGAAAGCGATCACCGATCCACGTATCGAATACGAGCCGAGTCACCGGATACGGAAGGTGTTGAAGCTACACGACCAGTACTGTCGGTTCAAATATTCTATTTGTTTTCATCTTCTTGATGCTATCACTCTCAAAGGAGAAAATTGTTTTCGCATGTACTGATGGATATATAGCTAACTACTATTTACTATTTTTTTTTAAATTTGTTTATTTATTCCGTAAATCCTTTGGGATAGATCTTAGTTTCAACAATATCCTATTTCCACATATGTTAAGTAATGGCATTTAGAAAATTACATTAAAATCTAGAGGATTCGAAATTCGAGCAGGAAGGAAATTAATTATAGACTTGAATCTCGGGAGAAATAGAATTCATGTTTGGAATTAAAGAATTGGCATTTAGAAACTCAGGATCAATTTTGTCTCATCGTATTTACAGATTTTATTTCCCGTGTACCGCTGTGCTATTATCATCATTCAAGAATCGAGTACAGAGAATTTTTCGGTATTGCAACGATTTATTTTCTATATATTTGGTAACGCACTAGACAATGTCCACTTGGTAGTGTTCGTATGGTCGTAGGGTCTACGTGGCTCTGTGCGCTTGCTATTCGTCTTTCGCTTGCCAGAGATTTTCGTACTTTCTCGCTCGCACAATTTTTTTTGTTCGATCGCTGACTTGACTTAGAATTGAGATGCTTTTAATTCGCAGACACGATGCATTTGCTTACATCTTTGATAAGGATTGAAAGTTGACCTAGGTCGGCGGTTAAATCTCGAACTTCTCACGGCAGTAAATGATTAATTTAACACGGTGTTTAATATTTGTAGAACCGGTGAATGTAGAACCGGTTTCTACATATTTTTCGGCCATGCGGCTGCTTTCGAATTTGAATCTTTCACACTAACCATTTAATGCTCCTCTAATCATTTTGATGTTTAAATATTTTGGGAACATCTGAAACCCCATTATGAACCTTAACGATCATAACAATATTTCTTATTATTCTGAACTTAGAATTAATTCAGCCATTCACTCTAGACTCGCACTTTTTTCCCAAACTCACAGATTCTTAGAGCTACTATTCGTGCGAAGATCCCTGATTAAGAGATCGAGCCTCGCTCGGGTTTTTGTACACGCAACTTTGCGGTTGACTCATATAATTTATTTCCGGTAACGGCTAAATCGAGATGAATATTTCGTAGGTGGCTAGACGAGTCGCTATATTTAATGTCAAATTTCTTTTTTTTTAATAGTCTCATGTGTTTCAGTCATTATATCTAACAAAAATATATAAACTTTCAATTTTTAATTTTTTCATTCAATGGAAAGAATAATTGTTAAATGACGATTCTAAAAATTCCAAAAAACTAGATGTTTAATGAATATTTATATTTTTGTGCTGCTCTGAGCGTTTTCTAAATATTTTCCGAAAGACCTCAGCTTTCGCACGAATTATTTTTTGCTTACATAGAAGAAAACTTTCAAGGTAAGACTGAGAAAAAATCGGAGCTCCAAATTGTATCACTCCTGAGTTTCACTCCACTTGTCAAGCCAAGAATACGACATTTCATTTCAAATGCGAACAGCGCAGCAAATACACCATAACCTTAAAATTTGTCATGTAGATCATTTTGTGTTTCATCTTCAGTATTATGCTACGTAACGACTTATAATTCGACTTCCTGACCTTTCTTCCCTTCTAAGCAGAAGAAAATATTTAAAATAAACGCAGATATGCGGTATGCGCAGCTGCGCGTGCAAAGTACAAGTGCAAAAGATACGCCGCCGTATTCCAGCTCCATTTCGAATCTCGATGACTTCGCAAATCCGTGAATGCCTCCGTTGCCGCGTTCATCGCGGTGTAATGTACATTTAGTACGACGCATATATGATATATATATATATATACAGTAATAATACACATAGTAAAGGAAATTCGTGGGAGAGTTGACGCGCCAAGTACCGACGCGCACGATAGCGAAGCGTTAACGTCTCCAGGTAAAGCGGCGAATTATGATTTGCGAGCCTCGAATCATCAGTAATTTAAGTAATGGCTTACTCGTCTCGTGAACGACCGAGCGCAAGGTACTCTTCGGCAAAGCAGCCGAAGGGAGCCCAGGGGAACCCGCCACTGTCGGCCGCATTGCTATGGTGAACACTCTTAAAGTATATAACCACTTTCCACGGAGGAGCGAGCAGCGGGCTTCTCTTCGCAGTAACTTCATAAAATAGCTCCCTCTCCAACTTCGCACATCCCCATATTCCGATTATTCCCTATAAAACAGCATATCTCAATCCTTACTGGAAGCAGAAGCTGCAGTGAACAGCTCCTCGCTCAGTATTACTCTGTTTCCAAGTCGCTGAATAGTATTGCGGTCAATCCAGACGAGATGCCAACTATTTTTTAATTTTTTTTTTCAAATTTCCAGTCGCTCAAGATATTCATAATTTACTTGTATTTGGTGTACAAAATGGAACAGTCATTGGCTGAATTGTGTACCCAATTTTAACACAAAATTGCTTTGATTAGGCTTCGATGATAATTCTTCTAGATATTTATGTGTGAATAGGAATTCATCATTTGGTCACTAGAAAATAACTTTGGGCCTGTTTTTTGAAAACACCGTTTAAACATAGGTCTTAAAGTTTTCATTAACTGTAAGAACATTTTTGCTGGTATTATCGTTTTCGTGAGAATATTTTTTCAAGTGTATATTCATCGCGTCTTGTATTACGTTTTTTTAGGTTTCTTAATGTTTCACAGAAGTCAACGAATCATTTATCATCATATGGGTCAGTACTAAAAACTAGTTGCATCGATTGGTCGCATAAATAAGCGTGACTCGCGATTCCTCTACGAAATGCAATTAGTAGCATGAGTTCACCAGTAAATGAACAGTTAAGCAGAACGATTTCTTTATCTTGGATTCCTTTCCATAAAATGTAACATATCTAAACTGCCATTAAGAATTTTAACGAACAATCAGCATGTCGAATTATCGGACGCAATTAAAAATAAATTGTTCACAACTATTTCAGTACACAAAAATAAATACTGCATACCAAAAACCCAAAAACACCATTAAATAAACTGGCCAATCAAACCCGCACTCTCAATCGAAAATGGGCTTCTATAATAATATAATCCCAGTAAATATCTAAAAAATAGTAAAGGTGAAATAATGTTCAGTTATATTCATTCACTGGTGATTATTCATTCACCCTAAAACAGAAGCACAATATATCATACCCTGGAAATATTCCTTTTAAATACTAATAAAAAACCAGCAAAAGAAAATTATCACAGCAGATGATGTGGAAAAGTGCGAATGAAAAGATGGTAACCTCGAGTTGAAGATCAGATTGAGCGGATACAAGTTCCACTGCGAATATAGCTGAAGCCCTCAGAGAGAGAGAGAGAGAGAGAGAGAGAGAGATAGAGAATAGCGTTTCGCAAAGTCGCTTGAGCGCCGCTGCGCGCTTACTGCCTCTGCCTACGTTGGTTGCAGTTTCAACTATAAAACGACGTAAATTATGGCCGTGGATTGCAATATTATGAGGCTATATACGCACGTTTAATGTTCGAAGCTACCGGAGGCTCGCGCCCGCGAGCAACCGTACGAGCTTCGACGAGCTCGGCTTAATATTGTCCAAAAACGCAAGAGACGTATAGTTGCCGGTTGGGATACTGTCACGGAGTGGGGAGAAACGTGATGGCCTTGCCGTAGTTTGTCTGGCAAGTATTGACGGATCATCCCTGACCATCGTCCACCGGAGAAGGAGAGACGCAAGGCAGCAATGGGAGCGCGAGCGACGAACGAAAGGGTTGCTGACGGTGCGCGGGCTGAAGGACCTCGAGAATCTGTCGTATGGCTGATATAACGGAGAAACACCGGGCCAATAGCCTCGCGCCCTTCGACCCCTCACCGAACTCGTTCACGGACTAAACTAAATCCGCTCGGTTAGCTAGTAACACGTTGAATAAGTACATTACCGACTTGGCAATAATTGACACAGGTATACGTATATATGCAACCGGGTGGAAACACCTCGGTGTTGGGCGCCAATTCGATAGCTGTGAATAGCGCACTGACGGGACCGCCACCAGCGCGCGAAATTATTCGCTCAGAGGCGCGCACATCGGCTTCCGAGATGCTCGCGTTTCCGTGGAGGGGAACCTCGATAAGGCGCGAAACGCTTACCTCGATTCTTGGGACGATTAAACCGCGAACCCGATATTCTACCGATGTATAAGAGCCGTCCATGTTGTACGTCCAATCGCGCGGGAGAACTTTAGACGATAACTGAGGATTGCTCAATTTGCTGCTTGTAACGTTAATCATTGAAAAAGTTCAATTGGAATGTTAAATTATAGACATTTATGTGTTGGTTCTTATTGGTAATGATATTTCTGCTGTTCTGAAGACACCGTGATACACAGCCAGAAATTTTGTCGCCCAATGCTAAACGCCTATAGGTCTTTCTCTAACATAGCTATCACTATGGTGCACTATTTTTCTCTTAATTATAAAAAAAAAACCACTCAATAGAATGAGGAGCTAGAAGCTTAGCTCAATTCTACAATACTCACGCGTATCGCCTCAAAATCCGGACCCTATCTGTCGTACGGTTCTACCTAATGATATATTTAATGATACTAATGCTAAACGCCTATAGGTCTTTCTCTAACATAGCTATCACTATGTCGCACTATTCTTGTCTTAATTCTCTTAAAAAAACGACTCAATAGAATGAGGAGCTAGAAGCTTAGACCAATTCTACAATACTCACGCGTATCGCCTCAAAATCCGGATCCTATCTGTTGTACGGTTCGCGAGAAAACAGCTCCCGAAATTTCTGCGGGGGAGTTATTGAGCCTTAACCCATGTTGTAGTTTCGGAGCCTCTTATTTGAGTCTTTTGAAATACTTTTGATACGATACATGATAAAATATAGTACTGCCAACAGGTAGTTTACTTTTCGCAAGTTTATTAAAATTTAGATTTCCCTTTTTTGTCCTGTGTACCTGATAACTAAGTTCGAGAGAGACAGATTAAAGTAAAATATTTTCTTGTTGAGGTAGTTTTGAGAATGGAGAAAAATGATGGCGCTCGACATCATCCGTTCAGAGGCACGCACACCAGCTTCCGAGATGTTCGCGTTTCCGAAGTTTGGAACCTCGATAAGGCGCGAAACGCTTACCTCGATTCTTGAGACGATTAAACCGCGAGCCCGCTATTCTACCGATGTATAAGAGCCGTCCATGTTGTACGTCCAATCGCGCAGGAGAACTTTACATGATAACTGAGGATTGCTCAATTTGCTGCGTGTAACGTTAATCATTGAAAACGTTCAATTGGAATGTTAAATTATAGACATCTAAAATGCGGATTCTTATTGGGGTAATGATACTTTTATTGTTCTTAAATAAAATTAAAAAATTTAGGTGTCCCTTTTGTGTCCTTTGTATCTGATAACTAAGGCCGAGAACCGCTAGACTTGTGACATCATCCGCTCAGAAGCGCGCGGATCGGCTTCCGATGAGGAGAACCTCGATAAGGCGCGAAACCCTTCCCTCGATTCTCGAGACGATTAAACCGTGAGCCCGATATTCTCGCGGTGAATAGCACCTCCCCATGTTATACGTCCAGGTTACCAGTTATACGGGAGAACATTGCACGATATCCGAGTTCAATTGGAAAGTACAATTATCGACAACTGATGTGAGGGTTTTTATTGGTAATCGTAATCCTATTGCGCGAAGAGAAAATATTTTATTGAAGTCAACGAAATGAGCGGATTTATTTTCTTTCACTGATTTTAACAAAATATTTCTTTGATTTCAATGAAACAGTATGTTTGTGTTTCAAAGAGAACATTTTATTGACCCTATATCAACATTCACTTAGTGAGCATATTATAACAAAATACGTTAATTTTTCAAAGAGACGTTTTTATTGATCAAGAGAAACGTTGTCTTCGATTTAAAGAAAATATATACTTGATGTCTATAGCTCTGTCTCTTTTACACCTAACCCCACATTTTTGGTTACCTGTTCTTCTGAATGAACGACTTTGCTTTTCGAGAAGTGCGACGCTTAACCTATTTCTGTCGTACTCCCACACGTTAAACTAAAATTTGAGCTTCATCTGCCGAGTACTTCAGGAAAAAAAACGGTTTCGAAATGTTGAGCTTTTGCGGGGCAAGTGCCACATCTGGAGTCGATGAAAAGAACATAATTGGCTCAAGTACAGATTTAAAAAAAACTAAAACAAGAAGGTTTTATTAAATCAGAGACGATTACTTTATAATCAATGAAAAATGTTCATTGGTTCAAAGAACCGTTTCTTTGATTCTAAGTCACTACTTTTTATTAAGCTTGAGATCATTGAAAGGAAAGATAGTATTAAAACTCAAGTATTCCATTTTGTTGGCAACCGTTTTCATCAGTCAAAGGAACTTTTTCTCTCGCAGTATGTAAGTCACGTAACTCATGAGCTTACAATGTAAGGCGTGTGATAATTTGAGCACGACAAGATCCTGAAACATTTGGAAATTCGTCGTTCAGTCGAACCACGAACATTTCGAAACATGTGTCGCCTTTCCATCATATTTATCGTAAATATTCTAAAAAAAAATCGTCCTCTATTCTCATGCAAAATTGATTCTTCTCATGGAATGCCCCGTAATATACAATTCCCACCAAATAAAAATTATCAAGCGCATTAATAACAATAATAACATAATACATCTTTGTTAATATTGGCTTTTATATGGTCCATTGCACGCAATAGTTATGCGGCCACGAAAACGAACGGGTGAGACAATTCGCAACTTCCGTGAACAACATCTGACCACCACTTATCAATGGAAGGGCTAAAAGCGCGCTTTGTACTCGCACGAACTACGAGAAAAAAGTCGGTAATTTTTGACTGGTGTCAGTCAACACGAGAGATCAACCGCATACTCTCCGGTAAAATATCTACGCCGTCCATCAGATCCTTCGTTATTTTCGGTTTTTTCTTCCCTTTCATTCTTCGACCGATCGTGTTGCAGACCAGATTCTGTATCGCCGGAAGGCACAACAGGAACGCATTCATTAAGCTCAAATTTCTCTTGGTTTCTTGTGAGCAAAATGTAACACAAAATGCTACTTATTGTATAACTTTGTAGACCCTTTTCATCGCATGGCGGTTTTCGTGCCGATTAGACAGGAACTCGAAATAATCTGTCGACCAAAAGTTAAGAGCATCTGAAAGCTGCGGAGGTTTCGAATCTTTTGAAATGCATCGATTTTCGGGCGGTAGTAGATGATGCAGTTTTTTTTATTGTAGTGGTCAACCGACTGGACACAAATTTCTGTTGATTCTTTTCATTCGCAAAAGAATACGTTTCTCTCGCTTTTTTCCACTTCGCCAGCGCTTCCATGTAGAACAAAATGTATATGATATTTATGGTGATATTATATGTCGGCAAAAATATATTCAAAATATATGATATGTGTATATGAAGCGGTCACTTTCAGTTCAACCACTTTTTTCAATGATTTCAGATCTGCAATAAAAATAGTTTTATGGAAGTACCACTAAAAGATCCTGTGATTCTTATTCGATTTTTAAATCGAATTGATTTTTTTTTTTTTTTTTTCCAAGTCACTATATCTCAAAAATGAAGAGTTACTGAAGAAAATCTTTATACATAAAAGTTGTCGTTTTGTGTTAGCATTTTCGTTGGATATTTCAAATAATTTGCACATTTTGGTAATTCTGATTTATCACGAATAACCGGAGTAATAATACTTTTTATTAAAAAATGGATATTTTTTTTTGCTCAGAAAATTACAGTATATTTCTGCAAGGCTGTCGATATTGCGAAAAAGTCACCAGAGTTGTGGAACGAGGTTCTGGGTTGGAAAAATAAAATACCACTGAAATAATGTCGATTTCCTATGGTGAATCGTAATTTCATTTTTTTACCCTAGACCCTCGAACCGTACCGGTCTGGTGATTTTTTTTCGCTATCAATTGACATGCAGGAATATTCTATAATTTTCTCACCCAGAAAAAAATATCCGTTCTTGATTTGAAAAATAGTTCCCCCGTATTGCAGTGTAAAAAAATCGGCGTCACCAGAACGTGAATATTATCTAAAATGTTCTCTTCAAAAGCTAACACAAAACTACAACTCTTATGTGCACACATTTTTTTCAGTAAATTTTCGCTATGTTCATTTTAAAAAAAGTTTGTTTTTTGAATTCTGGATTGAGAAATCTGAAAAAGAAGAAAAAACATAATGAGCCTTTCAGTGATACTTTTGTATGTCCAATTACAGGGCCCAATTATAATAATAATCCCAAAATGTTATTAACAAATTAGTGAAAAAAAAAACAATTGTTCAACAAACAATCAGTCAACCTAAATGTTTTTCTAATGAAAATTATATATTAATTTATTTGAATGCATACGAATTTTTTCACATTATTTTCTTTATTTTGATTTTGATTTTTTTTATTTAAAAAAATGTGCGCGAAATAACGAATTTTTTATATGTGTTCGGCATAACATCATCTACTACTCTCAAGATTTTTTCACAAAACGCATATCCAAAATTTGTTATATTCTGCGCATTTTTCAAAATAAAAAAAATCAAAATCAAAATAAAGAAAAAAAATCTGAAAAAATTCGTATACATTCAAATGAATAAACATATCATATTCATTAAAAAAAAACCTAAGTTGACTGATTGTTTGTAGAACAATTGTTTTTTTCGCCAATTCGTGAATAACATTTTGGGATTATTATTATGCGAAATCAATCTTTTCAGCACGTTTTACATGCATTATTTTTTTCCGATTTTTATCCCATGGGGAAGTGATCGAAATTTTTTCTGAAACTCACTTTTGGCGGGACTGTACGTATCATACATCCTTAAAGTCAGTGAGTGGAAAAGGGTGAGGGCAACTTTGTTTGGAACGTCCCATTAATTAGCCGCGAAACTGACTGGAATGGTCTACCGCGTATGACGACGCGCGAGTTTCAAGCGGTAGGTGAGTATAGAAAGGGCGAAACGGCCGAAGAAAGAAGGTAGCGAAGACAAGTCGGGAGACAGAAGAGGTGAAGGAAGGAGAAGGAGGATAAGACGGTGGTGGCGGAGGAGGCACAAGGTGGAACAGCTCAGGGTTTATACTTCTGGGAAGAAGCTCGTAAAGACCGCTTGGGCTTCGCGGCTGACTCTGTTATTATCCACGTAGCAGCGCCAGACTTAAAGCGACCAAGCAGTATAGGCTCAGGAGCGATGTCCGCGGCCCCGGGATATAATCGTGCCTTGTTCTCTTTCGCCTTATACTGTACAATATTGCCAGATATATATACATACTAATGTTTATGCTCGCGCGTCAACTTTCCGACCATCCGAGTTATAAAAAAATACACGCAAATGTAATCCAATGGGATATAAAGACAAGAAGGTGGACTTAAGAAACCGGTGACGATAAATTTCAATATTGTTACCAGCTAAGTTGTAACATAATTTTATCTTTGCAATGTTTAAATACACAAACGTGTATCAGAAGATAATTGGAAAAATTCACATGAAACAAAAAATCGACGATTGGATATTCAAGAAAAAGGGTGATAAAAGTACATTTCGCACAAAAATCCTGAATTCGATTTTTCTAAATCTATGTACGAAGGAAAAAAAAATTGGTTTAATTAACTGTTATTAACGAAGAAAAGTGATTGGCGACTTTTTAGATCTATCGTTTCGTTTGACTGCAAAATTGATTTGAGTTGTCATTAATGTTGACTTTATTGTGGCACTAACCATACAATTTTTTTGAAATGGCAGAACGAGCTGCAGTTATTTTCCCAGTAAGATAAATTTTTTAATGTGTTCTGTAAATTGGGAACTGACTTTATACATGAATACTATATATTGATTGATTCGATATTTATATCTTCTATTATATATTATATCATCTACACTTGACTGTGCAGACAAAGCTATCACTTGTCATTTAGTCGAAAGTCACATCCTGTGTATTTATACTTCCAATCATAATCTCATGTTATCTATACTTGACTCCATATTCAATCTGTTGGTTTGTCAAATGTCATACTGATTATTGAAATATTATCGATGCTTAACGTATAATAAAAACTATCATCTGTTGATTTGACATATGTCATACCGTTTGTATTTGTACTTTCCGATCTTCACATTCATAAAAACATATTATTATATAATTTATACTCGACTTCGTGAGCAAACGTATAATCTGTCGATTCGTCAAATGCCACACCACATGTATCTGTACCCCCTATTTTTCATATCCATAACAATACATTATAACAATAGTCCATAAGTACATAATTCTGCAGTAACTCACTAAAGCGTTGAAAGTACACAGCGTAGATAGCCATATTATTAGCGCGTGCGGTAGTCGAGCGACGGTTCGCTGACGGTGAGAGGAAAAGTGTCCCGCGCTAGAAGGTAGCACGTGGTTTCGTGCCGCCAGAAGAAGGAGTATAGAAGCGAGAAGCACGAGTATCTGCTCCCATGGGACGGGAAATTTCTGCACGGAGATTATCAGGAAGTGGAGCAGCGAGCTTCTATGAATACGGGGCGAAGAGCGAGAGATTCTCGGTTCAAGATAAAAGAAGGAAAAAAAGATTGCGGCTTAGTGGGTACGCGACGTCAGGAGAAGGGAAGGAGGAGAAGGAGAAGGAGGAGGAGGATGAAGAGGAGGAGGAGGGGCTTGGAAAGAACAGGTCTCGTGACAGTGGAAGCGACGGCGCCGCCACTCTCGTACAGCGTAGTAGCAGACCTCACTCGTGAGGTGGAGTATGAGGTGTCGGAGGTTGAGGAGGACCAAGGCGAATGGTAGAAAGAGAGGGAGAGTAGTGAAAGAGTCGGTAACCCAGTAGCGCTCGTGACTGTCTATTGTATGTGTTACCATACCCATACGCATGTATATCCCGAAAGAATAGAAAGTGTATATACATACACACGTAAGAGGTGAAGAGGTAGTTGCGGAGCAATGTGGTAGACCACGAATAAGCGTACCAGCATCGAATGGAGAGGCAACACTTTGTAGTTTTAATCGATCCCAACCGAGACGCGAGGAGGGTGGAAAAAAAGAGTGGAGACAGCTCGAAGGAGACGAGAGAAAGGGCAAGTGAGAGGGTAAATAGGCCGCTCGAAGGGGCAAGCGCGTAAAGGAGAAAGGGGTGCGAATGCTAGTGGAATAAGGATGGTGGAACATGAACACGAACGATCCCGGAGAAGAACCCCGTGAGAGAGAGAGCGAGGATGCGGGAGAGAGTGAGACGAAGGGAAAGCTCTAAGCCCGAGGGAGAAAGAGGATGAGGAAGTGGGTGAAAGAGAAGGATCGGAGAGGCACATCCTGCTGTGCGGACTCCTACAACTTCAGCCACCAGCTGGCAGCGCGGCTGCTCCTCTTTCCTTCCGCTTTCACTCGGCGGACGTTTCATCTTCTCTCTTTCTTTACTGGCTAGCATTTCACCGCAAGCCGTGAGCTTATACGAGGGTGAGAGAGAGAGAGAAAGGTGGCAAGGGGTGGAAATAGGCGGCACGGGTTACGTGTGAAAAGCACGCGGCTGACTTTCAACATAGTCGAGGGAATGGAGAGGGGGAAAAGGAAAGGACGCGTGTATTTCATTCATTCGTTTCTCCTCACGTTATGAGGGAAGGAACGACGACCTGTCGCGTGCGCGACGTCGCGATCTCGGCACGTTCCTGCATCGTCCGACCAACGACCACCCCAACGTTTTATATACTCACTCCACGATCGACCCTCTTTGCTCTCTTGTCGCTACATACACACCTCCTCGCCTCTTCCCCCCCGCCACAACTTTTCTCTTTCACTTTTGCAGTCTCCTCGGGCTTTCTATAGCTTTCAATCGCTTCGTATAATCTCTTTGACTCTCACGGTCTATACACGTGGAATAAATCCGTAAGGGGAAAAGCGCAATATCTCGAGGAAATATAAATTTGATATGAATGGAATTGGCGTGAGTTGGTTGAGTGATTTATTTATGTCTTTGTGTCTATAGACGCGCGGGTATAAAAGTAACTGGCTATTGGAGGAAATTGGTGACGAGATTTTTCTGTACCGCGAGAAGTTTTATGTGTTTAGAGATGGAAATAGGCTTGGTTTATTATGCACCGGCTGAGTAATTGGTTGGGACAATGACATTTTTGGTTGTATCAATTTTTGGAGGAAAATCGATTCATGGGTTTTTACTGAGGATCATGATGAAGAGGATTGTATTACATTGTAAGTTACAAGCGTTGGAATTTTAGAAGAAGTGAAGTTCGTTTAGGCGATTCGAAATAGTAAGAAGAAAAATAAATCGGGGTAAAATATTAAAACAATATAATAAAGTGACTTGCATTGGAATACATATTGCTATTCACACTGTTTTACGAATAGTTTAATAGTTTCAACACCAACAAAGTTAGTTGTATTATAATAACCTCGTTTGCGGTAACCAATAAGTTTCTTGCCTTAACCAATAACGTGGTTGACCTTACCAATCAATTAGCTGATGCATACGTAACGAAGCACTTAGTTTTTCCGACACACAATTTTTTTCCGTGTACGAAAAGAAATTTATAACAAATGCTTTCTTACAGGAATGATTTCAGCAAAGTGTCTACTGCAGTAAATTTTCTAGAGCATCTGCTTAAACTTGTACCAAATTATAAGCGGAAAAAAAGTATGGTTAAATATGCATCAGGCGGTCAATCGGTTAGATTAATCTAATTATTGGTTATATCAACTATTGATGTAATACAGATTAATCGGCTTCCACGAAGGATTATGGTGGAAAAGATTGTATCATATTGCAGGTTACAAGGGTTGATGCAAAAGGGTTGGGATTTTAGAATAAGTAAAGCTCGTTAAGGCGATTCGGGATCATGAGAATAAAAAAGCATCAGGGTGAAATTAAACGAAAACAATAAAACGACTTGGATTAAAATACATGGCATTTCCACTCTGTCTTACGAACAGTTCAATAGTGTTAACACCAATCAATTTGGTTATATTACAATAACCTTGATTGCACCCACCAATAATTTGCCTGGGCCAACTAATAACTTGGTTGATCTCTCTCAATCGGCTGATGCATACATAACGAAGCATTTAGTTTTTCTAAGCGAGCACTTTTTTCCTGTGTACGCAAACAAATTTATAAAAAATTATTTTTTTACTTCAATGATTTCAGCAAAGTGTCTACAGTAGAAAATTTTGTTGACTATCGGGTTAAACATTCATATTTTTATAAGGGCAAATAAGGCTTGATTAAATACTCGCTAGGTGATTAATTCATTAGACCAATAAAGTTGTTGGTTATACCAAATGAGTTTATTGGTTGCATTTGTAACTTTGGTTGCGTTAACCAATAATTTGCTTGCGCCAAACTTTGTTAGTCTCACCATTTGATCGACTGTTGAATACATAACCAACATTTCTACCTTATTCAATACACTTTACAAAAAAACCCGATTATTGTAAAAAAATGTCTGCTTATTAGCATAAATGGAAAAATTGTATGTTCATTATTACAATGCCCTCGATAGTGAGGCGTTTGCCGAAAATACGTTTTTCACTTGAATAATTTTAGCGAAGTGTCTACTGCAGCAAACTCCTTGACCATCTGCTTCCAACAGGGCAGTTGGAGAATGGCTAACTCTCCGTCGTTCGGCGATGAGATGCGAAAACAACAGCGAGCTCGACTAAGTAAGACCCTCTAATCAACGGCGTCCGCGCGGTCGACGAAACGTGTGGTGTGCTGGCCGATCGATAAGAGAAAGAGCCTGAGGGTGGCGAAATAGCGCTTTAGCTATAGCGAGTAACAAATCCGAGTGTAAGGGTGAGAGGAAGAGACGAACGCCGGACCTGTAAATATCAACATTAATTTACTGTCAGCTGGCGTGACGCTCATGCTCTACGCTAACCCTCCGGCTAGGCGTGCTTGGGTTATACGCGAAGGGTGTCTTCGTCGACGTCATCATAAGAACTTGCCGGTTCGTCGTCGTCGAGGGCTATTGTTACAAATCAAGGGACTGTTACTATCTGACCGGCCCATCCACTTGCCTTCACATTTTAAATAAGATTTCATCTTTTTTTTTGACCTTCCTACAAAGAGTTAATGTCCTCATCGAATTTTCACAATTTTATGTGGAAACCGAATAGGGAAACCTGTTTTATTCCACTCCGTGGGAGAAGACGCACTTCTCGCACTCATGAAATGAAGTTTTGTATGAAATTCCTGTAAAAAACTTTTTTCAACTCGTGTGGCGTGCAGTGATTGCCTTTGGCTGGAGCTATAAACTTGCGCTCATCGGAATAAGGTTTATCGCACTAGTATCGTAATAGTACTTTTCGATACTTGCAGCAGGAGTTGAAGGTGAGTGCTGCAATCACACGAGTTAAGGAAATGCTTATCGCACGAGCATGGTACGAATGTTTATTATCTAATGTGTGGAAATCGAGAGCCTTGTGCACGCGAGCGTGCGTGAAACTGTGTTTCTCGCACCGAGTGAAATAAAGTACTATTATTCAACTAGGGTCTGCATAACGCCCTTCTCACACGTTGTGAAGTAAAATCGTACACGATAATCTGTGGAAAAACGTTCTCATCTCGTGTGGTTTCTCACACTCACGAGAAAAATATTTTGCGCCTCTTCGTAATGTACTATTGAATAATAACAAGTGAATTTTCCTAGACACGTAAATACAGCCTGCATAAAATCACGTGACACGTGAAGATAAATTACAAGCAGCCTTTTTCCGTTAAGATAAGTATTTGTACTGAACGGAATAAAATAATTCTTACCAATTATTCTTACCAATTTCTTACCAAATTCTTACCAATTATTTTGTTTTTTCCTCGAGCATGGAACAAAACCTCTTTGTTCAAATCTGCCTCCTATTCTTTACATATCGATTTAAGTCAATAACATTTTGGTTTCATCGAATTTATGGGGCTTTTCATAAGAGGAATAATTGTTTGATTCTGTATATCTGTTTACATTCATTAATATAATATAGGGTACAATGAGTTCCCTATAGAAAATTGAGGTTATAATAAGGAAATTCCGATTCGAAAATGTTAGTGGCTTGAAATATCTTGCAAATCTTGAAATATCGCTGCCTATTATCACCGCTCATCGTCTAATGGTTCCTGAAACCGGAGATAAATTTGCGTTTCATAAATGATATTTTTTAAATAATAGAAAAACAAAGCCTAACCCTAGTTTCGTTATAACCGAGAATATACATAATTACGTAATCGATGGCCTAAAAGTAGCTGTCTGATGTGTTGGTCGACTCACTGGTGAAATCGTGCTATCACGAAGGGGAGGATATTAAAACATCGAGGGTGCGGACAGCTTCAGAGGCGTCGAGAGATGGGGTTCCGACAAAAGGGTTCACCGCGTCACTCCTTTATTAACGTTCACCTATCTCATCTTATCTATACAGGGGATTACAATTGAACACAACGGTTCTCTATAAAATGGAATATCTGTGATTTTTTTTTTGAATTATGTTATTCCTTCCATGAAATTTCCTGTCCCCCCAAAGCTGGGCAAATTCAGAAAACCAGTTGCTTCGATAGCAGAGTTTTTTGGGGGCGAGGGTCAGTTTTCGTTTTAATAATACAATTTTTCTATCTTATCTTATCTATACAAAGTATTACAGTTAAACACAAGAGTTGATTATACGTTAATGGGATATCTGCGATTTTTTTGCAACGACATGATTCTTTGTCATAATTTCTCTAACCTCAGGTACAAATGAATTAAAACGCATAATGAGTAGTGACCAATTTTTTTATCAATCGGAAAAATTTATTAACACGTGAGGCTGTAAAAAAATCCAAATGTAAGCCTGTAAAAAACTTCCTGCATAAACCCTTTCTTCATTTTGTATGGGTCGCGAACTTGTTACAAAACCTGGATTAATCCAGGTTATATAATGCAACCGATCCCTCAAGTAATTGAGGGTACTCATAATTTCGCACAAGTATGAGAAAATATACAACCCTTTGGCCTTTGCCCTCGTATACAATGTCCATCGAACTAGAAAATGTTCAAAAATCAAATAATATTCGAACAATAGCATTAAATTATCCAACCCTCCGGCTCTATAAAAAAAGAAAAAATCGATTGCTTCATTAGTAAAGGTTTTACGAGGGTCAGTTTACATCCTAATAATACAATGTTTCCATGTAACATTCCTCCCAGAAAAACATGTATACGTATAATGTCTATCAAAAATAACAAAGTTCCATTCGATACCTAATACATTCGATGGAACACCACCAAAACTTTCGTATATTATTTATAAAAAATAACAAATAAAAAATATTCTTCAATCGCAAAGAGCATTTAAACATCCCCAACGACTTTCTTTAAGATCCGTGTGAAAGCAAGACGTGATTAAGGAATGTATCAAGCAATAGTTAGCAAGAAGGAACGAGAGCCCCCTTCCGCCCCCCATCCCGACACATCAAGCATCGCAACGTTGTCGTGGCTTCTCGGTGTCGAAATTTTTATCGCCGTAGATTCCGCTAGTTTCTCCCGTCGCGTTCGCACCGATGCTACGGGGGTTCGTGCCTATACCTATAGGTACACGTGGGGTAAGGGGCAGGGGGCAGGGTGCAGGGGGGGGGGAAGAGCACTGGCGACCCAATCGTTCCTCCCGCTGTCCTCTGCTGTCTCCCTCGTGCCTCGCCAGAAGCAGCAGCAGCAGTAGCAGCACCCCCAAAGTCCTGCCCCAACCTCTCGTCTGATTTGCATCACGGTTACGAGCTCGTTCGCTCGTGGAAGGGGGTCTTGGTGGGCTAGGGAGCGCGGGGTTACCAGGAGAAAGAGTGAGAGGGCACACTAAGAGCATATAGGCAGGGGTTTATACGAAGGGTTGCTGGATGGCTGTGGGTACGTGGTGCTGCTGCTGCTGCTGCTGCTGGCGCAAAGGGGGTTCTCAGCGCTCGGTCGAGCGGCTCGGTGGGTCGGTTGGGTGGTTAAAATGGGGTGGCGGACGGGAGGGTATATTACAGAGGTCCCCCCCCTCACCCCACGCCCCCCACGTACCACCCTTGGTCCGCGAAGGCAGCTCGGACACTCATAACAATCATAACAACGAGATCTCGCGACTAACTCGCGACCCACCTCCGAGGATTGGTGACGCCCTCTGGCCACGCCCACTTGTCCCCCACCACCGGAAAGTGGCGGAGTCGCGGGTGGTTACCGCGGTAGAATGCATACCGCGCGGGAGGCGGCTGTATCAACTTGAAAGTACGCTCGCGCATTGAGGCCCCTGCTCTCTCTCTGGTTGCCTTCCCGCCACGCCGACTTTTGCCACAACGCAGCGAGACTGCGGACCGCGAGGTTACAGGAGCGAGTTACTGCGCCTCTAGGCTCACGCGTCGCAACGTGACGCGCACGCCGTCTTTCCTACGACGATAATACGAGCTCTTTTATCACGAGACTATTCATCCGGTTCACTTGGGAATTTTGTATTTGTCTAATAGTGCGATTTTTCATAATCGGTAACATTTTTTTTTTCTTCTTTTTTTCACGATTTTTGAGACAGTGACCGGTGGACATTTGGGATGTTGAGAGAGTGAACGGTGGACCAGGCGTGGAGAGGAACTTGTGGATTGTTTTGCGGTTCGCATATTGATTGTGAAGGATTTTTTGGGCCAATAGCCGAAATCGAGTTTGGGACCGTGTCAGTGATTGATGTCATTGTTCTTCGGGATTTAAATACTGTGAAGCCTATGAACATTGACTATATTTAATGTGTGCCAAGTGAAGTTGACCGAAATATTGATTGATCAGATATGATGAGTTCTTGATTATTGTTGATTTGGATCAATGATCGGTTGTTGGATAGTTCGACGTTGAGTAAATCGTGCACACGTCAATTGTTGGTGGTTCAGTGGATAATCGACTTTGTTTGAGTATACGAGATACTGGCAAGGGTTAAGGGCTGATACTCATCGGCGAATTTGGAACTCTAATTAGTCCGAAGGACGATCGTTTAGTGGTCGATCGAACAGGCGAATAAGTTAGCGAACTTTCGAGGGACGGAAATAACGTGCGTGTGGACGATTCTGTAACACGCATCACCCTTTGATTTTTACACGGTTTTGCAACAGCTATGACGTAACGATTTTATAGATTATTCGTCTTAACGGTGAAGCGAAGTCAAATAAGAAGCGAAAACCGGGAAGAAACGGAGACGGATTCGTACGAAGATAACAGCAATACCGGCACGTTGACGAACGAAGGTGAAGAAGGACTTGACATCTCGGCCGAACCAATAGCGAGCCCGCAGCAGGTGCACGAGGCAGGTGAGTCGTTTTGCTAATTTTTTTTCAAGGTATTGCAGTTTTCAAACGTTTTCCGTTTTTTTTGTCCTTAATTTTTACGAAGTAAAAAAATAGACGATTTTGTAATTCGGGCTTAAAGTTTGTTTTTTGTTATGAGTGTGAATAAAATTGATTGAAAGACTATGGCAGTAGCGATATTCCAAGTTTCCGTTTGATGAGTCTCATTAACAAGGACGTGACAGTAAATACTACAAGTTTGAAAAATAACAACTTGCGGTTAAATCTAATCAAGTCTAAATACTTGAAATTGGCTTTGTACTCAGTAAATCGAAAATCTATAGAAGGGAAAGAAAGACATGAACAATTTGATTGATTATCCATAATTCAGTGTGGATGACAACCATGTAACCAAAACGTCAAAAATCTAATAATCGATTAAGCAGAATTTTATATTTTTGCAAGTATTTTTGGAGGCAAATTAAAACACACTCGTTGAGCGTATTTTATAGTAAATATGTAACATTCTTTTGATTTGAATGACTACGATTGCATATATAAAAGTATAACAGATAAATCGGCTCTTCAACGACTAAAATAATTTTTAATGATAAACTTTCATTTTACTGTTTCACTATCGTTTGACGTTCATAATCATTCACGAAAACATGAAAAGCGTAACCGAAAAAAAACCACTTTACTAAAACCGTCGTTAATAATTCTGCCGAATAATAATGAACTTACGTATCCATTTTAAAAAATCACAAAAGTGCAATGAAAATATTTGAAAAAAAATGTTAATAATAATATTGGAACTTGTTAAACGTTTCCATATCCGCTGTCGCAACAGAATTTTCAATAGCACTACCTATTAATTTTATATTTTTCATACAAATTTTACCTCCCATTTAATTCATTAATAATTCATCCGAGTAAGTATGAACTTACGTCTCCAATTTACCGAATTACAAAAGCGCAATTACAATGTTAAAAATTCATTTAAAAAATATGGAAACACGTTAAGCGTTCGCGTATCCGCTATCGCAACTGTACTTTTAATATCCAACACTATCAATTAATATTTTTCATGCATATATTTATCGTATTATTTTATTTTCGTTCTCACTCCCGGGAGAATTGATTAGCAAGCGATATCGGATAATTGAATCCACGCGGAGTCGCTGTATCGCTTTAGGCTCGAAGCTGTGGCCTCACGTAGCAGTCTGGTGACTAGTCGAAGGTGGGCGAGAAAGACAGCAAGCGACAAGAGAGACTTGCGCACGAGAAGTGGCGGGAGAACGGCGGCCGCGAGTATAACTCGTAGGACGTGTGAGGGCCCATCGAAGGGAAGGCTTGAAAAGCAAGTTCAAGTTGAGGAAGGCACAGGAAAAATGTCTAACTCTGATAAACTCCTAATTATCGCTGCAAACTGAGGTAATTACGAGCGCTGCACGTGACCGAAGGCGTCACTGCTTTTTTTTGTCCTTTTTCCTCGAGCTCAAATTATATAGCTACAAGTTCCGAGAGCGCGAATGAACGAGGGATGAGAGACAGAGGAGAAGTGTAGTCGTTGGACGAGGACCCTGAAGAGTGAAGGGGGTTCTATTGCCGGTTTTGCTGGTGGCAGTCTCGGCAAACACTTTGCGCCACGGAGAGACAAATAGAATAATTAAAACCGCATTATAAAGCGGCACGCTGCTCCGTTATCTCGTTGCGCTTGCTCATCTCTCTCGCCCACGCAAAATAGCTAATGCAGGTGCGGAAAATGCATGTACACTGAGTCACTAATGTGAAGTCTTGCGCTCGGAAGATCCTGAAGAGTTGGCCAACTATTTTGTCCTTGTATAATAACCGACAGAATGCAGTCGACGGTGCACGATGCGAAACTGTCGGTCCGAGGTCATTTTTTGTCTCGTGGTGATCCTAATTCGCGTGTGCATCGTTGCGCAGCGAAAAAAAAAAAACACGGACGTCGGGACAGATATACGTTGGTGTAATCGTGTTGAGGTATGAGGACCTCGCGATTCGAACCCGAGGAATTAACTAATGAAGGATAGACCGACATTTTTTATCGGCCCATTCCAATTAAGCGGTTGACTCTTGATCATCCCTAATTACGAGTAATTACTCGATGATAGTAATTGTAAGTAGGCTAATTTTGTATCACAATGACGTTGAGATATGACTTGGATTTGGATGTAAATTGGATGTCATTCTATGTGATCGATAATAACTGTGCTTTATCAATGTGTACGAATGCGAGAGAATATAAATTGCTATATTCACAAGAACTTTATTATCTTAATTATTTTTTTCTGATAAATACAGACACGATGGAATGGTACATCAAATTCAGAAAAATCCAAATTAAAAAAAAATTCTTTGTTCAAACATATATTAAATACTCATCAAAATATTTTATTAAAATCAGTATTATTATGTGCCTCGTTTATATTAAATTGTGAGAATTAAAATGGAGTGGAAATGACATTTCGTCCAAAGGTAACGTCAATAAAATTTCATTACATTCCCACCGGCAATGAAAATTGAGAATTTTTTTAGATAATCACAAGGTATATTGCATTTGATTGGCAGTCTTGTCAGAAAAATAAAAGTTCCTTTGAATGACATCCACGGTCTATTTTTATGTATATGGATATAAGATGCTGGAAAATTTAAATGGAAGACGACCAGTAAAAGTAGAAAATCCAATAGTCAGTGTGCACCTTGAGCTATAAATTGTTAACAGGAAGGAAGTAATAGCAAGACGCTTCTCTGGCATATAAATAGATGTGACATTTCGTAAAACCGGGTGAGAATTAATTGAGATTGCTTTAATCCGATAGTGATGCTGGAATCGAGAGTTTGTGCGGAGAGTATAAGCGTGTATAATGGGGGCTCACTTGGCTGGCGTTGCCTACGTCAGTACGATGTCCTACTTACATCAGTCACGGATTGCCTCGGATATATAACGAGAGAGCCAGAGAACAGAAGGCGCAAGCGCTTGCTCGTGCACACACAGCGAGAGCCCGGAATGACTCCCTCTCGGCTTGTTATAAGCCGGCTAATATTGGTAATTAGGTAGGTCATCTAAATGCGCTTGTAACTGGCTAAATTCGTACCGGCTGTTAATGGACCCGAATACATATTATAATGTCTATATATCCGTGTACATGCATTTTCACAACTACATGTTCATATACACAATGTGCGCCGCACAACGATATAGGTCAGCGAGTACACTTATAGTGACGTACCCTAGTTCGAAATTGAAACTCAAATTAGCGTATGTTTCCTCAAATATTCAGTGATTCGATTTTCGAGGTGCGGCATATAAAACACTTTTCAGGGGAAAATTTAAAAAAAACAATTGGATAAAGTATCTGGGCTTGAGAAATTAATATAACGCTGAAAAAAAAATTAAGAGATACTAAAAGAAAAATTGATATATATATACTGACCACTATCACGTACAAATAATCTTTTCTGTTCCTTACACTGAGAGAAATCGTTACAGTACAGGTAACTATAAAGCGACAACTATTGATTTTTAGTCCTTTTATAGTTACGGTGACTATAAAAATAGTTGTGACAACTAATTAAGTGAAAAGAACTATGTTTGTACCAACTACAAATGAATAGTTGTCACTTTATGGTTATTAATACCATAATTTTCTCTCAGGGTACTGATAGTTTCCAATCGAAAGAATTGTAATATCGACTATAAAGTGACAACTATTAAATTTAGTACATGCAACTATTTTTATATCTATGGTGACTATGGAAATAGTTATGGTAACTTTTCGACGTGGCAACTATAAAGAAATTGATTCTACGATACGAAAATGAATAGTTGCCACTTTATAGTTACCGATATTACAATTTTCACTCTAGACAAATCGTTTCATTTTTATTTTTAAGTATTTTTATTCGCATATCCGTATAATATTTTCGTGAAAAAAGCAAGATGGAAATGGTAGATTTCATAAGTTAACTTTAAACTTGTAGTTACGTACCCCTAATCGAAATTTAAGCGCAAATTAGCGAAATTAAAGCAGTGATTTATTTTCGAGATACGGCAGAGAAGCCTTTTCGGTGAAAATCTAAAAAAAAATTGACTCAAGAATCTGAGCTCAACAAACTAATATCACACTAAAAAACGCAAGTGCCACAAGAAAAAAAAAATTGATATACACCTATAACTCTCAACTATGGTCACCCACAAAGTGACAACTATTAATTTTTATTCCACGCAATTATCCCACAATCATGGTAACTGGTAATTATAAGAATTATTCAATAGTTGTCACAACCATAAAAAAAATTACTATTACTAACCAAAAATGACTAGTCGTCACTTTACAGTCACTAATCCCATAATTTCCTATCACTGCTATTATAAATAATGAAAAAAACTGTCGTATCTCCAATTCCGTGGACCAAAGACACGTTACGGAATTATGTTAGATCTTTGAAGCAAAGATTTATTTTAGTGAAGGAATGCCTTTTGCTTAGTGTACAAAGTCCTTTCAGATTCTGCCCAAGTATAGAAACGAGCTGTTACAAGGCGTGGCTGTGATGAAGAGAGGCCGACAGCGCGATTATCACAGACTCGTTACTATCGAGTTAATATCAGTAATTAAGAAAGTTGCTTAGACGCGGGCGGCAGCGAACGAGTGGCGCTGATGCTGCGGCTGCGGCTGCTGTCTCTGGCCACTCGGGAATGCGGCGAGACTGGAGCGAGTTTGGCGGACGCTTACTTACCACATCTGTGTCTACTAATACGACTTATACCTACCGCATACATTCAACCCAACAGCCGACGCACCGGCCATGTGTGTTTTGTATAGTTATAAATTTCTGTTATTCACATTAGCCGAGCAAGCTAAATATATAGATATATGTCCGTGATTAGTACTGTTATTATTAAAGTTGTTCCAACTATACACAGCAATAGCGAACCCAGAAGTCCCAGCGATAATTTTCTCCGGGCTACTTAGCTGCGTCCTAATAATTAACCGATAATTATGCACGCCCGCGTATACAAGCAGACTCACGTGTAACTTCGATTTGACCTGGAAACGCTAATTGAAGGATCGAGCGCGTTGTGACTGAAATATTCCGAGTGCGAACGAGTTAATGCACACAACTACTATTCGTATTTTCTCTGAATTCTTTTTTTTATTAGTTATTAAATCTTATTCAAAATGAGAGGTCATAGGTATAGTTACAGTATTTATTCATTTATTTATTCATTTATTTATTTATTTATTTCTTTATTTCTTTCTTTCTTTATTTAGTCATCAATTTGTGAGATCCTGAGATTTAAATCCCCTAAGGACCTGAGCAGTGAAGATACTGAAGGGAGATAAGTTAAGACAGAGAATAAGTTAGAGCAGATAGAAAAGATAGAAAAGATAGAAAAGTACAGATAATGGTCTTACGTAAATGAGGTGATACAGACTAAAAATATTGAATAGTTTTGTAGAAATGTTCTCCATTTGTTTTTTTTACTCTAAATCAATGCTTACATCGAGGGAAAAGATTTTATTGATTCCAAAGAAATACGTAGATAGATTTATTTTCATTGATAAGTACTGTACATTTTTTTAATTTCAAAAAAATTGTGCATTTGAGTTTAAAAGCAAACATTTTATAGCGTGTCAAAAAATGTTTACGTAATTAGGACATAATAAACGAATGGGCTCCTTCTTTCAAAGAAACGATATATTTCGTGGTACCAAGTCTGTCAATGGTTAACAAAATCGCGTTAACCGCGTCATTGAAAACTATTAACTAATAAAAATGCACGACATTGTTCAAATACGTGATGTAAAATGATTCCTATAACCTTTTTACACCTAGAACAGCACGGAATAACATTTTTTAAAGTAATTTCCTCAATACTTTTATTCCTATAGCGACAATTTATTTTTTAGGTTATGTTTTGCTTCTAGTGTCTTGAAGACGATTTCTTTGAAATCAGTGAGAAACGATTTATTGGTTCAACGAAATATTTCCTTGATACAATGTCACTAAATGTCATTGAGTTTGAGATCTTCCAAAACCGAGAAAATAATATCATCGGCAAAATTTCCGTGATTTAACAAAACGTTTTTTTTTTTTTTTTTTTTCGGTGTAGTTACGATGGTAATTTGTGCCAGTGACGATGTCTGGCCATAAAATTCTTCATGGCCTTTGTCAGCCGCGAGCGAACGATCGGTCAGGTTATTTATGTTCTCCTTGGAGAACTCTAAAGAAGCGATGAATCTGAACCTGTTAATTAGGAAACGTCAGGGTGTATAGGCAAATACCGAAGTAGATCACTGCGACGTTGACCTCTCCGGGTTACAAATGGTATATCTTTGTTGGCGGTGAAACTAGCCGACTGGATATAAATTGGTGGACAAGAATTCCAGAGGGGAATAATCAGCCCTGGTTAGACAAGAGCGTTCGGTGCAGCATATTTGCCATGCCATGTGACTCGCTCGGTGAGGTAAACACAAGCACGTGTTGGCGCGAACGCGCCAACGTATATACATAGGCGTTCCATGCCACGATTGCCCCTAGATATATGCTAGCATCAGCATCAGCAGCGACGACAGCATGTTGCTCCAATGGAGAGAGAGGAAATTCGAGGGGTAGGAAATCAGTGATTGCGACCCGTGCAGAAAATTTAACCAGACAACCGTGAAAGAATATAGGACCTTGTCGGATTCTGACAGGGTTTTCGCAATGGAGAAACAATACTAGGGCCACGTTACAACCTGTAAGGGCGTCGCCGATATCATTCTCAGCTAAAATCGGGCCATCCAGATCAGGCCCTAGCAAGGAAGCCTTATTTATATCTTCTCAGGGATTTCACCTTGTTTAACTGTGATTTTATATCGTATATACATAGGCGATCCATGCCACGATTGCCCCTAGATATATGGTAGCATCAGCATCAGCATCAGCAGCAACGACAGCATGTTGTTCCAATGGAGAGAGAAAATTCGAGGGGTAGTAAATCAGTGATTGCGACCCGTGCAGAAATTCAACCAGGCAACCGTGAAAGAATATGGGACCTGATTGGGTTCTGTCAGGGCTTTCGCAATGGAGAAATGATACTAGGGCCACGTTACAACCTGCAAGAGCGTCTCCGAAATCATTCTGAGCTAAAACCGGGCCATCCAGATCAGGCCCTAGCAAGGAAACCTTTTTTTTTCACGGATTCTACCTTGTTTAACTGTGATGTTAAACAAGGGTCTTCTCGGAACTCATAAGCACCCGTGCAGAAATTTTATTTCGACACCAGGAAAGTATAGGGCCTTGTAAGGTTTGGTCGAGGTTTCGACAATAGGGATTGCATACTAGGGTCACGTTGCAACCCATAAAGGCGTCCCTAATTAGTTTCTGGGCTGAAATCAGGTCTAAGTGTGTCCGGCCTAGTCAGGCTCTGCTTAAATTTCCATTCCCAAACCCTAATAGAATTAAGGCAAGCTAGAAAGCGCCAAGTGGGGCTCTAACGAATTTCCTGTACGGGGAATGGTCCCCCTAACTGCTAAACAATAGCGAAAAAAGTTTCTTCCTCATGACTTAACCATTGATATTCACTCGAGGGATTATGTGACACGAGACAGAAGAAAGAAGGAGCCCGAGTGAATGGTAGACGGGATGCAAGCTACGAGTGTAAGAATGGTAAGAATCGAAACTCGTGAAGGGGCCTGAAAATGAGGTGTGGGTAGCTCCAAAAGTCTCCGACACATATAGGGGGCATTCTACATCAGATAAACAGACTTCCAAACCTCATGTTCTTGAAATAGTTAGTTTAAAATAGAGTGGCGGAAAAAAGGCTTAATTATTTAAAAAAAACTGGAAATATGTAATAGCGTGGAGGTACCATTTGTGGTCATCAACTTGTCCTGTCTGTGGCCATACATATAGCATGTAAATGACGGTTATGGCTACAAATGGTGCACAGTGGTCTTAAACATAATTTATTAAACAATTAGTTATTTTAAGCATATCCAATGTAAAGTATGCATTGATTTATCTCATTTAGTGATTTGGATATATTGAAGTAATGATGAATTAATACATACATTTTGTATGTGGTTTCTAATGATTTTTGGTAATTAATATTTTTGGTTGAAAAATGTATTAAAAATAGGTAGAAAATGTGAGTTTAATCGTAATAAAAGGGAGAAAAAATACGGGGAGAAACATGAGTCTCTCGTCTTGGCCTGGACTGCACGATATACTTGGGGCTTTCGGCAGGCGGAGAGAAAACGACAATGTATACTATGGTTACGTTGAAGATTCGTGAGGGGTTGGGGTGCCGACGGTGAAAAATCCCAAAGGCGCCACTTGACTCGCCAGGGATATATTGTTGGGATAGGCACTCGAGCAAAGGGGACACAAAAGGGAACGACGAGAACGACGACGATGCAGACGGGATGACGCGCCCTCTCAATCGACCCAAGTGGTTACGACGCGTGTAGGGTCAGACGGACATGCTTCGCAATATGCTTTGAAATACAATGTATTTCGAAGGACCACCTCAACGTAATTCTTATGATTCCACGATTACGTCAATGTCTATAAATTGAAAATAACTGTGTATTACGAAGAGTCGTCCGCTATTTAGAAATTAATTATTATTCGTGAATTGCAAACAACGGCTTTCAGTTTTTTTTAAAATTTATTAATTGAAATTTTATAACAACTCTTATCGATTTTGTCGGTAGACTTTTCATTATTCTTGTACATACTGATTAAAATTATTTTTTATTTAACGAGCCCATTTAGTATAATATAAAATGTGTAAAGTATTTGTATGTTTTCATTATTTTTGCATGGTTGGTTATCTAAATTAAAATTAACAGGAATGATACAATTATTTTTTTTTATCCTTTGTTTGTATTTTGCCTTGTCGACTTGGCTGTAACTTCGCTTATGTAGAATATACCGGGAAAGGTAATTGCTGGAGTTTTGCAGATTTTTTTTTTGGGTGCCTTGACAGTTCTTTAAGGGTATAAAATTATTATGATATTCGGATCTTGTTCTAAAAATTATTTCAATACAGAATGAATGAGAGATCATAATCAAGACGCATAGAGTATATGTGTTAAAAGTCTAAGTTTCCCAAAAAAATACTGTTATTTGGATCTAAAAGGGTTAAGGCTGTGAAAATCAACTAGTTGTATAAAAAAAGGACTTTTGTAATGCTTTGCATTCAAGGCTCAATCAATTGTTATGTATTTTCATTTAAAAAACTAATAAAAATTCACTGAATATATATTATTTTTTAGAGTGGATCATCGAAGGGAAATATAGATATACGATTTTTTTTGTTTTCGACTAATAACTCAATAAACCCGGATTTTTTAGGATGTGTACGTGAACGTAACCTATTTAAAAAAAGACACGGCACATCGAAATTCGAAATATCGAAAACTGAAGCCACTTTTTCAGCATTCTTATTGGTCGACAATGGCTTTGACATAAAGCCAACTTCAGACTTCTATAATCGCTGCAGGATCACGTGTGGCGCGCTTTTTGAATCGTTATTTTTCCGCTGTTGTGAAATAAAGTACATTTTCCTTCCAAAAACAGATTTTCTTTTATTTCTCCGATTTTTCACCATAAAAAGAAGATATCACACATTCGACGTCGATTATATCGAAACATTGAAGCAGAAATAAATTAACGTAAAGTCATTAACCATATCAACATACAAACATCATGTTTAGCATCATATCTCATATTAAAGAAGAGACAAACGAAAGAAAAAGGCTGTGATGAAACGAGCACGTTGCTGTTAGTATAATATGGGAAATAAACATATAGATTATCAAGGTTCAAGCGAAATGTACAATGAAAAAAAAGAAAAAAAAGAAAAAAAAGAAAAACGAAAGTCAAAGAAAATGAGGTGAATCTTAAGTTAGCTTGGAGAAATCTACAGTTTATTTGTACGTATAAACTTGTGATGAATGATTGGCTCGTTTGGTTAAGTGCGAAGTGAGGAGCAGGAAAATGCGATTGTTAGCCAGGTCAAGAAAACGAATCGATGCTCTTTCTCACCCTCTCTTTTCCGCTCGTTCTACCCATGGCTGAAATCTTCCGGCAACTAGCTTCCCCATCCCTCGTTTGCCAGGTCGGTTTCTCTCTCGGTGGAACCGCGAACGGCTCGTCGACCCTCGTTCGCTTTCCCATTCAACTCCCCTTTTGCCTCGATTCACCTCCTGTGCCGACGATCAGGCGTGCGATAACATTTCGCTCGACAACTTACCCACTTCCAGCTTGCCGACGTATATACCCTAGTCCCTTTGCTCTTGCTCTCGCTTTCTCGTGTCTCGCTTTCTTCCCGTTCGCGGATAATTTTCCACCCTGCCAGCATCCTCGACGCTTGGCTCTTTCCACCGGAAGCCAAGATGCTCGTTGAGTCCACGATATCTCCTCTTCAATCTTCCTGCCACTTTTGCAAATTTCTTCACTCTCACTTTTCTCATCGACGCTGATACGCTCGTGGGATATTGTTTTTTTATCCCTCAACGACGCTGTTGGGGCAATCGAAAAATTAGTTGAGCTATTTTAACTCGATTTCTTTATATCTTCGTGGGGCTTATGTTTTCTGACTGACTCTATTCAAAATGTTAGGAAGTTTTTTTCATGGCATTTTCAGTATTATCGGACAATCACAAATATGTTCAATAATTTTGATTAATTTATTCCATGACGTCTGTTTAGAAATGTCTCATGAAACATTTTGATCCTTGACTTAGTTAAGCTATTTTAACTCACTTTATGTCGTCGTGGTTCTTACGTTTTCTGACTGACTTCTTTTGTGGGTTTTTTTTTCTTTTATTGGACAATCACAAATATGTTGAATAATTTTGATAAATTTATTTTATGACGTTTATTGGAAAATATCTCACAACGAATTTAGACCCTTGATTTATATCGTTTGTTCATCAAAATATCCTTTGATAATGCTCTTTATCTTTCATCTAGCCATTCCTAACACTTTTTATCTTATCGACGTTAATACGATAATGAGATTTTTTTTTTGCCTCAACAGGGTCGTTAAAGCATTTGAAACATTACTCAAGCCATTTTTATTCCCTTCTTTTTACATTTTGGTGGTGGTTTTATTGTGCGACTTCATCCGAACTGAACTCATCAAGCAATTACAATTATGTTGAACATTTAAATAAATTTATTCAATGACGTTGATTGAGGAGTTTTTTATGGAGAATTTAAACCCTTGATTGATATTATTCGTTCATCGAAATTATAGAATTCAGCGACGACTATTGTAAATTTGACAGTGCTTGGAATAATTGTTGCGCATATAAAATATGCGACGCCTTACAGGAGTGCCATTGTTATTAATTTCAATAATCCACAAGCACGCACGTGCGCAACGCCCTACACTATCCCTTAGGTAATGCTCTAGTCACGAGTGGTTTTGAACGCACGATGGCCCTAATAGATCTAATTTGCGTATAAAAAACCCTTCCTTTCGCTTTCTTTATGAGTCTCGAGTCAACGCCCGGTCTTTAATGACGGCTTGTTGCGCTCAATGGATGACACGCGTCCTCCAAATCCCAGAGGGTGACGTGTTGCGTCCTTTTCTTCAACGTGATCTTTAATAACTTGGATTTAAATGGGAAGGGGATTAGATGTAACGAAAATGGAGTTGTTACCGATAAATTTACATCACACTCTTTCCTTTCGATTTATTCCACGGATTATGTAAAATGCATTATTATTTTTAAATAATAATTTTATACAAATATCGACATCTTCTCATAAGAGCTGCATTTTAATTTCAGGAAATGTACTAAAATCGAATATATTATATGATTTATGTGTAACTGAAAAAAGTTTTGCCCGCTAGATCAAATTTTGCAAAAAAAATGTTACTGTTTTAATAAATTTTATTTTTATGGAATTTTGATATTTTCAAAATTCCATAAAAGCCGAACCACTCCACCGATTTTTCCTAAATTCAATACCGAATTTCGCATGACTTTGTTCGTTTTTCACAGGAAGTTTCCGCCTGAGAGCGAAAAATTCGATCGAGTTAGAACATTGATGGACATTTTTCGAAATTTTTTGAATCCCCGAAGAATGGAATGCGTCAAGCGAATTTATAAAATTGATACCAAGTGAATGCTGACGTGTATACTCTATATGGCATAACAATCGAAACTGATTCGGTCGAGTAGTTCACGATTTATGGTATGAATTTGAGGTCCTTCATCACACACACATACATGCGTTCAAAAAAAAATTTCTAAACCACGTTTTTTTTAATGATTTGGTTCATGTCGCGTGTTCTGACATAAAAATCTCGAAAACTTCACTGTTTTTTATCAAAACAAAGGTTCCGTTGTGCGGAAGGTAAAATAATGGAGACTCTGGTGAAATGAACTGGTAGATTTGTTATTCGGCAGAGAAACCAATGGTAGAGTTATGAGTGTGCGATAAAAAGAGAAGAAATGAATGGAAAAAATGCATAGGCTTGTGCAGAATGAAAGGGAAATCGAATAGATCGAGGCTCCCGAACTTTTTGGCCAGATGTTAAACACCAAAGCACAGCGTGAGTCGTGAAGGCGGTCTAGCACGTAAATACATCCTCAGTAGGGGGTGAACCATTATAATGGGAGCGCCGCCGAGCTTAAGAGTTCTATTTGTGGTAATTCGGGGTTTAATGCACTCTCCACGCTCTGATTTAGACTGACGTGAAGTTTTTAGCCGAACCCCAGTCGTTCGAGACGTAGAGTGCCGTAAAATATGAAATATTCTTCCTGTGCCTCGATGTTCCTGACTTGACATGCGTACGTATCGCCCGAGGTAGTTGGACAGATGTGTATACACGCCTTTAGCTGAAAAAAATATCAGCCGCTAAATTTTATATATAGGTATGTACTTGGCGTGAAACCCATTTGAATACATGTCGAGTAAGGTTAACGAGTTAAAAAAAAAGGCTATGTACATCGTAGCGAAAAAGTTAGCGGTTGAGATAGAAATAACGTTGGACCTGCATTACATATTATGACAGTGGCATGCATGAAAATAACCGAGGGGCATAAGTTTTGTGCTGCCCGGAAACATTCATCAACAGAGGGATGAATTTAAAAATTTTTGCATCTACTACGTAATAAAAATTTGGTGTTAATAAATTTTGAGCTCATACAATATTTGAAATAGCCGCGGGTTTGAATGAAATTTAATCATATGTACAAAACAAAAAATAATTACGGGCTGAAGGACTTCGGTCGATGGCCTATTGGATGAAGGATTATATTTAAGGATGTAGGATACAAATCGGAAAAAAATAATCGATATTAAACGTGCTGAAAAGATGAATTTTGCATAGTAATAATTCCATAGTGTTATTAACGAATTTTTGAAAGAGAAACAATTGTTCAACAAACAATCAGTCAACCTAACTTTTTTTCTAATGAAAATGATATGTTAATTTATTTGAATGAGTATGAATTTTTTCAGATATTTTTCTTTTTGTTGATTTTGACTTTTATTTTCAAAAGTGTGCGCGTAATAACGAATTATAGAAAAAAATTTCGACCACAATTTTTTCTATGGGGAAGCAACATTAAAAAAATATTCTTGAATACCAAAATAAAGATGTTGCATTAATAAATTTAAAAAAATGTCCATTATCGTTTGGTTTCAAGCGATTCTATCAGTTGCCTAAGCCCAAAAGTTTTGTCAGGACAATTTAATTGAATCATTGAGAATGCTTCATCGCCGCTGGATATCATAAAGTGGTGATCGAGCGAGACCACGTGCAAAATTTAAAAAACTGTGCTCGAGCCTTAACTTTTTCCCTTGAAGAGTTCTTTCAGCCAAAGCTTCGGAGTCTCATTTAAGATTCCTTGCAAATCTTTTTGCTTCTGTTCAGCAACTCTACTCTCACTCGTTTTCACATCATTTCCTCTTACTCGATCATACTCTTGGCGCGTCGTAACATGGGTCGGACGATTACGGAGCCGTGGTAAATAGCCTCGCTCGATTGATTATGTCGAGACGGTTGGAAAAAAGTACTTCGCTGCGCTATGTTCCATGAACAATGTCCCGATGGGCGGCTGCCAACTGCTCCCGTTCTACGATACCTCTTTATCTTTCACCCGGCCATTTCTAACATATATGGTTAATTTAAAAACTTTTACCGCTGTTTTTTAATTTCTCTTGAAAAACTTCTGTCCTTAACATTGTTACTTTAGGATAATTAATCGTTTGCATTATTTATTAAAATAATGGGCACAATTACTTTTGCTTTATCCATTATAACTATGTTCATTTTTATATTATTATTATTTTTTTGATTCTATATATGACAATTTTGTAATAATGATAATTTCGCGAGTATGTTCTGTCGGACTGAATTCATACTAAATGTACTATTTTATTAGTATTCAAATTTTTTTTATATCAAGCTTAATATCTACATGGTTTTTGGTGTCCAGGTCGACATCTCCATGGTTGTTGATGTCCACGTCGATCGCTGAAGAGTTCTCGGTGTCCAGGTCAAATTTTTCATAGTTTTCATTAATCAGACTGGTGCCCACGTTTGTATGTGGTACAAAGTTTTCAGCGATGCAGTAACATGACCACATCGTTCTAAAATTCTAAAATTACGAAAAGAGCGGTTGGAATAAGGCTCATTCAGGTGAAGATTTTACTTAAACATACTTTTATGGTAATCCATATGTGAAACAAATTTGAATTCGATATGTTGCAATTCGCATAACTAAACTTGCGAATAAAATTTTTCAAAATATTCAAAATGTCATAAGACTTAAACCAGTCGACAAACCTGTTCCATGTGTACTCAAATTTTTTCGATGACAGTCCATGTATGTCCAAAATGTGAATATGAATTTAAAAAAATTGATTGATCGACCGCGACCCTGAAAACTAATGGTTCGATCTAATATTTTTCAGAATCGATTCAGTCTACCGTTCATTGTTGAGATACCTTTCATACTTTTTTGAACTCCTTCGTAGCACGTCAACTAACTTGGCAATCCATGTGACCGCGAATAAAAAAACATGACGATAATTAATGATAAAACTATTCGAATTCTCCTAGAACGGCTCCCACGGTTGTACGCGGAACAAAGTTGCCAGTGAAGCAGTAATATCACCACATCGCTCTAAAATTCTAAAACCACGAGGAGAGCGGTTGGAATCAGGCTCATAAATTGCAGCCGAGTGTAACCGCGGGCAATGTTCGGCCCCCGGTCGATGTGTATCCCGGAGCTGCAGGCAAACACGGGGACGAGTATAGGCGAAGCTTAGAAGATTCTTAGGTTCTCGGGCGTCGGTTATACGGCTACAACGACTTTGCAACAGGAGCATAGCAGCTCCTCGTGAAGGGCCAGAAGGCATTGCGGCGTTTCTAAACCCACACCTTATCTACGGGCCACTATAATAAGCTGCGATCTGAGACCGTATATATATTCTGCAAAACGCACACGCATACATAGATCGGAGTGTCGAGAGACTCTTATGTATACAGGGACAGACTAAGTGTTGGATATCTCAGCGCTATGTGTATGCAGGGCTGACTCGAGGCTGCACGCAGCGCTATATGTGCTTGCAATTACAAGCTGGTCAACATGTAATTATCTCCAATGACCATAAATTATCGAATTTTTATGCGCAACATTCTTAATTACCCTTTGAATTAACATCAATCAACCCCCTTAATTACATGCTGCTAAGGCCGCGGCAAACTGTTGTTCATATATTCCGTTGTAGCCACGATCACCAAGACGATGAAGATGATGTCGCCATCAATGGTTCGATAACATGGCCATTACGGCTACCCTCCTTAAGTTATCGAAATTGCTCCCTTACAGTGATTGTTGTACACGGCGAAAAGTTTTTTTGTTGTGACAACATAAGACCGTGAAAGAAGTAATCGTTTTGATAGGTTAACAAAAAACTTTGGCGGCCGAACAAAAGATTTAACTGCGTAACAAAACGGATTTGTCAGTTTGTTGATTGTAACGATTCTTGTTGTCACGGTTTTATGTTGTTGCAGTACAGAAATCTCTCCGTGTTTCCGTATATTGCAACTTTTTTGCAACATTCTTGATTACGCTTTTTTTTGCAACAATTGAAATTACCTTTTGAATTAACATCAATCAACCCCCTTAATTACATGCTGCTAAGGCCGCGGCAAATTGTTGTTCATATATTCCGTTGTAGCCACGATCACCAAGACGATGAAGATGATGTTGTCATCAATGGTTCGATAACATGGCCATTACTGCTACCCTCCTTAAGTTATCGGAATTGCTCCCTTACACTGATTGTTGTACACGGCGAAAAGTTTTTTTGTTGTGACAACATAAGACCGTGACAGAAGTAATCGTTTTGGTAGGCTAACAAAAAAATTTGTCAGCCTAGCAAAAATTTTTGTCGGCTGAACAAAAGATTTAACGGTGCTACAAAACTCATTTTTCAATTTGTTGCTTGTAACGATTTCTTGATGTCACGGTTTTATGTTGTTGCAGCACAGAAATTTCTCTCCGTGTTTCCGTATCTTGCAAATTTTTTTTTATCCCAGATTTTTTTATGGGATCTTTGAAAGTTGTGTCCTAATCAGAATGATCTTGCTTATGTTACAATGGACGTTGATTTACACGTTTGTATGACGCAGATATTCCTCACGAATGGAGGGTTGATGTGCCTATATAATTTTCACGATTTCTGTACACCCTCCGGTCGGCCATCTGACATATAGCGGGCAGAGCGCTCTCATACATTAATGCGAGGCTACACAAGGCGTTCCCGGAGCCCCGTTGCTCTTCTGCTTTCGTATAATCTGACACCTCTCATTATACCACATTTAAATTGGTTCACTCTCTCTGCTCTGAGCTACTTGATCGACTTTTCAAATACCCGACTATTATATCCTCCGAACTCGATTGTATAATTTTTGCTGCACGCCTCGACAATAGTTAATAGACGAAATAAAAGTGAATAACATACTGCAGACCATCTTATGGATGTATAAGGAAATCTATACCAATATGAAGTGGGTCTGACCCTCAACCTTTTGTAGTTGGTCGGAGATTTTTTAATTGTTTTTTGAATTCTAAATATTCTATAATTTCAAACAAGATCACCTATCACTCTTAGAAAAAAATCGGTCATGGCCGTAATCAAGAAATTTGAAAGATGTTCTAACGAACCCTTAGCCAGATTTTAAAATTTCCACGCCGACATTCCCTTTTTTTTTCTCCAAACTTTTATTTAAAGAAGTAATTAAAATAATTCGAAGCAATAGTTAATTATCTTTACTTGCTTATAGTCATTTTTTCAATTAAAACATTTATTTTGTATTTACAAAAATCAATAATAGTTTTTCCCAGAAATTGAATGATGGAATTTTTAAATTTATCATTGCGGAAGATTCTTTTTTGTTTTCATAAAAGTTATAAAAAAATAAAAGTGAAATCCTACATTTGTTCCAGGCTAGAAAATTCAGAAATGTAGCAATAATTTTTAACAATGTTCCAAATTTTCAAATTCCGACTGGCACATTTTTTTTTAAAGCGTGATAAGTGAAAAATACCTGCTGTTTTTAGGATTGTAACAAGAACATAAAAAATTAGTGCGTTTTGCTTTATATATACAGATAAAAAAATATTCTTATTTTTTATAAAAACATAAGAAAAAAATTTCGATGAACAGCTTAAGAAAGAAAAAAAAACGACTCTAATATGCGGATGCTTACGCGTGCGTGAGTATGTGTACGAAGATCTACGATACGGGCGAAGAAGAACGATCTCACCCGACAGGCTGTTGTTAGGCCCGGCTTCTAATAATAATCAAGAAATTATACGGCAATTAATGAAATTACAAGCGCATCGACGTTGGCCCAGTGGGAGAGTGAAACGGATGAAGAGAATCTGTAAAAGACGTATCAGCGATGGAATTCCCTCAGCCCACATCTTGCTAAGACCTTCGCAGGGCCACTGAAGGCATCACGACCGGAACGACTCACGAGTGATAAAAAAGCAACGAGCGACTAATCGTGAGCCGCAGACGACCGCCAACTATTCAACGGTGATTCACCTTCGACCCCTCCTTTGAAAAGGCTTGCGTGACAGAAAAATCCCGAGCCGAGGCGAGTGAGCCAAAGCGCGCGGCATTATTAAATATCCGGTTTAGGGCCAACGCTTTCGTATTTCCAGACTGTATCATATCTATACATGTCGTTATATGTACTATTTTCTTAAGCGTATACATCCTTTAAATAATCGCCACTACCAAGCAACAACTCTCTGAACTTTCAACATTTCATATTTCCTGTGTCGTGCAGTTTTTTTTCTCACCTAATTTATTATCGATTCGAGTCAAGCTGAACAATTTTCGTTCCTCTCGTGAGTATAAAAGTTGGAGTAACTTAATCATTTCATTGATTGTATATACCCTAATTTATTATTCACGAAATAATCTTTTTACAAAATTGTTCTTCCCTGAGAAAAATCTGCATACTGTCAATTTGACAGACGATTAATTAGACACACTTGTTTTTACCTAACAGTGTTAAATAAAAAAAAGTTGATTTAATTTCATGGTTTAAGAGTGACACATTTTTTAATTACTTTTAATTGCATGCATGTTTTGTGACGTGATTTTCTCGAAAATGACGTCACAGTTTTTACATGGGAATTTTATTTCCAAACTGTACAAGTTTTGATATTTTGAGATAGGTGATTATTTGTATCAAAGTAAAAAGTTATTTTACATTTGCAGAACTTTACCATCAGCCAATCAAACTTCCGATAGTGTTTTTTCATTTCGTTCCCTTCACTGCACTTGAGTACATTTCGCCCGAGGATTACACTCAATGTGATTCTCAATATTTCATATTTCCTGTGCCTTGCTTTTTCTCTTTTTGTCGCAGGCCCCAATTTATTGCAGTCGAAACAAACTAAACAATTTTTATTCCTCGTCTTCAGTAACGAATTTTCAATTACAATTTTATTTGATTTATGTTTTGCCATGGAAACTGAATTTCCCAACTCTTCAAGTTTTAGAAATTCATGATCGGTGATCATTTGGATTTCGGAATGTTGCTTTTCATTCGCAGAACATTATCATCAGCCAGTCAAGCTCGGAATAGTTTTCTTTTTTTTGTTCCCTTCATTGCACTTAGGTCCTTTTCGCTCGAAGACCACACTCAATGATCCATCCAACCGTTCATCATAGGCCAAGAGTGAATGCTTAAAAAATTTTAAGTATTGGACTTGGGCCAGCCTAAAAATAGAAGCAGATGTTGTTAGCTGCTTTTCGAAAGCTTGCGGATGACGCCGCGCGAGCTTCTTTCCCGTCGAGATTCTCGAGGGGCCGATGAATGTACAGCGCGAGAGAATTGCGGGTTTTGCCTCCCGCTCAATTCCCCGCGTCGAATAAAATCCGTCGGAGGAAAAGAGATGCCGAATAAAGGGTGAAAAAAAAGACAAACAAGCAAGAAAGAACAGAAGAAGCAGAGTCAACAGCGTCGCTCGAGTCTCGCCGTGATTGTCCTTGAATTCTTACTAACAGAACGCTTAGATAAAAATAATTACCTATATGAATGTGCGTATCTTGTGGACGACGTCACGTCATGCAACTCGAGCGATCACTTGTGTGTCTGTGCGTGTGTTTGTGGGCGATGAAGCAGACCGGGCCCCGAGAAGTGGCGACCGAGGCGTTTTTGCTTTCAAGTCGAGAGATTAACGGCTGCTTCTTCTAATTTTGTGTGAGTTCGTGCATTCTTAACAGCTGCGCCAGTTTCGTCAGCTTCAATGTGTTTGATACTATGTATGTATGGCTGTAGGCGCCTCAGTCTTTCGCTTAATTAGCAATCGTCATGTTCGCGGGCAAACGCTTTTTGTCACGACGTCGACAAGACATTGCTGGGTCCGTAATCTCTGAACTGCTATTTACATATTAAGCATTCCCTGTCAATTCGGCCACTTTATGTTCGACCATTTTAGATCTGCCCCATAATTGGTCATAACGAAGTACAAAAGGCGTTCGATGTGAATTTTTTCAGATTTCTTTATTGAATATTTAAAACAAGGTTATTTTTTTTTGCAAAAAAGCAAATGAACAAAATGGTGAATGGTCAAAATAGAAAATTCCGAAATTAAGAACGTCTGAATTCAAAATGGTCATTATTATGAAATTCGCTATTTCAGCGATTTGCTATTTTGACAATTCCCTATTTTGACCATTCGCTATTTTAACTTCCACCTTGTTAAAATGCAATCAAAATCGCGAATGGTCAAAATAGCAAATGGCCAGAATAGCGAATTTTATCGTGACGGCTATTCCAGATTCAGCCGTCCGTCATTTTTGAATTCCCTTTTTTAACCATTCGCTATTCCGGCTATTTTGACGCCCACCCGTGGCAATTAAGTATCGTTCTCCGTGTGGGTAGGACAAATGCGTCCTCCATTTATGCATGATTGATGGATTTGTCGATTTGGTAACATGAGTTTTAACTGACAATGAGCCATCGGTTCGTATTCTTTGGTATCAATTTACTTCCGGCCCTTTGTTATCCTTTTTTCAAAGAATATCCACTGTTTTCTTAACAATGGAAACTGTTGGTTTCAGATCGCGAGTCCTCGGGATGCTTGGTTGACATGGCGGAGGGTTCGGCCGAGGAGGAACAGAGCAGTACCGCTGCACCCGCATCGCCACCAGCCGATCTTCGCACTCTGAACACACAATTGTCGCCCCCCTATCACCACAGACACCTACAGTCCCGTCTTCATCATCGACAAGATCCTAACATGTTGGCCACTGCCGCACCGCCCAGGCATAGCCACAGCAGCATGCTATCCCACCAGGTCAAAACGGAAACTGATATGGACGGTTCGTGTGATCTGCCGTTAAACCTGAAAAGCGAGGTAAGAGTAGTTAATTGTTGAAATAGGTAATGTTCGTATGGTTAATTTTGTTTTTGATGTTCTTTTTGCCTTGAAGAGGTTAACCGATCCACGCTCAATAAATATTAATTGGAGAGAATGCATATCGACGGCTTCTAATCAACTGAGGTAACTTATGGAAATGATTTGAACTAACTTATCTAGAATAATATATTAGATATTGTAACTCAGAAGGCATTCTGAAAATATCTGACTCGATAAAACTGATCAACTGGAGTTTATTTGAAATTGAGCATTATAAGTTCTGTATATTTTTTTTTTCGAATACTTAGAATTTAACTATGTTTATTATTATCGCTAAAACGGAATTATGATTTTTTCAGAACTCGTATGGGATCTTTGAACTTTTTGATGATTGCGGTGACCTCTTTTTTTATTAATTTCCAGGAAGTTGTAATTGAGTGATGGTTTTGCGATTTTTCCTTTTCATATGGAGGATGTTGCTTTCGCTCATGTTTACGAAAACGCAGCTTAATTTTTATTGATTTATTTTAAAATATGCAAAAGAGTTTTTCATTTTTTTTTCATTGATTGGCAGCTCAATAATATTTGTAATATCGGTTTTTTTGAACATTGAAAATTATTATCGGTTTTTTCGCTATCACTTAATTCTTAAGTTTACATCTTCAGATTATGAACTGTGATTGTATCAATAGAATTGATTAAATTTAGATAATAATTAATTAGTCTCGTCGAGTTGGGCCTTTTCAGAATGTCTTCCGAGTTACGACAGCTTAATAATAATATTTGAGATAAATTGTTTTGTTTCTGAATCTTGCTATAAGTCAGTTAACAATTCAACGTTAAAATTTTTAAGTTTTAATAATTTTTGGATATTAATTTAGTTCCATTAGCGGCCGTCCATAGTCATGATGAGTATATATACTCGTTCAAAAATAATTATGTCAAATTGAGATCACAAATCGGCATAAGACAAAAAGTTCAATTTTTAAGATGCTTCAAGACAAAATATTCTAGAAAATTGATTTCGCGATCGCCTTCATATCAAGCCCACTGATCAATTTAAACGCAATTTGTGAGGCAATTTCATAAAATTTTTTAGAAGATTCCAAATTTCGCTTAAATTGTCAAATAAAACACACTATCAAATCGATCTCGAAGTCCCTTTGAATCTTCCAAAATTTTTCGTCTTATCGTCTCTCAAAAATCGTACTCTTTCAGATATTCTTAACGACCACAATTTGCCGTGCCATTTTTACGCAGATAGGGGCAAAAAGAAAGTCTATAATTATAAACTTATCCATCGCAAAAAGGCATTGATAATTTGGTAATACGAGTAGGTAGTACAGACTCGTTGAGCTGGTCGTAAATATGCCTGTAAGAGTTTAGCGACTCGGATGGTGGCACGACTACACTCATAAATTCGGTAACGTAGGGATACAAGTGCCTCCATCGCTTCTTCCGTTTTCGCGACTCGCAGCCAACTCGGAAACTCGAGAATGCGGTGAATGGGGGTTGTTTGCATGAAGCTTATGCGCCCACCTTTGGCGGACAACGACCAGCTTCCAGCTTTGCCGGTTCTGCTTGCTTATCGGACTAAGCGCAAGCGAGCGAACAAACCGCTCGAAGCACGACGGATGATTACGTGAGTGAAGACTATGCCGTGTGGCAATGTGCGGGACAAAAAAAAAGGCAAAAGGACAAAAACAAAGATGAATAGCCAGAACCGTGTAAATCATTTTTACACAAGGAAACAAAAATCGATCGGGGCACAAAGTGTCCAAAAGGAATACCACACGAGTGAAAAGATTTTTATCTCGGGATAGGGATGCATTATCACTATGCGTTGTCAGTATCGTCCGTGTCCATCTATTACACTATTATCCTCTTGGCAAACATTGCATCTATCCTGAGTGGTAGAGTTGCGAGACGCACCGAGTTAATGCCGTACTATATGTACATAAATCGGGGGTGGGACATTTATTAATTCACGTGCTCGAGAAAGGTAAGACTGGAATAGAGGTAGCTTATGAGCAAGAGTAATCAGGCTTTAATCTTGATGAGACACTGTAAACGTTGCGTTGAATATCGGGTATAAGAACGGGGATAAGTTTTCTATGGATCTTCAGAGAAATCAGACTAAGAGGAAATTATGGTATTAATAACCGTGAAGTTACAACTATTCCTTGATTTTAACGAAATGTTTCTTAGGTTGGGATTTCAAAGAAATTTCTTTGAATCAAGGAAACTTTTTTTCTCGCTGTACTGCGCGCGTTGAGAGCGCATTTGCTTAAGCATGGCTACCGAAGTATTTTTCTCCTCATTATGAAAAAAAAGAAAATTTCACCATGGTCGAGTTTGTTGCTCGGAGGTATAAAGTTGACTCATCGTGTGACGCTGAGGTTGGTAGCGGTAATTCATTGAAGCGCACGCACATTGCCTCTAGGCACATTCCTCCTTGATGGTCCCGAGTCCCAGCGCCGTAAGTGCATCTGTCAAGAAGTGATTGAAGGCAAACGATCGAAGCGTGCAAGGCAAACGCTTGGCCGGCGTCACTAGAAATGAGCGCCCTCGCAGTGCAGTGGAGTTTCAGTTGAATTTCTCGACTCTCCCGTGAGATCTCATTACCTCCGAGGCTCATTTCAGCGTCTCAATTGCGTTTCGATCAAATTTCACAATTACGATTATTATTCTCGTGATGGTTTTGCGACGCGAACACGCGATTCGGATATGGCTTACGGTGACGCAAACTATCGAGCGTCCTGAGAGTGTGGCTAAGGCATCGCCATGCCGGGGGTTGAAGTGCGCAGTGCGGGGGCTTTTGACGGGCGCGAGAACGACATGAGATCAGGCGACGGGGGCCCCCGCTTATAGCCGTAAGGAATCCGGTTACCTTATCGCGTGCGCGCGTTAAAATTTTGTTTACACTCACTTTAATGACATTCGGTGTGAGCATATAATAGTCGGAACGCAGGTGCGCTGGTTATTATAATATAACTATATGTACGTTTAACTGCAACTATATTATGCTTGTCTTGTAATTGCGTTTATCGTCGTATCGTTGCAATGAGCTTTATACGAATGACCTCATGCTGCTGTCGTTGGTTTACATCGGCTATCATACAATTCAAAATTCATGGTGTAATCGGATAACGTCGCACGACAAAAGTAGTTTGCATTGAAGGATATACCGACCCCGTTATCATTATGGAGTTTTGCTACGGGAGGGAATCCTATCGAATACTGTAACTGAACGCCGAATTGGTCATGTAGTCGTACAGACGAGAGGGCGCCAGTCGTATACAGGGAAAATGATGATGGAAGAGTAACAGCCCTTGTGAGGGCTGTGAAGGGCTACCGATCATTGGATGTTATAGCGTGGACCGGTTTACAGTGCATATACAAAAACTATGCATTCACATACGTCGAATGGCCGAATGATTCGCGACGCAATTATTCGGCGATGACAAAACGTCACTGCAATGAAGTATTCCGATTTTTTTAGTTTAGTTTAGTTCAGTTTAGTTTCCTTTATTGAGGTCTTGGAATATAAAACCTGCTAAAGATCTAAGCTAAGAAAAAAAAAAAAATACAAGAACATAAGACTGGACAGAGAGAATGGAAATGAAGTACATTTTTAGGAAGATCGTTTCATGAACAGTAACCTCAATGGTTCTTAGCGCAATTATCGGTAAATACTCACTACTGATTTTAATTCCTGGATTGATTGCGAAAATACGATGAATAATATGATTTTAATATCGTTGAGTGGTTTCAGTAATCATCATTTTTTTATGATTTGTATATTTACATGTTATGGAGCGGATCGGTACAGAATGCATACATAAAAACTGTGCATTCACATGCATCGAGTGTTCGACTAATTTATATCGCAATGATTCGGCGAGGACAACTCGATTATCACAATGAAGTATTTTTTCTTGTCTCAAGGACGTTGCATGTAAATAAGCGTGAACTACTGATTCTAATGTCTGGATCGATTGCGCAGATAAATCTAATAGCATAATTTTAATATCATTTAAAAGATTGAGTAATGGTCATTTTCATATGATTTGTAGATTTTCATGCTTACTACATTACCGAGTTTTCGTATTAGTAGCCGGTCTACCATTACGACTCATCGCGCTTTTGATTGGTGAAAAAGCACGATTTTCGTGAAAAACGTTGGGCAACTAGTCCGACAGCATCGACTTATCGTGTAGCCCGTTTTCACCGTTTCAGCTGGCCAGTGGTACATCCCATACACATATGTATATACTCCCATATCACTGTACGTCCGATGGAAAATTTATCAATGGATTAATTTGGATGATTGGCGAGAGGTAGCTTGGACAATCGTGGTCATCTCTTTGTACCGATTAAACCTAAAAGTTCTTTTCAATCTGGGTCTCTATCTCCCTTTTTCTACCTCCCCCTCCCCCGGCGATAACAGCATCGGTTCTGGCTCATGCGCTTGCAATACGTTTTCACCGCATTCGATGTTCCGCAGTAGTGTGTAGTGGTGTTCATACATCAAAAGATCCGGCGTTTTTTTCCATTAGTTTGGAATTTGATTAAATTGAAAATCTGTCAATTTAGGAAAAAGCATCCGACAGCTTATATTGACGTCGGACATTACATGCATGTATGTAGGCGTGTATGTATGTGGCGGACGGGAGGCGAACCCGAGAATCCACGAGAGTTGCTCTGCTGCTGTCCACCACGTTGGTTCATCCAGATAACCCTCTCGCCTGCTCATCGTGATATCCTCCCTCTTGCCCTGCGACGACGTTCACTTTTTTCCAGAATTAATCACCGCTCTGCTAGAGCAACTACTGCTATGTTATGTGAGAATGTCCGGGGCATGCTCTTTAAGCGCGTCATTCCTTCATTTTAGTTCTTTCGCCCTGGCAAACGTATGAAAAAGGCCCTTGACGACCGCTTAATAATGAAACGACGTTGCGCCAGTTCTCGTACGAATGAATTCATTAATACAAGTCTCGCGTGGAAGGGTTTATGCTACAATTGGATCTGATGCAGGAATATGAATAAGTATACATACGGCCTGTAATCAATTTTCCAAGAGCTTATGTCTGATGCACAGATACAGTTACGGATAACTAGAACCTACCATCGCTACCGGATATTATCAATTTAGTGTCATTTTTAGTATTAACGAATTTACCAGAATCCATTTAGAAAATGCTCAGACGATTAAATTGTTTCACTTCTTCGCGTGGTTCACTCGTAATGTGTTCAAAATGATTGCGTCATAGTAGGAATCTACATTAAATTTGATACGAGATCATGTATGATTTACGCCAAGACGTTTCTAAGACGCGTCTACAGTTTTTATAAAACTGACAAATGCAGCGATGAAATAGTGAAATGTTCTTATTGTTATAGTCGATGCTGCAGATGCAGGAGTTAAACCGTCTCGATGATCGATCAGAGTGTTGACATAATAGTCGATATCGGACGATTAAATGAAACCTCATTTCCATCTGATACTAAACAAAAGATTATTGAACCCATTCCATAATCCGAAATCAGAATTTTTCTTAGAGGGAAGTGGTTAAGTGCCACGTTACGGTAATTGTAATTTGTTCAACCGAAGTACATTAAGATTGTCTACATCAGCTGATTTGGTGTGTATCACGAATTACCGAAAAGAGTATTAGATAGTAGGTATAATTATAATTATTATTTTAAATTCAATTATATGATTAATTCTTGAGAACATTCATGAGGTGTATCATAAGATTCGTTGTGTAGATGCCCAATTGCCAATTATGTCGCAAATTGATCATGTAATATGTGATAAAAAATCGCTCAGAATAAGAAAGTATGAAAGTACGGTTTTTAGCTAAAGACAAATAAGGAATCCGCGAGGCAACGGGTCGTAAACGTCGCGTATTAGGTTTCGAATGGTCAGGTTAAACCACGGCTTGCAGTACAATTATATGAGCCACCTAAATGTCGCTAGCTTGATGTTTAACGTTGTAGAATACATGAGAAAAAAATTGCGTATTTACAATAAAGCATGAGTTGTGCACAAATAATAAGGTATAAAAGTGTAGTCTTATCAGGTGCGGCTTTTGACCAATGATAATTAAGTAAAGCGTGAGAAACCGCGTTGTGTAGTCGCGCCTCAAGATTAAAACGGTCAGCTTGAGCTGCCGCTTGCGGTAGCATCAGACCTGCTTGACCATTGCTAGTGTTACGTTCGACGTTGAGACCAGCGTCACCACGACGTGCGGGCCCTTTCAAAGTACTGAGCTGCTGTCACTATTATCGCTACTTGTGTTGTTACTGTACGTACAAAACTCGACGAAACAGTAGCGAGTGCGACCGAGCAACTTCAGCAGAGGTGGAGAAGGAATAGGAAACTGAGTAGCAAAGGCAGCCTGCCGCACATTGCTAGAACTCTCTGGTGGTGCCAAATAACAATGTTGAATCTCATAAACAAGGAGACAAGATAAATACCCGGTGGCCAGTAGCCCCGAAGCGCGGTGTGGACAGAGTCCGTTCAACCACCCACTGGACACTGCCTTGGCCACCCTTCATCCACCTTCTACCACCCTCCCAGGCATGAGAGACTCTGCTGGTAATTTCACGGTGTCTTGCATCCCTGAGCGAACCGCTGGCCGAGTCGCACCCCCTCGTTCATGTACCTTCCCTCCTACTCCGCTCCATCAACTTCGTTCTCCACCACTGTTACGATCTACCCCTACTCAGCCCAGCAACACTGCGTACGATCCATTCACGCTCTGTACCAACGAGCATCATTCACCGCACTAGTCGTCGTCTAGAAAGCTGCAAGTCATCAAACTGCACTTATCAAATAGACACATTGTATGATGAACCTTGTCCTTTTTCGATAGACTGTTTATTTTAGGTTGAATTCAATGAACGGAACTGATTCGAAATACCGATTTCGTGAAAAACGATCAAAAACTCCGGACAAGTTAGGAATCGTGGTGATTCTTAATTGATCGACAACCAGAATAGTGAATCAGCTATTCCCTCTGGATCTCAAGAAGAAGACATCGAGATGTAACTTAATCTCGCCAACATAGGGGACACATAGAAGGGTTGCCAGGAGGGTCGCTGCTTTCCTTTCCTTTGGTCGCATTTCCCAGATGTAAATTTACTTACGATGACCAAAGGGTTTCGCGTGATGGACACACTCTGACAAATTGCATCGACGATAACTTGGACTTGGTTGGCGGCTGTTGGTGGCAGCCTGAAAGTTTTTCCTTCGACGACAACGACAACTACGACCTAGACGAAGGTGGAGGTGCGAGAGCACGGCAAATCATAAATCAAATTATCTGGAGAGATTAGATTTCTGTTTGGCTATACGCTTGAGCTCTAGAGTTTCGGACGTAGGCGACCTCTCGTCCTTGTCGTGCGATGTCGAGGGTACGTACTATAAGGACGGTCCTGCGGATCGAGGCTGAGGACCGACGCCCTCGGTTCTCTTCCCCATCATTCCTTCTGCTTCTATCTCCGTTCCTCCTCCTCAGGCTTTTACCCTCTCGTTTCATCTTGCCTCGATGCTCAAGGTGCTCCTTCGTGTTGGTGCACTGCAGGGTCCAACATTAGTTAACGATTAATCAAGGCGCTTGTAGCTCAACATATATCATTAAACTAGTTAGCGAAGTAGGGTCGGCCAAGTGTGCTGACCACTGGCTACCCTCCCTGCTTCGCGTCCGCTGTTCGCCTGCCACCACCTCCTCGCCCCCGACGGCTCGGCCACACCCCCCCACCAACAATTCCCCCGACCCCTGGAAACTACCCCTTACCACCAGTTCACTCTCGTAGTTAGTGCGTCCGTCGCCGAAAACAGCCGCATAGTCGCCCCCTGACGTCGTGTTTACGAAGAGAACAAAACTCTTAGAGAGACCCCGTACAATTCTAGCTTTAACCTCTTCCATCCATTTCTCTTGCACTCACAGACCCTCGAGAGTTCATGAGAGTGGTCCCTATGCACTGCGTCTTCTCTTCAGCATCGAACAGCTGGTTAAGGTCTCGCAAGAGTGAACCCATTAGCCCATGGATCATTATGTATTTTGAGCTTGTGGTTCTGCAATAATAATTTTCCAGTGAATACAAACAATGATACTAGAAATGACCCCAACCTGATACTTTTGTACATAGGTATGTAGGTAGATTGGACATAGATGAGTATCGTTGAGCTGCAGTGAGCTTCAGAGTTTCCAGAATGTTTCTCATCCGTCGTCGGTTTCCAACATGCTAAATTAATTCCGGTTTCTCTGATGGGTGAGTGGAGCGGCGGGCTTTTGCGGCAGCCGCTACCACGCGCTACCCATGGGGACTAACCAACTGACCAGAGAGCAGCTTCACCCTTATCTTCCTCGTCTCTCTTCCTTCGCTGCTTCTCTTTCTGCTACTGCGCAAAATCTTCTCACTTCCTTTGCAATCGTGCTTTCTACTTAGGCACTTGCGTTGGGTTTGCTTTTGATTGCCTTCCGCTTACTTCATTTTGAGACACAATTCCTTTCTGCAAACAAAATGGTGATCTTCGTTCCAAACGTTTATTGAAATAATCGCGCTATGAATATGGTAATTTTCAATATATCTGGGCACAAACACCATTTACATGTTGATACTAATATCTGCCGCTTGTTATTTAGCCAGTAGCTACTTCTCTGGCCCTCGTGACCTTTGCGGATCTCCTTTAGTTTTAACCATCAGGAGAAACGTCGAGCCGCGCACGATATAGGCTCCCATGCGCCCGCGGGCACCCCTTATAAATCCTGCAGGACTCCTGCAGGCACTAATGTACGACTGTTTGCGGGTATAACTTGGCCCCGACACGAAGGATAGGGGATGGTGTTTCCAGTACAGGCTAAGCCGGGCTAAAGGCTCGCCAGACCGAGCCATTCCTCACCGCCCTACAGACTTGCAGCACCTCGGCCCGGCACCGTTCCTCCCCTTCCTTCTCCTGTCTACCCTGGCGCTTGTCTTTGCTTCTTATCCCTAAGCAAATGTGGTCAACGCGAGGATGGTCCGGATTTATTGATGGATTTATGAGTTCTTATGCACGGGCTGGAATATCGTCTTGCAACGCTAGCAACCTCGTTGAGTGTTATCTTAAATTTTGTTTCTGGTTTTTAGAAATACAAATGTGGTCACCGCGAGGATGGTCCGGATTTATTGATGGATTTATGAGTTCTTATACACGGGCTGAAATATCGTCTTGCAACGCTAGCAGCCTTGTTGAGTATTATCTTAAATTTTGTTTCTGGTTTTTAGAAATACAAATGTGGTCACCGCGAGGATGGTCCATATTTATTGATGGGTTTATGAGTTCGTATGCACGGGCTGGAATATCGTCTTGCAATGCTAGCAGCCTTGTTGAGTTCAATTCAAAATTTTGTTTCTGGTTTTTGAAAATAGAAAGGGAAGGATTTATTTTTTTTTGTATCTGGTATATTCATGCAACTCGGAGATGAGGATTACAGTCGGTCATCTTATTTGACCACCACTGTTCGTCCATAGAGATAGTGTTAAATCCCAGCTCCTATACCTTCAGTTGTTCGGACGGACTTGTACCCGGGAGCGAACCATGAAGCACCAGCACCAGCATTGTCCGGCGGTGTCGTTGGCAAACGTTTACTCGACAAACAAATTCTCCACTATCCTACCTCTACTACTCTCTACTATACTCTGCTACTACTGCCGCTGCTACTGCTTCGGCCTGACTCCGTTTTACGGTATAAATGAGATGCTAGCTGTAAGTACAGTATGGCAAGGTTTCAAACTGTCCAAGTACGATTGCGCACAATTACAGTCAGCACGGAATTTCCCGTGTGCACAACAGCCTAATGACTGAAAACGTCAGTTCGTGGTTTCGGAAAAAGACCATCATACTGATAAAACAAGTTGATCATTGCAAATTGAATGTATTCAAGAATGAGAAGGCCGATTATGGTACCGCCGTACTTCTACCATGATGCAAGAATATTAGCCACCATTGAACTTTCCGGTTTCCGGATAAACCTTGCGATTTCTCAGCTGGAAGATTCCTTCGAGTTATTAAGGTCTCCGCTGCAGTGTAACTCGAGGATGGCGCAGCTTGGACAGTCTAGAGAAATTGGTACTCGCCACTGGTCAACATTTAAACCACATCGCTTCGCGTTCTAGGTAGAATGTGTTTGCCGATGAAGGGGTTTCTGCTCCCGAAGGACGACGCGAAGCAGCCGAGTAGCAGTAGCACTGTCCAAGAATAAGATAATCCCCCAGCACACACCGTCGCCGTCCGTTCTTGCCCTCGTCCGGCACTCTGTATTAATGTTTGCCTGTGATATCTGTTACCAGACGTTACCAGTACATATATCTGGATTCTCCGGTGTGAGCGAACCAAGAATGGAAGTAAGTGGGAGAGCGAGAGAAACACCGATAGCCAGTTTCCAGCGTGTACCTATCCGAGCTTACGCCATGTTTGGATATTAGCTGACCACTGAGATTAGGAACTTCCTTCGGCATGGGCCCTAGCTACCTTGGCTATGTACTCCGCTTCCCCACGTCCACCGGTGAATCCACCCTCTAGGCACCGTCATCTACGTATATCTCCTATCCTACAGTCTTTCCGCCAACGTTAGTTCATCCAAGTTCATTGGTAATCGAGAATACGGCAGCAAATTGCAAGCTCGCGGTCCACCAATTTGCCAACCATGGTCAAGGAGCTTGCTTCGCTAGCGCACACCAAGAAAGTTTAGGCGGAAAGATGAAGTGCAAGTCTTGTGAAGTTCTGTAATTGAACGAAAATTATAATTTCGCAATACTTTACATCTTCACTTTGCACTTTGCAAAAGGTAGTGAGAATATTTTGGTTTTATGTTATTCGTCATTGTGATGCATGTTTGGTAAATAAGAACTTTGATTTCGCAAATGGATAAGAAACTAAGCGGCATTTTGAAGTTTGTCGAATTTGGGTCGAATGCATAATACGGAGTAAATTCAGTCTATAATAGAAAAATTATCAGGATACGTAGGAGGTCATCTCTAAAGATAGGATAAATTCGATCGTTTATTATTACAATGGTCGTTCCCTAGTTTCATGATATACACAAAATATGCGTGGAGAACCTTCAACGAACCGTGGCGCCCGTAGTGAATTTATTGTGCATCGTAACGCGGCGGTGACCGATGACACACTGGTATTAGAGTCCATAATGAACTGCCAGTTCTCGCGGATGCTACAACCGTGCTATTTTCAAGTCATGCGTCCGTTTAATCGTGTGGCCACGCTGAGCATCGAACGTGCTCAACTTACCCCGCATATTTGTATTGTTTGCCGCTGCAATTAAGCCTCGTGCGTAGCAAAACTCCTTCAGTGTCACGGCTATAGTCACGGTTGTTTTTCGCTCCTCCTCGCGGAGTTATTTTTTCCCAGACGTCCTTGAAAACACTCCTCTGAAAGGCGTTCTCCAGTTTGTTCCGACACTCAAAAAGATTCCATCATCAGCTTTATCCAGAAAACCGCCTGAATGAAATACAACATGGACAAAATTCATGAGCTATGTCCGTATTAAGTTTGTCTCTCCATACAAATAGAGACAGCATGAAACGCGCGTTGTATTTAATGTATCACCGCGAACACGCCTATCGATACTGTCCTTCGGATTCGCAGCAATCGAAGCAGCTGTTCACATTAAACTTGCAAGGGCATCGCGCAATTCACCGGTGAAATTGTGCCAGGCGTATATACGGTATCGCTCTATAGACTGCGATTGGGAATCGTTCGCACACTCGGAGAAATCCTTCACAGAGGCGTTATCAGTGTCCCGATGCTGAAGCGCAGTTTGCAGATTATCGTTCGTCCCGGACTCTCACACTAGACCGATAGCGGAGTTTGAGCTGCCGTTGTACACTGGCTTCCAGCCGATGCGAACGGCCTATAGGGATTGTCGTGACGTCCAGATTCCTGGCCTCTTCAGGTAAACAACGACGTGGTTATCGGATCATAAAATCCTTAAATTGTGTTTATTCCATTGGCCCAGTCGAGCTTGTCTCGCTCTAGGTGACGCGACGAGTCATTTCTCAATCCGAAATGAATAAGACTCCTGCGAACTATCGTGAAATTCAACGAGTAGCTGCTTTGCATTTGCCAACGTTTCGGTGATAAATTTCAACACATTCCGATCCCGGTTACAGGGAACAGCGGGTGTAAGGGAGATCGAGCCAGTGAGACGAGAACGACTCACGAAACAATGGAGAACAGTGGCAGAGGCAGCGGGTTAGTTGCGCTGCGATATCTCGGCTCTCCTCTAGTCTCTCTATCTTCTCTACGCTCGCCCGGCTCTATCTTTTATTAGCATCCCGTAGAAGCTATTTCGTACCCCTTTCTCTATCGTCTAACCCATCCTGGCAGAGAGTTTCTACCGAGTCCCGAGTGCGACCAACCCCTGCCACCCTCTCGATCCTCCGCCTTCTCCTCCTCCTTCTCTTCCTCGCACTTCACCGTACTGAACACACACTACACTGTACATTCAGCAACCCGAGTGTAGGAGTACCAGCAGAAGTGCGTATTTACGAGCGTTCCCGTCCATAAAGCAACCTCGCGCCTGATTTTGATACATTCTCTGTGCTGGGCACTATCTCACGCGCGAATACGACCTACGTAGCCATACACTCGGGATTTATGGAGATGCCGTTGCGCGCTCGCGAGCTTGCTAGCTCACTCGCCCGCGAGTACATCGACGACGGTATAACATAGTTTTGTTTTCCCTTGTACTATCTTGACGTACTAGTACGTTAGTGCGATTTTCTCCTCTCGGACGAGAGAGCTCAGCACGGTCAACGAAAACCGTGCACGGTGTGTAAGAGTACGAAATTTTTTTTTTTTTTACGTTCGTCGTTGGCGTGATTCGTAGGTTGACCCTTTTTTCCGTCTGTACGTTTCTTTTGCACTTTCTGTGAATTGGGAATATTCTTCTGTGATTGTTTGAGAGGGTTAAGTTAGGTTATGACAAGGGGAGTTCGTATCTCAGCAGGTCTTTTACTTCCAAGTAAAAAAATTGTATATAAAGAACTGCATAGAACCTGTGTACGAAAGTGGACATATATATATATACATCTGGATATCGATATCTGGATTGATTTAGTTTCAGCTATAATGGCCAAGTTAATTTTTTAATGGTCTTCCACTTCTAGGTTTACTATAATTCGTTTTTTTACTGTTTGAACCAAACTAGATACCAAAAATTCAGGCGCGATTGCAGTTAAACCTATGTATTGATCGGCCTGGACCCAGAAAACCATGAGGCTATCAATCTAGATATCGAAAACTTTAGACCAAACGATCTAGACAATTCGAACAAGGGTCCGATCGACCTGCACATCCAAAATTTTGGAGCAATTGATCGAGCCAACTGAAACTGTGACCTTATCTACCCAAACTCTTGAAATTGTGGATCAATCGATCTAGACAACTAAAACTATGGCCTGATCGACTTGTACATCAAAAGTTATGTGGATCTCAAATTGCACAACAAAAACGATGGACATGTCGACCCGAACCTTGAAAACGGATTACTATATCTAAGTATTAATTTAGTCCACTGAATAATACTTGAGATTTTTTTTTCTTTTTCAAATACTGTATTTATGATTTTCGTTTTGCTTGGGTCAACAAAATAGATCATTAAGAGGTTGTTTTGTTCCATGTTCATGACTATTGGAGTCATGCAGTATACTGTCATTCACACACCTCGCGACCGAACAGTATATTGTATTTTTTACCCTTGAATATGCGATCGATATGAATCTACAATTGCCCGTATAACAATTCGAAATGTAATGCTCTATATCGGTGAAGCAGTCCATAGGGAAATACGTTACCGAAAATATACATTAAACATAGAAAAATATTCACGACTTCGTTCGACCGGCTTGCTTGCTTATGCGTGAATAAATGTATGGAAGGAATATATGCGCAGGGAGAAGGGCGATTCAGTGCGCGATGTGTCTATACATCAGTTCAGTGGGCAACGTATATGCATTCGATACAACATATATACGATTCCCTCTCTTGAATGTCAAATAAAAATGTTTAAAACGCAACAAAGTTAAATTAATCTGCACATTGCTTACTTTTTTGGTGGCCCGGTTGTTTGTAGAAATCAAATTTGTTGTTTGTTGTTATTACGCGTACGAATTATCATCTGCGAATGTTTTTATATTAAAGTTAATCACATTGGTTTCGAATCAGCAAAGACTAGAGCTTTTCTTAACGATCAGAAATCATTCATTTGAAACAAATAAATCAGAAATAATTTATTCAAAACAAATAAATGATTTCTGATGAGGCCCTGATTAGGGCGAAACGTCAAAAATAGTTATAAACAAAAAAATAACATGAAGCCATCATTTGCCGAAGCACCTTACACATATTAATATGAATGGCTAAAGCAACTTCAAACAATCGTATTAATTTAATTACACTGAATTTTATAGAGTAATAAAACGGTATGAAGTGGTAAAAATTTTGGAGCTTATGAATAGTTTGATTCATAATTTGTATTGCTGATAATATATAACGCGATTCGACGAACTTAATTATTCCAAAGTAGGCGTGCGGTCTGTGTACGAGGGAAGTAGTAGGTATAATTGTTCACAGAGAGAACGTGTAAATACGTAGAGCTCTACTAATTATCGTCTGGCCCTTAGTTTGAAGCGAGAGTAGGAACCACGCGGTGGGTGAACGACTCTTTCGAAACTTGTTGAATAAAGCCCACTTCGAAGCACCAGAAGCGCAAACTCAAAATGAATGGGCGTCTCGCATTAGCATAATGTATGTCGCAATTATCATTATAATTGCCCAAGTTGTTACCAACTTATTTTAATCTGACTACCACCCAGAGCGAGCACTTCTGCAATATCCTCAACATTTTACTTCAAGTTACTAAGCAACTTTATCAAGGATCTATGGTGTGCTAGAGTGTTAATATAACAGGTATTTGACGTTTGTAAAACTACAAAAAAAATTATGGTGCGAAATCGTACGTTGTTAGAGATCAAATATTTCAGGGTTATTTTTGTACCTACGATTCAGTTAATATCTCTACCCGTGTTAATAATGAAAATTACTCAGTATGGTGTAATTTTTACACTTCTAGGTGTAAAACCCAATGAAGAACCGGTTCGTGAACTGAAAATGTTGTGATCCTGTGACATCGACGATCAGAGTGAAGTCGATAAGTTGGTAACTCACCTAATGGTGTGGACCTGTATACACAATTTTTCAAGTGACTTTCTAGTTGAATCTACCACCGAATTTCTGACAGTATAGGAATCGTTTGAAATTTTTTGCATGATCTTATGTAAGCAGCATATTCAGAAAAGTCGTAATGCTGTCAGCTATAAGGTTACAACTTTTTATTTTTATTTCATGAAAATAGTTTTCATTATTAACCATGAAAATTTTTAGGCTGGGGATCAAAATAGCGAATGACAAAATTGTGAATGGTTAAAATTGCAAATTAAAAAATAAGGAACGTCTAAATGTCGAATGGCCATAATTATGGAAATTCGCTTTTTCAGCCATTCGCCATTTTCATCATTCTACTTTGAATGCATTTTAATAAGATGCAGGTAAAAATAGCGAATCGTCAAAATATCTGAAATAGCGAATTCCATAACGATGACCATTTTTAGATTCAGACGTTTCTAATTTCGAAATTCGCTATTTTAACCAATCACTATTTTGGTTATTCGCTATTTTGATCTCCACCCAATTTTCCCCGTGACATATTCAATGATATATTTATTTATGAACGTACTTATGATAACTAAAATCGCTGGTACGAACTAAAAATGAATAGCTGTCACTTTTTACTTACTAATACGATCATTTTCTCTTGCTTTAAATTTGTGTTGCAAAACGATCACTACCAAGTTAATTATACAACTAAAATGGTAATCAAATGAATTTATGGAACTGTACAATCTGACTATAGAGAACTAGTGAAACATGAATCATGAATTTTATGTGAAGTGTCGATGAGCTGCGATGGAAAAACGTGGATACGCGCTGCTTGTACTCCCAAGGGAAGCGAAAGATCACGCGGAAGTTTGCAACTTTGTACGCTTAAAACTGTAGACTATGCGGAGCGTGGCTGGAATGACGCATGAAAGTTGCCAGCGGTTTGCGAGGCCCTCGCGCTTTGCACTCGTACATCAAGAGAACCCGAATAACCGACTGTGTAAAGTTTGCTCAAAACTTTTTACCAAGAATTAATCACCAAAAGATGATGACTGGTCCTTATTAAATTGCGATCTCGCAATTCATTTCGTCGTGCCGCGGTCGCCGCGTTGAGGTAAACGCGCGTCACGGCCGCAAAAGCAATTATCGGAATCGAGGACTCGCAAGGGTAATTATTATGTTGCTGATCGTTGTTACCCCTGTACATCAGTCGGACGTTGGTCACATTCCAAATACTATATTTCATATGGGACAATCCAGTCCAATTTGACAAAACTCTCACGTTCAAAAAAAAATAAAACTATGTCTGTCCAAAAAAACCAATGACCATGTCATCAACAAACTCATTGCAGCTCTTTAAAAAAAAAAGCTTGAAACAAAATGCACAATTTCTGAAATTAATTTTTATCAAGTTATCTTACTTATTTCTATATTTTGTTGGTTACATGTTCATAGACTGTCATTGTCGCCGTTGATTAAAATTAAATGACAAATCATCGTCCTGAATTACATGCGAAAAATGTACAGAAATTCCAATACGTTCAACAAGATTTTTTTACTTACGCTGAAATCAGCCCTAAGAATTTTCTAGCAGAAATCTGAAAATAGTTATGATTTGGTTCTTGTGACTCACTATAGTTTGAAAGAAAAAAATAAGGAATGAAGGTTTACGGTCCCGTCAAATTGACCTGGAATGTCCTATATAAAGTATAGATATAGATATGCCCGTATTCCACTATCGAAGAGTTATATCATCCACGATGACCACTCATCCCAATCGATTTGTCGACAGTCATTTCGGAGTTTTGATGATCTCGCTCGCGGTCCGCGGCTCGTCAGCCGTTGAGTCAGTAAAACAAGTAAAGTCACTCACTCCCGTCACCGCATTATATATACGCGGTTACCCGCAAGTCTTTGAAATTCATTTATTTACACCCGGTTTTCTAGCGAGCGTTACATTCGTTGTAATTGTATTTTTTCATGATAATGTGTGGGACATTTAACCACGTCAACGTCATGATCGGTATTCTTGAAGTACCGAGTCCAATGAGTTATTTGCTGCACGTGTGTGTGTGTGTGTGTCATATGTGCTTACACTTTTTATGGTTGCGCACGATGCTCAATGCAATGGACAATGTGAAGTTAACTTCAGAAAAATTAGGATATTACGAGAAGGAAAGATTAAGTCTTGAGACGTCGTAAGGCTTTTCCATCTGTTCGGATTCGAGAACCGTAGTTTAGGAAATAAATGCTCGCAACTTGTGATTAGATAGATACTTGATTTGCTTATTTTATGTTTACGCATAATGTCGAATACATTGGACAATTTGAACCTCGTGAAGTTAGCTTCAGAAAAGTAACGATATTGTGAGCACGATACGTAACGATCGGTAACGATAACTGTTCGTATTGGAGAGACAAAATTATTAAGAAAATGCGCACAATTCGGGTTTAGAATCATAGGAAATTTACGCAGTTAATGTCGACGCACGATGACGCTTTTTATGTTTGCGCACGATGCTTAATGCAATGGATGACCGGTAAAGTTAACTTCAGAAAAGTTAGGATATTACGAGCAGGAAAATTGAAGTCGTGAGTCTTAAAACGTTGATACCTGTTCGTATTGGGGAAACAAAATTGACTAAGTAAATGCACACAGTTCGTGTTGACAATCATATTAAATTTACGCATTTTATGTCCGCGCACGATATTCAATGCATTGAATTGAAGCAATAAGCGACCACTGAAGTCAGCTTCAGAAAAGTTAGGATACTACGAGCGGAGAATTCTAAATCTTAACGGGATTCGTACAGCGTTTTCATTTGTTCGTATAGGAGAAACAAAATGCAGACTAAAAACAAAAACCTATCGGTTCATATTTATAACATTCCGCAATTTTCGATTCTCGATCAACAATTCTTTCCTAAGTTTGAATTACCCGCGTAACGCGAATGCTATTTAAATAACACGACGATCAATCTTGCACTTCTCTATTATTCCTGTTTTTTTGAATTCATAACTAGAGGGCGTTCGTCCTATATGTTCGTAATCATTGCCTTCTTCTTGCACGTTTTATCATTCTTCAACAAGATGAGCCGGAGCTAGTCAATGCAAATCGCGTTTTGCTGCGCCTGCGATAACTAGCACGGCTGTAATTATGCATCATGTATATAGGTACGTAGCCTCGTAACTCCACCTCATTCTTATCGCTTGGCTAACCGATCTTTCACCTCAGTCGCCGCTTGTTTCTTTGCTGATCTTATATTCTTGTCCCTTAGATCATCTTCTGTTACCTACGTGATTGACTGATTGTACGTATGAGGGTTGGTGAGAATTTTTTAACGATTGTACAGTAGCTGTTCGAAGGGCTTGAGGGAAATCCCTGCATTATAAATCTGTGTATAAGTCTTTGAATGAAGCCTGTCGCTGTGAAAAAAAAATGTCGCTGTGAGAACTGAAAGCATGAATCGTACTACGAGTATTTTCTACGAGGGATTTCTATATCAAGTGCTTGAGTAATGTGTTCATTTCCTTTTTCATGGCGCGAGTGGCGTAATGTTTAAACGAAATATAGCTATGGTTTGTTTCGCGTACACCAAGAGAAAAAGTTTCCTTGAATCACAAAAAAATATTTTCGTTGAATTAAATGCTCGACTTTTAGTTCTAGCTTTTGTGTTACATGATTTTTACCTTAATGAAAAGTAGTGACGTTGCATAAAGCAAAATTTTTTTTAAAACAATGGAAGGAATCGTCTTTGAGACTTTGGCAACAAAACGTAACCTATAAAATGACATATAGCGAAAGGAATGAAATAGCAAAGGTTACGTTCATAAATATTTCCTTATGCCGTACTGAATAAAAAATGGTTATAGAATTCATTGAAAATCATTTATCTAAACAAACACTGATTACCGGCTGGAATTTTTTTTTGGTTTCCTGCCAGTAATTACTCAAGACGATCGACGCGATCGCGTTATCTATTGGCAGCTGAATACCGTCAAATATTCCCATTATCCATCAAGAAAAACGCTTCATTGAATCAACTGAAATGCTTTTGGGAATGGAGGAATTTTTTTTTAAAATCAAAGATAGTGTTCCTCACAATCAAAGGAAACGATTTTTCAAATCAGTGGAATATTCTCTTTGGATAGAAAGAAATAGTTAATTTTAATCAATTCATTTAAATGCAACTGACTGATTTTTTGGAATTGATTGCTTCTTGGTATAGACGATACAAAGCACACGTCATGCGTAATGTGTATCAAATCCCCGATGGATTCTATATACCTCATGACACTGGTATTAACCTTCACTTTTTCTGTTTTTTGTTTTTAATGACAAGTCGTAGATGTCGTCAAATATATCGTTTCTTTAAATTAAGAAAAAAACTTCTGTAAATATTTAAAAATACTTCTTCAAATCAAGAAAAAAACTTCTTTAATCGAGAAAAAAATACCTCTTTAAATAAAAAAAAGAATTCTTTAAATAAAAAAAAGAATTCTTTAAATAAAAAAAAATTCTTCTTTGAATCGAGAAAACGGTTCCGTCAAATTAATAACGATTTTTCCGGAATAATGCAATAATCTTTGATTGCAAAGAAACATATAATTGAAGCCAATGGATGACCATCAGCTTACACATTTCTTTGGAATCAGTAAAACCTTTCTTCACGCCGTATACAGTACAGAGCGCACATTACGCGTAATATGCATTTGAATTCTTGATGGATTCTAGATACCTCATTACACTGGTATTGATCTGGATCTCTTATTATTCGTCGGCGCAGCTATGTATTATCACTAGAGTATTCGTTGAACCCTCCACAGTGTACACAATATATATCTATGTACGCGTACTCTCAGTCAGCGGCCCGTTACTCATTACATACTCGGAGAAAATAATCATTACACAGCTATTGAGGGACGACGAGGGCCAATTTTATGTTCCATGTATTATATGCCTCCGTTGAATGCGAGTCTGATGACGATTAGTAGCCCTTCGTATCCTCAATGACCAACCAACCGAGACCCGCGCAGTGCTACGCAACTCGACGTGGGTGGGTGTTGTGCTCTTTCGCATCCCCATTCATCTAATTTTGTTCTTCTCTTCGCTGAACATGCAAAAAATATTCAGATTCATACTCGATTCAGTTTTGCATGTTTTATTTTGTCTCGTTGTGGTTAGCAGCTCAGCATCAGACATTTTAGAGGAATGTTCATTTTTGGATTAGCTGACAACTCATATTGGAAACTGAATCAGTAAAATCAACTTAGAAATCTCAACTACTTCACCAATTCAACTTAAACTCAATATCGAATACTATCAGGTGCATTTGCACTCATAAAAAACTCTTTATCGTATTGAACTCATTTTTACGGAAGTATGAACAACAACGCACTTTTTTCAAAATTTTGAAAAAATTCATGAGATCCAAGTTGTCGCGTACATTTCGTGAAAATTTGCAACGATTAAAAGTTTGTGAATATCAATTTGATACCTAAAACAATTCTCAACCTTTCTGGTCCTTCTCTGATAGGAACGTCTTTTTTAATTTTTCTATACATTCTGGACCGATCTGAGCCATGCCATGGTTATCTAGAAAAAAAAGAAAGCAAAGCTGTGTGAGAAAACGAAATTAACATGTTTCAACCGCTAAACGCCGTGCGACAAATACAGGGAGGTAGAAAAAGCTGCTTAAATTGGCAAGCATAATAAACTCAAACAGTAGTCAGTGGTGTATATCCGTCAGGTAAAGACACCCATGAACTTGAAAGCCATAGGCAAGCTAGAGGTCGGCTATGGGAAAAATAAAATAAATAAAGGTAAAGCGTGAAGAGGTCTTTTATTACGTGCGGCTATCCCCGAGCGTATATAGACAAGATACATTTCACAAAAAATTACAACAATCATAGGTCTGTAAATCTCAGCTTGTTAGCTGAAACAATTTTCGATCTTCATGGTTCTATCATACGAACATTGTTTACATATAATTTCCTTTATAGACATTTTGGACCATTCTAACCCATGTCATGGAAACAAAAAAAAAATTAAAACAAAGCTCTCTCGATTAGGACTAGGAACTAAATTAAAACAAAGCTCTCTCTAGGGACTAAAATTAACATGATCCAACCGTCAAATGCAGTGCGAGAAAAAAAGGGGGAGGGGGGGAGTGGTTAAAAAACGCCGGAGCTCGAATTGGCAAGAATAATGGGCTTAAACAGTCGTCGTTGGTGCATGTCCATCAGGCAAAGACACTCAGAACGTGAAAGCGATAGTCAAGCTGGAAGTCGGCTATGGGAGAAAGAGAGTGAAAAAGGGGAAAGCATGAAGAGGTATTTTATTACGTGCGGCTATCCCCGAGCGTATATAGACGAGATGCGAACCGCGAATGAGGGTGTCCGTTATGAACGTCGACAAGTCGCGTGTGTGCTACTTTGATCACGACGACGGAGAGAGACGGAGAGCGCGAGAGAACGAGTGGAGATGGAGGAAGGACAGCAATCCGAATTCTGCCGACTGTTCCCTATCGTGGCATTCGGGAAATAGCTCAACGAGTGCACCAAGCGCGCATAGCAGTAATCGCGGTTAAAGGCTCAGGTGGAAAGAGAGTGGAAAACCGAATAATCGTCCGACGCCGACCCCGACGTCGGTTAGGAGAACGCAGGCGAAAGAGAATGAACGACGATGGGTTCAGAAGAGCGGGAGGGGCGGGAGAGGGAGGGATACAAGGGCGCGGAGAACATGCCGACGGAGTTAGCAGGTGGAATAGAGTCGACGATTGTACGGCAAAGCGGAGAAGGATAAAATGGACCGTCCGACTGACAGAAATTTACATCCTCTCGTGCGCAATCTGCGTGAGTGAATTGTGTCGTGTTACCGTCCGGAGAATTAAATCCGGAAAATCCATAATAATTACTCTAGCGACGGTGACCGAAGTATCCTCTCGTTTTTTCCTCTTTCGTCTTTTTTTTTTTTTTTGCTTTGTTTTTTCATCTTCTCTTGGCCGCTTTCTCCTCGTTCTCACCCTCTTCGCTGATCGCCTGCCTTCACTTGTTAACATTCTTCCTTTTCCCTACTCGATTTTCTTCTCCCTTTTCTGTTCTTTCGCATCGCGGACATCCGACGCGGCGTAAAACACAAAAATAAATAATGGCTTCGAAGTCGACATTGCGCTGCGGGCATAGCAAGCAAAAAATCGCGTGGATCTCGGAAAATGTGACAGAGATCCCGTATGTGAATTGATCTCACGTGACCACGGAAACCACATCAATTCTGCGATAAACGCTCCTTCCGCTTCGCTTCATCTTTCACTGTCTTTTCTATTGACGTACATACGGAAATGAGATTTCATACACTGTTGAAAATAAGCGTGTTGTTTTCTGGCTTTCACATTGTGACGACTTTTCAGATACATATTCGAGGTCATGATACGTTTAAGGAATTTATGAGTGTGTAAGAAATCCTTACAATGTAAAAGATAGGAAAAAGATGCAAAGTAGAACTTTCGTTATTTTTGGATTTTTTTTTCAACGCTACGTCGATGAGGAAGTATGTTAATCCATTCTGGCTTCCTTATAGAGGAAGATTTGTAAACATAATAGAAAAGTATTGCAAAGTTCTGCTTTACAGCTTATGTTGATGAAAGATAAAATTCTGTAAAATGTGAACCATATAACAAATCATGATAAAGTTTTGTAGCTATCGTTGCTAAAGAGTACTGATTTTATGTATAGAATTTAATTTTGCTATCTCATTTTTTGCTAAGGTTGATGCAAAACATCTTTTTTTTCTGAAGGTTTTTGAAAATTCAGAAAAATTTGAATTACATTGCAGATTGTAGTAAAACTATGTACTGAACGTCGTAGAATAATACCGATTTTTTTGTATGAAATTCAAGTTCGTTGTCTCATGTTTTGCCTCTGTTAAGGCAAAAACGGAAGTTTCAAGTTATAAACGATTGAATTTCTGAATCCATGCACGCACACACATCAACATTGTTTCTAAACCACTTTCTAGATATTTCGAACCATTCTAAATGTCCTGACACGTGAACGAAAAAAAAATCCAAATTTCGCATAGATAATTATTATCAGCGTGACTTTTTGGTAATAAATTTAAGCATGAATCTTTTTCAAAAAGGAAACTTTTTATTTACAAAAAAAAAATCTTTTCCAAAAATGGAAACGGAGTTCCATACTGATTTAATTTAGTTGGTAAGAAAATGATTCTGACGACTGTGCCAACAAATAATAATTATTCCGCTGCTTGCAAATCTGACGCAGCAACAAAAAGGCGCTACCAATATAATCTCTAGAATTGATTAAAAAAATTTCAACGACACTGGCTGGAAAGTAGACATTGTAAACGCTATTTCGCTGATGGGAATTCATTGTAATTGCTCGCAACGGCAGCGAAGCTCTGTTATTTCATCACCGCTTACTGTTTCCCTGGTTATTTCATTAAAACATTAATGTGCAAATCGTTTGTCGATATATTGGAATTCCTTGTGGACGGTGGAACGTAGGCGATCATGTTTAGCTAAGAAGGCGGCCAGTGAATAACCGCAAGCCGTTTTCCCACGACATCGTTGTTGCATCGTGTACGCGTACTTTAGATGCTTCGAAGAAACTATACTGCGCATAGCCTGGTATCACGCTGCCACGACGCATCGCGCTGTGTTCGCCCACTTGCTTAGAGACAGTCTCGTAATTACCGCCACTAATACCTCATGATTTATGTGCTGCTTTCGTGCGGATTAGGTGAACTAGAAGCAATGGACTCACACGTTGTTATCATCTCCTGTAAACACGGAACAACCTATATAATCCGAATCCACTTATCACAAGTATTCCCAAATGAATTGTAAATATAAACGATGCATGACCCATTTTTCTCAATTAAAAGGCTCATATAACATTTCTACACATTTCTCAAATGCATTGCATAAACATATGTTCAATGTATATACACATTCACATCAGGAACTTCATATCATATGTGATGTATATGAAATGTGTAATGGAAACTCTTTTTTTTATGTACATAGAACATGCACTAGATATTCATTACGAGTAAAAATAATTATATATGGAGTATATAGAAATTATGTAAAATTGTGACCATAGGATTGGGCATATAATGGACTGAATACAGTCTGCATACAATTTATATATAAACTATAAATAAATTCTACTTTTTTTTTGTAACATATAAAAATTGCAGATTAATTGTCTATGTAATTAAATATAGTAAATATAATGTTTCTACTCGGGATGATTATATACAAAATATGTGTAGGGTATGTGCATTGTATGTATACATGTATTCTCTGTACTTACAAATAAAATAAAGGTAATATTCTGTGCATGTGAATCAGAGTATTCATAAGCAGCACAAGATAATATCAATTCAATAATTGACACGGTAAAACACAAAATCAATATGCACATTTTCAAAATACACGTAACTGCAATAAGTAATTTGGATTAGTATTCATTATTAATTTTATTTTGTGTAGTATGCAACCCTGTTATTAAAACACGGAAGATTTTTTACCTTTTATCATTTTTGTTATTAAAATCATATCACAATAATTTCAATATTATTTTTAAATCACATGTAATTGAAAAAATTACCGAATTAATTTTTTACGTTAATGAACAAAGTGAGTATCTCATAGTTTGCAATTCTATCATATTTTATACTAATTCATCAACGACTTTGGCAAAAGTATTACTTCAAATTACTGATATTACAATTATTTTTGATTTATCATTTTTTTTTTTCAAATTCTTATCCGATAACGAACGGCTTAATTTTTTTTTTCAATTCGCATGATATTTCCTCAAGAAATCACTTTCTTGCTGTTCCAATTTTATAAAATTCGTGAACGTTTCATTATTTCCTATATTCATGGATACAATAACATCGAATACCGCACAAATGAGTCGATACCCGAAGTTGAACTTCGAATAATTCAAGTATGTACATACAATGTATTCCGGACATTCATACATGTATATATCTGCATGCATACAAACTAAATATCCATGGAATATTCAGGATGTATTTTTCAAATTATGGACTAAAAATGGATATACAATGAACATCCCATGCTATTGCGCGTAATGAAAATCTCCATATTATACTTTACTATTGTTAATTGATAAAGGTGCGATGTTGCTTGGATCCCCGTAATAAACGTGACCTTGTTTTTTTGTTGTTGTGAATCTTCCCTTTGACAACGATACATTGAATGCCATCGAGTATCGTGTGTAGTCATTTTATGCGGCGGTTATTTGATGTTTTATAGAATTCACAACATTGGCAGGCTTGTTAAACATTTAATGACGCTTCAAAACGATCAATCATTGTTCATCGTCAGTGCTTGTGGTCTGCCGATAGACCGATAATATTCCACCCTCTCGATAGTACATGGAGCATCATATAGTATAAGCCAACTACAGCCCGACGGATACGCGCCGCGAGCTTGTGCAAGCTTGTAGAGCGCGGTGTGCTTCGTGGTGCGTTAATGGCATGAAAGAGCTTACACGAAGAGTCACGTGATTCTCGCGCAGAAGCTCACTTACCCCTCAGTGCTAATGTATGCTTTAATACACTATTGCAACGCTTATTCATGGTTATTTAATGTATATTTTCTCTGAAATAAAAGCTCATCGCCCTGCTGCGAATTATATCAAGTGATAATCCCTGAAATATGTGAGATGGTCTTGAATAATTTCCCCGAAAACTAATGACAAACAATAAATCATTCAAATAATAAATTCGAATCATCAGCGAATTTTTTCGATATGTATTTTCTCGTGGAAACAATGAAAAATTCGTTTGTTACAATTTATTTTCTGTAAGTCACAAACGTAACGAGGCCAATTTACTTTTGTTAAGTGTGTCCGCACGTTTTTTTATTTTTTTACTAATTAAAAAAATGAGGATTATAAAATTGACATGAAGGAGCTTACGCGATAAGTCATGTAATTCTTTCATCGGAAACTTTTTTATTTTACAATAATTTTCAGAAAGCCTCATCTTTTATTTATCTGCGACGGTACGGGACTTCTTTTCAATCACTCTTTCAATTCCTCAAATATGTAAAATATTTTCCAATAATTTTTCCAAAAACGACCAACAGAAAATAACCCTGAAGTATACAAATCATTCCACGTAGACCCTGGTCTTACTTTCATCGACAGCATGCGGCTCTTTTTCAATCAGTTCAATTAATCCCCGCACAATTGTATTACATAATTTTTTCACGACGACAGGTATTCAATGCTCCGAATCATCAGCGAATCGATTCCCATACGCATTTCCTCTTGAAAAGCATGGAATAATCGTTTTTTTAATTGTTAAAATTCATTTTCCGCATGTCACAAACGTAACAATGAGGCCAATTAACTTTTGTTTAGTGTGTCCGTACGCTTTTTTTTTCCACAGAACTTTGATAAATAAGTATTATAAAATTCCGATTGTGAAATTCTATAGCCCGCGTAAAAAAAATGGAAAAATAAATAAAAAAATATAAAAACAATAGTCGCACGGGGAGCGCGGTTGGTATTTTTAACAAAAGTGCATGCACAGGTCAGCACGAGTGTCCCGGAATAATGCAGTAGTTGTGTAGGTGTTGGTTCGACGGCGTGGAGCTTATAGAAGGAGCCAAGAGTCATAGGAACACGCGCACATACAATAAACGATGTACCGACATACGAATGGACCATATATCTATACTCAGAGTTGTACGCACATCGGTAGATCGCAGCGCCAGATGCCCAGTCCGTGCGTTCCACACCTTTCGCTTCCCACTCCTTCCTCGTCTCCCGTTGAGCGTCGAGCACATCGGTTTCCCGATAGCTGCGAACCAATCGTCGAGAGCCGTGCCCCCGGACAAAGCATCGAACAGAAAAATCGTTGAAAATTAAAACCGGCCGGCAGAAAAATAATCAGTTTTCCACATATATTATTAACGAAGATACGATGAGTACATGCGCAACGCATCGGCGTGTGTGTTTATGGCGCTCCACGGGAAAACTATTGGCTTGAATCGTAGCGAGCCGAGCCTCCGACACTGCGGCCGATACTGCCTCATCATTTTACATCCCCTCGCACTAAATTCCCTCTTTCTCGCATTCATCATTCGCCGCTACTTTGCCTCTCTTTCGCAGTCTCCTTTGCCAACCCTTCTGTTCTTCTCCTCGCCCAGATTTACGTTCATCACAATCACACGAATTCTGATCGGCCAACTTGACTGCGCGCGCGTGTCAATCGCTCTGTGCTATTCCCCGTTTCTATTTGACTTTCTACTACTTTTTTCGCATGTCTTGTGTGTATGTATTAGACTGTTTAAAAAACGATCTTCGATTTTTTTTCTCACTTGCTACATTGAAAATCTATAGTCTATACCCTTATATTGAATCTCGTGAGGGGAAAACTTCACACGATTTTTTTGGCGCAGCGGTCATTTGTCTTTCCCATTTAATAAACACGTTGAAAATTGAGTCTTTTGTTTGGATTGATATTATTATTTTTGTACACGATGGTCGGTGTTAGGTTTGATAGCATTTAAAAGCTTGAATGATGAACTTTAATTCCGTATCTTGTAAAACATTTTACAACGCATAGTCCTCGAGATATTCAATTCTGCATGAACCGATGTTTTTATACGAGTTCAACAACCGTTATACTAGACAAATTGCCATCTTCTTTGGTACGAATAGTATGAAAATTTGTATAAAATTGGTCAAGGACACGTGAAGACTATTCTTTATCCAATTTGATATAATACACGGCCGGAAACCACATCCTTGACTTCGTAACTTTGTTAGCTCGGCTTCTTGAGCCTCGCTATCTGGATAAGCAAAGTTACTTGAGTTTTGACCGCGTGAAAGCCATGTCGCCGTTATTTTTGTACACGATGACTGGCCTTCTGTATGAGGTAGCATTTGGAAGCTTGAACGATGAACTTTCATTCCGGATATTCTAGAAAATGTTATAGTGCATAGTCCTCAAGATATTCAATCCCGCGTAAACAGATGTTTTTATACGATTTCAAAAACCGTTATACTAGACAAAATGCCATCGTATTTGGTACGAATACTATGAAAATTTGCATAAAATTCGTCAAGGACACGTGGAGACTATTCTTCATCCAATTTGATATAATACACGGCCGGATACCACACCCTTCACATCGTAACTTTAATAGCTCGGCTTCTTGAGCGTCGCTATATCTGGATAAGCAAAGTTACTTGGGTTTTGACCGCGTGAAGGCCATGTTGCCGTGTCGATCTCGATCGTTCTTGTGTCCCCGTCTCTTTTCTCTTTTGCTCGCTCATTGGTCGTCCCCAAAGCCGTGGAGCTGGCCAGCAGCTCGAGACTCGAATCGAATCGTTACCATCAGAAACTAGCACCGCAAGCACGACGCCGGACAAATGCCTTCGACTAGGTCCTTCAGGAATCTCGGGAGTTTCGACGTTGCCGCAAAATCCTGCGCAACCTCTAATTGGCGCATTCAACTTCGCGTTACGCGGCCGTTGACGTGTATATCGAAACCTCCCTCGGTCGTTCGTCGATGTCCACATCGGTTTCAGGCCGCACCCGGTTACGACGTAGCCAGGTATGCGTTACCGAACATTCCATTGATCCCTATATACACTACTCGGACTCGACATAATTCGTAGATAGAGCAATATGTAGTTCGGGGGTCATCGTTAGGCTATGTCCATTGCGAAAATTCCAAAGTGTTGCCAAGTACAAATGAAGACTCTTTTGCTTGGAGATAACGACTTGTCATTATTCGAATACCAACAAACGGAAAGAAGTGAATGGTTGCCATGGTAAGTGGACGAACCGATTTGGTCAACTGGTTGATTCGAAACCGGACTTTATGAGGTTTTATACTCTACGCGTAGTCCAGAGGACATTTCGGCAAGGATTGGCGTTTGGTAGGTCTAGTTCTCTTCGCAGTTATACCGGAAACTATTTAAGCAAAGCCATTTTTTATAAATACGTAGCCCGTTATGCGTTACCAAACATTTCATTGCTCCCTAATTCTCGAAACTCCCTTGGACATAATTCGTACATAGAGCAATATGTAGTTCGGAGGTCATCGTTAGGCTATGTCCATTGCGAAAATTCCAAAGTGTTGCGAAGTACAAATGAAGACTCTTTTGCTTGGAGATAACGACTTGTCATTATTCGAATACCAACAAACGGAAAGAAGTGAATGGTTGCCATGGTAAGTGGACCAACCGATTTGGTCAACTGGTTGATTCGAAACCGGACTTTATAAGGTTTTATACTCTACGCGTAGTCCAGAGGACATTTCGGCAAGGATTGGCGTTTGGTAGGTCTAGTTCTCTTCGCAGTTATACCGGAAACTATTCAAGCAAAGCCATTTTTTATAACGACGTAGCCAGGTATACCTTACCGAACATTCCATTGAACGATCAGACAAAATCAGTTGATTCGTTCACTAAAAATTCTTTCGGCTTCATTCTGAAGAAATGTGATCATTCTCCATTATTCCACCAATCAGCGTTACACTAATCTATACAACGAAAAAACAAAAAAAAAAAACTTCATCGACTAATTCGTCTCCTTCAACTCATTATCCACAAATCGTAATACATCTGTCACGTTAAGAAACAAATGGTCCAATTTTAAATCTCACATGTCACATTTCCGTACGGATTCTGTGTCAGTCGTTCGATCGAGACAATTTACACATGATTTACGTATGAGGGATAAAGCTCGATCAAAACGTCGGTTGTTCTGTATGAAATTTTCCAGGCTCGGGATGCATGCTGCACCATTAACGATTAAATCGACGGTCTGGATGTCTCTCTGGCCGCTTTGTATTGCATTGTCTCGCGCAGAAACGATGTATGCAGAATCGTTTGTACCTTTCCGGAGATTTCTCTAGCAGTGAACTTTGCAAAATTCTCCCTCGCTTTTTTTTCCTCTCCCCGGAGTCGTTCAATCCTTTCCGGCAGACAACCAGGGGTAGGTATATCGAGCACCAATCACCACGCATAATCTGCGTGCTCATTATTACTACGGCTGCAAGGGGAATAGAAGAAGCTTGCATATACATACGTTCGGCACGTATAGGCACTACTGGTTCCGCTACGCTTATACGATGCAAGCCGAGCCACGTTCATTATGGAGACGATATGCAGCATTGTTTGCACAATGAGAGAAGGGTGAACGACGTAGACCTCGTACCCCCTTAATGCGTTCTCCCCTTTTTCCTGTCTCGTGCGCGCCTCTGCTGTACATCTCATCGACGTGCTTGACGAGCTTCAGCATTCTTTCTCTACTGAACCGCCAATCCCGTCACCCTGTTGGCATCCGTATCCTTTGCGGCTGTGCGTCCATGGAACTAAACTACTTAACCACGCACGCTATGCTTTTCGAGAGTTTCGGTGTCGCATCTTTGGACGACACGACCAATGACGCTGAATCGAACGTTAACATTTTGTTCGCATTGTGTATATATGGGGTCGAGGCATCAATAATTAAACCGTCACCGATATTTATCCCCTGTTTTTACAGATGATAGCTTTGCATGTAATAAATAATTGTTCTATCATGGAGAGGACAAAATGAAAAAAATTATATGAAGGTTGTATAAAAATTAGATAAAAAAAATTGGAGGGGGTCGAAATAGCGAATGATCAAAAAAACGAATGGCTCAATGACAAATTTAAAAATAAGAAACGTCGAAATGTAGAATGGCTATAATAATGGAATTCGCTTTTTCAGCCATTCGCTATTTGTATCATTCGCTATTATGCTTTTCGAGAGGTTCAGTATCGCATCTTTGGACGATACGACCAATGACGTTGAATCGAACGTTAACATTTTGTTCGCATTGTGTATATATGCGGTCGAGGCATCAATAATTGAACAGTCACCGATATTTATCTCCTGTTTTTATGGATGATAGCTTTGCATGTAATAAATAATTGTTCTATCATGGAGAGGACTTAATAAAAAAAATTATATGAAGGTTGTATAAAAATTAGATTAAAAAAATTGGAGGGGGTCAAAATAGCGAATGATAAAAAAAACGAATGGCTTAAATAACAAATTAAAAAATAAGAAACGTCTAAATGTAGAATGGCCATAATTATGGAATTCGCTTTTTCAACCATTCGCTATTTGTATCATTCGCTATTATGCTTTTCGAGAGTTTCAGTGTCGCATCTTTGGACGATACGACCAATGACGTTGAATCGAACGTTTACATTTTGTTCGCATTGTGTATGTATGGGGTCGAGGCATCAATAATTGAACCGTCACCGATATTTATCTCCTGTTTTTACGGATGATAGCTTCGCATGTAATAAATAATCGTTCTATCATGGAGAGGACCCAATGAAAAAAATTACACGAAGGTTGTATAAAAATTAGATTTAATAAATTAAAGGGGGTCAAAATAGCGAATGGTCAAAAGAACGAATGGCTGAAATAACAAATTTAAAAATAAGGAACGTCGAAATGTAGAATGGCTATAATAATGGAATTCGCTTTTTCAGCCATTCGCTATTTGTATCATTCGCTATTATGCTTTTCGAGAGTTTCAGTGTCGCATCTTTGGACGGGTGAGGGTCAAATGTTGTTGGTGAAATCCGTATTGTCACTTTTAATATTCCGTTTCGTATACTTCTTGAACCGAAAAATATTTTCCATTGATCGATTTTTGAAGCTTACAACGTATTGTATGGGAAAAAATTGTTTTACAGAGCACTTATGTCTACTGAAAAAAATCATTCTTGAATTAAGCTTCTTTTTGAATCGTTCTTCCAATCGTGTCTCAACCCAAGTATCAAGTAAAATACACGAAGCCTCTATACAAACCCTTTAATTACACGTTCAAGTAGGAATCAATCATAGACTGTGTAATTATTCGTCTTACAGCTGATAAGACACAATTCAACCTTAACTATCCAAATGCTACAAAAGTATGCACATGCATTCCGCCAATCATGTGAATTTTTTAATGAGATTTTTCGTGCAGCGTCACTCAGTCGGTTATTTTTTTCATATCAAAGCTGAGAAAATTATTTAAAAAATATAATAGTCTCGTTGATCGCGTGCGGTTCTCGATAAAAACTTATCACGACAATTCCGTTGGATTCTCTTTGTTCCTCGTACGTTACGACGACCTATATTTATTCGTCCAACACTGATAAGAGGTCTAATTGATACTCTTGGATAGTAATTATCGTCGTAATTGGAACACGTGTGCGGAAACTCTCGGGGGGATCGTCGGATCGACAACTACTCGATTGCGATCAGCTCACGCTGATGGTAATCGCGTGCAACGACGTACCCCGTTTCTATAATACAGCTTCATGGTGACATGGAATATATACAATTTGTCATTTCATTACTTCACCGCAAAATCGCGGTCTAAATTGTATTCGATAATTTACTTATTGATTTTGGAATCCGATTCAGCCATGTTTTTTCGATAACAGTGATAGCGCAAGTCTTTATCATAGCCATAAAGATTCACTTCATATTTCAAGAGATCAAAGGTGACTGAAATACGATTATATGCAGATCTTTTTTTTCGTCGAATTGCCTTAATACGATCTTTAGGTAATTCAGGATATGAAGTCAGAGAAATTTTGATAAAAGAATTAACTATAAAGTGACAAGTGTGAACTTTTAGTACATGCAACTGTTGTCATAGTTACGGTAATTATGAAAATAGTTATGGTAATTATTTTGTAGCTATAGTGACTATTGATAGTTGTGAAAAAAAAAAGGTTGTCTCATTATAGTTACGAATACTATAATTTTTTGTTAGCGCGCATCGATGTAAAAAAATGCGAAGTCCATGATGGAATCTAGGTCAAAATCCAGGACGGAATCCAGGGCGGAATTAAGGGTGGGTTCTGGGCAGTCCATAATGGAGTCCAAGATGAACAATGGAATTAGATCAAATCTCATTCTTGACCCTGGTCCATTCAGTCTCCGATTTAGACTCGTCTTTTTTACGCGACCAAACATCAAATAATAATAAAGTTTATTATTACCTCATCTATGAATAATTTGCACCGATGAAAAATCATGAATTACAAAGAAGATGCTCATTTGATTAATCATAAGATACAGATAGAAATCTTTGTAAATATGATCCCTGTATTTTTCATGCAGGCAGCACATTTTTGCCATCTTACATTGTATTTAATTACATTTATATTACCCGACACAGTAACTTTCCATGTTATCGAAATTTGCAAATTTTAGATGCAACGATATGAAAAAAAAATCATAAAAACGAAGATTAACATTCTTCATATTAATATTCTTTTTTCAATGCTAGTAATCGAAGCCATTTTTATTTGTACGTTCTATGATAATTCAAGGTAACCAGAATTTGTAATAATTTATTTTGTTGCATGTCAACGTTGCAATCATATCTTTTTTCAATTCTCCGTACGATTTTAACGATTTTACGCCTGTCTCGGACACCGTAACTGATAAAACCCGAAATACGTATATTTCGAGTTTGTTTCACGGCAGGATAGTTGATAATTCATCGGCATTCCGGATAATACAGAATCAATAATTATTCGCTTGCGCGGATATCGTAAGCAGTGCGGCGTGTGTTCCCACGTTGCGGTATCGGGTAATATCTAAGAAATAGGGTTAGTGACGGTGGGAAACGTGAACACTGGTATCACGAAAATTCCATGTACGTTCCCGAGGGTAAAACAATTGTGGGAGGACTGAAGATAGGCAACCCAAGTAAAAAAATTATATGAAGATTCTATAAAAATTATATAAAGTGCAATATAATTTATGTAAATCTAATGTAACGTTTCTACAGAAATCGTTTTATAAAATCTGCAGACTATTAATAAATTTCATATTAATGAAATACAGTGTATAGTTATTCTATATGTCCATTTTCTTATACAGACTTATATTGACTTATAAATGATTTTTTCATGTGCGAAGTGAGAAGGAAACTCGATCCCCCAATTAAAAAAATTATATGAAGATTGTATAAAATTTTTATATGAAGATCTACAAAAAAGCTGTATACGAAAGTGGACACGTACATTTTCTATATGTTGTATACAATACACATGAAGATTCTATAATCTATACTTATTATAAAAGGAAGTGGCCGAAAACGTTTGTGTGTCTGTATGTTCGAAATTTGAATTTTTTTAGAATTTCTAAGATTCAAAAAATTTCAAAAATTTCTAAGATTTAAAAAATTTAAAAAATTTCTAAGATTTAAAAAATTTCAAAAATTTCGAAAATTCCGAAATTTTCAAAAATTTCCAAGATTTTCAAGTTGGCTATGGAATTTTGAGTAAGTCGTTTCAAGTTGGCCATGAAATTTTGAGTGAGTCGTTCCAAGTTGGCCATTAAATTTTGAGTGAGTCGTTTCAACTTGATTTTATTTTTAGAATTTCTAAGATTTCAAAAATTTCGAAATTTTCAAAATTTTCAAAAATTTCTAAGATTTTACTGGTCATAAAATTTTAAGCGAGTTGTTTCGAGTTGGCCATGGAATTTTGTTCGAGTCGTCCCAAGTTAGTTATGGAATTTTGCCGTGCAATATAATTGATGTAAATTTAATCTAACACTTCTACAAAAATCGCTTTCTAAAATCTACAAACCATATTTAAATTTCATATAAATAAAATACAGCGTGTAGTTATTCTATATGTCAATTTTCTTATACAGACTACACATATTGACTTGCATATGATTTTTCCACGTGGGAAGTAAAAAGGAAACTGGATCCGCACATCATCGATGCATCATCCAGTCGATAGATCGCTAATTGCAGGGCAAATTTTGTCCCGAAACCTTGGGCTTTGGGATTTGCAGTTGTCGCTGCGACGAATACACTGTTGTACCTATATGTATATGTATTCACAGTAGCGACGGTGGCGGCGGCGGCAGTCGCGGCGACGGACAATAATGAACGGGTTTCCCCCTCAACTCTGTATCGCAACGCAATCTGCGCATACTTAACGGCGGAAACTGCATATTCATGCACGTCGCTTCTCGCGCAAACGATGGTCGTACGAGGCGCGCGACTAACGCGCTTTTTTTTTTAATCTCACCGGAACGAGATGCACCACGACTGTATTTTTCGCTTCACATATGCAGAGATGAGCAAACCTCCGTTGCTTAGAAATAGGTGCGAATTTTATGGTCGTTTGTTTGATGGCTTACATAACACTTTTTTTTTCAACCGTCATTGTGATGTAGTGGCTGCGTATACTTAGCTGAAGAGGATTTTTTCGTTTTCTTTTTTCGTATAACTCATTATTATTCGAAATTTGAGATTCTGTTCATTTTGTAACTCGAGGCAAAATTTTTTATTAACTTCGATACCAATTTTAAGTTCAAATAAGTTTAATAGAGTCAAAGAGATTTACTGATAGGTAAACAATCTTGACTATAAGTGGATAGACTTTAGCATTGGTTTTGTGTTACGTAACTATTGTCGTTGGCACATGGCTGAAATTATTCTCACGTTGATTGAAATTTGCAGGTATTTTTGGATAAGTGTATGACGTTATTTTAGGTGAACGACTATTTCGTTGGTCAGTCGAGGCAAAACTTTTAATTGTTTATATTGGCACAGATGTTCTGCTCTTTCTTTCAATCCTCCAGAGACTGTCTTTATCTAGGTAATAAAACTGTACGGAAAAAAGAATTTTATAGGCACTAACCTTGTGGATTGGTTAAGCCAATAAACTAGTCAACTACGGTAAAGAATCAGTTATTTCAAGCATCGAAGCCGATTTTTTTCACAATTTGTTCGAGATTAAAATTCGTTGATTTTAGGTGTTTAAAGAATTTGTTCAATTTATTAAATAGATTCATTCAGCAGCTACAATTGACACTTGTAAAAAAATTCGTATTAGTGAAATTTGAATTGGGCTTCAGTTTCGCGCTCTTTTTGAATCTATCGATCACTGTCTCAAACACGTGATGAGCTTCGCAAAAATTTCATCGAAAATAAAACTTGACCGCCAATCACCGCATACAATAAAACCCATGACAGGAAATATATATGTCCACTTTCCTATACAGCTTTTATGTAGATTTTTACATATAATTTTAATAAAGTCTTCATATAATTTTAATAAAATCTTCATATAATTTTAATAAAATCTTCATATAATTTTAATAAAATCTTCATATAATTTTAATAAAATCTTCATATAATTTTAATAAAATCTTCATATAATTTAAGCACAATCTTCATCTACTTTTTTTACTTGGATTTCCACAACCTCTTCATACCCTTTAACGGAGCTTGAAGATAAAAAACGGTCGTATGACTATAAATGATCATCCCGAAAACATTAGTGTCGCATTTCATCGTAGACACGCGACAAATGCGTGTACTTGACTCACCCGTAAACCATTGAACTTAGTTCGCCAGCGAAAACAAGAAAAAAAAAGAAAAATCTCAAGCTCATCCCATCTCACTTTCTGTCACGCTGCATCGAAAAGCTTTTAGCGGCTTAAGGGGGTGGATATTTCGAATACATACACACCGCTGAGCAATCTGAAAATATTATCTCAAAGCGTCAGGCCAGATTCTCATTCACATTTATCGCAGTGGCTGCGGTTTAACCCAACGACTGCAGTCGCGTTCGTTCAGCGGACGAAAACGGCACGACGCGAGGCAGGCGCGAAAGATTTCGAAGGAAAGACGAAACGGTTGGTAGCTGTAAATAGCCAGCGCGAGAGAGAGAGAGAGAGTAGAGCTTTCGCTCTCAATGCAGCGTCATTGCCGAGGAAAGCTCGAAAGTTGGCGGCCAAGTTCAAGTCGTTTTCATTCAACCCGCTTGAATAGACACATCAAAAAGCGTTCCTTCAACTTCCGCTATCCACAAAGATCGTGACGAAAAGTTCGAGCAAACTTTACTCGTTGACCATAACCAACCGATCGAGGGAAAATAAATTGAACGTTTATCCACAATAGCTGTGAAATGATGTCTCTTTGCCGCTCGCGGTGAGTCATCATCGCTGGTGGTAGTCGAGTTGAGGGCTTTACGCGCCGCGTTCGTCGACGATAATTGTCTGTGCACACCGAACTCATTGACCTCGGTAGTATTGATTTTTTGTCGAGACACCCTCGTCCGAGGGCCTGCATTACAATCGATCCCCGCCTACGCGTAATAGTAAGGTACTCTCTACACGTCCGACGTAACGCTATATATACGTACACACATAAACATACATACATAGATAAATACAAGTGTAAGTGGCATGGAGAAGCTGTTGGGTTGTCCTATCGCACTCTCTCTTGGATCGATAAGCGTAACGCGATACAACGAGAGCTCATTATAGCTCTAATTCGAAAGTTTCACCCTCTGCCTTCGTGCCGGACATGCTACTCTATCGTTAGAAAGCCAATGGCGTGCGTATTGTATATATACGTTTTGGTGCTCAGCTCTCTGTACGTCCATCCGTCGACTGGCATTCTCCATCTCGTGTTGCTTCTCGCTTCCACCTTCCACCCCCTCCCCTCCCCTCCCCAACCCCCCCGGGGGTCGGTTCACCCTTGGTTCACGTTTCTCTCGTACCCTGCGATTTCTATCTCCATCTTCCTCTCGCTGCTTTACTAGAAACTCTTCCTCTCTCATTGCTAATCAACGCCCTACCCCTTTTCTCTCTGTCTGTCACAGTCCCACTTCCAGGCTCTTGTGATTCTCCAGCTTTCACCCCCATCGTACCATCGAGCACGGGGATGGACTCCACAGGGGCCGCGCAGGTCCCCTTACCAATTTATACCACTTCCAATCCGGTCAAACAAAAAGGCTTTTGGCGTTTTATTTTTTTATTTTTTTATTTTATTTTTCGTTCTCCCTCTCTGGCTCCCTGTTTTAACGGCTATCCCTTCGTCCTTCTTCTCGGTTCTCTATAAAGCTTTCTCATTTTTTGTTTTATATCCGATGGAATGCGTAAACGGCGAATAAACGAGAGAACCGAGAGGCGAGGTGCGTATGTGCACGCTGACTCTACGCCAGAAGCGATTGTTCTCTGCGCCGCTTGCTATGCAACGTATATCGAAACCATTGGAAACCAGGTTCTCTTTGCAGAATGTTCACGTGGTCCAGAAAACATACTCGACTTTCGAATGCAAGCTGTGATCTTGTATAGTGTGTATGTACACGAAAAATTGCGTTCCTGAGTTCACTTGAAATAATAATAGACTTTGCAGTTATTTTGAGTCGCAATAACAGTTACATGTTATGTTAGTAGCGAAGTGACAACTTAAATACAATAATTGTGATGATTTATATTATGGGATAATTGAACAGAAACTGTAATAAATAGATATATGGTCGGAAGTCAGTAATAAAGTAAAGATTTGATAAATACACAGAGAGGAATAATGGGTGGGGGACAAGAAAGCGATTGACCAAAAGAATGGCTGAAATAGCGAAATTAAAAATCTGAACCTACAATGTCATCATTATGGAATTCGCTATTTCAGCCATTTGGTATTTTGACGATTCGTTATTTTGAACTCCATCTTATTGAAATGCGATCAAAATAGCGAATGATAAAAATGGCGAATGGCTAAAAAAGCAGAAATCTATAATTATGGCTATTCTACATTTGGACGTTCCTTATTTTTTAATTCGCTATTTTAGCCATTCGGTATTTTGGTCATTCGCTTTTTGACCCCCACCCGGAATAATTAGTTACTCTAGCCAAGTCTCATGACTAAATACGCTTCAAGTGACTAAGTTGGCTTAACGAATTTCGAGTTAGTTGTGACACTCGGCAAATTTTCACCGAATTGATTCGTTGGTCCAACCAATCGACTCGTTTCTGTAACCAACCGGTTTATTGGCCCAACCAATTTTATCGCTTGGAGCCTATACGACCAATTATGTTTTCACCGTGTAAGCTCTCGCTTACACGGTGAAAACATGTGAGTCTCTGGACTCACAATCAGTGAAAACGTATCAACAAATTTATTTATTCGTGTTATTCGCATCTGAACTCCATATGCTTATGATGACTGTGATTCGATCTGCTTGTGGTAAAGAGTTGAAACACCTCGCAGTACATACGTCTCATGGTACGTAACCCGGTTGTCTTTGCAGAATGTTCACGTGTTCCACAAAAACATACTCGCCTTTCGAACACAACCTATGATCTAGTAGTGTGTATATGTTCACAAACAATTGCGTTCCTGAGTTTACTTGAAATAATAATAAACTTGCAGTTATTTTCATTTACAATAATAGTTACAAGTTATGTTAGTAGCAAAGTGACATCTTAAATACAATAATTGCGATAATTTATATCCTAGGACAATTGAATAGAAATGATCATGAATCGATCTACGGTCGCAAGTCAGTAATCAAGTATATCTTTGATAAATATACGGAGAGAAATAATTAGTTTCCCTAACCAAGTCTCATAGCCAAATACGCTCCAAGTGACTAAGTTGGCTTAACGAATTTCGAGTTAGTTGTGACACTCAGCAAATTTTCACCGAATTGATTCGTTGGTCCAACCAATCGACTCGTTTCCGCAACCAACCGGTTTATTGGTTACGGAACGAGTGAATTATGTTTTCACCGTGTAAGCAAGCGACTCACAATCAGTGAAAACGTATCGACAAATTTATTTATTCGAGTCATTCGCATCCGTACTCCATATGCTTATGATGACTGTGATTCGATCTGCTTGTGGTATAGAGTTGGAATACCTCGCAGTACATACGTCCCATGGTACGTAACCTCTGGTCGTGGCCACGCATTACCTACTGGATAGCCGCATGCTTTCGACTCGCATTGCCAGAATGCCACTACCACTGGTCCAGCGAGAGAATCGAGGGGGAAGAGGGAGATGGAACGACATAGCAGAGTTCTTTTGTCCCCGAGCTGCCGCGCTACCGGTCACCCCAGATTTTTTCTGCCTCTCCCCCTCCTTTTTTTTTGTTAAACCCAACTCGCGTTTTATTTCCCAAAAGAGAGTGTATGGCATAGGAATGAGATGACCAGTAGCAGCGAACCGAACGCGAGAACAGCGTGCACCAAGCACGCACCGCATCGGGTCGTGAAAAATCAGTGTTCGCCGAGGAACAAAAAACTCGGCCGACTGATCAAACTGTCGGTTGCGGAGTCTGCCGCTCCAAATTCCCGAGACCATTATTATGCATTTTCGCACCTATGACATTTTGTCGATTCCCTTCCACGTTTCTACATCCACTTTTCGTCCTTCTCGCTCCTCTCTCAGAAACTTGCAGCCTAGAATTTTCCTCTCCGCATTCCATATTCATTATTTTTGTTCTGTTTTGTATTTCCTCCGGTGATCTCATTATTTCATTGTCGCTCACATGGATGGATCGGGTGAATGCGAAATATTTTACCCTTTAGCATCTCCAGCATTTCAGATTCTCATACTAATAGTAAGTTGTATTTTTTGAAACTTTTCTTGTTTTATATCCAACAACTCTTCAAGTTATTGATTGAGATATTTCTTAAACGATAATCCGTGGCATTATTGATTGAATTCAAAAAGCACAACTAGGGTTACGAAGGTTCATTTTTCATTGACCTTTCAGGCTTTCCTACGACGGAATCAATGATGATTCAGTTACGATTGATTATTTAAAAATATTCTCATCCTAAAATGAAATTGTCATTCAGTCCAAACAATGTTGCCTTAACATTACAGTCCAATTCCATTGGCTCTGCCAAAATCACAGTGTGCAATGCATTTTTAGAAGGCTCCACACTTTTACATTGATATCAGGGTAACGCGGTGTATCTACGTAAACGCAGGCACGCAAATTCACGGTACACATAGGATGAAAGAACGGGAAACAGGGGTCGATGTATATAGGGAGGCGGAGAAATTCCGGTAGAAAAAGGGAGAGAAGGTAGAATGAGGAAGAGGAAAGGGGAGATCGAACGAAACGGTAGGAGATCGAAGCGTTCGAACGAATGAACGACCGGACGAACTAACGGTTCGGCTCTCTTGTCGGCCGCCGGTCGCGCCTCGTATAAATCAGCAATGCTTATCGGTCTTTCATCGTTCCGACCCGAACCGACAGTGGTAGTGGTGCTGCTGGCAGAGAGGAGGCGAATTCATTCCATTCTCCTCTAAATACGAACTCTTTATTCTACTTCCCCCCTAAAGCTCCATCGCGATGGGGTACCACCTCTTCTACCGGCGTCGCGTCTGCTCTACGACGAGTGAAAACCTATTTCGATTAAAATGGCGATCCCGGGAGCGTTTCGCATTTTGTCGGATTATGAAAGGTACGCTGCCCCGAAAACAGCCAACGTTGATTCGTTTTTTTTTGTTTTTCCCAATGTGGCAGATCATCCTCACTCTGACTGCTTTCAATGTATGTGTAATTTCGATCGATGCTCCGCTGCAAGTATAATACGCGAATTAATTTATGAGGCGAATCGACAATTGGAAAACGGCCTTTACTAGAAAATATATGAGGGACATGACAAGATGCACTGAATTATTTATTGTGACGATTGGTTTAGTAATCGAAAGCAACAAGGTCAAACTGTCTAGTTATGAGATAATAATGTTTTGAAATTTTTAACGCCCGTTCAGTACAAGGAGACATTATGAAGGTAATCTTGTTGCCCCTGACGAGCTTCGTTGATATCAATTAGTACCGAGGCATAGCTTTTTTTGCCTTCGTTCATTTCTCGGGTGGTGTCCAATTTGCAAGGTATATGCGTCAGAATCTGAAAGTAAATAAGAATGTAAGCGATTGCAAAGGAAAACGGTGAGGATGAGAGTACGAAAATGTGCTGGAGAAACGTAGGCCAATGAAATTAGTTTTCGGAATTCTAGGGAAATAGAAGTCTGTAGTACTTGAATTATTTATCATAAGTATGTGACGATTGTCTTATTGCTCGAATGTAGAAAAATTGAGTTATGCCGTTATACGATAAAAGTGTTGCCAAATTTATTCCAACTGTTCGAGGAGACGTGACGAATTTAATCCTGTTGCCCCCGAAGAGGTTCGTGAGTATCAATCAGTACCGACGCATAGCTTTTTTGCCTTAACTCATTGTCTAGGTGATTTTCGATTTCCAAGCTGAATGCGTCACAATTGGAAAAAAAATCAGAATGCAAGCAATTGCAAACGAAAACAGTGAGAACGAGAGTACGGAAATGTGCTGGACGTAGGTCAATGAAATGAGTCTTCAGAATTCTAGGCAAATGGAAGTCTGTAGTGCTTGCATCATTTATTATAACTTTGTGACCATTGTCTTATTGCTCAATAGTAGAAAAATCAAGTTATGTCGTTGTACGATCAAAGTGTTGCTATATTTATTCCGACTGTTCGAGGAGACGTGACGAATTTAATCCTGTTGTCACTGAAGAAGTTTGTGGGTATCAATCAGTACCGACGCATAGTTTTTGTGCCTTAACTCATTTCCAGGTTATGTCCGATTTCCAAGCTGAATTTGTCACAAGGCGAAAAAAAATCAGAATGCAAGCGATTCCATATGAAAACAGTGAGAATGAGGTACAGAAAGTGCTAGGCAGACGAACGCCAATGAAATTAGTCCACAGGCTTCCAAAGACATGGTAGTCTATGACTTTTGAATTATTTGGCATAACCATATAACGGTTGTTTTATCAATAAAAAGTACAAAAATCAAGTTATTACGTTACACGATAGAAATGTTGCCAAATTGATTAATTATCGACTGTTCGAGGAGACATTACGAATTAAATCATGTTGCCCCTGTCAAGGTTCGTTGGTATCAATCAGTACCAACGCATCGTTTTTTTCCCTCCGTTGATTTCTCGGGTGATGTCCGATTTCCAAGCCGAATGCGCCAGAATTCGGACTGCAAGCGATTGCGAACGAAAAGAGTGAGATTGAGAGTACGGGAATGTGCTGGAGAGACAAACGTCAATGAAATTAGTCCACGAACTTCCGGGGACATGTACCTACTATTAATTGGAAGAACTGTGCGAACGAGCCAATCTTCGCTCAGACTGCGTTCGTTTGGCAAAACGAGATCGCATCACGTTTCAGACAAGGTTGTATGCTGAACGCATCAATTTCTGCAGCGAATCAAATTTTCCATGTCTATGGTAATACTGCTGTTCTGATTCGGATGCCAATGAGAAAAACGAAAATTTGTGGAAATCAACGCCAGACTAGGTTTCTAAATATTGGTGAAGTTGAACATCGGACTTGTGCAGGGAAATGCAAGGAATGATTTAGGAATGTCTCTACCCAATACCACTCCATTTTGATTACGCCAATGCCGTTTCAGAATATTTTATCTGGTGCACATGGAGACAAACAATTAGTTACGCTAACAAATTCCCATACGTCGCCAGCGTCTAAGTTGGCTTTGAGCTAAGACTTACCAATTTTTTGGTTGTATTGACAAGCTACTTAGTTCCAACAGCTAATTCGTTGGTGGCCAACCAATTACATTATTGACCTAACCAATATTTGTTTTCGTAACTAACCCAATGAGCACCGATAACATTGCACATAAACGGAAACGTCCAAAAGACTTCATAATTGATAAACTACGTCTTTAGAATGTCTTTTACCACGTCATAAGACTTTTGAACTATGTGGCACAGTTTATTAGCTTAATTAATTCCTTTCCTCAGGATTTATTCAATGAATTATTTTTTTTAGTGCACTCAGAAAAACAACGGTGCGATTTTCTCTCTTTTTTGATTTTATGGTTTACCCATCTAAAAAATAACACTTTTTTTGATATGTCAATTTATGGTCGCAATTTGACATTCCTATTTTTACGTGAGTCAGCTGAAATGGAACTTTTGAAGAGCAACGGATGAGGTACAAAGGAACCGAAATAAGCCGATTGCTCGCCTATATGCGTGATTTTAGGTGAGGCACTCAATAACTATTTCAAAGTGAAAGACACTCGTGGCAGTTACTACTAGATCAGCCCAATACGACTTATGTGAGTGCGATCGTGAACCCATTTCGTGATGCAGAGATGTGCGTGCAATCGCGGCGCCACGTATAACCAACTTACAGGAAGCTTACGGATTTTAGTTCGTCGAAATATATCGCGGCACGAAGAGTCGAAAATGCCGTGTCGGTCGGCGGTGGCGATGCTCACGGTTGATGATATTACGGTGGGGGGTTGATTGAAACGAGGCGAGCGCCATCAGTGCACGAATGACAACCCTAGTTGCTTCCGGTTACTGTGAAAGACGCAAAACTGTGACTTATACACGTATCCGTTTCGCAAGTTTGTGCATTTCTGTGATTTTTTTCCCACGTAAAAATAATGATATCAATTTGAGATCAGAAATCGTCATATATCAAAAAGTGCATTTTTGAGATGTGTCGGGACGAAATAGTTTTCAAAATTTAAAAGCGATCGTGAAATCGATTTGGTATCACGTTTAGCGACTAATTTTATGGCAAGTAAGAATTTTTGTCATAAATTTCAGATCAAAACGATCTCGAAATCGCTTTGAATTTTTCTAAGATTTGTTGTCTCAACTCGTCCCAAAAATTTCACTCTTTGAGATATAGCAATTCATGATCACAATTTGACAAAATTATTTCGACGCAGCTTATTATAGAACTGAAACAGTGTATTTCCAAAAATCTTTAAATTTCTTTTATTTAGCATACAACTTAAAGTCTTGAGTTGTTAATATTTCATTACGACGAACGAAAAAAAAAATAATAAGTTGTCCACATGCAAAAAGAGATCACATTCACTTACTTTTCGTTAGTTCATATAACTACTCGTTTGTAAATTGCAATAATCACTTATGCGTTGTATTTATCCTACAAATACATAGAGGCACTGAAACTTAGCAACTCTTTTATAACCAACGCATAAAATGGAAGTCTTCCCAACTAAGTTTTTTTTTGTGCGAAAATAAAAAAATTCACCTGAACAATGTTGTAGGAAAAATTGTTTATTAAGACAGAAAGACTAAGAGTATCTACAAGTGTCGATATTTCAGTTCCTGCAGCAATATAACATAGCTACAAAGCAGTAACGTACCGCTTCATCGAAGGGAATGTTAGAGGTAGAGGAGAGAATATCATTATAAAGCGTCAAGTCACGAAACCGACCATTCCATCGTCCTATTAAAATATTAAAACACCTCGTCCAGCCCCGGGGAGTCGTGGAACGGGGTGTGAAAAAAATAAATCTACCTTGTCATGCACAGCCCCTCTCCGTGCCTCTCTCGTTGTCTCACTATCCTTCAACGTGGAAGGGCCGGGTATCAACCGGGCGCGAACCTTTTCGAACAAAAGTCCATTTAGTCCCAAATGTTATCAACCAAATTCAAATTTCCCGCGTAAAAAATAGTATGTAACAAGACTTAGAATCGTATGACAATGGAAAGTATGAATAATTTGTCGTATTCGACTGAATAATACTTCAATTATAATGATATTTAATAATATTGGGGTATTTTTTAAATTTATTTAAAAAATAATTAAACTTATCTTTAAATCACATTTTTTAATTTATTTTCACAACTTATCACTCGATGTTTCAGGATAACAATTTTTCTTCATTCTTTCACAAGGTTCCAATAATCATAATCAAATAGAGGACATTTTTCATTGAAGTGGGAAAAATGAATTTCCTTTTTCAATAGTTAGCTACTGTACAGAAATTTGAAAAAAAAATTGAATGTTCGGTAATAATAATTAGTAACCCAAAAGCATTATTATTTTCAATAAACAATAATACTTCATATGATATAGTCAACAATTATATAACAACATATATGTATATATATATATATACGTATTCATAATACAAATGGTCCCTTCGTTTCGTTCATTGACTTGTTCATTCATCCGAGAAAAAGAGCCGCTCAAAGCCATCACCACTTCTACGCTGTTTCGAACTGGCTGGACTTGTCCAGCCGCTCATCAGTCAGAGTCATTACTGGGATAATTAATTACATTTGGCCCTCGTCTCCTCGTCGCCCCCTTGCGACTACCTCGTCTCGTTCCTCGTACACTCTCTGCATCCCTCTTGGCGTATATTCCAGTGCCCTGTCCCTTCGTTCTCCCTCGTATCAGCGGCCAAACGAATCAATGGAAAAAATATAGAATTAGGTGCATACCAGCTCCGATGACTCTGCTGTCTTCTCGCTGTGTTGGCTAAAATAAGTAAATAAAAAAAAAACACACAAAAATTTAAATTAAAAAAAAACACTTGACCATTATGAAATATAGAGTCTCGGATTTTTGAATGCACTCATTATAAGTACAGCGTGACTACCTCGTCCTTTTCCTGGTAAGCTCACTGCAGCCCTCTTTACGTATAATCCTGTACCTTATCCCTTCTTTCTCCCGTATATTAGTGGTCAAGCGAACCAATGGAAAAAATATCGATTCAGGTACAATATCAACTCTAATGACCCTGCTGTATTCTGGTTGTGTTGGGTAAAATAAAATACAGTTTTTTTTAAATCGAATAGTGAAACAAAATAATTTAAAAAAAAACAACAACAATTGATTGTATTAGCTAAAATAAACTCAGAGAATAAAAAAATTGATGGAATACTGAGAAAATAAAATTAAACAAATAAATGAATATTGAATAAATAAAAAATATAAAAACAACAATTGACCATGACAAAATAGAGAGTCGCGGATCTCTTCTTAAATGCACTTATTACACACACTGCATCCCTCTTCACGTATAATCCTGTACCTTATCCCTTCTTTCTCCTGCATATTAGTGGTCAAGCGAACCAATGGAAAAAATATAGATTCAGGTCCAATGACTCTGCTGTCTTCTGGTTGTGTTGGCTAAACCGAAATACATATTTTTTTAAAATTCAATAGTAAAAAAAATTAGAAATAAAAATAAACAACAATTGGCCATTATTCAATATAGAGTCTCGGATTTCTGATTGAATGCACCCATTATAAGTACCACTGCGACTACCCCGTCTCATTCCTGGTAAACCCTCTGCATCCCTTTTCGCGTATATTCCAGTAATCTGTCCTTTCGTATTCCCTCGTATCAGCGGCCAAACGAAAGAATGGAAAAATGCAAAATTAAATCCACACCAACATCGATGACCCTGCTATCTTTGGGCTGTGTTTGGTCGAGTAAAAAATAATAAAAAAAGCAACAATTGACCGTTATAAAATAAAGAGTCTCGGATTTCTCACTCAATGCACTCATTATAAGTACAGTACCGTTCGTGCTAACTATTCGGTATTCTCGCTGAGGTTACAGTAGCTGTAGCAAGATCTTGAGGAAGAATCCGGAGGTCGAGGCGCAGAATGAAAATCTGTTGAAAACTCGACTCCTTCTTTAATTAATTATGCAAATGGCCCTGGGCTTTCATGCTTAAACTTTTCGTCTGAGACCTTCGCGCTTGCTACTTTTCTCTTGCTCTTACCGGCCGATCTCTCCCGCGACTCTCTTACTCTCCTCCTTCGGCCTGCTGCTCTAGAGCTGGCGTTAATTATACACCGAATAATAACAATTATTACAATTACCACCCGCAGCGCCGCAGCAAGACTCGCGAGAACAGAATACGAATTCTTTCTCGTGGCTCCTGTGAGCTCTCTCTCTTTCTCTCTTTCCCCCCTCTCCTTCCCTCTGTGCTTTTCGCTCCGCATCCTGCGCTACCAACCGCTGGGGCATCGTGATTCGAGATTTCAGTGTGAAATTATATCTCTCCGGTAATTCTTCTGTATAACTACGAGACGAGAAATGGACCACTAGCAAAACATTGAGAAAGTTTACGAACTCAAGGTCTTGGTCGTTTTGTAAAAACGGCGTGCATTACATTCATTTTTTTCCATTCTTTTTATTTTTATTTTTTTTTGGTCTTTGTTATTTTATGATGTATGCTATATTCATTATATTCATTATGCTGCATGATTGCTTGCGTCATTGGCGCTCGTACAATGTTCATTTTTAATTGACCTCGTTTTTAAATTCACTACATTTTTCTTCATTAAGAGAGTGTAGAAATGTTCCCGAAAAATTGGTTTTCTGTGTCTATCTTAAGTCATTTTATTTTCACGCAAACTAAATGACAAATGGATAACAGCCTATTAAATTTGTGAACAAATTTTCGGGTTAATAAAAATTTTATGGATATTGATAGTGTGTTACGTGTAGCAAATATGCTCAAGTTCAAGATTCTTGAACCAACTGCTGTGTATAATATTAATGTTCTTATTTATTTGCTGAATTTATGCTATGCTATATTCGTATCTGCTTGACGATTCGCTATATCGAAGCGTTGTAGGCACAGTGACTGTTGAGAGTCGTATATATAGATCATATAAAGAACAGGACGTTTGTACAATTGAAGAATGTTTATGATTTCAAAACATGGCCTCGTGAAAAGCCTCCAGGCTTACAAGACAGACACTTCGGAGCCGTGGCAGGTAAAACAGCACGTACACATACATGTAACGCAGTTATAATCGAGCTATACATCACTGTAGATACACAGTACAATGGTTAATGCCTGTGAATGGGCAAGGACACAACAAATGAAACGTTCGACATTTTATCATACACTTGCGCAATGCATAAGCACAGATAAAAAATTATTCTGTTGCTATTACTAATTGAGGAAGGTCTATTCCCGAGCAAATAAATGGTACTATAAGAGTAATTGAATAGTATTATGATAGCAAGTATAAAGAGTATGTCGTGTTGGATGAAATCATATTCCAATTATACTTTATTCGAATATTAAGTATGAAATGAGTATATTTGAAATATTCGAAAATCAAATTTTGTTTGACTAAAAAAATTGTATAATTAATTTTTGGGTGAAAATATTAATCCTGAATTGAAATTAATTGATTTCGTAGGTGTCTAACTTTTTTAGGTGATACTATGAGTAGTATTTCGATTCTCTCACACTTGCAAAAAAATTTCTTGATTCACGAAATTTTTTTTCAATAAAATGGTGTATTTGAATTTCCATATCATGTTTTGCTCGAATGATTTCGAACTCAATGTAAAGTAGTGACACTGTATGAAGGGGAAATTTCTTCGGAACCAATAAACCGGTTTCCTTCGATTTGGAAAAATCGTCTTTGAGACACTCAACAAAAAATGTAACTTATAAAATAACTTGTCACTAAAGGAATGCAAGTACGGCAGTAGTTGCTTTGAAATAATGTTTTCCGTGTCGTATTAGACGTGAAAAGATAACAGAAATCATTTTCCGTCACGTATTCAAACAGACATTGATATCCGGCTGTAAATTTTTGTCGGTTTCTCGCTTTTCATGACTAAACGCGAGTGACGCAATGTGCTAACCTTCAGCAGACTAAGCGCTACTATATATATTGCTCCTTTCGATTAAAAAAAACCTTTTCGTTAAACGAGCAAAGTTGTGTCTTTATTATATTCCAAACGCAACATTTTATCGAAATTGAAGATACATTTTTCTAAAGCGGATGAAAAAAAATTTCCTCGGAGTCAATGAATTAATTTCTCTCGGTGCAGTTGTGAAAAATGTATGTCCAGTGGGTTAAAAAAAAATAATTAATTTCCAACTGCAATCGTGGTCGGCGATGGCAAGAAAGTCTTTTACACCTCGGGCTAAAATTAATTCATTTCAATCGCCGATCGGTAATTAGCCGAGCCAATAAGTGCCTCAGGCTTTCGCGATTTGAAGGCCCGAGGTTATTGTCAAACGAAAATCCTGTGATTATCATTTAATTCTTCGATGCTTCTCCATCAAGCTCGTTCCTGGTTGATAATTATTTATTTAATAAAAAAAACTTTATCGCGACATAATCGACAGTGAGGGGATATTTCACGTTCCACGAATTGAAATTTGTCGCGTGCATCGCCTTATCGATCTGAATTTATTTTTACAGTTGGCATTACGTAGCCGAATTGACCGACCATTTCAATAATTATTGTCTATTATATTCTTTTCTTGCTGCTTCCCCAACCTCTTAAAAGTTTCGTAACTATGCTCATACTTGCCATGGACGGACTGAAATTTCCTTCTCCTTGGCTGCGTTTATATAAAGAACGAGGAAAGTCCTGCTGCAAACAATTACACAGTGGAAAACCCATGTTACAACTTGGTTCTCGTGAAAATGCTACGTTTTCTTTCTCATTAGGCGCTACAAAAACTCTGCAAGGATCCTATTACTAATTAGTAAGTCAAACAAAACATTGGACTACTAAGTCGTACACAAATTTCCACGTGTAAGAAGAATTTTCAAAAAAAGAAAACAAATATGTCAATAATTTAAAATCCACTTGACACACAGTTACAGTAAATACAAATTTTGATTGATTAAAAATATCATTTTTATCATTCTTAATATTATTTAACTCACTAAATCAATCGCTATCAAGCTGATAAATAATATGTACACCTGGTATGACAAATAAATGTTCTTCCACACCGAAAAGATTTATTTTTCTGTTTCTAATAAAATGTTACATTTGAATTTTAAAATAAACATTTCCCTGTCTGTAATAAAAAGGTTGAACTTGAAAATATACAATAAGGAAACAATTTTTTTTCTTCATAGAAACGATTTCCTTGATTTAAAAAAATGATAGATTTGATAACTACCAGTGTAAGCGAAATTGCTGTATTTGTAAGTTCAGACAGAGTCTATAAATCATAGTTTTATTACAACAACGATGGATCGTCTATATCTCGACAAAAAAAATCGTATCTGAAGTGAATTCATGATGAGTGCGCTGTGACGATCGTCAAGGGGGTTCACAGTCCGAGCGTACGATAAATACTTAATCCCGTAGCTGGTAGCGAGATGTATAACGTGCGCTCGGTCACAAGGCGAGCAGAAAGCGAGAATAACCCTTTGGCAATTTTTCTCATAGCGAAGAGTCTCAATTAGAGTCATTGTGATCGCGGTATATGTACGTGAAATAAAGTTAGCAGACGTTACAGGCGTCACGAGATACGTACGACACGTAATCGTGGAACTTTCCTTGGTTTAGCTATACGATATTGTTCCGACGCCTCGATTCTTCGCTTCTGTTGTAGGTAATATCGCGAGGCAATCATCAACGGTAGAATCTACCACAATAAACGTTATACGCGCTTACCAACTGTACGCTAAATTGCATATCCTCGAGAAATCCACGCCATTGTAGATTATTCAGCTTAATTGCACGACCGGATAATCGAGAATACAAGTTGCCAAGTAAATTCGCTTGGAGCTGTAGATTCTTATTATCGGTTTGCTTACTATTCATATCCATATTCGACAGTTGCCTCAAGTGGAAATAAACGCTACAACGTGTAGTTTTTTTTACGAAAACTGTACAAAATGGTATTATCAAACAACCACTGAATTAAACTGCTATCAGTAAATGATTTTGCCGTAACGCACCGTGGATCAATCGGTAAAACAGAGCATGTTTCGAGACGCTACCGCGTTTCTTGGTTCAAGAATTTCAAAACCTAATTTCTTCGCTTTCATAGATAGTTACATAATTATATTGTCCAGTACTAATTAATAATTCAATTCGTCTGATATTGCAAGCTGTGGTTACAATTTATATTATCAAATAAAAGTCCACCAATACAGTAAAAAGATCCGACAGTTGCTCCGAGGAAAACAAAATGCTACTACATGTCGCTCTTCAATGAAAGTTGCACATTTCCCACTGTTATCGAAAGGACCGTAAGCTAAATTTTTAGTAGAAGATTTTGCCGTATCGCACTGTTTTACTCAGTCGGTAAAACAGAATACGTCTCGAGACGTTACCATGTTTCTTGTTTCAAGAAATCTCAAACCCTCATTCCCTCACCACGATAGATAACTGCATAATTATATTTGCCACTACCAACTTACGATTTCATCCCTCCGACACTACCCCCCACCCTTCACCCGAGCATCTTCCTGCTGTTTCAAATTTTCCTTCTCGCTCTACATAGTACGTATGCATATGTATTTTTCGCGCTACCTCCCATTGTTTAAAATTCAACCCTCCACGAGACTGACCCCCTGGCCACCACAGTTAGATACGCGACTCTTGGTGGGGATTCGTTCGGAACAATTTTCGTTGCGCGTCTCACACGACCGTGCGGCACGTTGAGGGGGTGGGCTGTTATCCCCACAGCCCGTGTGTATATCCAGCATTGCTACACCGGCGGAAAGGGAGGAGAGTATATGCGTTGCTGCTGGCTGACAGGAATAATATATACCCGAGGTTTGGCGGTGAGTGGCGTCGGGAAAGAGGACTGGAATACGCGTAGGACTGAAAGGGCGCGCGAGAGATATCCAGGCGAAAACGAGCGAGAGAGCTTGTATGTTTCGCCGGCAAGACAGCCTCGGTAGGGTGACGGTAATACTTTTTTCGGGTGTAATTTTTTATCAGCACCAGCACCGAGAGAGCGCTTTGACCAATCCCTCACGGCCCTTCGTCCCCCCGGCCGCGAAAACCTCGTTCCCCTCTTTCGTCCCTTCGCCACTCGTGTCACTCTCCCTCTCCACCACCATTTACACACTCTCTCTTTTTCTCTCTTTCACTTTTGTCCGACATAAGCGTAGAGAAAATCTCTCGATTCCCTCTCCCCCCCCCTGACCCCCGTCCCTCCCCCACCTCGCGCGGCCCATCACCAATCTTGCCCCGCCGTATCGGTGCTCAATCACATTTGCGATGCATTTTTTTCATAAAGCTGGATTATAATTGCATCGCGAGTTCGAGTCGCGAACGAAAAAATGGACCCGGCGGCGCGGCCGCTGACTCGTCGAGGCTCCGGGGATGGGGCGATTGGGGGGTGGGGGGGGAGGGGTTTGGGTGGGTTTGCAAGCGCTGCAGGCTTCTGATGCATGGGGTGCGCCGATGCTACAGCGTGGGGCACCGACGGGGGAAAATTAAAAAAAAAAAAAAAACTGATGAGGTTTCGAGCCGGTTGATTGGTAGGTTGTTGGAGTAGGTTGAGAGTAGGCAAAGGTACCCACCTATACTACACGATATAGAGTGGTAGTCGTAGTTGCTCTGGTGCATGGCCTCCCGATATCTCTCGTTCGTCTCTTCTCTGTGTTATACGTTCCTGAACACTATACCCCTCCGCTTGCGCATCGGCAATCGATCCATCTATGGCCATGCCTATCCACCGATCATCCGTATTCATATCGAGTTCTCGAATACGTCGTTAACCCATTAGAATTGCTGCGACGTTCCTCGAATGCCAGGGTATCGCTCTCACCGGTCCCATCCAACTCGCTACATGCCATTCGGCATCGCGTACACGCTTTTTTTTGTTTGTTTTTTTACACCACTTTCATCCTGGCAAATTTGTATATTCGAGTTTTCTGTGATATTGCTTCTAAGCGAATCTCTGTACCTGTAGGGCATGATTTTCACGATGCTCTCGTCTCATTTTACTTGCACTATGCAATACCGGGTTTTTGAGTATGGATGAGATCAATGTTTCTTTCGTACGGCCTGGGGATTTAATGGTTTTGATGACAGATCGATTTTTATTAGTGTACACGAAGACAAGTGTGTGCTTGTAGAAACTGGGGAATTGATACGTGTCAACCAACAGGATTGGTGGGATAGGCATTGACAAGAAAAATGTTGGTAGTAAATAAATTGGCGTGCATATTCGTTTGAATGAATTTTTAGTTTGTATGACCAATGGGATTATTACCGTGAATATATATTTGACAATTGAGCCTTATAAATATTTATGAAACTGAGCATTTGGTTGCCGTAATGATAAAATCGGTTGAACGAGTTTGTGTACTGATTTAGGTCATTTGAATATTTTTGTTCTTGGTGTGACATTAATGACCTGTGCAGAAATGGAAGTATTACAACAGTATTACGAAAAGTATAAAAAGTATAATATCTCGAGCATGATCTATTGAACTAAATTAGTATTGAAAAGTCTTGGACTGCATTAATAGTTTTCAGGGTCTTGGTGGATATTTTCATGGTCTTTGATGTCCAGGTTGATATGGTCACCGCTTTTGGTATCCAGTTCGATCGCTAGTTTTAGATGTCCAAGTCAATCTCTCCATAGATTTTGGTGTCCAGGTATAACTGCACGTCTAAAAGTATGAATCGCTCGACCCTAAAGAACTATGAAGACATTAAACTGTACACCTAACCTAAAACCGACCTAGACAACTAAAACTATAGTCCAAATGACCTGGACATCGAAAACGATGAAGACATCAAACTGAACAGTGCAAACCATGGACATATCGACCTGGACCTTGAAAACAATAATTGGATCCAATACTTTTTAGTATTAATTCTGTCCAAAAGATCATCCTTGAGATATTATACTTTATCGTATTTCCAAAATCCTCTTTAAATACTGTCCGTTTTACGCGGAAAGTTATCGTGTGTCAGAACCGACCGATTGATAGCACCAAACAACCGATTGGACACCATCCACCCGATCGGTAACGCCAACCAAACTACACCTAACACCATTTAAAGTCTCCTTCTCCTAACTAACAAATTTTCTCCTTCATTCATTACATCATTCCTGATTCCGGGTAAATTTGGCTCCCAGCCATTCCATCGTAAAAATCAACAATGGCACAAATATAATAAATAAAAAACTGTCAATAGTATTTTGTAAATGATAACAAACTGTTGAATGAGAATGTTCGGTGAGGCGAGACGAGGCAAGGGACCGAATCGACGATTGAGGGGATTTCCCCGATCTCGAAGCGTCCGCTTGCACTCGTTTCTACGCTCATAGTACAGAGTCGAGCCATCACGCGCCGCCAGGCGACGCGCTTGTTTGAAAATCGGGAATTTTTTTTCGCATTTATCAGTGTACGCTCAGATCTGGCTTCCGTATCAATGTCCGAACACACGTGAAACACAGCCGTCCGTTCACACGTATACATTGTCCTGATCGGATTGTATGGATTTTTTTTCCCCGGGTAACGCACGTCTCCTCTGGCCCCGCCAACGTTTCCCTCTCGCGCATCCCGCAAGCAGTCATCTCTCTTCCACGTTAACCTCACGCTGTCTGCTTCACCCTTTTTTTCCTGACGCCCATCTCCCGCAACCGAATCGTGACTGCCATTACCCCGCTACTGTTACGATGCACCCCAAGCGTCAGTCGCGCCCTGTGTTCCTCTCACTCGAAACTCTCCAGCTATTCAGACACCGACTGTAATTTTAAACTGAAAGAACCGAATTACACGGATAGCCCGATGCCATTTTTGTCAATCGCATCCACGTTTATCCCGTTCATTCTGTATTACGAATTTTTGTCAATAGATTCGGAGCCTCCGCTGGTTGAAGGTCGCACATCTGAACATTAACTCCATGGATTGCATCGCTGAATACATAAATGAATGGGTTCGCCATTGCGTCTAAAGGACCAACCCTAAATCGCGTCTGGTCCGAATTTTGTCGCTCGATGCTATTTCAAATTATCGAATTTTATGACTGACGACTATGAAATCTGACGAATGTGTTATTGCTATTTTTTAGTTGTTGGATAATCTTTTAGCATTGCAACATTGCAAACATAAAAATAATTTGAATTATGTTCTATATTGTAGAGGCTTTGGATCAACAAAACATTTAAATCAACTTGTCCGCAAAATACTTGATAATTTTTATCAATTATTGCTTGAAGACAAAAAACACAGTTTGGGATGAAAATACAAATGCTATTGGGTTTTGAAAAATAATTGAACGATCCATCGATAAATATGTCGGTGAAAACGTACGATGAAAAAATTGTATATTGACCTTTAAAAACCTTTGTTGTAACCTATATTACTATGATTTTGTTGCTAAGATTCCTGAGGTTATAGCGTCAAAAGGGTTATGGCAATTTTCACTGCTTGAATAAATTTTCACCATGGCAACTGTTACTGTCTACCATTACAAATGTGGAAAAACTCGCATCGAGTCCAACATTATAGAGGCATATGTCAACGAATCATGCATATCAACGCGTCCGAAAAAAACTAAATAATTTATAGAAATTCTTGGTCAACGACAAGAAAAACAGTTTGGGAAAAAAAACGGTATTGGATTTTGAAAAATTATTAACCAAACAATCAATAAATAACCTGTCAAGACTAAACATAAGAAATTTGTATATCGTACTCTTAAATACCCTCGTATTAACCCATATCACTATGATTTCTTTTTAAGGTTCTTTAATTTACAGCATCAAAAAGGTTACAGAAATGTTCAACTTGTTGAATTAACTTTATCCATTGCAGCTGCTTGAATTTCGTTGTAATATTCCGACGGCAATGTTGATAACCACGTAAATGAGCGTAAATCACACGATGATTTAACCGCTAATGATGGAGAGATAATTATCACTGCGATAACTTTGCCGAGAGGGAATCCGATGCTACATAGCCGCAGAAACAAAATTCTACTAATCATTAATAGACCTAGGGAATTTATCGGTCGCAGAGCTCGGAATCTCATCGTTAACATTTCGGTAATTAATTATAGCTGGACGTGATGTAGCATTGCCATGGCGGTATTAAATTGACGTATAGTTAGGTCAGAGTGTGCGTGATCTCTGGTGGTGCTTTTCGCTCGGTCCAGTGAGTGAGTGAGTGAATTCGCGAAAGCGTCAGTGGCTGGACCAGAACCGAGTGTTGAGTCGATGTTTGCCAGCTGATTGATGATGTAATATCATCTCATCGGTCGGTTCTACCGCCGATTTCCGCCTTTTCGCTCTCACTCGATCCGCGACTCCGACAAATGTGAGATTCGTGCGTTTGCACTCGCCGCAATATAGTATAGTATACTATATTGGCGATGGTGTTGCTGATTCCAGCAGAGCAACTCGCAGCTCATGTCGAAACCGATGCCTTCTCGTCCGTTTTCAGGCCCGTTTCGATATTTTCCTAATGCACACGTGAATTGGATCCGATACCCACAAAAGTCAAGGGATTGTCGATCAATTTTCACCTGCTATGATAATAATGGGAAAGCTTAATTGATCTTGATTTTAGTTGCATACATGTCCGAGTAAAAAAATGATATGAAGATTGTATGGGTGGGGGTCAAAATAGCGGATGAACAAAATAGCGAATGGTTAAAATAGCGGATTTCCCCTAAACGGAAAAAATAACGCTTTATTTATAAAGGAAGTATTTTAAGGACCACATTTTTAAAAGACAAGGCTGAAGGACTCCGGTCGATGGCCAATTGGCAATGTGTTTGCGGTTAATTAGCATCAATTGGTTAAAAAAATTAAAATGAAAAAAATGTATCGCAGGGAAGGAAAAAAAATTGTAAGGTGTATTGTTAATAAAACTCTTTTACTGCTACTACTACTAGCGAATTTCGGAATTAGGAACGTCCGAATCTAGAATGGTCATCATTATGGAATTCGCTGATTCAGCCATTCGCTATTTTGACCTCCATCTTATTAAAATGCAATTAAAATAGCAAATGATAAAAATGGCGAATGGCTGAAAGAGCGAATTGCATAATAATGGCCATTCTATATTTAGACGTTGCTTATCTTTAAATTCGCTATTTTAGCCATTCGCTATTTTAATCCCAACCCAGATTGTATAAAAATTATGTATAAAGATCTACATCGAAGCTGTATACGAAAGTGGACATATACATTTTCTATATGTTGTATACAAAATATATAAAGATTCTATAGAAATTATATAAAGTGCAATATAATTTATGTAAATTTAATATAACGTTCTACGAAAATCGTTTTATAAAATCTGCAGACTATATATGAATTTCATATGAATAAAATTCACTGTATAGTTATTCTGGATGTCAATTTTTTAATGCTAGCTATATATATTGACTTATATATGATTTTTTCACGTGGGTTCTGAAAGAAACCTGCTTATTGATCTCGTTTGTAATTTTCATTCACTTTTCTGTTTCAGGTGAGTTCTCGAATCCAATGCTTCTATCAATATTTCGGTAATCAAGTAGGTAAGTAGCATAATTTATTATTGAAAGTAGGAAAACGTTTACGCGGATAAAAAACAGTCGATAATGTACCGACATCGTTTTTGCTAGGGCGAAATTATTTTTTCCAGTCTAGAAAATAATTTGTCAATCAAGGAAATATATTTGTTGACTTAGCGATACATTTTTTAGTCCAGGCAATATGTGAATAAAAGGCGGAATGTCATGGCCCAGCAGGAAAAAAATTCCCATGTATGCGCACTTAGACTCTTACACAGAAAAATAATTTTTCGGCTCCTGAATGTTTGTAATTGAGCTATTTTGTTACCTAGACGTTATAAGCCTATATTTCAATTTTAAAAAGTCGAAAGAGCGCACAACTAAATTTCGACGATTTTTTTCATGCTTCAAGAAATCGTCGAAATTTGGTTTGAAATATGCAACAGTCATTTTGCTTTAACGTCTGTAAAATGTAATTTTCCACAGAGGTCCTGAAATAAAACACCTCTTTTTACATGCCCAGACAGGAGACTCAATGAATAACAAAGACAAATGTCTTAAATGAACTCTTATACAGAAAATTAATTTTTCGGCTCCGAAATATTTGTAATTCGGTTATTTTCTTATCTAGACGTTATAATCTTATACGTGAATTTTAAAAAGTCGAAAAAGCGGGCATTCGACGATTTCTTGAAGCATGAAAAAAATCGTCGAAATTGAGTTTGAAACATGCAACAGTAATTTTGCTTTAACGTCTGTAAAATGTAATTTTCCACAGAGGTCCTGAAATAAAACACCTGTTTTTACATGCTCAGACAGGAGACTCAATGAATAACGAAGACAAATGTCTTGAATGAAGAAAAAGCGGTGCCATGATCGAACAAAATTGCTCATTAACGAAATTAGCTCGGGTCATCAGTTGTCGGGTGGGATAGATGTGACACGGGCAACTTAAGCACCGCATCGACGATGTCGTCGCTACGCGTGGCGATCGATCTTGATCGAAACGTTCGTTTCCTGTTCGGTGTACGCAGACGGGACGGTTTGCGGGGGTCGATGTGAAGGCAGGACGCATCGTCCTGCCGCCGCTGCTGCTGCTGATGTTATGGGGTGGCAAGGGGCGGGGGTGAAGCTGCCTGTGCGAGAGCCAGGAGGCGCATCATTTACGTGATTAATGCTGAAATAAATCAGAAGCTTCGAAACGGTAGTCGATAAATCCCATAATTGCGGGATTATCATAAGTAAATAGGCAAAATCGATGCCGATGACATATCTGACTATCACCCGGCACCTGTTATTGGATATTGGATATGTATGCGTGTGGAAGCATGCTTACTACATTTCCTCGTTCGCTCGCAATCCTGCAGATCTGTCTATACTGTAGATTGCCCAACAATTTTTCGGTTCATATTTGATAAGCTGCATCTATTCGCAATGAAAAGCTCGATAACGAATAACAATAAGGCCGGGCAGAAATGAGGACTGAAAAAAATTCGGATCCTTTGAAAACTTCATTTCTGTGTTGAGCACAAAAGCGTGTTGCAAGTGTGTCATTTTCTATCTTGTACATTGTGACGCCTGTTGACACACTTTTGAGAGTGTTGCTTATCATTGGTATCAATACGTAAACGGAACACGTTAGGAAGTGTGTCACAATGTGAAAGGTAAGAAATAACAGTTAAAAAGACAAACAAAGATCCGGATCTTTCGAAAATTTAATTTTTTGACTGATGGGAACTTCTGAAGTTTCTGATATTCTCAATTTAAGAAATGTGGGGATAGTAGTGGATCGTTGATGAAGAAATCTTTCAGATACATGATTTAGAGGATTCCCAACAACATTTCCTCGTTCGTTCGCAATTCTGCAGATCTGTCTATACTGTAGATTGCTCAACAATTTTTTGGTTTATATTTGATAAGCTGCATCTATTCACAATGAAAAGTTCGATAACGAAGAATAAGCGTGTGAAAAGTCGTAAATTGTTCATAAAGCTACCAAAGACAAATGTTTTAGTGTATTAAATGAGGTCGATTATTTCAGATTTTCATCTTCTGACAAAGTGAGACTACGATTCGGATCGAATCTAATTTTACTTACAGATGGATATGAGGAACATTCGTAGGGCATTCTGCATGAAATCGGTTATAATTAGTAATTGATGATTCGGAGATGAAGAGTGATTTAATTTTTGTCACCAATAGAACAAAATTGACACATTATTGGCATATAAGAGAGCGTTCAATAAAGAGTCCCTAAAAAATTGTACTTTCCAATTTTCAACAATTCAACGTAATTGAGGAATTTCAAAAATAAATTCCATCGCTCGCAAAAGTTTTTTCTGAAAATAATGTAATAATTTAATTAATACTGCCACAGATAGCTTAAATTAACTTAACATCGAGTGGTTGAGCTCTTCTTTTGAAAGTCCATTACATTTTTTTTACTCTCATATGTTAATTTGTGGAACGGATAAATAATGCACTGCGATAAAGATATTCATACTACAATTAGATCGCGTTGACTAAATTTGAATTGGGTCAATTTCATTTTTATAGAAGTATTGAAATCTTAATTGACATAAATTCTATATTTGTTCGTATTCCTCAGCTCGCTGGGAAATTATTTATGCACAAGTGCCCCAGTTTAATTTTAAAATCATACAAATATCAGCACCTTATTTCACATCAAAGTCCCAGTTACAGTGGATAACAGCAAACTGCGAAGCTATGTCGGTTTTAAGGGGGACGAGACAGACGAAAAAGTCTTTTTTAGTATAAGGACACGTCTTCCTTTCATCAAAGCCAAAATTTCATACAATTCTCTTCCTTCAGAATAAACCTGGAAGATTTTGGTGTAAGTGGACCAACCGATCGGGTCAACCAGGAGCTTCGAAAGTGGATTTATTAATTTTACACTCTACCAGAGTGATTCAGAAAACACTGCTTCAAGGATTGGCCTTCCGTGGTTCTTATTCTCTTTGTAGTCACACTGGACACCGTTTACGTGGAACAATTTTTTTTTAAAGGTCCTTAGAGCAGAGTTACAAGCAAATGTATAAGATTTTATAATAATTCTGGTATCCGAGACATGGATCTTGTAAATTATGATCTCAAGGAACAATTCCTTCTCTTAAATGGCTTTCAGTATGATTGCGAAGAGAATAATGAATAAATATAATAAATAAAAATAATAAGAATATAAATATAAATAAATATAACAAATAAAAATAATAAATAATAGCGAAGGTCAATCCTTGGAGCAGAGTCCTCTGGATAACACGCAGCGTGTAAAACTCGTAAATCTGATTTCGAAGCAACCGGTTGACCTGATTTGTTGGTCCATTTACAAAAAAATCATTTGGTTTAATTTTGAAAGGAGGAAATAGTTTAAAAAAATTTCTTCGGCGACGGAAAGATGCGTATAAAAAAAAGGACTGACTCGTTCCCCTTAATGTGTGGTAATGAGATGTGTGACAAAAAAGCAAGATTTCGGTGTCAAGGCAACGAACAGATTTACGATGGCTTTTTCATCACGCTCAACGTACTTGCTTCAATGCCATTGGTAAACCACGACCAATCAACATTCTGCACGATTTTAATTATAAATAATGAAAGGAGTTATTTTTCGTAGGAGTGAAGCGGACCATCGTAAACAAGGCGAGATCGTGTCGAATTGGCGGCCGAGTCGATTGACCCGCCCGTTTCATTATTTGGATCATCGGAATCGAATTGATGGAATTGCTCGGCTGTGAAGCCTCGGCCTCTCTAATGCTTCACTGTTACGTGAATGCTGCCTTCCAGGAACAAAAAGTCCTGCCGATGTAACCTTCAGCCCATTCCGCCGAATGTACAGTCCAAAAATATATCTCGGTACAATCTAATTTCGAGCTTAATTGTGATTTCACCAGAATAAGCCAAGGTCTCAAAAGTGTCATTATTATTTTTATCATCATAACAAATGCTTTGTTCAATTTTCGTGGAGAAATTTTCGGAAAAGAGCCGAGCATTTCTGTCCGTTCGTATTGGATTTTGAGCAGGTTATGTGCGAGACTTGGGTCGGACTATTCACGACTAGAAATACAGAGGAATCGGAAGAGATTACGTTGTGCCCTAAATCTGTAACCTTAAGTATATTTATTACATAAGCAGTCTAAAGCAGACACTTTAAAATTGATTGCTTATTTAACCATTCGCAAATGTGCTACATTACAATACCCGACAAATGAAAATAGACATATGGAAATAAAAGTACATACAAAATTTGAAAGGCAAGAAATAACACGCTTGCAGCTTGGTTTTTAAAGTAAGCCTCATAAATTGAAAGTATAGTAGTACCTAGTACGTCTGTCATGACTAATCGGTAAATCCGTCCACCGCCTTACACATCTACCGCACTTAAAATTGTCAGAAACCACTAGAGAACATCACATAATCGGACCGAGACATCATCTCAGTTATGCATTGCACAAATTGCACGAGATATTTCAAGTTACAATTTAATAGCAGACAAAAAAGGGATGACATCAGCTATAATAATATTGGTCGCGCCCAGGCAGGTTTTTCAGTACTTGGCGTCGAGACGTTACCGTGATTCTTGATGAAGCACTCCTAAGCCGGAAGCGAGTTGCAAGTGTGTCCTATCATCCACAATTCCCATCTTTAACGTTGTGACGCTTTTTTACGTACTTTCAAGCGTGTTGCTTATCCCCGGTAGCGTTCCATAAACGGAACACGCTTATAAGTATGTCAAAAGGCGTCACAATTCAAAAGGCGAGAAATACTACGCTTACACGCGTACACTCTAAGCTAGCTTGGTTTTCAAAGTGAGCTCTCATGAATTAAGTATATTAGTAATTCTCTTACAACTAATCGGTAAATCCGTCCACCGCCTTACACATCTTCCGCACTTAAATTTCCCAGAAACCACTAGAGACCATCACATAATCGGACCGAGCCATCATCTCAGTTATGAAACGGCGTTCGCGCGCGTTAGCGTTATTATTCCTCGGCCGTTGAGTCTGAGAGTCGTTGGTGTGTGTACGTGCCGATGTGTGTTGTCACCACAGAATGGCTGGGACGATGGAATTTAACACGAGTGCGGCGTGCGACGTGACGATGGCGTATAGAAGTGACGGCGGGCTGGTCACGCAGCGGGATAGTTGGGAGCGTGTCGAGCGAAGACACAAGGCACGCTGCGCCGGCTTCAACACATTGGGTATAATACAACGAGAGGTCGAGGGACAATCAGCGGTCGGTGCGGGTGCGTTGCCGATGGATAATACATAATAAGCGTGGTGTGTCGTGATCGTCGAGCCGAGGCATTACTCTGAGACCGAGGGAACGATCGCAAAAGCTAATGTAGCAGGAGCCACGCAGCCAACCAACTGCGAGGGATAGTTAGGTGCGATGTTAATTAAATGATATGATCATTAGTCATTATAGCGTCATTGTGTCGGCAACAACTTGGCGTAGTCGTGGCCTCGTCGCGTTGTTGAGTACTCTCCGCTGTTCCGGCGAGAGCTTCGGTGTATACAGGCGACGGCAAGTCAGGGGAAGTTGCTGTTATGTCGCGTATCATCGTCAATATATACATGTTATCATATACGAGACTCATAGTCGATGTTCCGATGTGTAGCGTAGTGATCCTAGCCCTGTAACCGAGCGTGTATAACGCGCACCGGACATGTGAGCACACCACACCCGGCAACCGCAAAATTTCTATAGCCCATATAATACGCGCCGTAAGCAGCCGACGGATTATAGATGGCAGTATCGAGTAGATTGCGAAGTGTATACGAAGAGAAGGGCTGTAAGGGATATTTCAGAGTGTCGATGTTGTACGTGGGTCACAATGATTGGGTGAAAGGGTCTGAGAAATTGTTTATTCGATTTTTTAGGAAATTGAACGGAAGTAGATGAATTTTGTTTGGCTGTCTGAGAAATTGTTAGCTAAAGTGGAAAAATTGTATCAGGATTTTATGAAAATTTTATATTGTGAAATGTATAAAGCGTGTATAGGAAAATGGACATATATGATTCCTATTGTTGTATACAATACATATGGAAATTTTATAAAGATTGTATGTATATTGTATATAATGTAATTTATGTAAATTTAATATAACGTTACGAAAATCGTTTTATGAAATCTGCAGAAATATGAAATATCAATTTCATATAAATGAAATACAGTTTACGGTTATTCTATATGTTCATTGTCTTACACAGATTATATATTTTGCCATATATATGAGTTTTTCATGTGGGAGTATTTTATTCGAAATAAGCATGTACTCAATCCTTAGAAAAATCAGTAGTAACGGATGGGCATAAAAATTCACTGCCCAGTGAATACGGTTCAATACGGAAGTTACATGAAGTGTAACATTGTTAATTTTGTGATATGTTGCGATGGGATATATTGCTCCATAGCAAATTGCAACTTACATGTAACATCCAGGCAATATTACCGGTTACATTTGTTACCTTGCTGTTATATTGCCACAATATAAATGTGTTTACTGGGTCATTGACCTTTCGGATACATTTTCATTTAGTTTCTTCTGAGTATAATCTGTAATTCTTTGTCGTTTGAAATGATTAATAGCTCATTCTTTTCCTCAAAAGATACTATACGGATTGACCACCCATATATTCCATGTGATAATCGTTTCATAATTTCAGCCTGTTGTTAAAGAAAGATATTGTATTTTTCTTGAACAACAGACCATAATTAATAACTGATCGACACTATGAAATAACAAGGTTTTCGATTTGTAGAGTGTCTTATGAGAAAAAAATGACCTGTCATTCAGTGTAATACGTAAAGAATTAAAGTTCATGCTTGGAAAAAACTGAACGAAAATGTAACCCGTTGAGAAGAAATGTTTATCAGTTAATCATTATGTACATTCGTCACCAATGAACTTTCTGCGGGTTAAGTTTACATGCCTTAGTACAAATCACTGGTTATTTGATGCATCGAACTTAAAAAAATCCATTACAAAAATCAAGCACTGGTTTGACTTTGAGAATCGTAACGAATCTCCTTAAATGGACATTTTAATCATGGTGCACGTACCGACTAATACACTAACGGTGATTTTGACCCAAATATCATAAATATTTGATTTGAAGCAAAATTTCTACCGGAATATTGAATTCAAATCTCATTTATTTAGAATCCTAATAAATAGACTCGACTTATTACAACTAAAATAAGCCTAGTAACACTCATAGATTCATAGATAACGCTCATAGATAGGAATTCAATAAATATATTTGGCCATCAAGTGAAGAGGATTCTATTATGCTATTTTAGATAATAACTAATAAATCATTCCTTTGGGTGTATGTGTAAGTGGGAGTATAATTGCAAGCGCGATTGGAAATGTGAGTGTAAGTGCATACAATCAACGATGCATGTACGTGTAGGTTTCGTTAACGCGTGTGCATATATGTTCATATGTGTAGTATGTGTATAGTGAATTGTGGTGTTGCTGGTGCTATGGCTGGCGCATCAGGCGAAAGGCCAATAAAACTGAACTCCTAATTAAGAAGCGTGAAGGATGAATCTATTAAACGAGCGCGCGAGACTTACCAACGCAAATATGCCGTGGCAGTAATGTCGCCGATGGTACAAACATAGCAACAGACATGGCCGAGCATACGTGTTCATTAGGCGTATTTGCTGTTTAGCATTTCAAATTTGGGAGCACGACGAACGAACCTTGTGCGAGCTGGGCAATACAATCGTATAACATAGCTGGTAAGCACGAGAGATAGAGTTAGAGAGAGGGAGAGAGGGAAGAAGTTGGACAGAGGACCAACGAGAGGCACTTTTCGCAATCAAATATTTTAATTCAATCGTCCTACTAATGATCTGCCTTACATTCGATACGAGGATGCGAAAAGTACCTGCTTGCCAATGCCTACCTCTTAATTCGGACCAAAAGAGCGCGGGCGGAATATCCACTCGAAAGCTGGATTCGATCTTTGTTTTATTTATTTTTTATTTTAATTATGTTGCCTGATAATTTCGACGGATGATATTGTGAATATCATAGATTTTTAGACATGTAAAATCTGTCCGAATGGTCGAGAACAGTACTTTGCGATATTAGGGCGAAATACTGGACTTTTTGACGGGGTCACTGAATTGGCCGCGTTTTGTAGTCGGTATTTCGTATAAATATTGGATAGTACTATATGCAATCATTCTTTCTGTAATCCGATTGTACCGTATTATGCGTGCAGTGTGGCGAAAATGTGCGAGAAAGTAGCTTTTTCGGATCAGTGCGGAAATAGTTTGTGAAAAAGTAGAGACTAAGGTATTGTAGATGTTATAAATTAGCTGGCTATTTTTCTTCTATATTACTAAACAAGTCCACTTTTGCCACGCGTTCCAAGCACGAAAAAGTGAACTTTTCGTGCATGTGTAACAAAAAACAATAAATGAAATATTTGTTGAAATATGACTGCAACTAAAAAAAATTAAGGTTCTTGGATAATTTCGAAAAATTATATATAAGGTGAAAAGTGTAAAGAAATTTTAAAAAAATGTCGACCGTATTTTTCGACACGTATTTCCGTATAAAAATTATGGAGTTGATCTAAGACATCATCGCCAGATCCTAATCCAGATGTCATGGAATGCCCCTGATATTAATTTAAAATAGTCATCATCCCGCCATTCTTTAAATGTCACTGTTCCGACTTATATTACGACTAACTTTCTCGGTCATTCATATCCCAAAAACCCATTTTATCTTTTATTCTATTTTTCAAATTGTTTCTCACATTTATTCTTGGCAGTTACAAAATCTCCATTTTCGCATAGGGCTCAAAAACTGCGTTATACTTTACAAGTTATTTCAGAAACTTGTCAGATTGTCCAAAATGGTGGTTTTCAAAAAATTACAAAAAAGTATATCTCAAACATGAAGCGTTAAAAAAATCTTTAAAAAATTTCATACGTGTTTTTCGACAAGTACTTTCGTACAAAAAATGACAAAATCGCTCTGAGACGTCATCGCCACGTGATCAAGATGTCATGAATTGCCTCATATATAAAACATCCATTCCTTTTTTCGAACTAGTTGCGGCGTAATGAAGATTGAGACAAATCGTTTCAATGCATGCAAGTGACCGAAGAGATGAATAAGCGATGATGTGACAAAATCTTGTTACAGCTCTAGTTAGGTCAGTTTCGTCAGAGTACCTTTGGGGTTCATTAGAGGTTATCGAAACCTTAGACAATGTAACTAGCGGTGGTCCCGGGCACAGTGAGTAGTTGACTAAGTTCGGAGGGGCTTCCTAATGCCCGTTGCCGTGAGTGTCTGCCTCCCTGCGACATTTTGCATCTCCCGAACGACGACGAGTATTATGGGTCTCGCGACGTCGAGTAGGTACGTTATCCTATCTAGCAGCTAGCTAGCGAGCCGGCCAGCCACAACCTCCTCGCTCCTGCACCACTCGTTTCCGTCTGTCTTGTGTTATACTCGGGCCAACGTCACGTCGTGCGTGTGTGCGTGTCAGTATCGTTGAGAGAGTGAGTAAGGGTGTCCGCACCAATGAGCACGACGCCCTGACCGCTCGCATAAGGAGTGGGGGTGACAACGTCGCGCGCCCTACGTACGAGTTTATATGCTAATGCCCCGGTATTAATTAAATGTTACGCGTGTGCCCGGCTGCGACGATGACCAGCGAATAGTCTCTTCAATGAAGTAGCCTCTTGGCGAAGCGTTCGGTTGACGTAGTGATGGACGTATTTGCGACTACTGCTTATCGACACACACTTTGTGCTATTTAGGATATCGAGTAACGTTAAAAAATTCTGGGCGGGGTCAAAATATCCACGTGAAAAAATCATGTGTAAGTTAATATATATAGTCTGTATAAGAAAATTGGACATATAGAATAAGTATACATTGTATTTCATTTATATGTAATTTGTATATAGTCTGCTGATTTTATACAATGATTTTGGTAGAAACGTTATATTAAATTTAGAGTAATTATATTGCACTTTGTATAATTTTTGTAGAATCTTCATATGTGTTGTGTACAATGTATAGGAAATGCATATGTCCACTTTTGTATACAGCTTCTATGTAGATATTTATATGTAATTATTATAAAATGTTCATACAATTTTTTTACTTGGGTAGCGAATGACCAAAATACCCAAAATACTGAAAGGCTAAAATAGCGAATTTAAAAATAAGGAACGTCCAAATGTAGAATGGCCATAATTATGGAATTCGCTTTTTCAACCGTTTGCTATTTTTATCATTCCCTATTTTGAATGCACTTTAATAAGATGGAGGTCAGAATACCGAATGGTCGACATAGCCAATGGCTGAAATAGCGAATTCCATAATGATGACCATTCTAGTTTTGGACGGTCCTAATTTCGAAATTCGCTATTTTAACCATTTACTATTTTGGTCTTTCGCTATTTTGACCTCCACCCACTTTTTTCTCCATCAGGAGACGTACTAACTAAGCGAAGAACATATTAATCAAATGTGTGGGTTGTAAGCTGTATTTGTACAACTCGAAAAATGTTAAGGCTGTTTTCAAACCCAAGTAAAAAAATTATATGAAGATTGTATAAAAATTATATAAAGTGCAATATAATTTTGTCAAATTTGATATAACGTTTCTACAAAAATCGTTTATAAAATCTGCAGACTATACATAAATTGTATATAAATGAAATACAGTGCATGGTTATTCTATATGTCAATTTTCTTGTACGGACTATATATGTTGACTCATATATGATTTTTCACGTGGGAACATAATTGAATCTACCTTATGACTAAAAAATTTCTCGCTCCTCTAAATGGTGTGTCTTCTCATGAAGAAGAAAATCTGATCTCACTGAAAAAAATCAACCCAGCAGTTTAGTCAGCATTATTCGCAAAGTAAAAAAATCTGAAAACTAAACTTAAGAGAAAATGAAACCCGAGACCAATTCCGTTAAAAAAAAAAGAAAAATGCTCCGATCGAGTATCAACAACAGAGTTTATCAATCATTTTTTTACACTTGGGATTTGGATGATATTGAATTCCTAAATTAACCTATTGAGACTTGACTTCCTGAACAGTTTACAGTTCCTCGAATGAGAATTCCACAGTATTACATTTACAGCTAAAGATATACGGATAAATACACTATTCGCATGGCTTCAATTTTCACTTCTTTCTCTAGTTTCTCAGTGGTAAGCCACAAAATCATGCGAATGAGAAAGGGTTGATGGCGAGGGTCCGTCCGCGCTTTCAATCTGTCCTGTCATTCGTCGTTTTTTTTTTTTTTTTTTCATGTTCCTCAATTTAATTTGGAACAGGTCCAGTTGCACCTTCATCCGGACTCCGGGTCGCGAAATACCGTACGAAAGTATGAAGCCCCGGAAGATCACACGAAAAATGTACGTGCTTACGGGATAGAATGTCGCGACGAGAGATTCCCTCGTCGAGCATGCGGACAAGCTGTACCAGAAGCAGAAGTAACCTCGGCCAGAGGATAGACCAGACGAATTAGGAATTTTACTAACTGGGATAGTCGCATTTAATTTTAAGTCCGAAACCCTACGAGTCATTACTGTCTCCATTTCGCGGTGCGTGTATTAAATTACAGTACGCGAGAGCTCTCGGTATGTAAAGCGCAGAAGCGAATCGCAACATAGTCGAAGGGTGAGCCCAAGCGTATTACGGAATATATGTATATTCGAAGCGGATTATCCGGGAATTGCAGGCCTGCGTCTCTGTTCTCCGAGCGAGTGGACAGAATCAGCATAGTCAGTCCTACAACCACTGGAGAAAGAAGAAATGGAAAAAAAAAAATTTCCCTCAAGTAATAATTCCAATCTTAGCTATTTTTACTCGAATAAAAAAATAATCGACAAAATTTGCAACTTACAACTGACGAAAACTTTTTGCGTTACTGATATTTAATTTCGTTTTTGTTTTCACTGACTGTTGAAATAATTGCTGGAAGAATAGAAAAGTATGGATTATATGAAGGTTTGTAATTCACGATTCTTTTAATTTGGAGATCTGCGAAACACACAGAACTGAACGTATATTAATTTGCTGACTTCTCAAACTTTATTTATTATAGAAAAGAGGATAAGTCAGAATATCCACTTTATTGTTGTTTGGAGTTGAAACCATTTTAGTGAAATCCTAAATTCTTTGGGAAGATATCAAGGCAATTTATTTGCCGGATGAATAAATAATTTTAAAAATAAATAAAATAAAATGAAAAATTAATTCATGATTTATCAAATTTTTTACGTAAATTCTTTAATATTCAAAATTAACAGAACATTTATGTTGAAATTGATATCCCAATCAATTCGAAATTTTCATTATCACTATATCTACTCGTTACGACGTTAGCGAAGATTCGTAGGCGACCCTATAATCCTTCATCGAAATTCTTCATTCTTCATGTTAATGGGATAGCCCTTAAATATCGAAATAACCGCAGTATCACTGTTAAAAAAAACGAAATGCGATCTTTAATGGTGATAAAAAAAGAAAGGGAAAAAGGTCTCGTTTTGATATTCACGTCAGTTCTCTTAATTCGCATAAGGAAATAGAAAATGACAGCTAATACACACAAATGTTCTTTTTCGGCCACGTCCTCATTATAGTTCCCTTTACGCTTTGTTCCGCGTCCTTCCCTTTTTTTTATACTTCGTTACTCTGTCGACGAAATGAATATCTAGCCTGAATCAAAGCCAATCATTAATTAATATTTTCGATATGATAATAATAATTACAATAACAATGATGGGGAAAAAACAATAGTAATTATAATATTTATAACAATATAGAGCAATGTTCGTAGGACTGATGAATTCAAGGTCCTGAAAGATCAGAACATACATACTATATAAATAGCGTAACGTCAGCTCGAGAACAGTCGTGTGTTCACAAGGCTTCATGCGTCGTGCTAATTAGGTTCTTCAATCGGCAGTTATATTGTTTCGTGGAGCCCTAATTCAGATGCAGCTGCCACTGCTAGAGCAAGATCACTAATTAAAACACTTAATAGTGGCCATTAACGCAAAACGCTACGTCAAGCGTTTCGTTATATACATGTATTCCTCTCTGTGAGTGAGGGTGACTTCGTTTTCATGACTACTTGTCATCGGTATCATTTTCCATGTATGAATTAGTGTAGTTTAACAACTGGACTATTCAGAATCATCAATAATAATTTAACCTTTTTATGAAAAATTTAAAACAGCATGGTACATTTTATATAAAGAAGCTATATGTTCTGAATAACATTATGTATAACATTATGTATAAGCTATATGTTCTTAATAACATTATGTATAACATTATGTATAAGCTGTATGTTCTGAATAACATTATGTATAAGACAATACTATTAAACGCAATTCACTCTATTTCTGATCAGATAAATTTTCATCATCAAAAAAAAAAATTCGCAGTACTTGCGTATAACCCAAATTACTATGAAACGCAATGTACTCTATTTCCGATTAGGTAAATTTTCATCATGATAAAAGAAAAAATTCACAGTAGTTGCGTAGAACCCAAAATGCTATGAAACGCAATTTACTCTATTTCCGATCAGGTAAATTTTCATCATGAAAAAAAAAAAATTCGCAGTACTTGACGAGTTTTCGAAGTATCAAAAATGGTTCCTCGTCATTAAATGTTCATATTAGCATATATAAACTTCTCAAGTGCCGTGAATTGATGTTTTTTTTAAAATGATACAAATTCTCGAGTTGTTTAACAAATTTTTTATTTTGATTTTTTTATTCTACATCTATTTACATTAACTGCAAGAATTTCCTTTCATTTCCATTTTTTCATGCCTTCGATTGCAAGATTTTTTTATAAGGTTCTGGAAAAAATTCTGTGTATGTATATAAATGTTGAACAGCATGTACTTGACATCTTGCACATATTTTTTGTATATTCCACGACTTTTTGTACACATCATCACTAAGTGTATAGCATATATGAACTCGCCTGTTGTGAATTAATTTTTATCAACGATCAAACTTCTCAAGTTGTTTCACCAATTTTGTATTTCAATTTTTTCAGTCCACATTTTATATATTAACTGCAAGATTTTTTTTCATTTCTATTTTCACCCTTTTGTCTTGAAGATTTTTTCGTAGTTTGTGAAAAAAAATGCTGTGTGTATATATGAATGTTTAACAGCATGTATTCGATATGCTGCATATATTTTTCGTTCATTTCACGACTTTTTGTACCTATACACAAATTATTGCTCATGTTACTGACACAATTTTTTAAGAAAATATCGGATCCAATTCGTAAATGTACTTGTCTCGACTTTTTCACATTCATTATTATTTTGATAGATAATGATAATGTAATTGATCGAAAAAATATAAAACATCGCTATCGATTGTTCGTATAATAGAAATAAATATATTGTTGCCAAATGTGAATACTTTAAATTACTCGAAACGTTATTACGAATTTTGGCGTAAAAAGAAAGCAATGGAAACTCAATTCCTGTATAGCTGCAATTGATATTGAATTTTTTTTTTGCTTCCCGGTAAAAAATGTCTTTACATTTACCGGTGAAGTGGTGAAAACAGACAGACTGCTCTCACGTTATCGGTATACTATAAATTCCCGGACCGCATCGCTCAGCTATTACAATATTTATATTAATGTTATACACAAAAATTAGCGATTGTTCTGAGTTCCGTTGGTACAGCCCTCCTGCTTTATCGATACTCCGGAGTGTCTGTCCCCGCATCGAAATAAATCCCCTCGAGCTTTCTTCCCGCTCGTTCGCGATCCCGATCGTTTTGCATTTTGCCCGTTCTCTCAATCCATACCGCCGCCTCCCGGGGACCAGTTTTTACAGCAAGCATCAATATTTATGTTGCATAATGCATTTGTAATTGCCGCGTGTACACTCTATTTGTTCCGATTTTGTAATGCCATGAAAATGTATGAACCGATAGCTATTATTAGGAGCTATGCGGCAATGCAAAACTTTCAGGTATCCACTGTCGTTGTTTCTTTTTCCCTTTCCTCCAGATTTTCGGTTGAAGTGAGAACAGCGAGTCGACAGTATGAAAATTGAAGGAATCCAATTTTTTATTTTATTATTTTACTCTCTCATCACATACGCAGTATGGAAAATAAAAAGCATTGCCATCTGAAAAAATAAAAAATCGACGCTCGGATTTTTATGAAAAGACATGTTTTGCGTGTCTTAGATTTCGAACGAGAAATTCACTTGTTTTTGTTTGTCCGTCTTATTTTTTTTAAATATCACAATTCCATGTATGGAAAAATCACAATAATTAAAATTAATATACGAGATTCTTATAAATTCCATTTATGCATTTTGTCACAATAAAGGATACACAACAAATGTATATATTATTTCATCATTACTTCCATTCATTTGAATAACTGAATAGAATTATTTTACATGAATCAAAGCAAGCATTAAATTAAACACGCAATGCTTCAAATATCTCATTGTTCAATAAATAACGTGTGAAGCCCTTTGCACCATTTGTGGTCATCATCGTCATTCACATGCAATACGTATGACCACAAATGGATTAAGTTGATGGCTACATACATTATTCTACTTTATCCCAATAAATTCACGTCAGTAAAAAAAGGCGATGAGAAAGTCACGTGTTCGGAGTAAGAAATTTTTCTTCACTTTATTTTTCCTGATCTTAAATACTCGAAGAATGACTAATATCAAAAATAGAAAACCCACGACAATTAATAAATAAAATCTATCGAGGTGATTAGAATTTTATCCAGATTCTCGAGAGCAATATCTGTGAAGTTCATCTCTGCTGCGCCTCACAGATTTTATTTTCCCAGTACTTTTCTCGATAGATCGATAGACATCAATGATGGAGTGAATATTTATACACAGGGTACTTCAGGTATGGGAAAAAACGAACTGACATGTATGACGGTATGTTAGTCGAAGCGTAATCGCGCACTTTGCCCAAGCTTCAAGTATATATCTAAATCTTATCGCCGTTGAAACGGCGAGTTTTGGACAGACAGAGGAGAGAAATGGATGTCGATGGATGCGATGGCATCAGAGGTCGGTGAGGATCCGACGAGTTGCCGACGCGAATGCGCTTGACCGCTCCTCTGAATTTATCGACAACCTGTATACACCGCTATAACGATAAGACGGCTTGGCTACGGTTGGTCTGTCGAGCAAGATGGAAATTGTGTACAAGGCGCGTTCGGCAATCCGTATTACTGCTGACCATCAGCGCTAGACCAGTTCAAGATGACCGTGCCTGGCGAACGCTTCCTTGAACGCGTTTAACCGCAAACGCGCCTCGGCATCCAGAGCGGTACATCCTCACACCGTTCTAGTGTTGCCTCCCTGTTCAGTAGACATCTGGAGACTGCTAAGGACGCTTCAATTTTCTATGGGGTCAATTGGCCGAGCTTTTGAGGGGCCTGAATTCTGAACCTGAACGAAGGCATGAGAAATTAAATTGTGTAAATGACATCTCTATTTAAAAAATTGGTACCGTTGAAGCTCATCAAGTACACATTAAGGATTATGATTCTGCAATTTTGCAAAGATATTCAGTGCGTCTAAATGGTGTGGGATTGTCAATCGTAATCAAATAATGAAGGAAGCGTAAAGGGAATTATAATGAGCACAGTAGACATTTGGAGACTGCTTAGAAGGCTTTGATTTTCTATGGGGTCAATTGGCCGAGCTTTTGAGGGGCCTGAATCCTGAACCTGGACAAAGGCATGAGAAATTAAATTTTGTAAATGACAGCTGTATTTAAAAAATTTGTACCGTTGAAGCTCATCAAGTAGACATCAAGAATTATGATTCTGCAATTTTGCAAAGATATTCAGTGCGTCTAAATGGTGTGGGATTGTCAATCGTAATCAAATAATGAAGGAAGCGTAAAGGCAACTATAATGAGCACAGTAGACATTTGGAGACTGCTCAAAACGCTTCGATTTTCTATAGGGTAATGAGAAATTAAATTTTGTAACTGACAGCTCTATTTAAAAAAATTGTACCCTTGAACCTCATCAAGTACACATTAAGAACTATGATTCTGCAATTTTGCAAAGATATTCAGTGCATCAAAATGGTGTGGGATTGTCAATCGTAATCAAATAATAAAGAAAGTGTAAAGGGAACTATAATGAGCACAGTAGACATTGGGATACTGCTTAGAACGCTTTCATTTTCTATGGGATCAATTGGCCGAGCTTTCAAGGGTCCCAAAAGTCACTTGAACAAAGGCATAAGAAATAAAATCTTGTAAATGATACCTCTATTTGAAAAATTTGTGCCCTTGAACCTCATCAAGTAGATATCAAGCATTAGGATTCTGAAATTTTGCAAAGACATTCAGTGCATCAAAATGGTGTGAGGAAAAAAGTTAAATTTTTAACCTCTTGCAGCTTTTAGATCAAAGTGGTCAACGAATTTTAGTCTCGTATGTCGAAGATCGTATCCCAAGATAAGTGTAGAAATTTCTATTTCAGACATTATTTACAAAGCTATGATTTCAAATGAGTGAATCTCACTTTGTTCGATAATTGATTACATTAAATCTAATTTTTGAAAAAGTAATGAAATATTACCTGATTGATTATGAAATAGTTTATAATTCTCATTGAACATCTTCTCTATAGCCACAATTAAGAATTCCATTGTCCAATTTTGTAGTAAAGAAGCCAGTGGAAACATTGATTGAGAACAAAGTTCGTCAGCTTGTTTTAGTAGTGACCTACTATTGAGTTTGCCAACCCTATGAAATAAGGACACGCACGTGTATAGAATCAGCTACGTCACAAATTAATAACAACTCATCGTGCACATTTATTGTCACACCCGGCAGCGAAGAATTTGAGTATGCGTGCTTTATACTATAGATTATATCAGGACCATAATTTCGCCCCGCGAAAAAAAAACCCCCAGTGTTAGATATTAAAGAAGTATAGGAAAAAAATATTCAAATATGTTTTCGTATACTCATTTTATACTCAATACTCGAGTATGATTTGTCCAATCCGACATACACTTCGTACTTTCCATTCACAAAAAAAAAAAAAAAACAAAAATGGTTTAATAGACTGAATTATATATTAGGCAACTAAATCTAATAATTTTTAAAGTAACGAACAATTTCGTTGCCCTAACGGAAAAATCATTTGAATGGCATTATACGCCGATTTATTTGATTCCAACATTCGTTTTTCTCAGTGCTTCAACACAATGATCCATTAATATCTCAGAAGAAGATTCTGATACTTTTTCAAACCACTTTTTCTTTTTACGCGGGGTTAGATCGGCGATGTGCTTTGCGTTTTCGCCTGCGGCTCCACGGCAGGAGTTTTGGTTGGGAGCCTATTTTCTCAAGGGGCCGAGCAGCCCGCGTAACCCAATGGAAGGACAGTTGGGGAGAACAAGCAGAGAGACGACGGAGATGAACGGAGTGAACTAAACAAGCGAAGGGGGAAAGCGGAAGGATCGAGGGAAACGGCGAGAGAAGGACGATGAGGATGATGAGGATACTGCGCAAGAGAGAGAAGTGCGAGGTGAAGAGGACCGCGCGCGCCGAGACTGGTCGTCGTGTCCGGTGTCTCGGCGTGCGACCGGTGGGGTGATTGTGGCCAGTCATGAAGGGAAGGAGTTGGAGGAGACGGTGGAGAACGTGGGGCTTGCAAAGGAGTAGTGGGATGGGGTTAGGTGCCTCGTACACGACGAGAGGCGAGGTTCGGACTTGAGAGATCAATAAACGACCCTCCAACCTGGACACTCGGCCCATCCCTCATCCTCCCTCGCCGCGAATAACCTTCACAGCTCTCTGTGCTGTTACTATATCGTTATCCCCTTCCTGGATACCCCAGTTTACTCACGTCGTAGTAACGTCAGCTGCAATCGTTTCTTTATCTACTGTTTTGACTCGCTTAATGTGAAGATTATCTCTTTTGAGAGTTTGGCCCAACTGGTCCCAACTGATCTTCGATTAACCATCATTATAAGCAGCATCAGGAATAGCAGGACAACGATTAACGATCATTTCAACCATTACTTCGCACTTCGGTGATGCTGATAATGTGTACAGTCTTTGGAACTTTGATAAGGACTATCCTTCCGAGTAAAAAGAATATATATACATAGAGGTTTTAATAATAAGTTCATATAAATTGTGTATCGAGTGTATATAGTTTATGTACCTCACATTCTATGCTTAGAATTATGTGTGTATACAATTTTTTGTACTCCATACAGAATTCGTTCTTACTTAGGTTAATTCGGCCCATCCCTTATTTTCCTACGTCGAAGTAACGTCAGCTGCAATCGTTTCTTTCCCTACTGTTGTGACTCGTTTAATGTGAAGATGATCCCTTTTGAGAGCCTCGCCCAACTGGTCCCAACTGATCTTCGATTAACCGTCATCATAAGCAGCATCAAGAATAGCAGGACAACGATTAACGATCATCTCAACCATTACTTCGCACTTCGGTGACGCTGATAATGTGTAGAGTGTTTGGAACTTTGATAAGGACTTTCCTCCCGAGTAAAAAGAGTATATATATGGGGCATTCGATGCCGATTCGACTTGGGTCGGAACCTCGACCTCTCGGATTTGGTCGAAAATTTGTATATGATTGGACCAACTCCAAAAAGTACTGAAAAATTCTGTTTACATTTTTTTCATTGTAATTTTTTTTGGGGGGATTTCTTAAAGCTAACATCTCGTTAGCCTAAAATGTGAAAATTCTATAGTCTATTTATATACAATTTACATATGAAATCGAAAATGAAGGTGGGTTTTTATAAACAGTTCATATCAATTGTATATCGATTGCGTATAGTCTATATACCTCACATTCTATGCTTAGAACTATGAATATATATATTTTTGTTCTATGCAGAATTTGGTCTTGCTTGGGTTGATCGTTTGACACTTAAATTTGGAGTAATCAAGTTGATGTGGTGTGTATTTAATTATCCTTTTGTCTGTGTTTATATTGAATCATATGACTTTTTGCACTTTCGAAAAACTACACACGTATACATTATACGGAACTAAGCTTTAAGCCGAGATAATGGTTTCTAAATCATGCACTTTCATTGGACCTTTAATAATATATTGATTCACGATCAACATTATTGCTCATTGAATTATCTGCTTGCTCAGTGGGATATTATGCTATTCTACCTGTATAATGAAAGATTCACTTTAAGTGCAGTAATAATGTGAGTGCGAAATGAAAGTTGTGCTTGCCCTTATGAAATTACCTTAATGGGTTATACGAAGTACAAGTTAACTTATTGGAATTTATTTTGTAGAGATTATTTAAGAATCGAATATTATTAATTCGAGGAAATTATGCATTTTTTTATCAATATGTTATTGATGGATGTTACAATTCCTTTGAATTATTTCTGTAACTTGAGATTTCATCAAAATTACTTATCGCTCTTATCATAACGTAAACTGTGCGATAATTATGCCGTCATTATGAATAATTTGCATGTGATTCGCTATCGTAAACAGAAGGCAGAGTAGCTAGCAACGAAGGGAGACGCGATCGGTGTTTGTGATGCCCGCGGGATAAAAATTATACGGAAGTTGGTGCTGAAATGAGCAGCGGAAGTGCCTTACGTATAATCACAGTAATTTTTTTGACGCTCACTGCTGTTCGTAGCGCCTTTTCAATTTTTGCGTATCGTCAAGTAAAGTTAGAGATGAATAAAACACACAATACTACGTTACAATGAAAATACTCCGTTAAAATAAAAAATGTGTCAAAAGCTTGTCAATGAAATGAATAAGTTTTCCAAACAATATAATTAAAGTCACTGCACGTGAAAACATCATACTACAAAACTTAACACTGCATAAAAATAGTGATTTTTTTAATCACATAAGGAAAGTATCAGGATGCCACATGTTCTCCTTATATCCTATAAATTTCCAAGCTATACCAAAACTTCTGCAACAGTTTACTTGAGAAAGTAATTCCCATCACAGTTCATAAATCTTATCTTCAAGCAGCAAATTTTTTCACCGGTAAAACCACAACGATACTCTGTCTATTTATCAATTTTTAATGAAAGGGGAAGATAAAGGCCACGTTGAACGACAAATTGTATGGGCCACGTGTCCATCGGTGTGATTTCATAGGTTTCTTCAACCATACAAAGTTTCAAAAATCACTTAAGAAAAGTATCTGGCTAATATCAAAATGCCTTACACATTTCCAAGCAATACCAAAAGTAACGCAACACTTAACTCGAGAAAACAATTCACCCCACAGTTCATAAATCTTATCATCAAGCAGGAAATTCTTCCACCGATAAAACCACAAAAGTGCTCCGTCTATTTGTCAATTTATCGATGAAAGGGGAGGATGAAGAGAGTCGCGACGTAGAACGGCAAAGACTGTTGGCAACGTGTCCCCGGGGAGAGATTTCACTCCGTCGTCCCGTTGATAGTGGTGGTGGTGGTGGTAGAGGTTCGCGCGTCATCGTTTTATCCTCCAGACCCAGTTTCCCAGTGCAGTCTGTAGCGGACGACTGACTGTGAGGAGGCAAAGTAAGCGCCGGAAGAGAAAGAGAATAGCGGGACATACGAAACATGGAAGAGTGAAAGAGCGAGAAAGTGATTAGGATAGGAAGTAGGGTGCCGCTGGTAGTTGAGAACGAGGAAGAGAGAATGGAGAGGAGGTGGAGGTGACAGGGAGAGTTTTGGACTTTTACGGTCTGGTTTGGTTCGCTTGCCAGAATCGCGAGAGCGAGCGGTCGACTCGGTAGTAGCGGTGGCGACGAAGGAAGGGAGTTCGGAGGGGTTTGCGGATGCCGCGAGCAACTGGTGGTGGAAAAACACGCTCTTTCGCCGTTGCCACCCCCTTAGCTAGCACATCGCGCTTCCTCGTACCGAGCACCGCTTACTATCCTTGTTCCGCTCCCTTTCCATTTCACTCGCGCCATCCTCTTCATCCTTTTGCTTGCAACCCTCATTCTCTCGTCTCTCGTTACGCCGCTCTTCTCATTCCCCACGACCGTTACTTTCTTTTTCTCTTCTCATCCCATTCCTTTGCCGTGTTACCACACGCCCGCATTCCTCTACATGCTCTCCACTGTTCAAAGTGAGAAACCTGCCTCGATACTTCCCATGCTTTATGAACACATAAACGTCAAATAGCATCTTGATTTTATAGATGCGCGGGATAACAGCATCGATATTTGTAGAGTATTCGCAGTTGAGTGGAGTCAAAGGTAAACACTTTGTCGAGTTTTCGAAAAGGGTCCGGCAATTTTCGTCTTGTTATTCGCGTACCGTTGTCATCGTACTTTTGCCTTGTTGTTTTACACAGGTTCACGATATTCGCTTGTGCCCTTTCGTCGGAGTTCGAAGTTAGACTCTCTTAGAGAACTACATGTGGTAGTCCAGTGAGCTTTTAGTGTCCTCACAGTCCTTTAAGGATGTATGATACGTACAGTCCCGCCAAAAGTGTGTTTTAGAGAGAATTTTGATCACTTCCCGATGGGGTAAAAATAGGAAAAAATAACGCATATAAAACGTGTTAAATAGATTGATTTCGCGTAATAATAATCTCGAAGTGTTGTTAACAAATTGGCGAAAAACACAATTGTTCAACAAACAATCAGTCAACCTAATTTTATTTCTAATAAAAATGATATGGTAATTTATTTGAATGCATACGAATTTTTTCAGATTTTTTTCTTCATTTTGATTTTTATTCTTTTTATTTTAAAAAATGTGCGTGAAATAACGAATTTTGGATATGTGTTCGGCATAAAACCATCTACTAAACTCGACATTTTTTTGCAAAATGTATAGCCAAAATTTGTTATATTCTGCGCATTTTTCAAAATAAATAAAAAAATAAATAAAAATAAAGAAAAAATCTGCAAAAAATTCGTATTCGTATTCGTATTCAAATAAATTAACATATCATTTTCATTAGAAAAAAGTGATGTTGACTGATTGTTTGTTGAACAATTTTTTTTTTTTCACCAATTTGTTAGTAACATTTTGAGATTATTATTATGCGAAATCAATCTTTTCAGCACGTTTTATATGCATGATTTTTTTTCGATTTTAATCCCATCGGGAAGTGATCGAAATTGTCTCTGAAACTCACTTTTGGCGGGACTGTACGTATCATACATCCTCAAACCTCTGGAACTAGCAGAATACCCAAATGGCGTGAACGGAGACTATCAAGACTAAAATTCTTACGCTTGGACATTCAATTAAGTTGTCCAGAGTGAGATAAGGTCCTTAGTTCTTTGTGGCACATTTTACCCATCATAGTTCAACGATGAGTGCTTAAAAGGTTTGAGATGTAAGTCCAAACTGTTTTTAGTCGTAGGTTTTGGATATGATCTACATAAGGTCGAGAAAGATGCGACAAGGGATGCGATAAGGTAAAGAGAAAAGAAGACAAAGAATGAGAACCAGGTGTGAGACCTTCGGTGAAGATTATCCCGATTAGATCTAAAAATCCAAGCCCATTTTACACTTCGGTTACATTCATTCCCACTCTTCAACATATCCCCTTGTCAGCAGAACCTCGTTTCTTCAGATTCCAACTGAACAAATATACAGTACGATGTGTGAACCATTTAGAGAACTAGGAGGCTTATCGCTTAGTCGACTTTCGTCCCTAGGGAACGAAGGAAGAAAGTCTCGTCACCATTTGCCGCTTCATTGTTGTCTCTCTGTCATTCTACAGTCAGCCGTACAGCCAATGCTTTTATTTATAATACGTACTTGTGACACTCGACGTATTACGTGAATCGGTCAAATTAACTTATTTTCGCTTGCAGGACTTGATATATACCGGAGATTGAGAAAGAAGCGACGAGAGTGTCAGATGTCGGAGGGAAAGAAACGTCCAGCGATTGAAGCAACGAAGAGAGAGGCTCGGTGAAGATTATCCCCCTTCGTTCGGAAGTGAAAATCCAGACGAGCTCCTAATTCCCGACTGTTCATTAGACCTTGCAATATTCACGTTCTAATCCCTCAGATCAGTGGACCGGCGCTTAAGCCATCATTAAGACTCGAATAATTCAGGTTAACAGGGGCGAGAGCGTGTGGCCTGCAAGCGGGGTAATCTCAATTTGCATTTTCCTCTACTGTTTGTGCGTCGAGTGTGACCATGGCTGTTCGACCTGCATGTGTCTGTGGCCGTGCAGGCATCACTGTGTCACTGTATATCTATGTCGTCGTCGACAACGGAAGGATAAACGTTCGGCAGCCGACGGAACACACGAGGCATCGTGATGTCTGCTGGTATCTCTTGTCTTTCGCATCCACCTTCTATCGTGTCAATACTCTTTCAGTCTTTCCCAATTCTTCGCTCTAATAGATTCTCAATCGTAACGGATGCAAAAAGAGACAAAAAGGCCCACGGATTAAGCATTCTTGTTCCTCACTTCGAAGGACTTTCAGCATGTTAACATCATCGTCATTTAAAATCATCTAAAGTTATCAACTGCTTGATGTGATTCCTTGAATAGACTTTTGATTTCTAAGTTCTAGACCACCAGCATTTGGAATAAAATAGGAAGCGCTGAAATAAAATTATGATCTCGTCTATAAATTTCTGTCTCAAGCTTGTATTCGTTGATATAGTGATAGAATAATGTTTTTTCTAGATACGAAACAATGAATAGTTAACGTTTGACTGGACCTATGGAGCAGTGACCTTTTTCCCATTTTAAACTGAACTGAATTTGTGGATTTCGCTTGTAGTAGAGAGCTATTCTGTTTCCATGCATGCTTCCAATACTACAGATCTTTTCCTCGTTTCGGCATTTTTTTTGTACGTTCATTCTTTTTTATGTTTGTCCAAATGCATTCTCGTGTTGGCTCGTCAGATTGAAATGGCTCGCACGATGCATAGTGTACGGCAAAAAAAAACTCAGTCCCACACAATTCTGTCCGTATTATCAGCCAAGCATTCTTTACACCTGCCAGGGCTTAAATTGCTGCTGGCTCCGTGCGCGTGTATTAGTGCATTTTGTGAAACGGGACAGCGGATCGGGAAGCTCGCACGGCTCCCACTCGCGTATAACATTCATCCGGTGATCCTGCTGCTGGGCTGCTGAAAAAAATATATATATATATACATATACACAAAACACTCTCGTTCAAAACTTTATCTGGCTTTTCACTCCAGCTGCAGAACAGCAGGAGGTTTTATCCGAGAAACGACAAACCAATTATACAAATCTCCACTAAAATTTCGTATAAATATGATACAGATAAAGAAAACTCGATTTTTTAATCTGCCCTTTCGATATATGCACGATTCTTGAACCTCGAATTCGTAGCTTGAGATACAAAATTGATTGACAAAATTTTTGTTGAGCCAAGAACCGTGAATACCCGTAACATTTCTGAAAATCTAGATACGATGGTAAGATTTATAAGCTTGTTGTCAATTTCAGAGTATTGAAATCCTTACTCCCGGAGGTTGAGTATAAGTTCCATTGGTTCGAAGCGTGTACGATCAATCGAAAGTAACATCCAGGTATCGATTTCCCTTGACGGCTCCACATCGTTTTCCATCGTATCTGGAAGAGACTGTTGGCGAGGGTAGAGCTAGGTGCGGTTCACCTCGTTCAACTGTCCTCGTGGAATTGGTTTCTTCGTGTAGTAGGTTCGGGGCTACGTTGTCGGAGTCCCTTCTGGCCGATGGGCTGTGCTCTCTGCGGACTCGGGAGTCTCCAGTATCTTTGTCTCTGCACCTTCCTCGTCATCTCTCACTTGAGCCTTCTCGCTCACTCTCTTCCAGGAGAGTTTGGGCTGAGGGGCTTCGCCAGCGAGAGTCGCTCGTTCGCCAGAGTCTCGACCAAGCAGCCGGGTGGATGGGCAAATACAGGCTATGCATAACAATCGATCTCCCTGGAAACTATGGGAGCGGGTGTTGGTCAGCGGGCGGATAAAGGAGGGTGGTTGAAGGTAGAGAGAGAGTGCAGAGGCAAGATGAAGGTGCCTCGTAGGAGTGGTTGTGATAGTAGTTGTTGTACCCGTAGTTGTTATAGGTGCTTGTGGTGGTGGTGGATGGACGGGAAAGGGCTTGGCTGTATCGTGGTGTTGGCTACTCTCCTCCTGGCGAGGCTAGTCCAAGGGGCTGACCGCCAGCGCAAGATGAGGCAAGTCTGAGATAGCTGACACCCTGTCCGATGTCCATTTCACTCCATTCTCCTGCTGTTGCTTCGTGTTTCTCTTGCTACTTGACCATCCGTCTATTGACCACCCCGAGAACCCAACTCCCTGGGTAATGAGAGTTAAGGAATCGGGAAATGCAGCAACTTCGACCGGCGCCTGATGGTTTGCTTCTTTCATACCATTGTCTTCTATGCTTACGCTATCTGGTCATTTCGATAGATTCTACGGAATCTTATTGTAGCCGTAAAATAAGCCGTTATCAATGGTGTCATCATATCATGAGGTCAGTCAAAGTAGCAGCACGATATGCAAGGTAAGGCAAGTCTGAGATAGCTAATACCTTGTCTGACTTCCAATTCTCTCTATTCTGCTACTGTTGCTTCGTATTCCTCTTGCTACTTGACCATCCGTCTATTGACCACCCCGAGAACCCAACTGTCTCAATAATGAGTTCATGAATCAGGTAATGGTGTCACTCCCATCATCACCTGATAGTTTTCCTTTTTTGATATCGAGATACCAGTCAAGCAGAACGGTGAGGCATCAAACACGTTTTCCCATTTTTCAACAACTTATTTTCTCCTTCTCATCGTTCATGCCGAATTTCTACCATCGTCTTCTCCATGACATCCAATTCTTTAGGTAGTTTCTACGAAATTTTATTGCAACCATAGGATAAGCCGTTATCAAGGGTGCCATTTTGTCATAAGGACAGCCAAAGAAGCAACATGACGAGGGAATAGGACACTGCTTTCACTGTGGATATATAGAGAGTAGATGGCTAGAGTATATACGAGAGTCGTTTCACCGGGGAAATTTTGTGTCGCACGTACGTGCCCGGCTGTTGAACGGAGACGAGCGTGAGCGCAGTCATCGGTCAACCAGCATTACGGCATTTACATGTTATTTACTCGCGAGCCACCAAGTACATTTGTTTGGATTATCCCCGAAATAAACTAGTGCTCGTACACCGCTTCGGTCCTCTCGATTCTAGCTGCCACACACAACTTAACAGAATATACATACATGGATACAATACGTACTTGGGCTGAGTAGGTCCACTTGCCCATCTTTCGCTTCAAGTATGCAGTAACTTGAACCAAAAACCAACAAACGGCGCTACTTTATCCACTTTATACTTCAAGCTATGTCATAACTAAAACGGAACTTGGTATTCCGCTCTAACCTTTTCCCTGACTTTGACTTTGTTTTCGTTTTGCTTAAACTCAAATGAAACAACTCTCTTCAGGATGTTTTGCGACCAGCAGCGATTCACATATCAATCAACGGTCAGCCATTCCACTTAGTATTTTCATTAGGCGTATAATGCAACCTGACAGTGCGATGACCTGCGAATTTCTGCGATTGGCAGGGATTAAACGTGCAATTAATGAAAACGAGGTAACCTTTGCTGGGTAATGGTGGAAGAGGGAGAGAAAGAGATAGAGAAAAAAAAGTACAGCAGAGCTGAAACTGGAGGGCTCTGAATCGGACGTTCATTTCCAATTAGTACCGAGCTGATCTTCCGGTGTGCGTTCACCTATCAGCCACGATTTTTTTTTTTCATTTTTGTTCGTATTCTCTAGAATATGTTGGTATGTTTGAAACTATCCTATTTGGTGAATACCATGCATATGTATTTTACGATTTCTGCTATGCATTCGTGAGGATATTCGTGGGATACAATAACGTTAGCATGTGAATAATCGTGACATATCAAAATGTTCATCATTCAGTTTAACTTGAACACAAGAAAAGCCGACTCAAGTAATTACTTGACCTTATAAATTTTTCGAATCACCAATCTTTAACAAATTGGCCGAAATTTGCGTCGTGTTTTTAAATAATAAATACCGTACAATTAAAAGTGACTTCAAATTGAAATTTATATAAGGACATCACGGAGAGTTCGCTGACTCCAGTTTGGGGTTGAATATACAACTGGAGAATGATCTCGAAGTCTGTAATTTGAAATTAGTAATGAAAATGATGGCCATCCTAGATTTAGACGTTCCTTATTTTGAAATACGCTATTATGACCATTCGCTATTTTGACTCCCATCCATGTAGTCTGCAGATTTTGTAAAACGATTTCGGTAGAAACGTTATATTAAATTTACATAAATCATATTGCATTTCATATAATTTTCATACGATCTTCGTATAATTTACTTACTTGGAAAAGTATAAGCAAATCATAGTTTTAGCAAGTGTCGTATGTGTTATGCAAATCCTGACCTCGTGACAGTTAACCGTCGATGATAGTCTCGGTACAGACGCACATCATGGCCTAGTATGATCGCGATATTCGCCAATTTATGGCAGTCCCGTCGATTAAGTCGAGTGAGGTGGACTCATAAAATAAATATGTAAACAGCAGTCGTTTCTCGGTACAGAGGAAGCATCGTGAAGACGTAGCCATGTAAGCAGCGCTTGTCCATCAATGTCTTCGGGAAAGAGGCTTCTCAATGCACGCTCGTAAATGTCCAAGAAGAGACTGAACCCAATGCGCCTCACGAACGGTGCTTATCATACATAAAACGGACCCAAGTTCTCCGCATAATTCTTCGACGAGATTTAACCGTATGACCAGTGAGTTGCGCTTGGTCCGTGTGTTATACACCGACGATAGAGATCACTATAAAACCGCTATAAAATGCTGCAGCCGTTCACCAACATCAACATGTACATTGCGTCCGAAGCATCAAGTAACTTGAGAGAGCAAGTTTCATTCACGATAGCGACTCGCTTAGGTTCGTCAATTGACGGACCTTTTCATCGTTAGTAGAATAATAACTTTGCATTTTACTGTATGATCGTGGACCATACAATCACATGTAACTCAGGACATCGTCGTTGTTATTTCATTAAAAATTTTTTCCAAACGGAGGTAAATTTTTCTTTCTCAAAACGTACTTGTCCGTTTTCATGATATTTTTTTGCTGTACTTAAACATGTTTTTGCAAGAGTCTCAAATTTTTTTGTTGGGTCGATAAAGATGTTTTTTTGGCTTACTAATTATTTGCTTGGCTGGCAAGAATATTTCTTGTCAGAGTAAAGAAGGTTTGCTGTTGGTGAATTATCAAATGATTTTTCTTCGTGCATCTCAGCTTTTACTAAACCCTCTGCCTTAAATATTTCCTCGTTTAAAGTTTTCTTATTATTAATATTATTATTATTACACATCATCATATGAAACGATATTTCCCATCATATCATACGGAAAGGAATATTTCGCTGGACCAGAAAATCATGTGCTAATATACCGACAGCAAATATTCTTTTGCTAGAGTTACAAATTTATTTCTGCAAGAGCATCGCATTATTTGCTAGACTGGCAGAAATGTAAATGACTTTGCATTCTATTGTCTAATTACGCGACGTATAATGACACATGCATCTTGGAAAGTTGTGATTACTTTAGTTAAACTTTGATTTCTAAAGGAACTTAATATTCCGATCCCAAAACGTACTTTTCCGACTCTTCATCTTCGCCATTATTACCAAACTCCCTGTCTCGAGTATTCCCTCATTCAGGATCTTCGTATTCTTGTTATCATCATTACGATTATTATTATTATTTGATTATTACTATTATTATTATCGGTCGCTTCTTTCCGGCGTCGACCCTCGAATAATAAATGCAATGAATAATTTATTATGTGTTCTTTGGCTCTCATTAATCCTTTGATTAACTGCATTTCATTATTTAGATTATCCGTGGTGTGTTCCTCGGGTTCGTCGAGGACTCTGCGAAAGAGGTTCACCTCTTCCTCGCTTCTCCCACGCCTGGAGTTTCGTAGCCGAGGAGCAGCACGTGCGTCCCGCCAGCGTACAATGTATCTTTCCGCGCGAGTACATTTACCCCTTGCTCCATCGTCCTCGTTCACTCAAACGCGATGTCGTCGTTCAACACGACTATAACCGAGATTTGCACACATAAATTCAAAGAGAATCTCTACCTTCGAGCCCAGCTTGTACTTACTACATATATTTATAACGTGTACACCACCTGCTGTTATAATAGCGTTTGTCGTGTGCCTACCGTTAATGAGACATATTCACAAAGTTTCCTTCACACTGAGACGAGTCGATTGTATGGAGAAAATTGGCTTTTCAATGCTCTCCCAATCTACTGTTTTGTATACTATAAGACTGACGCGAACTTGCGCGTTTGGAACGCAAAGTTCCAATGAATTTAAATCTCACCAACACCTACGTCACACTGGATGTTATACACAAATCACGACTTGGCGCCAGTCGAGTAGAGCAATCGTCGGCTTTCAAGTTCTACCAATTATCTAACATATTTTGAACGTTCATTATGATCAATCAACCCAGGTTGAATGAAGATGTGATTAAATTTTTTTTTTTAATATGTGAGACATCTGTAATGAAGTTAGAAAATATTTTCATAATTTTTTTTGTCTTAAATTTGCATTTTCGGCCGTCTGCAGGCATTACGCGTATTCCAGGGTCGGCCCGGGTCAGTAGCCAGTTCCACCCCAGGGCCTGGTCCGGATTGGTATTTAGTCCCGCCCCAGGGCCTGATCTGGATCAGTAATTAGGCTCCCATGCGGCTGCATCCGACTTCCCGCTCTATATCGCATTTAGCGTTTCGTCTGTCAAGTTTGATCGATTATCTGACATCTATCCAACGGCAATTCTAATCAACATGCACAGTGTAAATAATTATATAATTAGAAAATACTATTTTCCCAAATATGTGAAGATATTTGGAATATTGTTGAAAAATATTCCGGAAATTATTGAAAAAATTAACTGATCAGATCAAATGCTGCTTAATTGTCCTCAATTGAATAGATATCTAATATGTTTCGCTGGTTTTTGGAGGTTATGGTTCAACTTCATTCTGTGTAATATTTGGCGAATCAATTTTATTCAATTAAGACACAACGGATAAATACTCAATTAGAACATTATTTCTTTTACCCATCTCCGGTTGTAAACGGGATTCGATTTGCAGATCTCAGTAACGATATATAAGACACCATTTGTTTAATGGACAAAAGGTACACAAGATTTTTAAATTTCACGGTAGACTCACCAGGTCTTTCATTATCTGCCTTATTTGATTCAAGCGGTGTTAGTCACTGATTCACTGCTGCAGGTATGAATTAATTACAGTGGCGCCATTCTCACTTTCTCCTTCTTTTTTTTCTCCTCTTTCACCAGCGCGTGTGTATTTATTTCACTGTGCGATACCAAATTCACAAGCTCACGATTCAAATTGGTATTTCATCAGTAATTCATAATTTTATTGATCGCTGAATATGCTCCAAAACCTCAATACCAAAAAATCAGTAATTCGGTGAAAGTTTATTATTTTTAAATATATTACAAAATCAATTTTACAATAAGTGAAATATACGCGAAATTAAAAATTGTTTCAAAAACAAACATTATGAATTTTTCTTGAACTCACTTGTTTTTATTATTTGATTAAATATTTTACAAAAATCTATCGGGTATTATAAATAAATTATTGACACGATTATGTTTGAGAATACACTTTTCATGTTACCTTATCGAGACTGGGAAATTGCGAAGTGCATACGTCATGTGCAATTCTGTCTTGTTGCACTTTGCGTTATGAACAGTTATTTATGCGAGTGCTAATTATTGTTGGATTATAAATTATGAGGGCGCATGGTGTTCTATAAGCAAGTGACTACAAACGCGCGAGTTTATGTAAAGATAGAGACCCCCAAGGCTTGACATAAATATTCCATTTCTCGCGAGGATTTTCATCTCTCTGTGCGTAGGTGCTGAAATATATACAGTTGAACCACTGGCGTTCAAACATAACGCACAATCCACTCGCATCTAACACCATTGTTTGTACATTCTCAATCTCACTCTCTTACACTCGTCAAGAAGATTATTGTATGCGCATGCGGTATCTTTCCACTGCTAACAGACTACAATCACTTCTGCCTTTCTTAACATTAAGAATGTGGCATATTATTACAATGCATAATTACTCACTTTAGTCAATATCGCGTCGGCATTTACTTAGAAATTTTTCATGGCTATTCGATCGCTCGAAAAATAAAACTTCGTGTATCTTGGCTAATAATTATTTTTACCCACAATTTTAATAAAACGAAGATAAATAGAAATATTTTTTTCGCATTTTTTATGACTCTGCATGATATATACATTCTTGACTTTATTGTTTATTGTGAAGCCCGAAAGGAAAAATATTGCGTATATTAATTAAGCGTGTAGAGCGTTAGTAGTTTTTTTTTTAACAATTTATAGCTATTCGACTAATAAAAAATTGACCTTCGTGTACTTCGACAAATATAAATAGTATTTTATATTTTTTAAGACCTTGCATGACATATACGTTATTGACAACAAGTGTATTATTTATTTTGGAGCTTATAAAGAAACATAATTGTGTATATTAATTAAAAGTGTAGATCGTTTTTAGATATTTTTTATTTATGGGCTTATTCGATTGATATAAAAATTGTCCTCGTATCTTGGTTAATAATTGCTTTTACCTACAATTTTAATTAAACGAAGACAAATATAAATGCCATTTTACATTATTAATGGTTGCATGAGACATACGCTCTTAACTACAGATGTATTTCTTATTTTTAAGGACATAGGGAATCATTATTCCGTATATTAATTAAGCATGTCAGCCAACTTTGAATTCTTTTTTTTTTGTAACTCTTAGGAAGTAAAGAAAAATTCATGACAGGTCGATTGCTCATAATCACCATTATTCACAACTTTGATTGAACAAAGATAAATGTAAATTCCTTTTGCATGTCTATGATGACTTTGCATGACACATTCTTGATAACAAATGTATTATATACTTTAGAATGCATTAGAAAACATAATAACGTACGTTAATTAAGCACGTGAATCGTTGTCAGGTTTATTTTTTAATAAAGCAAACTACACTGTAAGAAAAATTTACTTAAAATTTAATGTATCGGTGCAGAAAGTTGTTATGCATTAATTGGTTCAATATATTTTCTATGCAAGTCGGATATGAAATTAAAGTATAGTACAGTAATTTCAATAATTTACATTAAATTGAATGTAAAAGTACATTACTTTTCATAATCTGCTGTAATTTTACTACAAATTTACATAAACTTTACATTACAATTGCGATTAAATTGAATTTACGATTTCATGCATAAAAACTTCTAGTTTTCTTAATAGTGTATTCGTGGCTGTTCGATTCTTTGAAAAGTGGACTTTTAGGACGTTTGGCTAATAATTACTTTCCCACACATCATAATACAACGAGGATAAATATAAGTATCATTTGCATTATTTTATGACTTTGCATGATATACACATTTTTACAACAAATGTTTAATTTATTTTAGAGCGCATAAGAAAAACCAATTGTGAATGTCAATTAAGAATGTTGATTATTTTCAGTTTCTTGTCAGAGAAAAACAAACAAGACTGATATGCTTGATGCAGCTTCTCTCAGATCTTAGATTATTAGCAGAGATAAGCGATTCTCATGTCCACACTTCAATTGGAGTAATAATAATATGCCAAGACGAATGTTCCGGTTTGTACTGCGTTTATCCATCATATAACGAGCATCCCATAAACTGGAATGTTATAAGTCGAGCGACGTCATGGTACTTGTGACTCCGCTCGTGCTATTTCTAAATAGCTGCAAGTATATAAAGTAGTGCATTAGCTATATAACTCAGGCAAATTGTACGAGCTCGTCGGACTTCCGTAAAGTGTCTGCGGTGTTCTACAACGTAATATTATAATGAAAAACTCTTTTTATTCACTTTCGCCTTTTGCTCGCCCCATGCGACGATACTATATATAGCTATACTAAATAGTATATTATTAGCAAGTTGGACGCTTAACAAGAAAGGTGAGAGATATTTTTATCTTTAATAATATTAGGTTTTATGAGGCACGCGCCTTATTCTCGCTCTTTCTGCCACGAGCACGTAAAACAGCTCGGTAACTTTGAACTTTAATTGTCAGGCTATTTCACTCTTGTCCAGAGATATGCAGACTTTACAGCCGTCTGGCGTACGGCGAACTGCCTATACACTGTATCTTGTTGAACAGGCAAAGATAGAACATCGAGCTGGAGGAAAGAAAATTCTGGCATGGGTTGAAAACTATCCGGGCGTAAAGTATTTTATTATTATTTTTTTAAATGAAAGATAACGGTGATGAAATCATAAATGACGATACAAAATTTTTGACGAGTCTGTAAAAACAATTTGTTAATTGAGAATAACTGTTGATTATAAGGACAACTCTCTCTTTTACCGAAAAAATGAATTAATAATAATTATTGCCTTTCAGGACAAGCCCGAAGGATTTTTTGTAAATGGTCCAACCGGTTGCTTTAAAACCAGATCCATAAGTTTTACACTCTGCGCGTGATTCCATTCATACTTCAAAAGATCCATGTCTCAGATGCCAAAATTATTATGAAATTTCATATATTTATCTATAGGTAAATGCTTTAATCAAATAAATGCATCAAATGCTTTGCTTCAAGGGCCTTTTGAAAAGGATGCACCACTAAAACTTATGAATGTGGTTTCGAAGTAGCCGATTGAACCAATTTGTTGGTACATTTACGAGTTAGCCCTTTGGGTTCATTCTTGACACTCAAGTGGGGCTAATTTTTAATATATTTTTCGGCTATTCTAAGAAATCGACAATGCTGAAAAAATCGAAGTTCATTTTTTGGTTTGAAATATGTTGTAAAGAGTAAGAATAAACTTCTAGGGACATTTTTTCAGATTTCTTAACGATTATTCCTAATAGATAATTCTCACCATGACCCTACCCCTTCCTCTTCTTTAATATGACATGATAAATATATTAAACATCAATTCGGCATTTCTCTATGAGCCCATACTTCGGATAATTCAATCCTGCATCTTTACAATTAATCTAGAAAATTCATACGCATAAAAAAAAAGGTGTTGATAGAGTTAATTAATTCTCGTGAGTTTTGAATCGTAATTTTCTTTCAAGATTTCTTATTAAACAATTTGGAAAAGAGGATTTAGGTTTTACAATGACACGGACAGTCACACCACTTACGATATATTGCTAATCTTGTTATTACCCATGTTTAATTAATTTAGCTCATCGGATTTCCTTGCCAAAAGAGTGATAAAAACGTAGCACTAAAAGTGAGTATCGATTAGAAAATAAGAAGAACATGATCCAGATTAAGATAATCTAACCTCGAAATTGGCCACCTCAGAATGATTAAAAAAAGAAATAAAATTAACTCTACTAAGCATAAAATATATTTACCGAAGAAGACCATGATCATGGCCGAAAAGTATGAAAAACAAGTAGATCTTTTTAATATTATACGCCAATAGCCAGAAATCCTCCATTCGTATATTATTTCGTATTTTCGTATATTTACTACTATGTAAAAACAATTAAGAATATAAAATAATTCTCAATCCTCAACGCTAGCACAAGATACAAGTGCTCGGCCCCCTTAAAATAAAATGAGAGTTAATCATTGATCAACTCTTCATTTTTCAATGTGCCAAGACTTTGAATAATTCGATTCAACGCATCTTCATAATTAATCCAGAAAATTAATGCGCATCGAGAGAATTAATGTATTGATAGAGCCAATTAATTCTCGTTTATTTGGAATCAGCATTTTCAGACCTAAGCCCCTCGCGCTCGAACATAGTAATACAGCAGATCTCCCTCACCTTCGTAACAAGCCCCCACTTCGACGCCTCACGTGGTACACCCACACGGAACGTTGGAACGTATATATTGGAACATTTACTCTCGAAACCGTGGGCATATAGACTCCACAGAATCGCCCTCCCTTCGTTCTCGTTTCTCAGCAGTTCATGGCAGCAATGTGCCCTGTAGACACTTTGGCCAAAGTTTACGTGCTATGGACATAAAGTGGGAGAGCGAACGGTTATCAAAGTGTGTGCTGCGGCTGCTCACAGCAGGAAATGTGTAAATGCTCATTACAGGTAGTGTCATCGCATCACCTGTGCGAGAAAACCAGTAGAAAAACTCATTTCTTTTGAAAAAACACGTGACTGATTCGTTCTACTAATAACGTGGTCAAGACATTCGTTTGAAGGCATGTTCAAATCTGTCACGTTTACCTAAAAAAAAAAGAGTTATTTAATTTTGACGAAATTTAGTTGAAGCAAGTGAATTTAGGATCTTAACTATAATGCGTATATATCTTTATTTAAATAGTGTCATCGCATTACCTGTGCGAGAAAACCAGTGGAAAAACTCATTTCTCTTGAAAAAACACGTGACTGATTCGTTCTAACAATAACGTGGTCAAGACATTCGTTTGAAGGCATATTCAATTCTGTCACGTTTACCTAGAAAAAAAGAGTTATTTAATTTTGACGAAATTTAATTGAAGCAAGTGAATTTAGGATCTTAACTATAATGCGTATATATCTTTATTTAAATAGTGTCATCGCATTACCTGTGCGAGAAAACCAGTGGAAAAACTCATTTCTTTTGAAAAAACACGTGACTGATTCGTTCTACTAATAACGTGGTCAAGAAATTCGTTTGAAGGCATATTCAATTCTGTCACGTTTACCTAGAAAAAAAAGAGTTAATTAATTTTGACAAAATTTAGTTGAAGCAAGTGAATTTAGTATCTTACCTATGATGCGGATATATTTTTATTTAAATAGTGTCATCGCATCACCTGTGCGAGAAAACCAGTGGAAAAACTCATTTCTTTTGAAAAAACACGTGACTAATTCGTTCTACTAATAACGTGGTCAAGACATTCGTTTGAAGGCATATTCAATTCTGTCACGTTTACCTAGAAAAAAAAGAGTTATTTAATTTTGACAAAATTTAGTTGAAGCAAGTTAATTTAGTATCTTACTTATAATGCGGATATATTTTTATTTAAATAGTGTCATCGTATTACCTGTGCAAGAAGAACCAGTGGAAAAACTCATTTCTTTTGAAAAAACACGTGACTGATTCGTTCTACTAATAACGTGGTCAAGACATTCGTTTGAAGGCATATTCAATTCTGTCACGTTTACCTAGAAAAAAGAGAGTTACTTAATTTAGACAAAATTTAGTTGAAGCAAGTGAATTTAGGATCCTAACTATAATGCGGATATATTTTTATTTAAATAGTGTCATCGAATTACCTGTGCAAGAAGAACCAGTGGAAAAAGTAATTTTTTTTTGAGAAAACACGTGACTCATTTGTTCGACTAATAACGTGGTCAAGATATTCACTTAAACGCATATTCTATTCTCTCATATGTACCGAGAAAAAAAAAGTTATTGAAGGTTGACGAAATTTAGTTGAAACACGTCAATTTTCTTATTTAGTATTTTACCTATAATTCGAATATGTTTCTATTCAAATGTGCATTTATTTTCATCTGTATACAATAACAGTATATCCAATTCAAGTATCATAAATATTTTATTTGAAGCAATATTTGACTTTAATATTGAAATTAAATATTGTCTATTTGGTATCGAAATCAATTGGTACAACTTATTGCAAATAAAAACATTAGCCACGTACATTAATTAATGAATTTATTCAGTTATTCATACATACGCATACACAAACATTTATTCTCAAACACTTTTATTAACGTTTTAGACCATTGAGAATAATCTGACATGAAAACCCGGGAGAAATTTTTTTTTCGGGAAAACAGCGCTTTTTCTACGAGGAACCAAAAATAAAGAATTATCAAGAAGATGATAAATATTTATCAAATTCATTTTTAAATTGATGAGATGCATAGTCACATTAAAAAAGAATGGAATGTAATATTGTAAATTTTACCAGCTAATTTTTTATCCAAAAGTTCGCTGTTTTCGATATTTATTCTCCAAGCAAATTTTCAGGACAATTCATTACTTTTTCCACAAAAACAGAGCTAAATAACGAACCAAAAAAAAAACCTATTGGAAAATTTTTCAATAAAATTCACCCTTAAGGCGATACGATTAAAGTTCGTGTTAAAAACAATCGTAATAATGATTTAATCACGTGATTGCAACGCTTGAGCATTTGCATACTCTGCTTCTATTTAATTATTTAATTATAATGACAAATTTGACCAGTTAATTTCTCATCGGCCAGTTAACTTTCTTCAATATTTATTCGATTTCGGGTGAGATAGGTTTATCGCACACACAGGTGAACGTACGAGCTCCACTCGTTTAGAAGTAATAAATTGCTGGCGCCGGCCGAGGCTTTGCGTCAGGTTATGCGCGAAAGTTGGAATTTGTGCCCGGTTGTTTATGATCGCCGAGTGATAAGGGATCTGCGCTGCATGACAAATGATCCCGTAATGAAAAGTGAAAGATACTGAGAGGAGAGTGCAGTACTGTGGCAATGGTGGTGGTAGTGCTGCATAAATTTCAATGATTTAATGCGCGACGCGCGTGTCGCGTATCCTCATTGAATAGGGATCGATAAAACTTTGCTAGGTACTACGACCGGCATATCACTCGTTCGCGATATACAATCGATCGACGCGACAGAGCTAAAAATCTCGGTCATACTGCCGCTTGACCCTATTGCCGCTGTTCCATCGTGATTTATAGTCTCGGTAATTCAGAATCAAGGCATTTCACTCACATCCAATGTATCTCTCTTGTCACACGATTGGCATCTCGTTGCGTATAAAAAAACTTCTTTGGCGATCATTTACCTTCGCTGTACAGGCCTCGAAATAATCTATTGCCTCAACGTTTCATATATCTTCTCATGACAATTTCTTAACATTCGCTGTTATCTACGTTTATCCGATGAACGCATTTTTAAATAGCTCATTGTCGAATTTTTTTTATTCATATTTCTCTACTGAGAAAAAAAAAATCGTTAAAATCAACAAAATGTGCGTTTGCCGGCAGCGAAAAGCATATTTTGTCGATTGGACAAAATATTTGGCAATGTTGATCGAAACATCTATTAATAGTATCACTAGCCGCTTCGATCAATTGAATATTTCTTTCGATCAAACAAATATTTATTTCGCCGTCCGCAAGCGCATGTTTGGTTGGTTCTAACAATTTTTTTTCTCAGTGTCGTTCAAGTCGTTTGATTTTCAATTTTTTGTTGGAAACAATAAATAATTGAATTTCAACATATTGAAGTTACTTGTAACGTCAACATGTTTAAATTCATTTAACGGTTTCCAGTGTTGTTATTCATAAATGCTCAAGTTTATGAATAAAGTGACACTTCAAAATACTGTTTTGAGAGAACAGATTTCATAGACGACAAAGAAATTGTCCTCTTAACCAACATCATATGTGTGCGAAAAAATAATCACTCACCAAAATTTATCGATGCAGAATAAAGAGCAAGGGCAACGTAATCAACAATCGAGCTGTAATGTCAACGGGCTTTGTGAATATATGGGAATGAGGAAATTTCTAAGATCCCGGATATTGGAGCGATGCTTGTGTTGTCTACTACAGAAATTGTTTTAGGGACGTATACATCACCGATCGATGGTATACACCATGAATAATGGTCGAAAGGATAGTTACCGCGTTTCGAGGGGGTTAGGAAGGATGCTTAGGTGTTACAATGATTACTCGAGAAGGACAGCGAATGGTAATTATGCCCGATATAATCGCATCCATTGGTGAGAGTGAGCGGGTCTTATACTTTGCATCTCCTTCGAGAAAGAGACATAGGAAATTGGAGAAAGACAGTAAACTCGAGGCTACCGCGCAGTTGGATGGAGAGAAGACGGAGAAATGCTTGCAATTACCTCGGAAGTGAACTGCCTTAGACTTCCAAAGCCTTCGAAACTTTTGAATAAATAGTAGTGTTCGCGTTGTCTCACTTTGCAATTGAACTTTGCAAATGTTACATAGTCAATGGGAGTGAGAGCTCGTTGCGTGTATTGCCCGCCATGCAATTCTGACGATAAGTGCGCCGTGTAATAATTACGCATAACTAATTCATTCTGTAAGCCAACTGAAAAACTCCTGAGGCTCTTGTGTTGACTGGTTTAGTTTCCATCTAGAACGTCATTCGGAGAATCAATTTTACTTGACACTTTCAGTAGCAGCAAAGCTACTCTGTAATAGCCAACTTTTGAACAGCTATTGTCGTTGGACTTGAAGTCCAATGATCAAGATAAGGTTCATTATATTTTTACAGTTGCAGGAATAGCATTCGGTTCGTTCGTTCAGCACAATTATGCTTCTTTTTTATGCGTATACACCTATATGAAGAATTCTCTGTCAAATCGGCACTTTTGTTTCGATTATCTTAGATCTGATCCATAATTGGTTCAATCGAAGTATCACTGAAAAACAGTCTAGGTGAATTTTTTTAGATTTTTCATTCATTATTTAAAACAACGGCATTGTTTTTAACTCAATATATGTGGAAACTTGAAGTTAATGAAACAATGTCTTCACACAAAAGTTTTGAATTGAATATAAATAATCATTTTTACGTTATGGTAACAATGATCATTTACTGAAAAAAGGGTAATTATTATTTATTCACAAACGGATTTTTTTATTGGCTGAGAATATTACAGAGTATCTCCGCATGACTAATACTAGAGTAAGAAAATGGAACAACACTACATCCTATAAATTTGACCTTATTTCAGTGTAATTTTTCAACCCTTGATCCGTGATACTCCGAAATATTTTTGCAATTACGACAGTCATTCAGGAATACTCCGTGATTTTCTAAGCTAATCAAAAATATCAGTTTTCGACCAAAAAAAATCTAACCCCCCGTTTTTCGGTAATAAATTAGTGTAATCAGAACGTAAAAATTATTTTAAATGTCCTATTCAAGACGAAAAAAATGATAACCCTTATGTAGGGACATTTTTCTTTAAGGAATTTCAAATTTCCAACATACGGATAGTGAAAAAAAACAGTTAATTTTTTAAATATTGTATTGATAAGACTGAAATAAAAATCATGTAGAGTGCAGTTTAGTGGTACTTTCATATACCTAAGCATTTGGCAGATCAGAGGTGTTGAAAAAAAATGGCTCACTTGACCGAGAATGCTTCATATAAGTGACTACAAAGAAACTCGTTTGCAATAGTCAGATATTGTCTCTCAAACAGTCTTTTGCGATGAGTATAGTATACTTTTTCAAGAATATGTTGATAATTGCGACCGCATAATAAATATTCAAAGCGAACGTTAATAACTACGCGTCACATTTGCGAAACAAACATTCAGATCGTTCGGTTTTTCAACTGACAAGAATCAATTCATATACCGTGTGACCATTTGAATATGCATAAAAATTATCGTCCACAGAAAAAAAAAATTTTTACTTACCCTGACAAGATTCTCCGTAGTTTTGCATCCTGTACAAAGAACTTACAGATATTAGCGTAAGAGCTGTAATAAAAATTCACCACCACTGTAATATCCAAATATTATGCTTTTTTCTCTCATGCGTAATTGCAATGCTCTTCCACAATATAAATTTCTAATAAACAAATTAAACATCCACATATTAATTAACGAAGTGATACATAGAAACGATAATTATGAATACATGTTACTGCCTAAGTAAGTCATAAGACTATTTGTATATTCATTAAAAAAAAATCCATTCACTAAAAACTTTCGCTTATACTTAGAAACACTCTGAAGTTCTACATCCGGCACAAAGAAGTTACCGATACAATCGCATGAGCTGGAATTAAAATTCGGTATCATTGTAAATACGACAATAATTTAATTTTTTTTTCATTCCTCATGTATAATCGCAATGCTCTTGCATAATAGAAATCTTTAGAGAAGCGATTATTGACCCGCTTTCCAAGTGCGCTCCTGCTCGTCTGGATACCGTTGACGACAATGGAGCTCATTGGACATTTGAGCGTCTACCTATACCCACTCACCTTACCAAGCTACTACCCCTATCTCGCACAGACCTTCAGCAATGACTCGGTAGACGCCGAAGACGACGAAGAGAACGACGACGACAACGACGACGACGACGACGACGACGATTATATAACTATACACTGGAGTCTGTGTATGCGCGCGAGGAACGTCTACAGATATATGGGCATACCTCGTCTCACTATAGCCCTGCCAGGCTCTAAGATTTAATCCGTTAATCTATTCCCGTAATAAGGAATCCATAATGAGCCGAGGCAGATACCGAAGCGCGCAGTAGTACGTACTCGGAGTCCTCGGGTAAGAAGGGCACGAGAGGGGCAGGGCGAGACCGAGGGGTATAACAGAGTTGAATAAGGGGTAGGAAGAAAGGTGGTAGCACAGTTACGCGAGCAGTGAGTTCTCTCACCGTGGATAAGGACCACGCGATCTACAAAGCTCGGGCATCAAAGCAGGACAGCGCGAGGGGCTGATAGGCTGAGAGGCGAGAGGCGCAAAGGAAGGGGGCGTAAAAGGAATAAGGTAGAGTGGAAGGAGGTTAATTAAGCCCTCCTAATATAACTTCTCAGCAGAAGCGGCAGCACCGGCAGAGCTACCATGGCGACTTATCGAGTATTATTCCGCGAATGTGTCGACCTCAAAGACAATGACGTTTTGATGGTAAATTTACTTGTGTCGATTTTCCTCGAAAAATCCACCCAAAAGGGGGGCTCATTGAGTAACTTTTTTTTTTAACTCAATTCCATGAAGATTGTAAATTAAATGTGTTTCTAAATGTATGTTTTAGGGGGTGTCGACATTTTTAAATATTTTTTCTTATTTATTTTTTTATTGCAAAGGCGTGTATTCTGAGCTTGATGACCATCTTCTATACAGAATACGTGTCTTCATTTTTTTATGATTTTTTATTCTTTTGGAATTTGTTGGAGAACAAATGTCGCAATTGTCAGACACCTTTGAATATTATTTACTGGCGATTTTCTGTTGCACGGTTGATTTTTAGGTTAGCTGCTTGAGTTTGAGGCATGAAGATTAAAGGAAAGTGTGATAATAAGCAGATAATGAGTATTCACATACTTTCATGTTCATTTTATATACAGCATGTGTAGTAATTGGTACTGTAGGTATTAGTAATGATTATCGATCTTTTTTAGTATGGAACCTCGTTATGAAAACATCGAAGGCTTATCACTTTTAGATGATCTATGAACATTATCCACATTATTTCAATACTATTTTCAGAATAACATCTAAAATCATTTATTAAGAAAATAAATAGAATAGCTATCTTTCAGCTTGGAACTAAATTACCTTTCATACTAATTTATCAATAACATTGAGGCAAAAATATTACTAAAACCTAATATTCTAGGCATTACCCATTTTTCAGTTTTTTTTCTAATTCTTCTTTTTCGCGAACGACGCAAATTTTAAAAAATATTTGTGTGATTTATCCTTCGGAAATCACTTTTTTACGTGTATAATAATATTCATGCGTGTATGCAGAATGAATATCTTTAGAATATAAAGAATATAAATTTCACGTTATGAATATGGATATACCATAAATATTTGACGCTATATAGAATATAATCTTGTCTCTTCTTCTTCTCTTGGAAGACTGAAGCAGTCTAAATTTCTCGTAATCGACTTTATTGAATTAACCGGTCACCTCAACATAAGCACATCTTATCATGTGTTTTATTTATAGAATCTGTGATTAAAACAGGAGATACCGATTGGTAATGTTTCTTAAGAAAAGATGAGAGGCTGAGATAAAGAGGGTACAGTGTAACATGGAAGTCGTTGATGCATTACAATTTTCTGACACATTAACAGCTTCTGAGACACACTGTTTCTCAAGCCGCAATTTTCGTCTGTGTCATGTCATCCTCGACGAAATTGGATAAGTTTAGGTATTTATGGACCGCTAATGTGTCAGAAGATTGGAAGGTGCTGTGCGTCACACTCTGCACCGTCACATGTGCTACTGGTTACTGATGGTTTTATTTACATACAAGCAAAATAACATCTCATTCGATATTTTTAATGAGAAAGGGTTTATATATTGCTGCAGCATATTCCTTTTTAAATTGAACATAAACTTGCCCATGATCTACAGTGCTTAACGGAATATCAACATATAACTATTCCAAATGTATTCAATATCCATGTATTTTTTAGTACGGATAAAAAAAAACGTTAAAAAAAAGTTAGCCCTCCTAACTTTATTTCTCTCTTTCTCTCCCTTGAATCAGACTTGAGACTAAACTGACAAAAATACTTTTTAACGATCGATTAAAGGATGAATGAAATGCTACCTGTAACAATATCTAATAATTTTTTTTGTGAGTAATTATTTATTTTGAGTAACTCATACTATGCGTTAGTACATGATAAATAAGGTTGAATTATTGAGAAGACCCAGTAAAAAAAAACACAACAATGTATTGACTATCCTTTTTTTTAAATCTTATTGATCTTATTAAGTGCATTTAGGCTTAAGTATAGCGATTCTGGATGTAGTGAAAATTGAATTTACTGTATACAATGAGTAAATGAAGTTTTAATAAAGTAACATTTATTCACACATTTACAATCATACATTTTTCATGAAGGCCTGTAATAAAAATTACTATATTCAAGCCAGAATGCATTTTGCGACAAATAAAATAAGCCAGCGAATACAAAAATTTGTTCACATGTTCAGTCTCGAATCTATAAGTAAAAAATTTTACTTTCTACCTCACTCCATTATGGTGCACTGTATATATCCTTTCACAAAATAGCAGGATTATAATGCTTGATGAATTCTTAACGAGGTGTGAATGTAAAATTTTTTAACAGAACCGTAACGTCTGTAGAGATCTTCTTTTCAAGACTTCCAATAAGATGATAATAATAGTTTAATAATAACCTTCAAATAATAGTTGTTTTGCACATCAAATAAAAAATGCATGGTACAATGTTAACCAATCGATGATTACATAGAAAACTCTACTTTCCCTCAGTAAAAATCTTAACCATGCAGATGCAGTATATGCAGTAGATCATAAATTCAAATTTATTCACTAGTTTGGTCTGAAAGCCACAAGTTAAAAATTGGTACTTTTTCCCTTGCACAATTTTGTTGCACTTAACCCCTCTACAAAATTGCAGGATTTGAATACTTAATGCGTAGTTGATACATTTTTTATTTAATAATTAAAAAAAAGAGTTTACAGAATTTGATTTCTCATCACTTTTAGTAGGTCCCTTCCTTCCCTTAACTACCAACAATTCGCCACATCATAAAAAAATGCATGATACAATGCAAACCGATCGATAATTACATACAAAATTCTCCTTTCTCTCAGTAAAGATTTTAGCCTATGCGGATGTAGTATAAGCAGTAAATCATAAATTCAAATTTATTCACTAGTTTGGTCTGAAAGCCACAAGTTAAAAATTCGTACTTTTTACCTCACACAATTTTGTTGCACTGTATCCCTCTACAAAATTGCAGGATTTTAATACTTAAAGCTTAGTCGATAAATTTTTAATTAAATAATAAAATAAATAGTCTACAGAATTTGATTTCTCATCCCTTTCAGTAGATCGCTTCCTTCCCTTAACTACCAACAATTCGCCACATAATAAAAAAATGCATGATACAATGCAAACCGATCGATAATTACCTACAAAATTCTCTTTTCTCTCAGTAAAGATTTTAGCCCATGCGGATGTAGTATAAGCAGTAAATCATAAATTCAAATTTATTCACTAGTTTGGTCTGAAAGCCACAAGTTCAAAATTCGTACTTTTTACCTTGCACAATTTTGTTGCACTGTATACCTCTACAAAATTGCAGGATTTCAATACTTAATGCGTAGTTGATCCATTTTTTATTAAATAATTTAAAAAAAGAGTTTACAGAATTTGATTTCTCATCACTTTCAGTAGATCCCTTCCTTCCCTTAACTACCAACAATTCGCCACATAATAAAAAAAAGCATTATACTATGTAAACCAGTCGATGATTACATACAAAATTCTCCTTTCTCTATGTAAAGATTTTAGCCCATGCGGATGCATTATATGCGGTAACATATATCGCCGTTCTCGAGAGAAGGTCACTTCAGCAATATACGTAGAGTACCTATATAAAAGCAGGTAGACACAGGGTATAACAGTCATTACGATCGTTACGGTAATTATGCACTGACGTACATTTTCCTCGGTAGCTGCAGGCTGGCGTGCACACTGTGAGCGTGCAGTGCAAGAGCAAGCGAGTCAGCGAGCGTGAAGATTTCGTAGAAGCCATCAACGACAATAGTGCGCATACTTATACGCCGCGCGGTACAAGCGCCTAGAGAGATCGACCGCTCTGGACACACATCAAGAGATCGAGCGCGCTTGCCCGTTTGTTAGACAGAGGGGAATACATTATTATTGCGCTTGTGATTCCGGTCAATCTCTCGAGGATGAGTATTAATGCGGCACTTACCGATAAAGGGACTGAGCATTGAGTTAGTAAGACGAAAAGAGGGAGAAAGCCGATGAGTGTAGACTGGATAGGCACATTAAGAGCCACTTCCATTTGAGTCAAGAACCGTCGATGACATTTTGCTCCATCTACGATAATCGGCGTCTTTGCAATAGGTGAAATATAAAACTCAACGTACTCACTCAAAAGGGAAACGGCCGAGTTTCTGATATTCATAGAAGAGTGCCCTTGATTTTTTATTTCATGGAGAGGAAATTATGGCATTGGTAACTGTATAGGGACAAATATTTATTTTTAGTTTGTGCACTGAAAAAAATTTTATATGTTCAATCGAACGATCGTTTGTGGACTGCTATATGTAAATGTAATCAACTCAATTTGACTTGTAATTCCTACAATTTTATGCGAGATTGAAATAATAACTCTGAGATAGGCAAAATAAAATTTTGTTTTGTTGACGTAAAGTAGGATTGTATGAATGAGAACTAGATATTATTTGTAAATACTTCTTTTTGACAGCCTGCAATGATTTTTTTTTTTTAGTGTACAACGAAATTTTTCCTACCTGTGACAATTATCTAATATTTATCATAATGATCAAACATTTACTGTAATTCAGAAAGCGATTTAATATTTAAAAACATTGTTACTTAAAAATTGGTTAATGATAGTCCATATGTAAACTAAATTGAAACCTGATTCCTAATAATTTGCATGAGCTTAAACGAGATTTTTCAAATTATTCAAAATGCTATAAAATTTGAACCACTCGACCGATTGGTGTCAAATTTGTACCGAATATCTTTTTAAATGGTCGTCTAAGTGTGGAAAAAATTTAAGATAAATCTGTGAAAAATTTCGAAATTTTTTTTTTTTCGTCAAAGCTTTTTTTTACTTTCTGTTCACCAAAATCAAAATTTTCTGACTTTTCAACAGTTCATTAGACTAAAATCTTCATCGGAAATTAATAATCGTGAAATCATATCGGCAATTGCAGCCGGTTATCTCAGAATTTGCATGAGTCATAGTATTTGCAGACATTTTTGAAAAAACTAAAATTGTAACAAAATCAGAACGGTCTGACAGATTCTCGCTAAATTTGGTACACATAATGTTTCACGGGTAATCCATTTATATACAAAATTTCAGCCCGGTGCCTCTTCAATTGCGTAAGTTATATCGTGATAACGATTTTTTCAAAAAATTTTAATTGCTGTAAGAAAAAAAAATTTCAACGGATTCGCGTCAAATACAATCCCAAACTTTGTTATATGATAACCTACTTGACTGCTAAATTAGAAGGAAATCCGTAGAAAATTACGACAGTCATCGTGCGTACAAGAAAATCTGCACACGCACACACACATGCAGACATTTCGTAAAAACCATTTTTCTCGATGTTTTAGACCATTCTAAGTATCCTGACATAAAAATCTTTTAAAAAAATCTATTCGTCTTGTTCCTGACTCAACACACCCCTAACTTCCTCACGTGCATTGATTCTAACCGCGGAAGTAACACGAGATTGTGTGAAGCGAGAATACTTATACTTCGCAAAGCCATTTCGAAGAAGGCTCTTATTAATCGGTGTCTACTGATTTCCGCGGAGTCCTTGAGTGGCACAATTCGCAGGACGGTAATCAAGTAAGATCATTAGCGAATGCCAGACCCGTAATGAGCGTGATTGTTGACTATATTCACCGACGACGTTGTACATATTTACTCCCTTCTTCCCTTTCGCAAATACAATACTTGATATGCTGGTGCTATAAAATAATAATTCCTACAAAATCGTAGTCTATTCTCATCGTGTGATATTCCAGGCCTTGATTTCCACATAATCAGCTTCGTAATTATCTTTACTCATGAAACAATAAAGTTTTCCTTAATTCGATTGTAGTGACGATGCGCCTTTCAGGGTAATTAGTTATATACACATAGTCAGCTCATTATTTCATAATCTAGACTTTATAAACATTTATATATACATATATATATGTTTGTACAGAGTCGATTATGAAATAATGAGCTGACTAGGTACTCCTACGTTACCGGCACATCATGATCGAGAGCAAAGTGCCTGCTCGGCTTGTACGAGGCTAGAGAATAATAGCAGAGTACATTGTATACAACGCGTCAACCACCGCTGCCACGCTGCGCAGCTTGATTATATTTCCAGGCGAGTTTGTGCGTTAGCTACGTAACACCTCGAATCCGGTCGAGCGTGCAGCGTATTTTACGATGCGTGAGGGATGGAGAACGTGGTCTCGGCACCGTTTGTGAAGGACTGCCTTATTATATAGAGTCAATGGTATGGTTATCGCCAGACCAATGTGCGAACTTACATACAGAATATTTTTGGCTATGATAACATTAAGACAATTGCGTGCTTAAGGATGTATGATAAGTACAGTAACGCCAATCGTGAGTTTCAGAGACAATTACGATCACTTCCCGATGGGATAGAAATCGGAAAAAAATAATGCGTATAAAACATGCTGAAAAGACTGATCTCGCAGAATAGTAATCCCAAAATGTTATTAACAAATTGGTGAAAAAAAAACAAATGGCCAACAAACAATCAGTCGACTGACTATTCTGACTGACTGACTGACTCGATTAAAGCCGACTGATAAAATCTCATTAGCTAATCTCGAATTCTGGCGAAAGAGCTAAAGTGACGGTAAGGAAAAAAGCTGTTGCAGTATCTAATTCATAAATTGTTAACTAATCAATTTTTTGGCCTGACTATCTGATTTGTATCCGTATGTTATCACGTATGTTGCGGAAAGTTACACAAACTATTGACTTTGAATTTACACCCTTTTCACTTTTTCTATGCAGTCTAATTTTTTTTAAATGTATAATTAATGAAAGACAGTCAATTAAGGGCGTAATGAATGTATCGTACATTTCGGGTGTTGAACCGTCTTCAACTGTTAAAATCGCATTAGCTAATCTCACCTTCTGGCGGAAGGGCTAAGGGACAAGGGAAAGGAGAAAAGTAGTTGCGGCATCTAATTCATAAATTGCTAACTAATCAATTTTTTGGCCTGACCAACTGATTTGTATCCGTATGTTATCACGTATGTTGCGGAAAGTTACACAAACTATTGACTTTGAATTTACACCTTTTTTACTTTTTCTACTCAGTCTAATTTTTTTAATTATGTATAATTAATGAAAGACAGCCAATTAAGGGCGTAATGAATGTATCGTACATTTCGGGTGTTGAACCGTCTCCAACTGGTAAAATCGCATTAGCTAATCTCACCTTCTGGCGGAAGGGCAAAAGTGACGAGGGAAAGGAGAAAAGCAAGTTGCACGGGCCTCACTGAGAGGCGAGTTAATTTCCATCTCTTTGATTTTTGACGACCTCCAAGCAGCTGGCACTGCGTCTCCGGTACACTCTCTTGCTCGCACCTTTGTCCTTGCATATACCCTTTCCTCTTCGCTCACCTCAACGTTTCTCAGCCAGATGGAAACCCTCTGCGCCCGCCAAGGGACCCGGCCGACTATAAACCGAGGGGCAAAAGCGTTAAACAGTAACCCAGAGGAGAGGTCTCGGTGAGCAACCAAGAGCGAGATTGAAAGAGTGACAGAGAGAAGGGAAAGGGAAAGTCGTAGTTGAGCACTTTGCTAAATTTTACACCGACGTTGTCGAGGTTATAGGCGATCTAATAAAGCCCCTTCTTAATAGCGCGGGCATTTGCTCTTTGATGTTCTTCAGCTAGTCGTAGAGTGATTTTATCAGCGTTATTTTATACAATGCTCGAGAGATGAGCCTCTTCTTCGTGGACCCTTTCTTTTTTTTTCTTTTTCATAATTATGAGTACACTACTTAGTAAATATAACGGATGTCTCACAGACATTAACATAATTATTAACAGCTGCAATTATTTCCTGATTATACTCGTGGCACATATTCTCAAAGTTGATCAACAATCTAGTCAGAAAGTTAGGAAATAAATACAAAATCCAATATTTTGTTTTTTATTATTGAAAAAAAATATTCGTGTCAATTTTCGCTTCTATCTTTTCTATCCACCCTAACTTATTATCTGTCTTAACTTTTCTTCTTTTGTTATGTACACTGCTCAGGTTCTTAGGGGATTTAAATCGCAAGATCTCATAAATCGATAAATAAATAAATAAATAAATAAATAAATAAATAATTAATCACTCACAAATAAATCATTTCACAGGTCGAGTTAGTTGCTGCAACTAATTTGCTGTACAGCATATGCTGAAGATAGTTCTCCCAACAATTTTTTTCCCGTGCACAAAAACAAAAAATAAAAATACCGCTAGCGTTGATAAGAATAACTACCGTACGTAAGCAACGATAATAACTTCAACCTTATACATGCCCGTGCGTTATCCACAACTCCCTCATCGATAATAATAATAATAATAATAATTCCTAATCTTTAATTGCTAATCACCGAGGTTGAAGAGGAGAGCCGCGATAGGTGGTTGGTATATGCGGGCCGGTTTATATGCGAGTGACAAAGAGAACGAAGGGCGAGGCATGGAGAGGAGAGGAGAGAGGAGAGCAGAGTGAGAGTGACACTCTTGGTAATTCCACGTCGTTCCCAACGAGGGTCGTGCGCGCCACGCTACCTCAGCACTATCGATCATTTGGCAGGCCTCATAATTAGCAATTAACTATATCCATTAGTCTCTGATATAATTACCACATACATCCCGCTCGCGTCCCTCTCGCGTATCCGTATACCATAACGCTCGCCGTTGACTACGACGAGGCGTAACCACCAAGAACGACTACTAACATCGCGCGGCTGATGTGCTGGTGTAGATGACAATCCCTACCGTCACAGCCGTGGGCTGCTTTTCCTGGCATTAATAGGTACATCAGGATAATTATGCGATCGATTATTTTCGGTCATGTGCCGATGGGGGGAACGGATGCCCGAAAGGGAATCCAGAAAGCGAGGGTGGCCGAGGTATTGCCGCCCGATTATGCCCCCTAACACACACACACAACGTTCATGCTACCGGCAATCCATGCTTGACCAACCTTTGCCATCGCGAATCAACCGAAAATCTATTTTCGACATTTCAAGGTCACCCGATGCAGGTGTTTGCTCAACCGTTGATACCGGATATTTTACAAGTTTTGTAGAGACCCAAATTCTTCATGAATCAACGGAGAGACATTTTTGTATCGTGACAATGGAAACCGGTGACAACAAAAATCGTTACGTTAGGCTTACAAATCAGTTCTGACGATTTGTTACGTTCGGCTGACGAATCAATCTTGGTATTCTGAAAAATCGGTTTCGCTTTGTTGACTAATGTCTTGTTCGACAAACGAATCATTTCGCCTGGCTCACCAATCTTTTTGGTTGCCCAACAAAAGGATTTTTGTTGGCACCGTTTTATGTTGTTACAACACAGAAATTTGTCTCCGCGTTGGGATCATTAAATTAATAGAACTGAGTAAACTGTGAGCATGAATGGATTGTTTTTTATCATATTGTTAACAATATGTTGGGTATGCTCCCACCGAGCAATTTTGTTTGAACTGGTATGCTAAACTTTACATGCAAACGATATTTTTAATTACAGTATTTTGTAGAAATAAAAAAATTTGGAAGTCATCATGGAAAAATATGAAAATTGAATATAAAATTTTATATTGTTTACATAACACTGTTGTTACATAACAGTTACATTGCTGCAAGGAAAATTGTAATAGAGCAGCAACGAAACCGATTTTTTTGGTTTACTGGGTTATCAAAAGATTAGATCGAACATTTTTCAAACTTTTCTGAACTTTCATTTCATTTCATCTAAACTTCTTTCGTCATAGAACATCATAGTGCAGTAATCAATGCTATCGGCATTTTTTCGATCAGCTTAGAAATGTCTATATCTACTTCATTGTTGGTGAAAATGGCTAGTAACGCCATTGGCTGAAGGATAATTACAGCTGGTGCACCTTGTTTTAAACTGTCCACGTGTGTTGGTGATGCGCGAGAGCGAATGGCACGCCTGTCAGCATTATAGACCCCAGACATTACAAATATGTACATCTATTAGGTACATCGTGTATCAACACACGCTTCGCCCGAAACTTCAGCATAATTATTATCGGGGGATTGCCATATAACCGTTGATTATGGCCATTAGGAACTGTCGGTTAAATATAAGAAGGTTGGGCGCCGCGGTTTAGTTCGAAATTAGCGGTAGCTAGGATAGTGGCCTAGAACTATCTTGGATATACCGCGTTGATTGCGGAATTAGAATTTATATGGATCGGCGCACGCGAAGTCCAGGGGTTCCCAAGCGATAGCCCACCCGTTTTACACTGAGACGAGCGAGCTTCGCACACCTCTCATTATATTGGAGACCGGGGCAAAATGGCGACATTGCACAATTTACAGACGCGGGGAGAAATTACAACATTTAAAAAAATCACAGACACGCGGCAAAAACGGTTCGTTAAAAAAAATCGGATGTGCAGTTCGAAATCGGTTACACAATTATCATCGATAAATGTTCAATTCATTTGCATAAATCGCACATGCGTACACGTTTGCTTTCAGTCGGTAACAAAAAAATGAAAGATGGGACCAATTCTCGCACAATTGGCACTGTATCCAGTCATCTGAAGACTCAGGATGAAGACCTGAAGAGAACAGACACGGAGGATCGTCCGCGGAAAATTCTATGCAACTTTTTTATGGGAGATTTTGCGCTGGTCGGTGGAAGATTTTTAGAGATTTTTTACAGAATAATTCTCGTGCGTAGATGCTTGTCTTTGTTGCAGTAACGCTTTTTTATATGGGGATGAGTCTGTTAGAACGGCGATTGAGTGGCTAAGCCACTTTATGGCTCGACTCGATTTCAATCAATTTAAAATAGATAAACATTGATTTATAAAGACCTTAAGACACAGATTTTTACGTGGTTCGAAAGTCAGATTGTACGAACTCGCGCAACGAATATTTAATAAATTGCAGCAACTGTTTCTTTGGTATTGCCAGAGAATCGGAGACATCTACACATTATTCGCGAGCTTATTTCCTAGGTAAACTTGTTCTAATAGTGATGTTGGGCCTCATTTTCATGTTCATGATCTAAAGACGATACTATTGAAAGTTGAAAAGTGGTATAACATTTTTGCGTACTCCGTTCTGTATCAGACAAGTCTTTTATTTTCGATCGCAACGAAATACTAACGATATTTAAAATAAAGCAAATTTGAACGTCCCAATTTAAAAAACCATATATAAGTCAATACATATAGTCTGTATGAGAAAATGGACATATTGAATAACTATACAGAAATTTATATATAGTGTGCAGATTTCATGAAACAATTTTGTAGAAACGTTATATAAAATTTACATAAATTCTATTGCACTTTATATAATTTTTATGAAATCTTCATATGTATTGTATACAGCACATATAAAATGTATATGTCCAATTCGGTATACAGCTTCGATGTAGATCTCTCCATATAATTTTTATGCAATCTTCACATAATTTTTTTACTTGGGATGATGAAACGTTCTAGTGACATTAGAAACCTTAATCTCTCCATTTTACCCCGGCCTCCGCTACACGGTCGAGAAGAGCCATAGCGCATCGCACCGCACCGCGCCACCCACGGAAAGCTTCGAGCCCCTGATGCATAACGTGCACGCGTTCCTATTTAATATCTTCCACCTACATCTTGGTCGAAATCAAACAGTTAAATTGTCGGTTCATATAGTATGGAATCATTAATAACCCGTCATTGTCTGACACACCTATGTTTACAAAGGGCTACAACGTCTACGCAGAAAGAAATATTTAACTCGATCATTTTAGCGGTAAAGAAACTACGATTGGACATAAATGCCATATTTTTAAAAGATATTTTTTGCTTCCTCGATGGTGCGACGTCTGAGTTGAAACTCCGTAGCGCACTTGCCAGCCCATACCCCTCTTACTAACGTTCGATTCTCTTATGCATATGTATAAGAGCCCTGGCTACGGCACTCGAATTGATGAAATTTCCAACATTAATTGTATCACAATGGTAATTGAATCTGCGGAGCGCCGTTCTATTTGAACAATAGTTGGTTATATTATGCAGATTTCCGTCGTGGCCAGCACCCCGCCTCTCCTCTCGGTCTTGCACACCTCTCCAACCTTCCTACACTTGCCCTTCCATCGTGTTTTCTGCAACCCTTCACCCTTCCGCGCCCGAAGCTTGAGTCGGCACCGAGAGCTTGCCACGGAGCAAGTGCTGCGGAAGAACTGGTGTGTGGAAGAGAAGGAGCGAACACCAACCTCGCCTTGCTGTTCAAACACAGACGATATCAGAACTACCTCAACTAACCGTGCACCCGAGTTGCTGGGTTTAGGTGCCTTGACAACGCCCTCTTGCTATTATCATAATTGCGCGCAAAGTTCAAGCAAAGTAGCGAGTGCACGAGTGACCCGAACGGTGATGCTCTTCTGCCTTTCCACTGCATGCACTGTCACCGAAGAACAACCTAACTTAACAACTATATAAAGGGTGACACTGTTAGGACATGATTCTTTAGACTTGTTTGACTTTCAATCAGAGGCACGACAATTATAGTTATGAAGTTTTCAATGTATCGAATGTCCGTTTTCATTATTCTGAATTGAAGAAATGGATATTCGAAAATCGGACAACAAGTGTATATTGTTTCAAGGTATTTACCGCTGTTTATATCCAAATTTGTGATAACGTGATTTCCCAGATTTGCTTCATTTCTAACCAGAGATACGACAATTTCAGTCATACAGTTTTTAATGTATCGAATGGCGATTTTCATAGCTTTTTCAAGCTCAAGAAATGACTATTGGAAAATAGGACAATAAATCTACTGTATTGTCCTAAACTGTTTACCGGAAGTGTTATTCCAATTTGATTTAGGACACGACATGCCAGCAGCCAATCGTTAATCTTAATAATGGCCACCCGACCGTGACAACCATTTCACTGATTTCAGTGAGCACAGTAAACAAAAAAACAAGATGGTAGGTTGGGGAAGAGGTTGGAACGGTCTGCAACGACTTTTGGACCCAGCAGGTGGTCTTAGATTTTCCAAAGCTCCTTAAGTATTACGAATCGATGCCGGTAGGGCGATCTGCAAACGGTGTTTGTCGCCATATGTGTTGGCGACCCGACGAACGACGATCATCAACACCAGTAGCAGACTAATACGTATCGCTTTCGCAGGTTTCCAACCGCGCTAATCGTTCCGCGCTGGGACTATCAGGGAACCACTTCGGTGTAGAGCCCCCATGATATACAGCAGAGAGGAGGGTGAGAGACGAGAAGAGGAGCAAGAGGAGGAGGAGGAGGAGGAGGAGAAGGAGGAAGGACAGAGGGGAGTGCCGCAGTATAGTAGTTGAGAGAGGCTCCGGCGGTATTAGGGACGTGTTAGGGTTGTCGAGGGATCCCACTAGCAGAGACAACAAAAGGACCGCACGCATCGAGACGTACCACTGGACAACGTCACATTACGCTGAAATTGCTTTTGCTCCTACCCTACCGTCCTCGAAACTACTCTTCCCTTTCCATTACTTCCATTAATGTCACGAAATCTTTTCAACTTATCCACTGGATATATCTCATTTAAGATATTCATCATCGAACGTCACAGTTTCTTGGAAATAAGTACATGTATCCGAAATTAGTGACTAAATGGCGTTCTCCAAAATTGTCTTACATGTCTTTTTAGGAATAGCCAACATTTTTTACTCGGTCATGAGGAAGCGTTACATATACTTACCAGAGATATATTCTGACAAAGTTCCACATTGAACCTTATCATCCAGGATCAATGACAGGATCAGACATGAACCGTATAATTTACAAAAAACGAGCGGGGCGATCGTATCCGAATCGTACTGTGTGATGCTGATTTCGGCCATAAAAGGGTCACATATTGAGGCTTTCATTCAACAATACGTTATCTATACTCACCATAGATAGATTTCCGTACAGTTCGTTATTAAACCTCGACATCTAAGGTGAACAAAAGTGTCCATCCATTAAGTACCAGTCGTAAATGGCATTTTCGCCTCTATTATAATAAAACGTCACCTTTACCCACTACATCTGAATTCCCGTACAGATTCTTATCAAACCCTGACATTGAGGATAAACGAAAGTTCAGAATGTCACCGTACGTCTATCCATAAAGTACCACGAGTATTCAGAAATGGACCGTGCACGTATGCGTATAGTTTACAAAGAACAGGGGGACGGTTGAAGCCAGCTCGTACCATGTAATGCAGATTTCGGTCATTTTAGTCGCGTTTGACGTCCGTTACGGTATTACTCGAACTTGTGTTCGGCTCCCGCGCCGTTGCGCCCATCGATGAGGAGAGCCACGGACTTTGCTTGGTAGCGGCGATGCTACCGTTGGCTGCTGCTGGTGCTACCACCACCGTTGGTGTGCTTGCCCGTCGTTGAGCTCGTAGCCCTGCCAGCCAACCAGCCAGCCAGCCTGCCTGCCTGCTGCCTGCTTGCCACCACCTCATTTGAATTTCTAATTAGGAAACCTCCATGCAATTATTGGATTAATGTAAATTACGAGAGCTGGCTCGGTCTCCGCCACCGCTACCGCCGCCACTACCGCACAGCGGTGGAACTCTCACTCACTCCGTCTCACTCTAACCCTCACCATCCCTCGTACCACCTACTATTACCCTCATCTCTCCGTCTCGCTTTCATCCCGCGATCTACGCACCCTTTCTCACACACTCACTCTCTACACTTTGGTTTCTCTCTACTCGCTCATCCCCCCCCCCCCCCCCACTCGCTCTTATGGCCCTACTCCTTTCTCTATCTCTCCCTCTGACTCTCTCTCGTTCGCTTCCGTCTCCAGTCCTTCCTCCCAGCAGGGGCTGGGGATAATTAAAATCCGTTGATTAATATGTAAATTTAATAAGATTACTGTTCTAGGAATGCCCGATGTAGACGAGGGAGAGCGAGGGGGTGGGAGGGAAGGGGGATGGAGGGTGTAAGAGGGAGAGTACACCAAAACCCTTCGCACTGCCCGGTATCTAGCAAGTATATAATATTAAGGTCGAGAGCAGGTTTCATGTAAGAACAGGTGCAATCGTTAACCAGTCACGCTCTGCTATACCTCTTGTTCTTCTTAACACTTCGGCTACTTTACTGGGTTTTTGGTAGTACCGGAAGTTCTCCATTACTTTGGTACTTTAATCCTACTGCAGGTGAACAGACACGGATTTTATTGCCCTTACACGGTACGGATAAGATGATTGCCGATTATCGATATGGAAGGTTCACGGTGAATATACAATATGATGAAGCTTACTTTACAGACAGTATTCATTTTTTGTCTATCGAGGAAACAGTTCATGGAGAAATACGGTATCAATATGGAGTTCCATGAAAACGAGTGAACAATTATTTGTTTATTGAGAAACGGTATTATGTAATAAAATATCACGTTCATGATGTCAAAATCACCGACGACTTTCAAATAGCTGGTCGGAGAACGTAACGAAACATTTTTAAACTGTATTGATTACATCATTTAAATGCATGCCAGCTTTGACAAAAATTCCCAGCTATTGAAGTGACTATATGTTGATAGCTAATATAAGAAACCGCCGTGCTAGAATATATAATCATTCAAATGGCATACTGAAAAGTTCTTTCGGAGGTTTTGATAGAACCGTTGATAGCGAAGCGAACAGATTTTACGATGTCCTTTCATAAACATTAACGGCCGTCGTTCCTGAACTGCAAGATGCATAAGATCACCAGATTCAGCATTGATGACATCGAAATCACCGACGACCCTCAGATATCTGGTCGGCGTACATGACGACGAGTGGATGGGGTACAGGACGAGGAAAAGCAAAAAAAGGGACCAAACGCCAGTGTAGAATCGAGTAAGCCAACGACCCTGTTACCTACACGTACTATAGCACTTTTTCCCCTGGGGGATGAAAAATACAATTCGAAAAATCCGACAATAAACCTGATTCGGGAACAAGACGCGTTTGCATGTGCTATGTCGTCCTCGTGTTGCAGCACCGCGTATGCCAAAACTCTCGCCCTTTTCGCTTGTGAAACTCGCTCTATCCGGCGTGCAATGCAGCAATGAGAATGTAGGTTCTGCATCGGACGGCACCGGCAGTATTGTTCGCCATTGGACACAATGCGCCCGATTGGCTGGCTAGATTTTTACAACATTCGTCGGCCTGGAATTTTTTTTCCAACCCTCTCGCGTCACTCGGGCCACATACACACATACACAAGTATGCGAACCGGCTTGCTGGTTCAGGAGCCTCATATAATCGTTGACGCGTCATTCTGTACCCGATTTGCATACACGGACCAAAAGAGTATGGTGACCACGCTAGCTGACCGGCCGCCAGGCCGGGATTGGGTGTGATTTTGCAGACCTACACCTCCGCGACTCTCACTGCCATTTTTTTTCCGTTCACACAGACGGAGACTCATACTGGTAGAGAGAGAGAGAGAGAGAGAGAGCGACTATAATGCGCCAGGATAACCGGCACCGACAATACCACTCTCTTCCTCTCTCTATCGCTCTCTCTCTGTCTCGTGTGCTGTTTTTTACCCAGTCGTCCCGCCAAATATGCCTTTTTCATCCCCCTCGACGTAGCGGCCATGAAACTTGCACTGGGAGTCTACAATGCACCCTCCAATGGGAGGGTGGATTGCAGATTCACATAATCTTTCAATTAATAAAACATTGCTGGTATTTAAAAATTTCTGTCAATCATGCGTCGTGTTTTTGCGATATTTCACAATGATTGATTATTATCATCATCAATGTAATGGCGAATGAATGGTTGGCTGTTGAACATGGATGATTCAGGGACATCGGTGAAATTTTAGACTCCGCTTTCTTTCACGGAGTCTGCAAGCCAGAATGACACAGACTTGCGGGACTTTTTTATTGATAAAGATATTCATAAGTGAGGTGTCTCAAAACTTGTGGCAGAAAGTCAAATTTTTCTTTCTGTAAGATATTTTAAATATTTTTTCATTCTTATGAGTTTGAAACATGAATAGAACGGAGTTCTACATAAAAATCACCAATGGCACACCCGATTCACATAATCCTTGAATTACTTAAACATAGCAGGTGTTAAAAAACTCCTGTGAATAAATCGTCACGTTTTGACGTTGTTTGACAATTATTTTCATCGTTTTCATCATAAATCCAGTAGTGATGAAATGGTAGGTGATTGATCATAAGAATGTTGAAGACATTAGTGGAATTGTAGACTCCATTTTCTCCTGCGGAGTCTGCAATTCGCCCTCGAATGACGCAGAGACTCACGCTAACTTTTGATTGATAAAAATATTTATAAAGGCGGTGTTTTACAACTCGCGTCCGGAAATCAAATAATAACAAATAATTTTGATTGTAATTGATTTAAAAAAATAAATATCACGTAGTTCGACAGGAAAATTCAACTGGTAAGGTGCTCTTACTGGGAATACCGACCGCCTGGCTGGAACCGGTGGAATAATTTCGGGTTATCTCGCGTAGCCTGACATACAAATCGAATATCAGAACCGCGCCTATCGGAGTGTTGCAGTGAGTGTGTATATCTGGGAGACGAGAGTACAGAAGCAGGCAATACGATGGCGAGCGGGAAAAAAAGGTAGAATGGGGTGCACGTATTTTCTCGATAACTTAGTTATCGAAGTAACGGATTTATCCGGGCGTTCGGCGGAATTTTTAGTCAGCAGCCGATGTGAATTTTATGTTGTTTTTTTCCTTTTTTTTTTATTTCACAAAAAAGAAAAAAATCCATCGCTATCGTAATCCCTCGACGAGGCCGAGCGGTCGCCTCCCGAACCGCCAAAATCGCGGCTTCGTCTGTACCATCGCTGCTCTTGTTCGTTTTCATCTTTCCCTCATTCTCGTTGTTTTCTGTCCCGGCTAGTTTAGGATAAATTCACATCTGCGCATGCATATACGTATAAACAGGCGTCGAATCACCGGTCCATACATGGTTTTCGGGGGCTACTAACAAGCCCAATAAAAATAGTGCTCTTTCACGCATTCGCAAATGAACTTTGTCATTTTATTTCGACATTGGCTGGGCGACAGCGAGGTTCCAAGCCGATTTGAAGCAGCGCATATGGACCATGCGGAGTGGGGCAACACTGTTCGACGGTGATAATTATTATGGATATTGAGAATGGCTATCATTGACGCCGCGTGTTAATGCTCCTATCCAGACGCCTCTCGGTTAGCTCTCACTGCGGTCGACGCTAAATAAATTTACTTCTCTGCCGTGGATGCCAACCGCCCGCGAGTTTTGACCCGGCACGTTGCAAGTACCGTCAGCAAACCCCCGAAAGCACCACGGATGCCCGTGCGATGTACAACTTTTTCAAGCTACCGCCTCGCGAGGGGTGTTATATATGCGCGATGTACATAGTCGACACTACGCACGAGTATGTTTATCGCACCGTACAGAGCGTATATATCCGTATATATCGCCACGGCGTTCCAACACGTGCAGTAAAGTCGCGTAGAGTTATCGCCCAACAAAATTCAACCACTCAGGAAATTAATTCACGGGGTGACGTTTAGCCTGGGAACAAAAAGAAATTCGTTACCCCGCGCGGATGTCAGTCAGTATAGCCCTTGGTGAGCTTGCAACTCAACGCCTGCAATATTGTTTATCATTATTACGCTGACGCTGGGTTGTTTAATCGTTTGCGAACGCCACACCAGGTTTAACTTTCAATGGCGGGAGGATGAATCGACGTCGTAACTACTGACTTGTGGACTTTTTACGAATGGATTAGCGTCCTGCTAATTCGACATTTTTTTGAATATGGATGTGGAAGATTAATGGGAATTTATTGGATTTTTTTGGTGGACCATGTGGACATTGGGAATCACGACTGGTTTTATGGTTTCTGAAGGAGATATTTATCATGTTAGTAAACTTTATCCTTTCGCTATGTCTTTCTATCTGAATTTTATTTTTCACCTTTCACACCCAGAGAAATGGATCTGAACGGTTCATTTGAATCGATTAGAGGAGGTATTTAAAATGAATAAAATTTTATTCAGATCAGATAGAGTTTATTTCAATCAGATGAAATTTTATTTAGATAAAATAAAGTCTATTTCGATTAAATAAAATTATTAGTCTGTGTCCAATTCCAGTGAAACTCAAACAACAGCAAACCGTCATTCTAAGAAGATACTTTCGAGATTTTTTTCAATCTCATTTGTCGGTTGGAATTATTACGAAACGAAACGATGGCTAAATCGTTTTTCGAACGACTGAGACGTCAATGCTGAACAAATGACTGAAACAATAAAAAACAAGTAAGATTCCTGAAAATCTTACCTCTTGAAGGATCACGCATTGGAATTCTTATAAACCCAGATTTGAAGTCTCTTGATCATCCAAACGAAAATTACGATTAAATACTGGAAGAGTTTTCTATTGCATAATGAAAAAAGCTCGAAGCGGAAACAATGATGAAGTATATAACGTTGTAAAAAACTCGACATTACTTGGTAGATTTTCATTCGTTTTAAATAACGACTTCTACTATTTTTGAAATATTTCCGACCTCCGAGATCGCATCTTAATGAATGACATAATGTTTTGAGTGAACGTGTCCAAGCAGCAACTTCAAAGCTTTGAATGTACTCTCAGTCTCGATTGTTCAAAATGCAGCATCGAATCTAATTACGGTAACGAGGAAACACGATGAACAGGTATAGTGAAAAACTGTTTTACTGGTCTCTCTAATATCATGAAAACGATGCTCTTGTCGTTCTCGTGGACGTAACGATATTCAAAACTCCTGGACCAGCGAAGGACGCGCACGTACATCCCATGCTCATAATGGGCCACTGAAATCGACGTTGCCTGTCTCCCCATTTACACGATAATAATATTAAACTTCAGTTTGATCAAGTTTAACTTTTAAACGTGACTCATAATAATAATACCCAAAGCATCACTCTGCCCTGTCTACTGCAATACACTCACCATCTTTTAGGTCTATTGTCTCCCTCAATCTTATCCAGCAGTGATATGATAGCTGCGAAGCACTTGTATGATTAAAAAAATTAAAAGGACTCAGTTCCCAAAAGTTGAAAGATAAACTTTTCTGCAAGTGATACGTTTCTATTAAAAATATTACATTCAAACGTCACTCAGAACATATCAAGCATAATAATTTGGCAATTTTTTCCAGACAGTGCACCAAAATCGTGTGAGGTAAAAAGAATAGTATATTGTGTAACAAGGGTCGAATTTTGTGATCGCTAATTTCAGCCCATGTTACACACGATATTTTTTGTATCGAATGCATGAATAGTGGTCCATTGGATGGTAATTTTGAGGGAAGAACAGTGACAAGTGTCAATATTTTGATTTCTTATGATTTTTTACAGATAACTGAGTCCCCTCAACGAGTCGTACTAAAAACTAGAGATTTCGAGAACTGCTCTGTTTTCCGTCAGAATCGCAGTCATTATAACGATACTTCCGATCAGATCGATAAATGCGTATTGCCCAATCACAAAAGGAAACCATAATATTGTCGAATTAATGCTCCCCACAAAAAACACCAGTATAAAAACTTTTCAACAACAGCGCCTTTTCAATTGATCAAAAGATGTTTTTTTTTCTCGCTCGCTGATATGAATTTCATTGAATTCGTTTTCATCGCAACAATTGATGAAAATCGTAACAATATGATAAAAGCCCGAAGGTTGATATTGGATGTGCCATGCGAGCAGCAGTTGAAACTATGGACATGCAATGTGGTTCACCTGCACACACGTTAAAACTCGGTGGCGCTCACTGGCGTTTATGTCATGTTTAATTCATCAATTATTAAGCGTATTATCGTTTTGTTTGATTAAAAATAATGAATCACTCGAGTGTGTGAAAGTGACGTGGCGTCATATATTCGCACACCATGAAATCCAAGAGTTTTACATCAGAGCTCGGAATCACAGCTGTGCGTTTCCTGTGTATTTCCCTGCCAGGGCCTCACTTGGTTACACAAAGGCATTTTATCAATACAATCGTTACTTTTTTTTTTTTTTTTTTTTTACTACCGAACGGGTTTGATTACAGATTCTCATAACGCGCGAATTATTAAAAAGTACTACCCGATATTATTGCAACAGCTCGGGTGCACCGATTTGCTAGTCGTACGGTGAGCCCGTGGAGCAACTAGCTCTCCATTTCGTTACCTGTGTCGAACGGGTGAGTGGATGCCGTTATTTTTTACGGTGTTTTCCAGCACATCCCCTAGCCCTTCACCACCGCGTCCTACGCAAATTGCGGGCACCATTGTTTCCTCACGTTATAAATGGCATCGGAAAATTGGGGATCGAAGCTAATGCCTGAAAAATTTCGTGGAAATCCATGTGGCGCTAGTCTGAATGGCTATGCACCAAGCCTGATGATTATGGGTCTTCGTAATGGCGTTTTCATATCTGCGAGCTGCTATCAATTTCATCATTAAGGCTGAATCAATGTCATCATATTTCTCTATAAACAATAATACAAAATACTCGATGAATAATTGCCGATGGCTAAACATTGTTAATACGCGACTCTGTTTATATCTGCATTAACGCATTCCTTTGAAAAAAAAAAAAAAACACGTTTCGTTCGAAGACCATTTTAGCTTAATTTGGGTGTTTGTGTATGTAATGATATAGAAGAGAAAAAAGTTTTCAGAGTTTCATAATGATTATGGAACGACTTATAGCATGAATATTAATTTAATAAATCAATATGAACTTAACGATTTGTCTATGAATTCCGTGAAGAAATTTTGCACAAGATAGGATTATGAGTCTGTACACTCAGGAGATGAAACACGTGGATACTGGAGATTACATTGAGAACAAGTTTACACGGACGCCAATTAAATGTGTAGAATGACTTTCCCTATTGATTTTAATTGAATGGTTGACTCATAACTGAATAAGCATATAATAAAGAAAAAGCCCACCTCATACAACGGAATGCTTTCTTTAATTCGAAAAAACCATGTATTTCATGGTACCCAGTCTGCTGAACGTTAGTTAAATCACGTTACATGCGTTACGTCATTGAAAGCGGCGAAAACAAAATAAATTATAGCCAGGTATCAGTGTTTCTTGGAATTCTTGACGTGTTACATTAGTTTAGAGATATGTTTTCTTGAATCAATATCTCTACTCTTGAGTTACTGATCACTCATAGAAATGATTGTAGTAAAACTGAAGTACATCACTTGATTGGCCGAGATTTTCGTGAATGAATGAAACTTTTCTTGCGGTGTAACTGAAAGACCTCAGCGCGACGGTCATCAATGTGGAGAATTGCGCGGGAAAGATGAGTTAGTACGTATACGTACATATCTATGGTTCGTAACTGGTAGTCAGTCCCCGTGGATGACCCCAGAGCCCGATACTCCACCTCGACTGAGCTCACTCTGCAAGCGCGGTAGATTTTAATAAAGCCCGATGTAACGGCTGGCCCTCTCTCTTTGTACCGGCGAGAGTTTTCCAGGAGAGCGCACCGATTTTTAAATATAGCGAAAGGCACCCCGTTGTAGCGAGTAGGTTTGGAAGCGAATGGGAGCCGACGTGGCGCGAACACCGCCGCACGTTTCAAGCCGGCAACGTCAAAGCTTTCCGCAAAAGCTTCCGCTTGCCTCGCTGACCCACGAAAAAGTCTCGCCATCCGTGGAATCTTTTGTTTATAATTTTTTGATCATTATACCACCGAACGACTAATAATTCTGTCGGCTGGTGCATTCAAAATTTATCGGTTGTCCCTTTCAGCCGGGGGTGGCGGTGACTCTGCCCGTGCCGGAATGAACGCGCTTTCCAATAATTTTTTTATCCCCGGTTCGCCTCGTTTCTAGGCTCCGCTGCTCAAAGGAGAAGGGGGAGGGGTTCGAGGGTGGGCGTGTATGAGGAGATGCGATATTTGAAACTCCACACGATATACGCGAAACCTAGTATGAGGCTTAACTAAAAAAACACACACGATGGAGACAGAGACAGGAAAATAATAAAAATAGATGACACGACAAACACATACACGTTGCTCATGTCACCTTCTAAAAGTTCGATATTCATGCACGTTAATGTTCGTAAAGTGAAAACTGGTCAGCTCTTACTTTCTCGTTTCATTTTTTTTTTTTTTCCACCTTTGAGTCACATCCGATGCATAAACTGTTGCCTTTCGTCGGCCCATATCGCTCGTTTCATCAACTTCATCTGAAATTTTGGTACATCAACTTTTTCCTTTCTGGCGTCGATATATAGTTTAGTTGAATGGTAAGTGATGTCTAGTTGAGTTGATGCACTGGTAATCTCATCAGTAATCCTTGTATTCCTGCGCAAGAAGGTAAGTATTTAAACAGTATTGAAGGAAATATTAGAAGTAAAATATCTCAAGAGCAACAAAGTGCTCGCTTTTCTTTTGTTTTCTCTTGTGGGTAAACATGATATTTGCATGCTTATACGATTCGCGACTCTAATTCTACTTTAGTATTTCGATATTATCGACTTTCGACGTGCCACCTGGATATCGAAAATCGTGGACATATGGACCAGGATTCTGGAAATTAATCATACGGTCTCATACTTTTTGGTGTTATTACAGTCCAATAGATTACACTTGAGATATTTTACTTATCGTACTTTTTGACACTGTTTCAATATTTTTCTTTTTGTGCGCTTATGAAGATATTTCAATTGTTCATGTTCATTCACTTTTTACTTATTACAATCCAAACAGTGTTGAGATGTGTCTGCCTAATATTGGAATGATATTGTATTTATAAAAAAATCGAAGAAAAAGATTCTTTCATGAAACTGAAGAGATTTTTTTAAAATCTAATAAGACAATAAATGCACTAGGACTGAACGAACTCATTTTCTATGACATCACAAATAAAATGTCAGTATGGCGAGATATAATATACTTAGACACGCAGGTCTTTTTCAAATATTGGCTTAATGCTCGACCCCCTCCCCCCTTTACTCCTCATACTCCTGGGATTTAACGCCCACTTTTTTCGTTGTTTTCCATGCTTTGTGTGAATTGCACTGTAAAATCTCATTATTATTCGTGTGCAATGTACCCATTATATTATATGCCAGAAACATTCTGCCATCGTTTTCCTCCGACCCGCATTATTTTTCAGTTTAATACGGCATATTTATTTCTGTTCGTTTTTTAATATATTCCCATGACTATAGCGACTCGCCAATACATATATAGCTTGCATCTATACAGCACACACGCGTCAATTCATGTTGTCAATATATACCAGCATTATCACCAAGTGTAATTAATAAATAACATGTACTTGCAAATACGTGATTCGAATGTTTTTAATTTATTTCACAATTTTTAGTGAGCATAGAAAAACGTCGGTGTTAATGAAGTTGTCTAGATTGTCCAATAATTATTTTTTTAAAGAATTCAATTAAATTCCATATCCGATGAGTCAATTGAAAGAAATGAGTACCACGATAAAAATTATTTTGCATTAATTTTTGAATACTATCGGCGACTACTTTTGGTAACTTCAATTAAAGTCACCGAAATCGTAATCGTAAGCTTCCAAAGGTACAAACTGAAGGTGGGTGCCGCCCATTTCCTAATGTTTCCCACGCATAAAAAATTCCCTCTTTTTATGCGTGACGAATGTGTGCGAGAAAGTACCTATAACGCACTACTGCGTGTATAGTGAGTAAAAATGTAGAGACCACGAGATTGCGCACGCGCTCTCTTTCTTCCTTATACCTAATTAAAAGGGCCACTTCCTTCACGCGCTGGAGACACGAAAAGGAGGACTTTTTGTGCAAAGCAAAAAAAAATATCTCAACCAATATAAACAACCGAGTACTACGATCAAAATGATTTTTCATCAGCTTCCGACCAGTATCAGTGACTACTTAATGCTAATTGAAATTCTATACATTGATTTAGTATTAGTACTTGTAGATACTAGTGCGAATAAGCGTACTTTTCGACAAAGGTCAGAAAGCTTTCCACACCAGCCGTAAGCAAGTGCTGTCAACTTCCCAATCGCAGTCGTTAGTCTACTATTTCATACAACTATCACATACGTTTTTTTAAAAACAAGTGTGCGAAAACTCTCCCTTTTCATGCTTGCAGAGTGGCGCCTGCGCAGTCTTTTCTCTCATACCCAACGAAAAACGCCACTTTCGTCACGCGCCGTCGGCACGAAAAAGGTAGTTTACGCATGTGATACAAAAAAAAACATTTCAACCGATGTAATTAACGCAAGCTCTTGTGAATAAATGATGAAGACCCAACGAAGCCAACCGCGTTGGTCTATACAGTGATCGCAGGTACGAGTTTATCCGCCGATGAAACTCACCGGTACCCTCGCCCCCTTCCCCCCCGGATATCTCTTCGTCGTTACAGAGAGCTTGAAAGCTCGTTCACTGTGTGGCATGACCGTCCGCGAGAGAGTAAAGAGAGATGGACATGACGGTTAAGCGGCTCAGCGGCTGGCATCGCGGACCGAGAGGGTAATGGGGCGTCGTTGCGTATTCCAGCGGTGTTTGTTTCCCCCGCAGTTGGCAATAAACTAAGATAAATGAATGTTGGTAGGCCGGGCCCACTATTATTCCTTCGGCCGCTGCTTACATTAACTTGCATTAAGGGCAGGAAACGGGCTTCGCGTTGTACGCGGCCGCGCGTGCATCATACAGACAGCTACAGACCTGTAGTTATATATATATACGTGTATATGTATTCATATGAATATATATATACTTAGTGCAGAGCCGACTGAATTCGGAGCGTGCGTTGCTTTATCAAGTTATTTCACCGTGGAACTGTTAGGATCATTATTAATTATAGATACAGTCCCATCGATATGCAAGACTGTATAGACTCCAAACACTGTATACATGGGCCGAAAGAAGCGATATACACACGGGTGGCAGAATAGTAGCTTGAAAATCTACTCGCGAAGAGACGTCTCAAATTCAGGCGGAGGAGACTCAACTCGTAAAGCACAGGAAGATGCACGCTGAGGGGGCAGGAAGAGAGGGGGAGGGGGATATTAAGGCCATTATCGTCGTTGCATATTCATGCGGTATTATAATGAAAATACAGTTTATTACCGAAGATTAACAGCTTCTTACAGTGACGTGGAGTCACCGACGTCTCTCCACTCAGCTTCGAACTTCAGGGTCTGCTACTATGCGGATGTAACAATATATTAAATACTTTTCGATAATACATTTTCATTGATTATTGTAGAAAATTAGTTTATTTTGTGATTTAAAAAGTATGAAGAATAGTTCAATCGAATTATTATTTAACTAGGATGTACAATAAAATCATCGATACCATGTTTAAAGAGAGGTGTATTATAGAACGCCATGAGAGCCACGGTAATCAGTCCACGTGGATTTTATTCATGTAAATTATCATCGATTTTGTGGGAATGGTTGGGAAAAAATTTGCTCTACTTTAAGTTTGCGGTAAGTATATTTTCGCGACGGTAACCGATTTTTTTATAGATAGTGCAAGATTACTCTCGTTTTTTGAAGGGCTATTCTTACACTTTTTATAAAAAATCGGTTATCGTTGTAAAAATTTGTTTATCGTAGTCTCGAAGTAGAACAAACTTCCTGTTGATTCTGAAATGAAATCTTGAAGTTTATCTTACATCCATAATAATCCACATAGTTTGAGTCAGCGTAGACTGATTTTCGTCGCTCTAAGATCCCGACTTAAAATTAAGATCCTTTTCAACACCTAACTGTAATTACCCAATCGGAGTGAACGTCGAGTAGTGTGGACTAAAATTCCTACGTTCGAACCTCCAAATTGATTATACATAGTAGGATCAGATTTTTAAGCCCTTGTATGAACCTTTAAAAATTCCATTTCGAATCAACGTTAAGTGTTGCAAGGAATTAAATCTCAACTCATGATAGAAAAGTGTTTTTTTTTACACAGGATAACCGCTTCATAATATTCTCCTGGTGATTCTACATATATTTCACTATTTCGTCGACAACTTTTCATCAGAAAGACTGACGTGTCAAGGAATCCAGTTGTAAGACTTGCTGTTTACGAGCTGTAAATAAGTAAATAATTTACACTCGACGACTCACGGCTGGCAAGTGTTACGGGGTGGTGAGGGTGATAGCGTAGGGATGGGGTGAAGAGCGTAGCAGCGAAGGGTAAGAAGTAAAGCGAGAGTACAGTAGATGAAGTAGGGGGAATGGGAGATGCGCGATAGAGTGAGAATGAGACTAGTGGGCCGAGTGAGGAAGGACGGTAAAGCGGGAGAAGTGTAGCCGAGCTGCTTGGAAATCTGCATAATATCGGTAATGCTCAAAATGCGAGTCGCGTAGCTGCTGGCTGGCTGGGCTGGCGCGCTGATGCCTTGCTTACACCCCTATCCGGCCAATCCTCTCCTTCCACGGTCACGTCAACTAAAACTTAATTATAATTAATTAATGCGACTGCTAACTGAGTCGGAAGGATAACTATTGACCGTCCGCATGAAGAGCTCGACCCCCTTTATATTGCCATTCTAGTTGTGTCCAGAGTATCTTTGCAATTGCAAATATACGGCGTCTACGTTGGCTATATACTGTGTTGCTTGCCTCTGTATTTGAGGTTAGGAAAATCGATATAGAATTGTCCTACAGTTTGCTGAAACTATCGGAGCAACATCCGGTTGTTCTCATTGACTTACACTCGGGTATCGTTAATGTGACGTTTGTAAGACTCAGTTGTAACCGGAAACATAGACTATGTTCAGAAGCCAAATAAACTGCGGCATCATCAGATTACCGTCAACCGATGTTGCGAATATTTTTTAATGCTTGAATATTCCGTTTTTATGTGAAAACATGTTCAGGGCGGGTTCGCAGGGGAAAATGGCCTCAGCAAGTGTTACTGTCGTTCGGGAGAAAAGGAATTCGGACAAAATGTCCTTCAAAAGAGTTGTGGCCATTTGATGAGTAAAGTGGGTTTGGAAAAAATGTCCTGAAAGAGCGTTGTGGTTGTTCAAGGGATTTAATCAGTTGTCGAAATATTCATCACTGAAATGTGACAATGAAGACGTTGATTCGAACAGGATTAGCAAATGGCACATAACTTGCGACTGAGCGATGAATCGATGTTATTTTTGATCAAAGAATAATTGAAATGAACCAGCCGTATACAAATTTACACATACTTAGTCTTCGGTGACTTTCCATCCCTGTTCCTCATCCATTCTCACCGATTGCTGAAGAAATTCAGGCAGTTGTCAAAATATTCATCACTGAAATGTGACAATGAAGACGTTGATTCGAACAGGATTAGCAAATGGCACATAACTCGCGACTGAGCGATGAATCGATGTTATTTTTTATCAAAGAATAATTTAAATAAACCAGCCGTATACAAATTTACACATACTTAGTCTTCGGTTACTTTCCATCTCTGTTTCTCATCCATTCTCACCGATTGCTGAAGAAATTCAGGCAGTTGTCAAAATATTCATCACTGAAATGTGACAATGAAGACGTTGATTTGAACAGGATTAGCAAATGGCACATAACTCGCGACTGAGCGATGAATCGATGTTATTTTTGATCAAAGAATAATTGAAATGAACCAGCCGTATACAAATTTACACATACTTAGTCTTCGGTTACTTTCCATCTCTGTTTCTCATCCATTCTCACCGATTGCTGAAGAAATTCAGGCAGTTGTCAAAATATTCATCACTGAAATGTGACAATGAAGACGTTGATTTGAACAGGATTAGCAAATGGCACATAACTCGCGACTGAGCGATGAATCGGAGTTATTTTTGATCAAAGAATAATTTAAATAAACCAGCCGTATACAAATTTACACATACTTAGTCTTCGGTTACTTTCCATGTCTGTTCCTCATTCATTCTCACCGATTGTTTAAGGAATTTAGGCAGTTGTCAAAATATTCATCACTGAAATGTGACAATGAAGACGTTGATTCGAACAGGATTAGCAAATGGCACATAACTCGCGACTGATCGATGAATCGATGTTATTTTTTATCAAAGAATAATTTAAATAAACCAGCCGTATACAAATTTACACATACTTAGTCTTCGGTTACTTTCCATCTCTGTTCCTCATTCATTCTCGCCGATCTTTGTTTCGTTTCTCTTGCCACGGTCGGTCTCGCTCGCGGCTCAGCTCGATTGGCTTCTACGCGCGAGTGAAGAAAGATGGTGAGGAAGAGAGAGTAGCGAGAGAGCAAAAGAGAGCTACTCGAGGTTCGGCCGTACGTTTCCGCGCGCTGCGAGCAATTACAATCTGAAAGGCGCATAAATCAGCTGGTTTAATTAACGCGTTCATTATTATCACCGCGATACCCCGAGAGGCTCTCGCGCTCGAGCTACTACCACTACGATCAAGCCACTCGCGGTGTTGCCTGGCTTCGGGAGAGAAAAGATATGGCTTAACGGACAGAGAGAAGGAACGAAAGAGGCGAATTACAATATCACCGCTGCAGAGATTATGATTTCGGCAACGTACAGCCATTATTTTTTCACGACAGCATACATAATTCGGTCTATGTTCAACTTTCATTCGAATATCCGAAAATAAGAAACCTCTACTCAATGGTTATCGATAGTGAATCGGATCTGTAGGAGCATTTCATTCGGAGAAGCACTTTGAAAGTCGGGCCTCTTTAGAATAAATGTTTCTTTTAAATCAATGATTATAGTTGTTATCATTATTCATTTTGAAGTAAAAATGTGATCTTATGCTGAAAGTTATATCTATTTTTTTAACCTGGACTAAGTAGAGACGAAACCTCAACATATCAACCCTGAAGACTTAACCTAAACGACCGGAGAACCCGGTCATGTACTACAACTACCAAAAAAAAAAGAAACAAAAATCAAGAACAAGAAAAAAAATAGATAGAAAAGAAATAAAATAATTATCGCAACTTATTATCGATTTAAAAGAAGAACATTCATTCTGAAGAGGCCCCGACAAGAACGAAGAGTAAACGAAGAGTTACAAAAAAAAAAAAAAAAATCCCAAACATGCACCATTTTTACAAAATTTGATTCAAAATTATTCGTATGTACTTTTATGGCTAGTCGTACATAGACTATAACGTTGTTTGGTTTTATTGTACCAGATCGAAAAAAGGTTGAGGTGTTGCAAAAATAATACGAATTTCATTACTTTCTGGAAAGAAGCCCTATTTTCTATCCTAAAGAAATCCACTGGTGTCCATCACTCTAAAAACTCAGAGAGTTGCAAGTGTGTATTTTCTATCTTTTACATTGCGATGCCTTTTTACACATTTCCTAGCGTGTTGCTTATCCATGATAACGACACGTAAGCGAAACACGCTTGGAATGATGTAATAAGGTGACACGATATAAAAGATACAAAATTTTCAGTCAATATTGAACTTTCCTTCGAATATCTGAGAATAAAAAGCTTCTTCTCAATATCGATCGATAGTGTATCATATCTGAACAAGCATTAGATGGGAAAACACTTCAAAAATCTAATTTTCAGGAGAGAGAACCCAAGTTGAAATTTGGACCCTTCCCAAAACGTAAATGTGATCGGCCTGCAGGTTAAACGAAGGTTCGACCTTTGACATCCCTCAAGATCTCCAATAATGGTAGATAATCGCCGAATGGAGTGACGAGTGATTGCTGTAAACTAAAATTCTTATATTTCGACCGCCAATTATATAGGCTGTACACAGTAAGAAGAGATTTTCAAGCCCTTGTACAAGCTTTCAAAAGCAGGACATTCTACCCATTTTGATTAAATGAAGCCTCTTTCAGGGGCTTAATTTTTTTCTCGCAAAGATATTTCCCAACACACAAAGAATAGTAACATAATAACCGAATGACAATATCACCGTTGCAGAGATCATAATTTCGGTAACAGCCATTACTTTTTTCGTAACATCATAATTCAGTCACTATTCGTCTTCCACTAAAATAATCCAAGAATAAAAAGTTTCTTCTCAATAGTTATCGATAGTGTATCGAACCTGTACGAACATTTTATCCAGGGAAGCACTTCGAAAGCATAGTCTTGGAGTGCGCTATTTTCCTATTATCTCATTCGAGGTTAATAGGATTTTTAAGAGGGAAGCTTGTACTATCGTGTCGAGTGTTAGTCAATGGCAAAGTGAAGCTCGACATGCACCCGTTGAGTAAGGGTATGAGAGGCGGAAAGTCGCTAATAACCAGCAAGTCGGATAAGAGTGTACGGAGTATAAGAGCCGATGTTGGTTGAGGATATGACACACTCGAAACTCATAATCAAGTAATCGCAGATGACGAGAGAATATCGAGTTGTACGTTCGAGCTGTCAACTAATTTGGACTAACACACTCGTCGTCGAGCGTCAGAGACACTCAAAATGTGCATTCGTATAGCTATCCCTTATCCCTCATCGCACTCGTTAATGTCCCTATGCGCTTCGTCCCCCGGTTCTATCATCCGCGCTTCGCAACGATCACTCTCTCATACCATCGATGGAACGTACCATCGGCATCGATGTTTCGCCCGACGGCGACTCATCTAGCCGCGCGTCTCATCATCTCATCTCATTCCTCTTGGCATCGCTCAGTTCAACGGCGAAAACATTTGAACCACGCGATGCGCTCCCGCTAATCCGGCTTCCCGATGAGATACCCAATCCAACAGAAACTGCGATATTTTTAATTAATCGAATTATTGAACTGTATCGCAATTGAATTGAATTAAGTGTCGCGAGCGAGGCGGGCAGCCAGCCAGCGAGCTTGGTTTGCAGTCTGCTCGTGCGCCTGGATAGGAGCTGATGGCAAATGGGCAATTTTCCATCATTAATGCCGGAGAGAGCATCGCTGTTGCACAGGATTGCCAAGCTTTCTGCCTTCTTCTCTTCTCTTCACCTTTATTCCCTTCTACGTCACTTCGTTCAACCGACTCCCACTCGGCTTCATCCTTTTTATTTATCTTTCACTTTTTGTTAAGTCTCGCTTCTGTGCTTTTCAAAGTACCGCTGTGAGCCCTCTTCATCGCTAGTCATCTATCTGTTTTGCTTTCGTGCCCTTGTACTTGGTGACTGTACACGACGTTGCTGAATAATACCGTGAATTTCATTCGCAAAAAAAGACTTGACTGTCTGTCTTCAGGATGTTTACCCCACTTATAGTTGCCCTGATAATCATCGATGACAATTGTAGATGCCCGCGGACGAGTCGATTTGTCAATCACATTTTCGATTGCAGGAATGTCTATATATGGCATTGAGTATCCTATGAATCTCTTGAACGTATGAGGTTGTGGCCTGAGATGGTTAACAATAAGGCGGGTGGGAGTCAAAATAGCGAATGACCAAAATAGCGAATGGTTGAAATAGCGAGTTAAAAAATAAGGAACGTCTAAATGTAGAATGTCCATATTTATGGAATTCGGTTTCTCAGTCATTCGCTATTTTTATCATTCGCTATTTTGAATGCATTTTAATAAGATGAAGGTCAAAGTAGCGAATGGTCAAAATAGCGAATGGCTGAAATAGCGAATTTCATAATGATGACTATTCTAGATTCAGACGTTCCTAATATCGAAATTTGCTAATTTAACCATTCACTATTTTGGTTTTTCGCTTTTCTGACCCCCATTCAATAAGGCTTTCGTGGCCAAATGTTCTAGTCATTCTATACTTGCTACTCCGATCGCTTAGCTATCTCATTTCACACTGAAAAAAATTTAAACCACGATTACCCAAGTGTCAAAATTATGTCAAGATTCTAAGAAAATTCCGAGACATTCATGGGTCGGTGATAACATCATTTTAAAAAAAGAACAAAATCAATGAGGATCGGGGTCATGGCCTGCTGATTTGACGTGGAATGCCCCCATACCTATAACAATTCTATAAAAATGATGTATAGCCAAGATAATTTATGTAAATTTAATATAACGTTTCTACAAAAATCGTTCGATAAAATCTGCACTCTATATATAAATTTCATATAAATGAAATACAGTGTACAGTTATTCTCCATATCCATTTTCTTACACAGATTATATACCTTGACTCATACATGATTTTTTCACGTGGGTACATCTCAACCTCCAAACTCACCTAATTCCCAAAGAAAACCACCTCAAGATCAGAGAAGAATCTCATCTGATCAAAGGGTTTGATTTAATTTTGTTGCTCGACTGCATATAATAGTCAGACTTATAGACTTAATATATATGCTCCTCGTATGAAGGTAGGTAGGTAGTTACATCCGTTGTGGCTTCGCTCTCACCGATTCTCTCATTCTACCAGAATACATTAGCACTGAAGCCCTAGATCAGTTGCAGTCGCTGATGCAGCCGCGTCGACCAACAACCCAAAGTATTCCCCAATGCACACTGCACCGGCTACTTGACGTATTTCAATTAACCTTATTGCCGTGGGTCGTTATACGCCCGCCAAATGTCAAACAAGCATCATCCACATTACGAGAACGTATGTAACGTATGTATATATTCCGATGCCAATGGTATAACAGTAGATATATCCAGCGAATCCTGGAATATCGAGGCTGCACGCGGCTTGTCCCACTGGCGCAACGCGTGTCTCACTCTCAACAAGAGCGAGCCATGGGCTCGCGCGATAACGGCATTGTTTTCTCGCTCACTCTCTCAATGCATAACCCTGACTACACAGTCAGCAAGGATCGCGTTCCGGAGCAAACGCTATGCACGTGTGCAGCCACGAATGTTCAGCGACGACGTGACGAGCTTTTGCACTTGCCGTTGCCGATCATATTAATATAATGTACGAGCTCACCAAATTAATACAAAGTCTATCGACGGTTTCTCTATCCTACCCTTCGATTCCTTTATTCGTGTACATCAGTTATATTCTGTGACGATAAATTGTCTTTCCTCTGACAGCTGTTGTGAAAATGACCACCAGGTCAACGATCGCATATTTAGTACTGTAGGGAGACGATGTTAAGAGACTCTTATAAACTGACACGCTGGGAATTTTGTCAGTCAATGTTGAACGGCTATAAAGGTGTGTTTCTTGGACCCAACTTATGTTTGTTGTTTTTGGGTTCTCCGCAACAAAATGGCTCTGAATTTTGAGTAGTCAGATGATTATCCTGTTCCCGCCGAATTCCCACACGTTCTCTCGAAATTTGAAGATTATTTGCCGAGTAGTTCAGGAAAAAGTGGGTTTCAAAGTTTTGACCTGCTGAGGGGCCGCTGTTTCTGTAATGCTCGAGTTTTCTTATCGGCATCCATAGTTATCACTGTTTTCGACTAGCACCGTGAGAAGACACGGCTGACAAGACGGATTAAAGACCGGAAAGAAATGTTCGTGAAGACATTTCGTTACCAACGTATCATTGGCTTTCATAGGAGATGCAAGCCGGATTCTTTTGTGTTACATATGAAAGTCTCCTCGGGCAGCCAGTAATTTTTTTTACATGTCTCGCAGTCTCGTTATAACACGCGAGCACTTTCCGTTCCCGCCAACGAAGTCCAGTTACGAGCTTTTTCATTGTTTCATCCTTTGTGCAAGTTGTTTACAGTTCTGGTGCTAACGGCGTCATCATACCTTTGCGGTAATATCTTGTTGCGCTCTGTTGGCATCCTATGTCCACCTTTACCTAAGAAATTCTATTTTGCCGATTACCTTTTTTCATACCGTCGATTCCGATCGCCTTTGAACGCCGGAATATGAAGCAAATCAATCGGGTACCAATGATAATATGTTCTACATTACTTCGATTGGGTAAAACGACATTTTTGAAGTGCCGGATTCATCCAAATAAAAGGGTCGTATCCTATTCTAAATAATGGCTCTCCAGCCGCACAAACAGAATTTTGTTGACACGCTTGTGAAGATTACAAAAACAATGGACAGCAGCTGTACATACCAGAGCCGGAGTATCTTTTATTTCCTGCAGAATATACTGGCCCAGTCCCTAAAACTCCCAAGCATTCTTGCAAGTGTCGAAGTTGAGCTCGTGATCGCAAGAGACGAAAAAATGTAGACATGATTTGGAACACCTCAATAACATAGTCTAATAACACAAAGGCACATTTCGCTCCCGGCAACGAATCCCAGTTACGAGCTTCTTCATTGTTTCATTCTTCAACCAAGTACTTCACAGCTTTGGTGTTAACGGCGTCACTAGATCCCCGAGGTAATATCTTGTTGCGCTTTGTTCGCATTGTCTGGATTTGCCTCGGAAATTCTACATTGCCGGTAACCTTTCTTCATACCATCAATCTCGATCACCTGTGAAGGCTGCAATATGAACCAAATTAATTCAGTATCAAGGTCAACGTTCTCCATTACTTCAATTGACCGAAACGTTATTATTCAATTGCCGGATTCAGCCAAAAAAGGGGCCGCATGGTGTCCTCAACAATAGCGGTCCTTGCGCCCAACCAGGACATTTAATACCACGCCTGTAGAGATTACAAAAACCAACGGACAGCAGTTACACGTCCCAAAGTCAGAGTATCTTGTATTTCCAGCATATTACACCAGCCCGGAGCCTAAAATTCCGGACTAGTCTTGCGAGTATGGAGCTCGAGCGAGTGAGCGCAAGAGCCGAAGAGATTGAGACATGATTTGGAACACCTCAACAGGGTGTACCAGTACCGCCGTGGGACGAAAACGTGGAGAGTAGGAGGATGGTCTAACCGAACTTAATTGAATCCCAGTCCGAATGTATAATATGTAGACTGCTTGCATAAAGTCGTATGCCCGTGGCCCGTGGTTGTCATAATGCTCGGACGCTTTCGTAGAAATACTCCGTGAAAGCCGTTGTGCCCTGATGGTACAGAGCATCGGTCCGTTGAGACTTTGAGAACCGTCCGCGGAATTAGATATACAATAATGTAAGCACAGCTCCGTTGTGGTGCAAGGGTTCGCGGTAGGGTCATGTATATTCATACATCGGCCAGCCAAACCCCCGATCCTTCGAGTCACCCCACAGTGCCTCCCCCTTTGTCCCCCTCGCCGCCCAGTTCTCCTCGTGAACCGACGCAACCCACACTAGCCCCTTCCCTTTCCAACCCCAAGAGCTCGAACCCCTTTAACCATCAGACCTATCCCTCCAAACAACCTCGCGGTAGGAATGGATTTACGGTGCATTCTACGAGTTTATGACTCGCGCTTATGCATAAAGACGTGGTTTTGAGACGCTCGTTCTGGTGGACTTTGATCATGGTTTTTTTTTAATATGAAGATACTCACTTTCAATAATTCTGTAAGGATGATTACGCACTGAGAGGCGCTAGAATCTGTGAAGTGAAAAAGGGACAATAGAGAGCTAGGCTAAGCTATTAACCTCGACACAGCTCCTAATATGAGGGTAATAACGTTACGCAAAAGTCTAATAGCGGCATCGTAACGTTCGTCCTGTATGAATCACTCAATTTGATCAATTGACAAACGAGAATATGGTGATCATTGTATACGTATGTGCACTTGGTACAGCTAGAGACAACTATTCGAATGTGCAGCGATTATTTATCTCAAATCTCTTTTGGTGAAGTAATGTTGTGGTGTTGCGGCTTCAAGCGGCCTTCAAGAAGTGTTTACACTTTCTTTACGTTTCGATTCCGGTCGGAGTGATCTTCAGAATATTTATTAAATGTCAGTGTACACTAATACAAAATAAAACATTATAATTTTCCTCTTTCGGACATTCTACGGCAATGCATCTGTTTGGATGCCTTGATCCAGTGAATGTTTATTTTGTGTTATTGTCCTAAATGTGATGTCCATATGGGAAATATAGTTATATTTATTGACGCCAGGTCTTCCGGCCAAAGCATGTATCTGTTATGTTTAATTATTTGTGTGTATGTCATGAGATTTTTAATGCGTTTGCCGGAGAAGTCGGTCTCAATTGAAATTTATTATCTCATGGTATTTTTGCCGTGAGTGCAGTTCACTCTTTTGGTGAATAATTATTGTTTGATAATTCGGCGTTTGATCGCAAAAGACATTTACATCCCGTCGACATATTAATTTATATCTTGGTAGAGCGACGACACGCTTACCAAATAACTATATCGGAATTTAATGAGGAAAAAATGTATTTACAAGTAAGATCTCAACGGGAAGTTCATTACGAGCGCGGGAAGCGATTTTCTCTCGACGCGACTGAGCTGTCCGCCGACGCTACCGCCACCGCGACATCGCTGTTTCGCATTCACAATGAGGCGAGAGATGGTCATTCATTTTAATGTCCATTAAATGCAGATCCCGCGAAACAGACGTTTTACCCTCGTATTTCGAATCATATTACTCGGCCTTCGTAATGAAGTCGTTTCCCGAGGGGAGCCTCGTCGCTGAAGCAGACTGCATTTTATCGATATAATTACGAAAGTAATGAAAGTGATTATTCCGATAGACACAAGTTTCGTTCCGATCACATTTCATGTTTTCCTGGAAGATTTCAAGGAATGGATAAACGGATGCTATTCAAGTGTTACTATTACTTTCATGAAAAGTCATTTCAGAGTGGATTCACATCTAATTATTCGATTGCCGATAAGTCTGTTGTTTGCGAGATCTTTTCGGTAATAATCAGCGTATAATTGACCCTTGCTCTCACGCTTCTTTCATGTTTTCCATGTCTTTCGCTGAGAATTTTTCTTACAAAAGTTAATAATATGATTACAATTATGATTATTTACTATGAATCGTAGTTAAGCCATATTAATGTGATGTGCGTTAACGGTAGTTTCTTGGTGACTCGAAAAATGATAATACTGGAGATAGATTTACACTCAAGTGTAAATTGTTGTTTGATGATTAATTGTTGTTTTCTTGATTCACGAAAGGTTTCCTCGATGAAATTATATGCTTGCGTTACAATGCTATCTTGTCTTTAAATGATCTCAAACTCAATGAAAAGTAGTGACATTGAACTAAGGAAATATTTCTTCAAGCCAACGGAGTGTTTTTCATTGGTAAAAAAAATTGCGTATGAGACACTAACAGGGAACGTCACCCATAAAATTACCTTTCTTCAGCAGTCATGAGTAGCTCTCATCGTTGAAAAAAACTTTTCCCTCAGTAACTCGCTGCCCCTGAAGAAACCGATTTTTCGGATCAAAGAATGTATTTTCCTATTATAACCTCATTAAGTAAATGAACTCTTCACAAGCAATAGAATATTCTGTTTGATATAAAAATGCCACAGCTCGTTGAAACCGATCGAAAAATCAACCCTCTTATTTCTTCATCAATAAAAATTTTTCTCTCGTTGTATTATTCCACTTTTCACACAAAGTCACACAGCCACATTGATCCTGTGTCTACACAGTTAGCATTCAAGCAATCTAGCCCTTCTATCGTGTCCTTATTTATGTTGAGTAAGGTAAGAGTGGGGCGAACAGTGGCAGATCGGCAATATTCCGCATCTTGGTTGCCTCGTGTTTTCAGTAGTAGCCGTGGAGAAAAGCTGTAATTTTTCAAATGGATTATCTGTCGTTAATTTAACCCACGCCTGACTTACTTGTCCCCCTTAAGGAAACCGTTACTTTTAATCAAAGAAATAATTTCCCTATTATAACCTCATGAAATAAATAAACTCAGGCAATTAAATATTCTCTTTGAAATAGAAATGCAACCCGTTGAAACCGATCAAAAAATCAACCCAGCCATTTCTCCATAGTCAATAAAAAAAATTTCTCTCGTTGTATTATTTCACTTTTCACACAAAGTCACAGAGCCACAGCGATCCTGTGTCTACACAGTTAGCATTCGAGCAATCTAGCCCTTCTATCGTGTCCTAATTTATGTTGAGTAAGGTAAGAGTGGGGCGAACAGTGGCAGATCGGCAATATCCCGCATCTTGGTTGCCTCGTGTTTCCAGTAGTATCCGTGAAGGAAAGCTCGGTAATGTTTCAAGTGGCTTGTCTGTTGTTAATTTACCCCGCGCTGTGGGCCTTGATGGGGGTCTGTCTACCCGCTGCCACGCTCTAGTCGTTACGATAAATCGGTCATTATCTATAGCACCTTGTATACGCACGCAAGACTACAAATACATGTATTAATGATACCCCGGTATTTGTGTACAGGTTTGTGTGTATATACCAGGATTATACATAATGTATATAGTTAACAGAAGCGCGGCGTGCAGAGTTTTCGATCTATTCTTAGCATGGCCACAACGGCAGGGGGTGACGTGGTGAAGGTAGTGGGGCAGAGCAGGCGGCCCGTTAATTAGTTATACTTCTGTGTTTCCTCCCCACTCCCACTCTCATATATACGAACGAAAGCACTCATGCTGACGTATACCGACTGCAGCTGTTTATGACTTGAGTAGTTGAAAATTCGTAGCTACTACTGTGCACCGCTTCATTCCCCAGAAGACTCTGAAGTTGCTCGCCTTCCGAGCGAACCCGACACAACCAGTGCGATGTCCTCTCCTCTTTATTCTTATTCGACTCTTGCATAAACATCAGTTAATACCAAACCGTAAGTTTCCATGTATGTATACGCACTGGGTAATGAGGTTTCTGTGAGGTTTCTCCGCATCATACGTAGCGAAAAGGGCTGAGGGTGAATAAAAAAAAGTATAATAAGAGCATAAGCATATGACCGAAGGGGTTACGACGCGTGGCGGAATGAGTTGAACGCACCCTTTTCCACGTATCCTCGCGCACCCTTTCTCGCTTCTCTCGTCGCAGAACCAAGAGACTCGGGTGGAACATTAATATCGCGAAATGAAGCTCATTTGCATATAAATAAGGTGGGACTATGGGTTAGGGGTGAAAGAGAGTGAGAGAGAGTGGGAGGGTTAGGGAAGAAGCGCTTTCAGAGGAGGTGTTCTCCCGTTGCTTGCTCGCACTCTGGATGAGCCACCTCTTCGTCCGCCTCTACCTCCCCCTTTTCACCCTTCCGACTCCCCTCCCCCCTCGACGAACGCAAACTACCCCCGCGCTTTCCTGTGGACTAATTACACTTACAGACAAAGCGACGGCGCTGCTGCTCCGGCGACGCCGGCCGAGCCAGCCACCGAGTACGGTCGGTCAGCTCTACACTTCCCGATAACACCGGTTTGCATTGACCACGTGATAATTGCGAAACCCTCGGTCTCTGCCGTTCTAACCTGCATATCATATTCCTTCGCACTGTATATATTCTCTCGAGCAACGGGCCTGCAGGAGCCGACCCCGTTACACGGAGAAATTCATTGTGATCCTACTCTCTGGGATACCAACTACCGCTAGGTCGGGATGTTTCTCTTGCTGAATAAATTACGTGTCAACTGAGCACTCACCGATATCTTCCATGGGTATTTAAACATGTATTTGCTTTGCTATCGAAAATCTCGTGCTAATGGCGTAAAAGGAAACCCGACGCGGTTTTTTGTAATATACTTGTGGACTTTTCGTTTCCAAATAGGAACATCGGTATGATTGGTGTTAGAAACTTAGGCTTTGCACATTGTCTCATTTTGCGACTTTATGAAAAAAGTGTGTGTTAATTCAATTTAAATTAAATAAAGCTTTAATTATAACGAGGAGGGTTTTTCGAAAATTCGTAATTATTAGAAACGAAACGTCTTTATCGATCTTCATCGAATAGCGATCCTACTCTCTGGGCTACCAACTACCGCTAGGTCGGGATGTTTCTCTTACTGAATAAATTACCTGTCAACTGAGCACTCACCGATAGCCTCCATGGGAATTTAAACATGTATTTGCTTTGCTATCGAAAATCTCGTGCAAATGGCGTAAAACCAAACCCGACATGGTTTTTTGTAATATATTTTCGGACTTTTCGTTTCCAAATAGGAACATCGGTATGATTGGTGTCAAGAAAAAAAATGGTGTTGTAACAACATTCATTTTGCACCTTTCTCAGACGAAGTGACCATCTATAACTCAAATAATAGAACGACCGTTTTCCAAAAATGCAAAATTCTATATAGCCCGAATATCTTTATCGATCTTCATGAAATGGATATTAAATTTTTATTCAAAATTTGAGTTAAGTTGGTCGAAGCTCACTTAAAATTAGAACGATGACATAAATTAATATTTAATTTCGTAGCGTTGTAATATTATAACCGCTTTACCGATTTGACGTGAATCCGTGACCAAAGATCGGATCACTTTGTTCAATTTTCACTCGAAGGTTCGATGGGTGGAAAAAATTAGTTTGAGTTAGAGCATTGAAGGACATTAAAAAAAATCTCAAACATCTCATTAAAACAGAATCCTTCATGCGATTTCCATACCACACACCCGAAAATGCATATACACACTTGGACAATTTTTTAAAACTACTCCCCGATATTTTGTATCATTTTTGAAGATTCTCACATGACAATCCCGGAAATTTTATTATTATTTATAAAAATATAAAGGTTTCTCTACGAGAGATCAAAAGACGGTAAATTCCATAATTCATCTGTCACAATAACAACGATGAATATTTCTTTTGAACTAATCAAAACCATCATAATACGTTGATTTACGTCCCCTTTCGCATAGGATTTATGTACCACTAGACTTATAGCTAATCTGGGTTCCACAAGTTGCGAATGTCTGCGCAAAACTCAGTTCTCAGCGGAGCTCTTGGAAAGCATTGCGAAGGGGGTATCGTATAAAAATGCGAATTACCGATTCAGGAATACGGCCATTAGTCCAAAGTCCGCGGGCTTCGAAGCTATCGTTTTTTAAGCACAAACGGATATTAATGGTTTTTTACACACGCTAAACTCGCACATGCTTTTGCTCGCACGACTGGATTCTCTTCTATATATCTCTTTTTATTTTTTTGTTTCCGCTCGTGTGCGCGAAACACAACACGTCGGACGCCTGCGAGCCGCGGGGTTCGAAGCCAAATCCAATTACTTTTATTCGGGCAAAATGAGTGCAGCTAAGTCATTAATACTAATCAATGGGCGGAGCGGGACTGTGCACTCGCGTCCTGGTCATAGGTATTACCCATAACTCAAACGGTTAAATTACTTTATAGTTTAAAAAAACCCGTTGCGTTTTTGCGTGAACTCGTTTGCGCACCTCCCGAGGTTTCAAATCCTTCCCACTCCACGGATATTGTATATGTCCGTGTTGTTCAAGGCCGTTTCGTCGATAAGTAATGTTTATTGTTGCATTTCCAACGACTCTGCAGTCACACGCGTCCGATGTTCGCTATGCATTCACTTTAGAACACCAAACCGATTTTTCTCCACTCTTCGATAATGAAGTTTTTTAAATCCCGTTAGAGTTTCGCTACGTTTTTCGTATTAGTCTGATGACCCGTGCGCACCAACGATAAAACAAATTTCTTTTTTTTTTCATGGGGCTATAAATTCACTGTATTCTGATACCAACAAACGACATGCGGTGTCTTTGGCTCCGTTGAGCTTTCATAACGTGAACTCATTCGACTATGTGCAATATTTGTACATTACCAGTGATCCCCTCCTCTCCATAGCCGAAATTGGAATTTCTACGATTATGCAAGCCCAGTTTAGTCAGACTATCGAGTAAATAGCCGGTTACTTTTACTGCTTCGTTACGGGACAAACGCCCACCGGGAATTTAGTTTGTGCACCCACCACTCAGCTGCAATCTTTACAAATTGACCTGCTTACCATGATTGCTCGATCGATATACGCTTTTGATGTATATCGTGCGGCATTTTTTATGGCTTATACCTTCGATGGTATGAGTAAAAATAATTCGGTTTTTTGGGAACGTTTTTTTTACATACAATTTATCATGAATTGACGCAAAATGTTGAAAATAATGTCGGGAGGCCGAATAACCAATACATTATTAATTTAATTGGAAAAATCAAACTGAATTTGCTCTGTGATGAAAACATAATTCATCTTTGTTATAACCAATTGCTAATAGAAGAATTTCTAGAGCTTGAAAAAGCTCATCTACTTAAAAAAAAACGTATTATTCTTGATATCGTTGTCGACTCATGTATAATGACCGACAGGAGTTCATATTTGAACGATCTCACTCATAGATAATGATTTTCATGCTATGACCACTGTTAATAACAACACGTGTACATGAATTAAAAAATTAGTGAACACAAAATATTTGAACAGAAATTTATGAATAATGTAGGAATGGTGAAATGCTTGATTTTTTCCAGTCACCTAAAACAAATTTGTTCCGATGCGGAAATTGACAGCGATACTTAGGATTTTTGAAAGTGGAAAAAAGTTGATTATTTTGGTCGTGTCATTTTCGATGCGTCGTAACCACTCGAGTACCACCAGCTCGTGCTTTCAAAAATGTTGTGGGTCTATGAGAGGCGCAAACCCGCAGCAGGCATTTATTTTTATGATAACGGTTCGACTCTTTTTCTGGCTGTACCAATCGGTCCGATCAAGTTAGTCACATGCCCACCCTTCTGCGAACCTCGTAAACATACATTTCTGCAGCTTAGTACGTCACCCACACTTTTACAAGTAAAACGCGCCCCTATGTTTCGTGGGGCTAATCCCCCCAGCCTCGTCCATTTAATATGGAGTGCCCATATCGCCACGCTGCGCGTCGTTTACGAATTTACGCTGAACAGAAAAAAAATTGAACCGCTACCGACTCGTTTTCTGCTATGGCAGGCGATTTTCGTTGGTTAACCATTGATCGGGCTTTATCGGAATCCAGAGCTACGTTTTTTTTTGTTCTTGTCGTACCGAGTTTTGCGAGTAACAAAAATTATATGCCCCCTCCCCCCTCCCCCCTCCCATATTCAACCTTCGGAATGGAAACAAAATACTTTGGTCATACGCTAAGTAAAGATTTTTGTTGGTTTAACAGAGTCAAAGGCTGCCAAATAGATTAGTTAGTCAGCTCGGCAAAATAATTTCACACCTTAAACATCTGTAAAGTGACTTGTGTCAAATTACGGTTAGGTATAATCTTTTGGAAGTTGCGGAAATTTTGCCAGAGCGAAAAAGTTAATTATTTGGAAAATTCACATTTACGTAAAATCGGAACCACTTGATTGATTTCGCCAAAATTAATTGATCATCAACATAGAACGTGAATGGAGAAGAACGTCACATAGAACTGAAGATTTATAAAGAACTATTCGACTAAATAAATTTATTTTCATGGAAAACAGTACAGAACGGTTAGTTTTTTTAAAAACTCAATATCATCCCACGTCATAATCCGAATCGCTTTACCGATTCTGCCATAATTAAATATCAAACGACGCTGAACTTGGAAATACACAAAAGTTCATTCATTGATCTTATTTATATACGAAATTATTAAACTATACAATACCACATCACAATAATATGGATACAAAGTGTGGGATACGATCTTTAGCCGAATTACGACAATCCTTAGAATTTTTAACGCTGGTAATCAAATAATTATTTGACAGCCGATTACCGCTTGATTTGTTTGACCCAACTATCTTCTTTCTCTGTATAAGAACTTACTCCTCGATAAAAACTCATTACGCATCAATAAAAACTTTCCGAAGGGGAAATAAGGTACGTCGTAAATAAGAAAAAAAATCGTGTTCACGAAAATCTGTCCCCAGGAAACTAAACTTAATTTGAGACTGTTCACTGAGAATCCTTTCACTAGATTGCCGCGGCGCACCCAAAGAGAAGCTCTAAAACGCTTAATCTGTATCTAACTATGGCGATACACGTCCCGCGGCATATTTCCATTCCATTATGCAAGTGGCAGTAGTACAGGTAACATCACCACCCGTACATTTTCAACCTATGCCTAGAATCTGTGCAAGACGTGCTATACGTATACCGTATACAAAATGCATATATAAATATATATATATATATATACATACCTCATCGATTTATTATAATCTGTGGTCGTGTTTCGCAAGACCTTCTACTTCGTCGACTTTAGCATAATATTATTGAACCGAGAACTTCAATTACTATGCGATTATAAATTAAAAACTAATTAGCGTGCTATTACTCCTTGTGCTGTATAATCGTGAACTAACGGACTTTTTCCTTTGCATGATTACAGGATAGCGACAGGAGTAGCGCTGGAAGTCCAGAGCCGGCGTCCGGTGCGATGCATGAGCATCGAATGTTACTCGAGGGCATGAAGAATTCGCGAAAGCGAAGGAGAAGCGTTTCCCCCGAGAACATGTCGCAAGCTAAACGAGCTGCTGAGGCACAAGCTCATCTCAACGGCACCAGTAAGTAAAACAACGACAATGCGCATACTAATAAAGACAAAAACGATTAAGAAATAATAAAATTAATTGGCCACTTGAATTAGAATGCCAAATTTGCTTGTTAGTAAAATTGTTTCTTTATTTGGAGCGACAATTCATTTATTGATAAGGAAAAGAATAAGAAACCACAACATGACTTGTCCTCTTACAATATATGAGAATTTTTTTTTTTTTTTTACTAGAACGAGTTAATTTTAAATTTGGACAAATGAAGATCTTTTGTCTGAACATGAAGTTCTAAGTCATAATGATGAGAATTATATTTATAATGTTTAGTGGCGGGCATGGTTACTCTTCAAAATCTCCAGAATCTCGCAAATCTCCAGAATCTGCCGCAAGTAGCCTCATTAGCAGCAGGACTTCAGAGCATGTCAGCGGGTCTGTCCAATAGTCAGTTAATCAACACGCCCCTTAATCTCACAGTCAGTTCGTCGAGTAAGTTTTATTTTTTCAATGTTGTACAACCTCGCACGATTCGATTATTGAAATTGAAATGGGAACATTACACTTTTTGACACTAGCTGGAACGGTACCAACAGCATCGAGCACAACAACGGTGCCGCACCTCCTACCTCCAAGTTCAGCTCCGATGGCGACGTTACCCCAATTACTTTCTCAGGCCCAACCCGTGGCGATGCCTCAGTTCATATTAACATCTGGTCAATTAGTCCAGGGGATCCAGGGAGCCCAACTTTTAATCCCAACGTCACAAGGTGAGTGTTGTTCTGATGTCGTTGAAACGAATGTTGAAGGGCCAGTCGAAAAAGAGTTTCCTCTCTATCATGAAGTCTACTCTTCCCCTCATTAAAAAAAAATGTAAACATTTCCTTGGCTCCAGGTACAATAAATTTAACAATGAATAAAGACGTTAACAATAAATTCGTTGAGTATGAACCCAGAGAATTTACTGTCAATGTGACTAACTGGTTGGTTCAATTGGTTGGATAGAAACCACGTTCATGGATTTTGCACTCTGCATGATCGAATACGGTTCAAAACATTAGCCATTACTAGGATCTCATTCTACTGACAATTATACTGCGCGGATTTTAATTGGAGCGTTTTTTTCAAGTTCCTTTGAGTAGTTAAGGAAAAATTGATAAAATGTCGTGATGATATGGACTTCTTAAAGATTGACTTTAAAAATGAAATTTTCCAATTAAAAGCGAAGGCCGATCCTTCGAGCAGAATTCTCTAACTCATGCGCAGAGTGTAAAACCCATAAATTTGGTTTCGATGTAACCGATGACCCAATCGGTTAGTTAGGATACAAAAAAAAATCCTTCGTGATCATCCTGAAGAGCAATAATTCCTATTTTCACTTCGGTCAGGGCGTAAGGAGTTTTTATAACAAAAAAAAAGGGAAATGATGATTTCAATATTAGAATCCACGATGAAGACATAAAAAAGTGAACAATCAATAGCTGCAAGTATTGCAGATTTGATCAGGGAGGCTGCAGAGGTACGAAGCCTTAATCACACTTGCTCAGCTGCATAATATTACTCAATTGAGTTTACGCCGATATATAATATCGGGGTTGTGGTGGGGCCGGAGGGTTCACAGTGGTGGCGACTATCTCTGGCCAGTTCGGACCAGGGAACCTAACCACTCGCCGTCCATACTTAGTGGTTCTAGACTGCCAACAGGCCGAAAGCGCGCAGGGAGAGAGAGCAAACTCTGCAACTAATTTCAATGTATAATTAACGTCCCACTACCATCCCCCCCTCGCCACGAGACCCTAGCTCCCTGTACCTTACGCCGTGGTTTGCCCACCTTCTCCTATACCGCTTCGTCGACGTCGTCGTCGCCGCCGACGTCGTCGACGACGATGCTGGTCCGTTCGTTCGACCATCCATTCGCCCCCGGCCGACTAACCCTCTGCTCTTCTCTTCTACTCACATTAGACATCGTCGTCGTTCACATCCGCACCCAATGGCCGCGTCCTCCTCCTTCTCCTCTTCATTCCCAGCGTCCATAGCTCTTCGCAAGGTTTCGATGGTTATCATATCGATTTCCAGCACTACGGGGAGAGAAACCTAATATCTAGTCCGCCTGATAACTTCATTTTTAAGTGAGCCACAAATTTTGGCCCTGTTATATGTCAATCCCAAAGTTCACGAGTGCTTGACCTAAGTGAATTAAAGTTATCCTGTGTTAATTCATGAAGGATCGACCGATAAAGCTTCACGACATGCAGAATATCGGTTTTGTAGAGAATTATTGAATTCGATGCCAAAATGGTCACGTTTCCGGCTACAATGCCCAGTATAATTAGCATTAAGATTCTAGAGACGGAGCAATCGTCAAAACGTTACGTTTCTGTTCTCACATTGAGACTCCGAGGAAAATATTCTTACCCCAGATAATCGATTCGCAACAAAGATTCGATTCATGTATGTTTTGCACGTCAACTCGTTAAATCTAAACAGTGTAATCGGTTTATTATTGAGCTCACCACCAGTACGTGAAACTTTTATGGCTGTTCGGAATACGGGATTTGCTTAGCCAAGCTATTAGGTACATATACAGGTACTCAAGATCAGTAATCATATTAAGCGCGTGTAGGAGGTAATCAGATTAGGGGAGCTAGAGGTAATCCCGAAACTATTCTAAGTATGATTAGGCAGCTCAGTCCTTCTCGGCTCGCCTAGACGAGCCCAGTCCACGGCACAGGACCAGCTTTCTATCTCTCTCTCTCAGTACCTGCACCTACTATGAAGACGGCGATAATAGTTTGCCAACTACGCTGGCCTCCGACATAACCTGCCCTATGGGTTGCTTAATAATCCCTCTATGAGACTCTGATAACTTCACTACGTATACCCGGATCAACGAAAAGTGGACGTTATACGTATAGCGCTTACAAGGAGCACAATAGCATACGTATTATACCATAGATACTTGACAGAAATATCATCATACGCGTTCCCACTACATAATCTCATGAAAACTTTACGTATACTTACGCAATGTCCGCAACTCTGCTCACATTGTCAACTAACGTGGTACATGTCTTTCTAGGCATCGCTACACAAACCATTCTAACAATCCCCGTCAGTCATGTGACGAACAATCAAATGGTCAACTTGGCTTTGAGTAACGGACAAGTTGTGTCGACGACATTGGCAAATCTGCAGTCCATCGCTCAACCGCAGAATATGATGAGCACCCCATCGAACAACGGTAAGTGTCAAGAATGTCGAGAAATAAAGGCTGGATCACTCTCTGATAAACCTCAATCACAATGAAAATTGTCCTTTGCAGTTCCAACGAGTCCGAATCTCGCGACAGGCTTGGGTCTAAATCCGGCAGCTCTGCCACATCTTCTTGGCAATAGTTCGGCGAGTCAGCAACTTCTCAACGCAATGCAGCCGCAACAACTTCTTCAGGCAGCGCAGGCGGTCCAGGCAGCGCAGGCGTCTCAGCAACCGCTTCTCACCACCTCACTTCATCAGCACAGTCATCGACATAGTTCACACATGAATCACTATACGGTGCGTGGGCTTGATGAACGATCTCCAATGATGTTAGGCAATTAATGCGGCGGTTATGCTCTCGCTTTCCTCGGCTTAATTATTATCCGGGAAGATATAATGTAGCCAATAACATTGTTCAATTACCTTTCTATCTCTCGGAGCTACGTCGATAATTCTCGATCGCGCTGGTAATCTTGTTGCGGAAACTTTTGCCCCGTAATTCCGCAAGCTCCTCGTTCTCTGTAGAAATTAGATTTGGCGGTGTCTCGATTTTCTCGGAAGTTACTGCTACTGCCGCTGTGGCGAAAAGTTCTGTACCTCGTATCGCTCAGTTGATAAGTGCATAATTGGCGGAGGGAAAAAGGTTGGCTTCTTGGTAATGATACTATCCACTGAATTAAACCGGAACGTTTTGACTTTATTTGCAGTCGACGGAGAAACATCATAGAGACAGACCGGAACAATCGTCACCGATGAACGGTCCCGTTGTATCGGCTGCCTCTGCACTTAATAGACTCGCTGCTAGCAATGGTGAAATCACAATCACTACAACACACGGACCTGGCGGTGGCAACACGATCAAATCATCACCAAACAGCTTGCACAGTCCGAAGGACGAGGAAGACGATTTACTTAGCGATTCGCCAAGTAAGATCAAGCATTGTTTGTAAATATTGAAGCACCATACAAAACAGAAAATTGCCATCGTCACTTACACAGTAATCTCGAAAAATAATGTAGTACTCAGTAGAAAACGATTTCCGCACGCGAAAAACGGTTGCAGTAGCCCAATAAATCTTTTGATAAAGTTGCCATAGCATTTTGTACTATGCGCTTGCCTAGCAAATCATTTTGTTTTACTTGCAAAGCAATTTGTTGATCTGGCAAAAAATGTGTTAGGCTAGCAAATACCGTTGTCACTATTCTAGTACAAGATTTGCTGTCTTGATATAAGCGTTTTTTTCCGTGCGATAATCTAGTAGAAAAATCATTACAAATACGTTTGATAGATGATAAAATCATCTCATAAATTTTCGATGTCTCTCGAGTTATTCTCCAGGAGTCTCAATTATTATAACTGGCAGGGAAGGAAATACATCTAGCTATTTTCGCAAAAGTAACTGTCGTAAGATTCTAAGTTCTAAGATTTTGATTCATTGTCATTAATGCAGCATCCGTTCGAGCCGCGAAGCTGTACAGCTTTAGCTCACGCGCCAGAACTTCTCCGATAATTCACAATCACCTCGAGATAGTTGTAGCTTATTCTGTCATTGAGATTGGGCGGGATAATCGTCCATAACTCGGCAGCCTAAGGATGTTTGATGGCCGCATTGCTCGGCGGACCGTTGCTCCGACATTTTGTACTTTTTCGTCCAGTGCTAAAAGTGACCTGCGAATACGAATGAACCGATGTGTTTCGCCTACTCAATGTTCGAATTCTTATTATTCTATTGGTATTCAAAAGCACGTCTTGAGTTGTTTATCGGCGCAATGCGTGTTTGAATTTAATTTACTGCGTACCAGAGGAAACGAGACGATTGTGCTCATCGGAACTATCAAGCATGTCGCTATCTTTACGCTATATAATTCTTATTTATCGGAACGAGATTGCTACCCGAGATTCACAAGGAAATCTATCCAATCCTTTACAATTAATTTGAAATGTCGATCAAAGTGCTAACGGGCGACTTGCGGGTTTTCTTTGCAGACCAACCGACGATCAATGAAGCGACGAATAACGTCGTCGACGGAATTAACTTGGACGAGATCAAAGACTTTGCGAAGGTATTTAAGCAGCGTCGATTGTCCCTGGGCCTCACGCAAACACAAGTCGGGCAAGCTCTAAATATCACCGAAGGTCCTGCCTACAGTCAAAGCGCAATATGCAGGTGAGCAACGAATACCACATCGACAAGAATTAAAAATACGGTCAGAAAATAGAAATGAATCCGAAGCAATGAAATTATAATACTGAATTTAGTGATTATCGTGATGCGAGAATTTCGCGTGCCAGGTCACTGGAAGTCGCATGAGAAATTGTAGCTTTATGACACATAATATATACCTATTTTTCGGCAATGTATATTTCTCGCGGAAAAATCGTGAATGATGAACGCAAAATTAGAAAGTAAAAATACTGAAATGTTTTAACTACTTTTTGGTCATTTTAGAGAAAACAAATAAGTCCTATAGAATTTAGCATAACGTGAAAGGGTCTCTAATCAGGGAATCGTTGTCACGTCAAAATATTCAATGAAAATGATTTGGAGGGCCGATTTTATTCGATTCAGTTGACTTAAGGAGGGCGACAAGCTGCACCTCTTGTTAGATAAAATCTTAATTTTTTTATATGAGACAAATTGAATATAGAATTTTGCTACCGTTAGATCTCAGCACGGTTTATCGAACATTTTTTTTCAAACAATCTCAGCTCAAAAATCGTGCATTTTACATGGGGTCTTATGGAAATAGTGCTTTCTTGACACTCCAATCAGATAATCAAAACCTTCGGCGGTTAGATGACGCAGATAACAAAATCGCTATCTGTCAAATTCCAACAATTCCACGCGATCAAGAAAAAAGGGCTTGTTGGACATTCCAGACGATTACTTTGAGTTAAAGTGCAAGCAGCAACCGAAATCTCCCATCGACAGGGCTCGCCAACCGAATCAAATCAGCAACTAGGAATAATTTCACTTAATAAATATCCACGTAAATAGTCTACATAGAAAATATTTACATGTCCGCTATTTCATTTTGATTGGGAGAAAGATTTTTGCAATGATTAAAATATTCGTAGCAATCCGTTCTATCGTGTGAGCGAAAGAACCGTCGTTTGACTTCGAAGCAGCTGATCGCCCTCCTCAAAATAATAATTCAGGCAACAGATAAATTGTATCGTGATTGCACTCACTGCGGCGGTATTCACGTCGATCTCACATCCGAATAATCTCATTAGCCACAAGTTTTGATAGTGCTATTAAGTGATGGATGACATAACGTATAACATGAAAATCTGCCGCGGTGAATCCGGTCACATTATATAGACACGTCAGAGATACTTATGTTTTGACTAACTTAAGCATTGGTGATTGTTTCCCCAGTGCCCTGGCTACCCAGATGTACTCTGTAGCTGCCTCGCAGATTGCCTCTCAGCAACAAGCTATGTACGTTAAACCCTCATGCTACTTAATTTATCCTAAAATTGAATTTTTCAATCGATTTAAAGAATTATCTAAAACCAATCCTTGCAGTTATACCCAGAATTCAAAACAACAACAAAACAAATCGTAGCATTTATTCGTACACGTAAAATGCCATAAAATTCATTATCGAACAGAGTCGATTTATATTTCGCAGAGAAGGATATTATATGAACGTATTAGTACGAAATATTGTAAGATAAATGGAATTTGCGTCGTTCACGACGCTCAAGTGGGGATTTCGTGAACCAATCGCCAATTTGGTATAATAACAGACAGCGCGATGAACAACGAGATTTTACTCCGATTCTCATTCTTATTCTCATGTACATAAATTATCGATCCTCTCCGTTATTCCAATCCGACCTGATTAATCCTTTCGGTAGATTCGATTTTGGGTATAGCTGCAGTATGATTTTTAATCGTTTCTAATCTCGTTCGCGTGACGAATTATAAGGAGCTCTTTTGAAATTAACTCTATCTTAATATCTCTATTACTATCTGTCTTTCTCTTTCTATATATTTATATATATATATATATATTATATATTTGTCATCGAGCCAGGGCATTGGCAAGCTTGGGCATGGTGTCGCCAACACGCGAAAGACTCTCGTAATCACTCGTTGAGCGTCTCAAAGCACGTTAGTTTTTTTTCGTATTCTCTCACTGTATTATAACGTGATATCCCAATGTGAGGAATTTTAGTATTTCGCGAGATTCTAATTAATATCCGACGACACCAGCGTTGGCAACATCATACGCGGTATCACCAAACCTACACGCATGCACGCATTGTCAATGTCCTGTTACCGAATCGATGCATGCCTCATAGTACTCCTATTTTTTTTTTTTCGTTATTACGTCTTATCTTGTAACTCGGAAATGTGGCTCTTTATTCGATTAACAATCGAATCTCGTGTCAATCTTGACTGCACTGTAGTCGAGCTCATTAAGAATATCGGATTATCATTTACTGTAGGTTCGAGAAACTGGATATTACACCCAAGAGTGCGCAGAAAATCAAGCCCGTTCTCGCAAGGTGGATGAAAGAAGCTGAAGAGAGGTGAGTTGCCGTTCTGCGATTGTCATCATTACATTTTGCAGTCATTGTGACTATGTGCTGTACATAGAATACAGGGTACAGTGCAAGTTGGAGTAGACATACCGTTTTTGGTCATCTGAGGTCCATTACAGAATGAAAAATATGAAACAATGAATGGAATAAAATAATTATAAAAAAAATTATATGAAGAATATATTAATAAAAATGGCCACAAGCGATATCACGACGACTAATGGTTCATCTAGCCTATATAATTTTCAAACTCAAGTGACTATCTTCGAATACTTCATCACACCGTCCATTGTTATAAAGACAACTTTCGACGATTCCATTAAATAACTTCTTCTTCATCCTATGCCACAATCGTCCTATTTGATATTTTAAAGCTCGACAGTAATAATCTTATAATTTATCCAAAAAACGAAGACGTTATAGAGTAGAGAATATATTTGAAAAAATTAAAACCCAAACTTTGTTTTTGTCGTGAAAATTTTCTATAAAAAATCGTACTTATCGCAAGGAATATTGATTATATTTAATTGGAAAAAGTTTGTTGAAAGATAAAGTTTTTTTACTCATGACATCATAATGACACTCAAATCCGTAACATCAGCATTGCCTTTTATGAATTTTTTATTTTGTATTTTCGTCAAGTACTAAAATTTCAGTCCAAAGTACATTCAACCCTGAAAACCACGTGTAACCTACGCACGAAATTTTTTCGAAAACACTTATGCCCCACTAACAATAACAAATACCGTAAATTCGGTAAAAGCTGTTGACATGGCGAGAATTCAGCAGCAACAGGATTATCGATTAATAGTCATTGAGGGAACTGTCGGCGCGGTGGTTGAGAGTTGATCGTCAGTGGCAGCGATGGCGGCGGGGTAACGTCATCACGGGCCACCGGTACACACAGACTTATCGTATTTCGTGTGCGCGATTAATCCGTAATCATCTAACAGGATCTAGGCAATGTCCCAGCGAGCGAACAACCGAGCGTGCGAAAGCTCGCGTGCGTGCTAATTGGTAATTCGCTAATTGAATCCACCTGATTAATTGCGGAATCGCATCTAATAAATACGAGGGAATGTTAATTAGCGAGAGGAAAATAGTTACATCGAGAGTGCAGGAGTCTGGGCGAGCAATCGGTGGTTATCGGTGATAACGCCATATTCCTTTTGTATCGGATAGAATCGCGCCGCTTCTGAACAAAACGCCCGCGGTCTTGAATCGCAAGAAATTTTTTTTTCTCTTCTAGATACGCGCATGATGACATTCTTTTCTCCTCGGCAGTTTAATTGCCGATGTTTCGCTGGCAGTCGCTTGATTATTGAGTCATGCAGCGCTAACGAATTTGAAGTGTCGAGCGCAGATGCAGATGCGCTGATCTCGCTGATATTCTATTTCAATGATCGAGCGTAGGGGACCGGATATACATCAGTTATATCTCCTCTGTCTAACTGTATGGTACTCTCTCGCATTATGACATGTAAATGTATTCAATGCTACTACTACCGCGCCCGAGAAATTCTACCTCATATCTTTGAATACTCAATGAAATCCTTGTATATTGATTGATACCTGAATATAGATTCGTCAAGTGGACGGGGAACGAGCCAGATAGAATCAGTAGTCGAGAGCTAGCTAATTCTCGCCTCTAGGGCAATGTCGCAATGAGATTGAGGCCGAGTTTGAGATGTGCCGTAGTCGCCAACTGGTCAATTTATCATCATGGTACAGTTCTGTGCACTTTTTACCCTCGTGATAAACTTCTAGTTCGAGTAGAATGCTGATGCGTATATCAGTCTTCGTATCATGTATCACTGCGATAAACCGCAAGGAAAGAATATAAATTCTATCCTGAGTATTGGCGTTTTGTGATTTAGCCACTGATACGTAAATATAGATTTTCCAATTTGTCATCATCATACAACCGGGTGCACTTTTTACTTTCATGATGAATTTCTAGTTCGGATAGATTATTACAATGTCTTTCTCTCTTTATATCGTAGGTTCTTGAGTTACTTCGCGAGAAGCTGAAATAAATTATATTTCAAATATTGAAATATTGTTAATTTGTTATTGATGAATGAATATAACCTGCTGAATGAACGAGGAGCAAGCCAGATAGAATCAGAAATGCAGAGCTAGCTAATTATTGCCTCTAGGGCAATGTCGTAATGAGATTGAGGCCGATTTTAAGATGTGCCGTAGTCGCCAACTGGTCAATTTGTCATCATGGTACAGTTTTGTGCACTTTTTACTCTCATGATAAATATCTAGTTCGAGTAAAATGCTAATGAACCGCAAGAAAAGGATATAAATTATATTCTAAGTATTGGCATTTTGTGAATTAGTCACTGATACGTAAATATAGATTTACCAATTTGGCATCATCATACAATCGGGTGCACTTTTTACCTTCATAATAAATTTCTATTTCGGATAGATTATTACAGTGTCTTTCTCTTGTGATATCATTGATCCCTGAATTACTTCGCGAGAAACCGAAATAAATTATATTTGAAGTATTGAAATATTGTTAATTAGTTATTGACGAATGAATATAGCCTGCTGAATGAACGAGGAGCAAGCCAGATAGAATCAGAAATGCAGAGCTAGCTAATTCTTGCCTTTAGGGCAATGGCGCAATGAGATCCAGTCCAAGTTTGAGATATGCCGTAGTCACCAACTGGTCAATTTGTCATCATGATACAACCGTGTGCACTCTCAATCCTCACGGTACATTTCTAGTTCGAGTTTAATGTTGCCATGTGTTGCTCTTCGTATCATGTATCATGGACTGAAATCGCAAGAGAATGAAATAAATTCTATTTCAAGAATTGGAATTTCGTGAATTAGTCATAGATTCTTGAATATAGCTTTGCCAAGTGGACGGGAAGCAAACCAGATAGCATTAATATTACAGAGCTAGTTCATTCTCGCCTCTAGAGCAATGTTGCAATGAGATTAAGGCCAAGTTTGGGATGTGTTGTAGTGGCCAACTGGTCAATTCGTCATCATGATAAAACTGTGTGCACTTTTAAGCGTCACGGTACATTTTTAGTTCAAGTGGAATGTTGCCATGTGATTAATTTTCGTATAATGTATCATGGAGCTAAATCGCAAGAGAATGAAATGAATTCTATTTCAAGTATTGGAATTTCGTGAGTTAGTCATTGATGCCTGAATATAGATTTACAAGACGCCGGAGAGCAAACCAGATAGAATCAGAAGTGCAGTGCTAGCTGATTCAAGCCTCTACGGCAATGCTACAATGAGAGTGAGTTCAAGTTCTAGATGTGCCGTAGTCACTAACTGGTCGATTTGTCATCATAATACAACCGTGTGCACCTTTAACCCTCACGGTACATTTCTAGTTCGAGTGGAATGTTGTCATGTGTATCACTCTTCGCACAATGTATCATGGAGCTAAATCGCAAGAGAATGATATGAATTCTATTTCAAGTATTGGAATTTCGTGAATTAGTCATTAATGCCTGAATATAGATTTACAAGATGCCGGAGAGCAAACCAGATGGAATCAGAAGTGCAGTGCTAGCTGATTCAAGCCTCTACGGCAATGCTACAATGAGATTGAGTTTAAGTTCTACATGTGCCGTAGTCACCAACTATTCAATTTGTCATCATAATCCAACCGTGTGCACTTTTAACCCTCACAGAAAATTTCTAGTTTGGATGGAATGTCGCCATATGTATTACTCTTCGTATCATGCATCACGTAGCTACATCGCAAGTGAAGAGAATAAATTATATTTCAAGTATTGGAATTTTTTAAAGTAGTCACTGATGCCTGAATATAGCTTTGCCAAGTGGACGAGAAACAAACCGGATAGCATGAATAGTACAGAGTTAGTGTATTCTCTTCTCTAGAACAATATCACAACTAGATTAAGTCCAACTTTAAGATGTGCCGTAGTCACAAACCGGTTAATTTGTCATCACACATGCAGATGTGTACACTTTTTACCCTCATGATAAGGTTCTACTTGGAGTAAAATGTCACCGTATTTACCACTCCTCACATCATGTATCACTGACTAGGAGGAGGAAATAAATTCTAGTCCAACTATTTGAATTCTGTTAATTAGTCATTAATGCCTGGATATTGATAGCGAGCTCGGTTGAATGAGCAACTAATAATTCTCGCCTCTAGGGCAATTTCGTAATGAGATTGAGTCCGACTTCAAGACTCGCCGTAGTCACCAACTGGAAGATTTACTATCATAGTACAGCTGTGTCCACTTTTTACCCTCGTGATATATATTTCTTGCTCGAATGTTACCAAGTGTACTTCACTCTTTCTACCATGTATCACTGATCTAAGCCACAAGAGAAGAAAATGAATTCTACTTCAAGTATTGGAATTCTGTAAATCAGTCATTGATGCTGGTCGTAGATTAGTGAAGTGGCCGAAGAGCGAGTTAGAATTATTGAATGAGCAATCATTCAATCACTCCCGCCTCAAGGGTAATTTCCCAATGAGATTGAGTCCAAGTAGAATGGTGTAGTGTATCATCGATCATCACATACCGTATTGCTGAAGAACACCTCGGGATACAGGGATGAAGCGAACCTCTGATCAGTGCAGTCGCGCGTACCACGCCGTTATAACGGTTTAACATCTTGGCCAAGACATTTTCAACAACAATTATCCATCTTGAATTCTTGGAACGTAAAACTAAGTGTGACTGTGTACTGATGTATATATAGCGAAGCGGCAACGGCAGTGCGGCTGGTTCTGTACACAACGCCCAGTGCCCAGAAAAATGAAAGCGGCTAGTTTATGCGGTGCACGTGCACGATTTATCTGTCGAGTAATTAAACTGTGGACTAATTAAAATCAGGTTTCTGATGTACCCCTCGCCAGTGCACTCTCACCTCCCACCAACGCCGCCGACACTACCATTTTCGCAACCAACGAACGCCGTCTATCCTTTCTCCGCCTGTTCTCCGTCTTACCAAGTGTTTTTTTTCTCCCGCCTCATTTTTATCTCTTTTTTATTTGTATTCTTCTTCTTTCTCCTCGATCCTGTTCCTTTAGCAGTCGGCATCGGTTGTCTCGGTTTATTCTTTTTTGTTTTTCTTACGGACAACCGTTTTGGATGGTCGGATCTTTTCTTGGACGTGCTCACGACTTCGTGGCATTAACATTTTGCTTTCGGCAAATTCAACGCAATTCGCGGCGGATACTAAGTCAAGCTGTCTTGCCTGTTTTCCTCGCTGGGTTAAACAATTTCGGTCTCACCTTGACTGATTGAATTCTGGGTTCATGAATTTAAAAAAAAACTTTAAATTACGGCGGTTAAGGGGACCCTCGTCACCTAGAAAAAGTCATAAGATGATAAATTCTTTACGTGACACCCTTTTTTTTAATCTTAGATTTACATCTCGTTAAGTACATGACAAGCATTGAAATTTTGCGATTTTGTAAAGATGTGCAGAGCACGAGAATTGTGAGAGGTCAGAAGTAAAAAATTTTTACTTGTAGCTTTCAGAACAAGCGGTCAATCAAATTTAGAGTTCGATGTCTTTTTTTATCTGTTGTGGAGTGCATTCTGGATTGAATGTAGCGATTCTGGATGCAATGGAAAATAGATTTGCTGTCCAGTAATTTTTTTTAGAGATAGATTTATTCATACATTTGAAATCGTAGACTTGTCATGAAGACCTGACGTGAAAATTCCTATATTTTTATCCATAATGCTTGGTCCGAAGCTGCGACAAATGAAAAATTTCACTTTTTATCTCAATTATATTACTTGTTATGTATTCAATGAGGTCTTAATACAAGATACTTTGAAAGAAGTGAATTCGGAGAATTTACTTGAAGAATATTTATTCAGGACTTCTTGTAGGTGAATAGATCCTCTTAAGCATCCGTGATTAATATCAAGTACTTGGGCGGGAATATTTTAAAGTAACCTGTCGAAGTTGAAGTGCTTTTGATACTTCGCTTCATCGTTTGTTTATTTTGTGAAGAGGATGAGACGACAAGTCGCCAGAATTTGAGTGAGAGTAGTGCTCATGATTGCAGGTACAAAAGCGGGGCTAATCATCTAACGGAATTCATCGGCGTCGAGCCGAGCAAGAAGCGAAAACGACGGACGTCGTTCACACCTCAAGCCTTGGAACTATTGAACGCACACTTCGATACGAATACTCATCCATCCGGTACGAATTTTTCACACAATAATTTCAAGCCAGTTTTGACTAGAGTGATAGAAAATAATATATCATTCATTCAATTTTTTGTTAACTTATCCGAAATATGAAGAAACTGTTGAAAAATTAAATGATTAAAATTGACATGCTATTTTTTTCTGCATGACGTTTTTAAATTTCGAACTTATAATCCGAGTTGCGTTTTGTGGCAATCACTAATTTTACAATATCGCTGATCGGACTTTGATTATCAAATGACAAGCTTATTTATGTTACAAAGGGTCTTCAAATAAAACAACTTGCGCAGAAATTAACATTCCAGGATGAAATCCTGGATTTTGTCGGGGATGGAGTCTCGGATATAATTTTTTTCGGAATCCGGGATTCCCGCTCAGACTGTAAAAATTATATCCGAGACTCCATCCCCGACAAAATCCAGGATTTCATCCTGAACTGTTTTTTTCTGCGCAGGAATGACCGCTTCATTCTTGAGTACTACAAATTTCGTGAGGATAAAATTACCATTTTTATACAAATATCAAAGTTGTATATACAAATTAACAATTCCTAAACTAATATCACAAAGTTGATTCCAATTTAACAATTCTGGTAATGTGATAACTGGATTACTACAGAAGTCTTGTAATTATCCTAAGAATATTTCAATAATTTAATTTTACGTGTAAAACATTACTATACTATTTTTAATTATAAAATAAATGTTATATTATTATTTCCCCCAATAGTCTTGTCAATTTCATATTTCTTGTCACAATAAATATACAATTTGCTCAAAAATCTTTAATAAATCATTGTGGAATAAAATATAATTGACTAATTCCTATGTTTCCTATCATTACAGGAAACGAGATAACGATACTGGCACAGCAGTTGGGCTACGAGCGAGAGGTCATACGTATTTGGTTCTGCAACAAGAGGCAAGCACTGAAGAATACAGTAAAAATGATCACGGGAGTAAAGGGAACAGCGGTATAAAAAAAATACACCCAAGAAGCATCAAACACGACGTTACATGTCGAAAAGCGATTCGTATTCAGCACAAGTGGTGACAATCTTTGAATATGTCTATATCCGGTGGCGTATAACCGATCGAACACTTAATTTCTCTAATACGATGAGAAATTGGAAACAATGATCGGTAATCTTTAGGACGAATAGGCAGAAGTTAAAGGTGATATATAAGTTGGACCTCGCTGGACGAATCGATGCTCATCAAACCGTAACAACTTAAAGAAGCGATATACGCGACTCGACTCTCGGCGCCATCTTTGTTCTGGTACATAAAAGTGTATCAACCGCACTAGCATTTGTGATTTTTTGCTGTAAAAAAAGCGAAAACATAAGCATCTAATGAAACTTTCCTCGCGCGTTATATCCAAGGCCGTCCGAAGTGAAACGACGAATATCAAGAGAGATAACACGACGCTCACCACGCACATTGTGATCGAAAATGTATACGCGTGTATTAACTGTAAATAGTTTTAATCTACATTGCTACTCGTGATTCGTATGTCTACATACTTAGAGTGTAAGGAAAGATGATGATACAAAAATCATAAGAGGCGAAAAGGACGATTATTATTTATTAAATAACTGGCGATCAACGATAGATGCACACGTGAGAGCATCAAGCAGGGATAAGTGATTACTAGAGAATGTCGATTCGATAGGAAACTACGAAATGTATAATCGGACTGAAAGTCGATGTTACGTCCGGATAGAAGTGCGCCTCATCGATTTAGTCTTCAGGCTCAAAGAATCTTTAGATTATCAAGATATATAAGCGTCAATGAAATTGAATAGTAAGTAACATTGCAATAACCTCTTCTGTGAAAGTACGCTATGAACGAATGTAGAGGTCTTTTCCCCGTGCTCACATAACTGTATCTAATCTCTTTAAGAAAACGTAGCTGATGATTTGAAGAATGGAAAAAAAAGAAGAAAAAACGATAATAAAATAATAGGTTCCCGAATGCTAGTCCGCATTACTCTGCCATATTAAAAGTACGCATTTCGTGTCTGCAATTCGCACTCACTGGCAAAACCAAATCGTTACATTCGGAAAATTAGATAATCGGAAGAAAATCGGTTTTGCCGTACGAAACATACGTGAATACGATGGTATTACTGGTAAGAGCTGGCAAGTATTCTCTAGTATTTCGCGCACGTAGCCTCGCATAATATATTAAACTACCTGTCTGAAATTTAAAGAAAATAATTTAAAAAATAAACTATTTCGTAATATCCGCAATTGCAACTCTTGTAAATTCGAGATGCATGTCGATTAACTGAAAACCTAAAACAAAATACCGCATTGTTTCCACCGTGACACGATTATCCTGTATATATTTACAAAAAAAACATTGACATTGTAATATTGAGGTATCTTTTAATATATATATATATATATGTATATATATATAAATATATATATATATATAAATATATAAATAGCTATAAAATAGCTAGACTCATGGAAAGAAAATTTACATGGTTGATAATAAATTTCGGGAATGCACGTTTTCGAAGTTCGCTTTAAGGCGAGATTGAACAGATCAACGATATGTTGATGAAAAATTGTATTATAAAGAGAAACAAGAGGGAGAAAGACGATATTCAAAATTCAAAATTTTGATCCAAATCACGTCGAGACGTATGTTGTCCTTTTGATAATGAAGAAAAACAAATGTTTGTACAGAGATATTCCGGTTATTAAATTTTGTTATGAAACAGAGAAGAGAACGAAAAAAAAAATAATGAAAAAATTGTAGAGATCATGTGTATTTTCTTCGTGACAATTATATCTAGTGGTTTATTATGAGAATATCAACGTGAGTATTATAAAACAAAATGTGAATTGTATTCGTGAGTGTCATATTTCTAAGGAAGATAGATCCACAGGTTAATGTTTCGTGGCAGTTCCCAGCTAAATTTCATCAGACTGACAAGAACACAAGATTTTACTCTGAATAACCGGTTGAAATTGTCCGTTACGACAGCCTGACAAATCGTTATATAGATATATATACACACATATATATATATATAAATTTATATAAATAGTATATTCATTACCTTCCGAACAACACAGAGGAAACTGTTACTGAAACATTGCCCAGCGAAACCAAGGTTCCTACTACGTTTTATAAAATGTAATAACTAACTTTACTGCGACATTTGTGAATGTAAATACGCCTCGCAAGTTGAGCTAGTATTTACAATACAATCAGCAATTTGATGACGCTAGAAAGCAAACAAAATAACACGAAGATAGATTTAACAACCGATATAAAGGTCAACTAACTCGTAAAGCGAAGAGAGGAAGTCCCAAAAGCGCGAGTATTCAGAAATTTAGAGACGAATGGAAAACATTAAAATACGCTGAATGAGCACAAGAGATCGTGTCTCTTTTACGTATCGAGACATCCTCGATTTCAGCGTCGAGTTTGAAACTCAACTCGATAGACCTTGAAGACCACAGTGGCCGAGTTTGACGCTCGGTTAATTCAGCACATAAGTATACAATTAACATAATGCCATAGTTATAGATTGAATGTTAGCGCCTAGAAACGATGTAACATTACGCTACGTATTTAATGAAAAAAAATGAAATTAGTTGTTAAGCGAATACCTGTGTAAAATCTAGTAGGTGTCCACAAGAATAAAATAAAAACTTATATTGTGGTACAAATCCTACATAATAACGCCTTGTTTCATTTATTCACGGTCTCGAGCACCCAACAAATAATAGAAACTAGTTTTGTCAATTTTTTTGCGATAATTTTCGGACATTAAAAGATTGATCGAAATTGCCGCAAAATTAATCCACGAAACTAAAAATCTGTCACGACCTCATTCAACTTGAAACAAATTAGTCCAGTGATTTTTATATTTTTCTTCAGGAAGTCGCATCACGTGCTGCTACGAGTTCAAAATCTGGCTTTTTATCCGTAACTACTTTCTTTATTTTTCCGGTAAACTCGATAACACCGTATCCAGCGAGTCCGAAGCAGAGCAGTCCGATCAAGATGTAGAGTTTAATGTATGTACACAGATAAGGACTGTATGCGTACGCTATTACCGATCCCGTTGCTTCCCATAACCGAAAGTTGGAATAAGCCGCTTCTTCCATACCAGGAAACAATAACCCAGAGAGTGCTGCAAATGAAAATTCAAGGTTACTTATTTACCGACTGTTGGTATCCGTAAGGTTCCTAATTTATCGAATTCAAAGTAGACCAATCGCTACTCGACCTCAAGCCAACAAAATGGGTTATCTTACTCCCAAACGTGACAATTCCTACAATCTGGAAAGAACTCGCAGCGATATACTAACGGTCGGTAACGACGAAACTTATTGTTTCGGTAATCGAACGTAGCACAAGAGCAGATCTCTTTTGAACTGATAAAAATCCGATCAGTGGTAAACAGCATCAGCTCGACTTACGGTTAAGGGATAAAAGATCAATATTTTATTAAAATTCAGTCGTTTTGAAAGCATCGAGAATAATGATTGATCTATTATTTAAACTGTAATCCCAGTTGATTCATTTCCTTGTCACTTTAGGACACAATCTCGAAAATCAAAAATAAATAAACAAATAATGCGCCATATACAAAGCTTGCAGGACGATAACATCGCATGCCGAACTACAAATTGACCTCAAATGATAGGGTTGGGGTTGTAATTTTGCACCAACCCACGGTTGCTTTTGTGTCAACGGAATAAAATTACACCCTTATACCAACGGCTATCCTGGTGAGGCAACTGTTGGTACGTCTGCACTGGCGGTTTGCCGAAATTGTTAGAATTACTTCTCTAAAGAGTTCTATGGAAAGCACATAGACCCAGGTTTCTTAGAACTACAACGAGATAGCGAGGCAATCACAATTTGTACGGTTTCGTAGAGGCAGAAACTTTGAACATAGGACGTACCGATTGCCATTGACTGCGCAAAAGCACAATTCCTGAATTAATAAAGTTTTCGTCTTGTTTTCGGCCATAAAACTCACCGTTAACTTGAACGAGCCATATCGCATCGCATATACCCCAGAATCCGGACATGAGAAAGAATATGAGGCCTTGTTCTGGCGTTGGTTTCCAGAAGAGTAATGTGATTATTACTGTCAAATGCAGTACAAATGCGAAGATCATAACGGGAATCCTTCCTGTAATCTTGACGACTGAACCGGTCGTCAAGGCGGCGATAGCATTAGCAACTCCGTAGCAGATCATAACATATCCGATGTTGCTGATACCCCAGGCGCATGAAACGAACGACTGCGGAAAGGTTTTATAGCTGAGTATCAATACTTTTCACATCAATATGCATGGTTGCTTTCAGAATGCTCGTAAAACTTCGGGAATATACTACCGAACACTCCGAGCAATTGGAAAACACTTATGCGTATGTAAAGCACGAAAAAAAAAGACTTCGTTGGTACAACCAAGGGACTTCGCTACATATGCGTTAACTAAGTTATTGGCTAGGCTAACTAAGTTATTCGTTGACCGAACAAGTTATTCGTTGACCAACCAAGTTATTCGTTGACCAACCAAGTTATTCGCTAGGCCAACCAAGTTATTCGTTAGGCCAACCAAGTTATTCGTTAGGCCAACTGAGTTATTCGTTGACCAACCGAGTTATTCGTTGACCACCCAAATTATCCGTTGACCACCCAAATTATTCGTTGACCAACCAAGTTATTCGTTGACCGACCAAATTATTCGTTCACCAACCAAGTCATCGGTTGACCAAAAAATACTCTTTTTATCCCTATGTATGTAATATCGTATGTCATATACTTACAGCGTTGTAGTCGGCGAACAAAAACGCCTGCTCCGCTCCAATGAACATAGTTATTGGCAAGATGAATAGTTGACTTTTTCTCTTCAACAATTTCAACGTCACAGCCAGAAGTTTGAGTCCAGATTTGCCAGTAGCTGAGCCGGTCCTCCCTCTGTCGTATCTACGAAAAAAGCACAAAAAATAGGCTCGTTCAATAATTGTTCATTCATAAAAATCTCGAAAGGACTCTTAGAGAAAGTCTTAGAGGAAGTCTCCAAAACATTGCTTGCAGAGTTTGCAGAGTTTGCTTGCAGAACAGCATTTGATCCTATGCGTGACTCTTGGCCGACAGACATTTCTCTCTTTGTGTGCTTTCCTCTCGTCATTGCTGTCGCCAGCGCGTAATGTCATTCATCGAATGGTTATCGTGTCTCCGAGGAGAATTTTTATGGTCCAGACATTCCATTAACGGATCCCATAATACACAGATACTACACGCAATACCTCCATTTTTATTGCTTATACGATCACTCCGTGTTGCCCCGAAACGCAATGCCATTTTCCTATAGCATATACTTTATTTCTGCTATCATTCCACGAACAAAAATGGTATAAATGGCAGCTTATTACAGCGGCGCGCCGGACAAAATCTATATCCAGATTTTGAGGTATTGACAACGGCGGAATAGACGGGCAACTAATGGTTAATTCCGCGGATCAACTATCAAAACAACCAAATCGTTCGGAGCAATTTATGACCTGTACTGAAGTAGCCAAATTGCCGATCGTTATGTACATTTATCGGAATCGGACTAACCTCATTTTATAGTCCATACTAAATGACCTCTTGGCAATTCGTAACCAACCAACCGACCTACGAATCTGTGGCCATTACTTCCGCGGAAGGTCTATGAATGTATATCACTAGTGCTGAGAATTTGTCAAAAGCATAAGAGAATTATTCATACCCGCCTGAAAATAATTATCTTAAATTGAACTCACAAATGGACCTGTCTGAAAAAGTGCTATTTTTTCGATGCGATAAGACGAAATATCTTAGCACATTTCAATGCAATTTTGAGATCAATTTGATATCACGCTTTCCGACTGATTCAAACGCAATTTGTAACTTGATCTTAGCAAATTTTTGAGATGATTTTATGGTGGGTGGAAAATCTCATAATCTGATTCATTAAAGCGCTGATTGAGATGTTTGTCATTAAAAAATGATGAAACTAAGTAACAAATCGCGCTCAAATCAGTCAAAACAACTTGGTATCAAATCAATATCAAAATTACTTTTAGAATATACTAAGATTTTTGTCTTAACGCGTCTAAAAAATGGCTTTATTTGAGATACGTCAATTTATGATTAATGAAATCTGACATGATTATTGAACGCTTTCCACACAAAAAAAATAATTTGTGTGGAAAGTAAAAAAAAAAACCATGGAATTATTATTGTTATAAAAAAAGGTTAGTTTTTCTGCTAAAAAAAATTGCAGAGTATCCTCGCATGATTGCCGATATCGCAGAAATCATTTGAGTGTTACGGGTCGCGGTTTCTGTAGAAAGAAAAAATGATTCATGTGGAAGGATCCAAATATTGTGCGGACTATTCACACAAATTATTTTTTTATGCAGGAAAATCTGGTGATACCACTCTGGTGATTTTTTAAAAATATCAACAATTATGCAAGAATACTCTGTAATTTTTTTTCCGGAAAAAATATCCGTTCTCGAATAAAAAAATAATTCCTACGTTTTTCGGTAAAAAATCGTGATCGTGAAAATCTAACAAAAAAAAAAAAAACTAACAAAAAAACAACTTTTATGCAGAAATTTTTTTTTAGTAACTTTAAGTTCTCGAAATATTAACTCGCAAATAAAAAAAGGTATTTTCTGAAATGATGTTTTGAAAATCTGAAAAAATTCACATCGTGTTCTTTTTATTGGTGCTTTGAAGTATCCAATTATAGAGCAGATCAAAGGGGGTCGAAAAATAGGGGCTGAATTGACATAGAATGCTTCATATACGTATAGAGTTTTGATTAAGTAAGATAAACGAGAAAGCACTGAGATCAAGGAACAGTTTCGGAATTTGACAGCTTGATTGTCACTTTGATTACAACTCACCTTGATAAAGAATCAACGCCGAAAGCAACGATCAGACACGCAACTACCATGCAGACTAGATAAATTCCGGATATCAGATGAATCCTCTCTTGAGGCGGTGGTTCCAGATTGGGATTTGAATTCTCAATTACCGCAACACCGCAGAAATTAGATCCGCACACTTCAGCGACTATAGAACTGTTCAATGTGACATTTGAAGCTGTGACGTCCATTCCATACGACAGAACTGCGGATTGACGAGAGATAAGTCAGAAGGCGTGGTGATATATTTGCAATTCATAACGACATTTATTAAACGTCGAATGGGTGTGTCAAATGCTTTTTACAAATCATTGAAAACTTCGTTATCTCGATTTTCTTTGCATTATCGAACGTGTGCTTTGTACGGTTATACGTGAATATGCAATGTGCATAAAGACATTGTTATTTCATGACTTTGAATTCATGATAGACATAATCATTCAAGAATACTAGTTAGGGGCAAGTGTATTAAAGTTCTACACATTATAAATTTACTTGATTGCTGTTACTTCATTGAATTATTCGAACTGTCATATCATTGTAAAGATTTGAATAAATGTATCATATGAGGTGATATTAATTTTCTGTGCTTCCTGAGAAAAGCCAATTCGTATAAAATGTCTGTATTTGTGTATGTGTGCGTGTATGTTTGAATTCTTGTTATCACGACAGTGGCTGCAATTTTCAAGGGATTGGTCTGAAATTTAGTTCACAAGTGAAGTGCAGATGGACATATGCTTGGTTTAAATTTGGCGCGAATTTGTAGAAAAATAATGACATGCTTCATTTTTTGTTTAAATCACTTATCACGCTCTAATTTCCGCAGTTTTGTAGATATCGGGCTCAAATTTAGTTCACGAACTATTACAGACCGATAACTGGTACCAAATTTTGCAAAAATCGGTGGATCATTAAAATTGAATTAGATTTTTCATTTTTCAAATTTTCTGAAATATCAGTATTTCCATTCAAGTACGAGATTACCTATCAAATATTGGTTTAGCAGTACAACGAGTTGAAAATTCGTGTTCAGTGGCTAAATATACATAGAAAATCGTTCTTCCTCTTCCGTAATTACAAAAAACATATTTAGTCACACACCAAAGCTTCCTTTTCGGGAAACTCGAGCACTATTATATTTAAAAAAAAAAAATAACAACATTTTCAGGAACGCTAGAAATTGACGAGGACCATGACAATTTTAAATGTCATCTTTTTTAAAACTTGGCGTCGAATCGCTACCACGACGTTTGATAAATATAAAATAATGCAACATAAAAAAATGATATTTACCAGCTGAAGAAATGAGATTTCCCCAGACCTGTGCCATCTGATAAAACATGAAAAAGAGACCAAAGAATCTCGTGACGAGGACGTCGGCTCCGAGATCCGAAATAGTAGAATAGGCTTCGGCGACAACGGTGAGATATGTACATTTTGCACACCATAGAGGGCCACCGCCAAGCCCAACAGCCAATCCCGCCGGAATCATGGTGTAGAACTTTGGATAGAATTGGGCGGCGATAAATGGCATGTAAGCGATGAAGGTCAGCGATATTGTCCATTTGCATCCGAGCCAACTGTCAAAATATGATGATATTGCTTAGAACGAAAAAATTGACCCGGTGTATCAAGCATAAAAGGATTCCTTTTGTTGAGATAGTGATGAGGGTGCGAAAAAGAGATGAACTGACAAAGATATACTACTTGCTCATAATTGGTGTCCAGCTTATCTATAAAAATTACGAGGATATCTTGCATTTTCCTGAGCCTTTATTACCTATGACCCGAGAAAATTCTGCCCTCAAATTCGTGAGCTAGTTATTTTACTCTCACGAGATAAACGAGTATAATTTATCCTTTTGTGATGAATAATATGCGGTCGTTTGAGAAAAAATTACGTGGTGAGAATGAGGCGAGGAGGAGAAGAGGGTTTGGACCTACTAGACGACTAGGGTGTTACGAAGGATCGATTCAACTACACGAACGGTGCACGAAAAAAAAATGTAGTTGTTTCAATCACACTCGTGTACTTGAAATTGATTCAATACGAAATATAAAAAGGTTTATCTGAATGCCACAAGATTCTTGAGAACTCACATTGTTATTATCAGAGATTCGTTGTTATATGTGACATAAAGGCAATCAGATCTTATACATGGGGCATTCTAAGCCATCTCGACCAACAGCTGACCCTAAATTTTCCAAATGTGGTTTGCCACTTTTTATGTTAATCTTCCACATAATAAATGCATGTAGATCTTGTTCAAATTTTTTTTAACGCGGTTTTTGAGTATAAATGTTCCAAGCTAGATAAATAACAACACAAATTACAAAAATAATTTCTAAGTCACTTTCTTAAATAACTCTACGATAGAGAATAAGATTTTTATTCTACAAGCCAAAGTGGAAAAATCATTTTTCCGATTCTACTGCTGTACATTATGTTTTTATGTTTTATATAAATTTTTCGCAGCCCGCGAAACGAACGTCCTATTGAATTAGACTTGATTTTAAATTAGTATATTACGATACGAGTGCGATAAAAATTTTTTGTCGACCATGAGCTTGCAACACGAGATGAGGGCAAGTGTTACAATCAAACGAGTTAAGAAAAAGTTTATCGCACGAGTTTTGTACACGATTTTATTTCACGAGTGCGAGAAGTGTCTACTTCTCGCACATATTATTATTATGAAATCATAATTACGAAACAACCGGTACTGTAAACTAGATTTTCATGAATGAATGGAGATTTACAACTCCGATTCGCAACGACTACCTTAAGCAGTATTGTTTGCGGCCATAACTTCGATCAGTGACCGCTAAGCTGCGCGCACTGCTTCGCGCGTCAACTGTTGAGCGGGAGGCAGTTTTTCTGAGTTTCTATTGTATTCTCATACAGTAAAATCTCAGTAAAAGTAAAGCCGCGTGTATCGACCAGGTTTTCCGCAGTTTTCTCGAGTCCTCGTGAAAATGCGATACAGTAGTGCATTGAGATGAGTGGCTGAGGACAACACTCGACGGGAGGTCTTTATGTAGAAACGGGCAAAGGGAAAAGGGGCGACGTAAAAGCCTGAATAACGCATGCGGAAGAAAATATACCAATACAAAAAGTCTTTCCGTGTGGTTATTCGATTTATGTTATAAACGTGATGTCATAAGATCGAACTGTGGTTGTCAATTTTTTTTTCCTTGTATTTTTGCGCTGACTGTATTTACGTGCATTCAATATATTATGAATTTATTAACGATGAGTGGTAGAGACTTACCTTATCATCAAGACCGGCAAAAAAATATTACTAAATATGAGACTTCCGTATATAGAAGCGAGAGTAAATGTTCCAAGCGATTCATCCGCATTCACCGAACTTTGAAGATTGCTGGCCCCCATAAACGCCGTGAAATGAACCATAAATGCGAGTCCAATCATCAAAATGTTCTTCATTATCCGCCATCTTTCCGATGGTTCAAATGTGCTGCCACCTGTTGAGACTGTGACGAATTGGCTGATAGTGTCGCCCTTAGTTGCTGTCATTTTCTAATTTGCAGTGGAATGTCCGTCGATCAATAATAATTTCCGTCCAATATCATATTCCGATTCTTGGTAAAATGTCAGTGGTTAACATCAAACTGAATTTAAATGTTTTTCAAGAATAACAGCACTTCATTAAAAATTACAATAAGCTATTGAGCGATATATTCGTTCGAATTTTCTCATCGATTGGTGATTGGAAATTACTTCTAATTAATTGGTTTTTCCTGGCAATGCAGTATCGCAATTTTCTCGCCGTTTCGTGGAATTGTCGCTGGTAACGTATCGTCGTCTCTTCGACGCTTTTTCATTTGAAATATTCCTATTACGTTGAAGCAATTTCACGTTTACGATTTTTTTTTTAGAAGTATTCAGTTAGGAAGGAAATCTTGAGTTACGATTTTTCGTATGTCGTATGCTGAGAAGATAACCAGCATCGTAAATAGTTCTGCGACTTATAATATGTGTTAAGACAATTGTCAGTCTGTCCAACTTAGTGACGTAATCACGCTGGTGCAATGGATGGTCGAGACTCGTAGCCACAAGCCAACAACATCGGGATAACTAGTTCTGCAACTTTGCTCGTCCGCATCTCACGGAAATCGTAGTACAACTTGTAGATTGCGGCCAGGAATTTCTCTGTAATAAAAAATAACCTTCAACATTCAAACCTGTAAATCATATGCTCAAGTTGATTTTCTGTCAAAAGCGCACTTTGACGAGTGCGAAGACTGTTTTTTTCACGTGTGCTTGCGTTATTATTAATTACTTGTACTAACTCCCACACTAAAAAATAATGTCATTGATTTGAAAACGATTTGGTCTTGCGCAACAAAAAAACAAGCGTTTTCAATTTAATTTTACTGCTAATTGCGAAAATTTTATGTGTCATTGGGAAAACAATTCTGAAATAGGTAAAACAATATTTTATTGTGTCATAGTTTAAAAGCAGAAAAATAAGAGGTAATTTAAAAACACTTGTTATGGTAAATGAATTGATTTCGAGTAATAACATTTTTTATTCTGTGTACCAAGCCTGAATATAGATTGAGGCTAGAATAATCCAAAATATCAATGAAAACAGGAATTCCTATAATTGTTTCCAAGAAACTATAACAAGAAAAAACATTGTATAAATTTGTTGGGTGAGTGCATCAGGTACATACAACCTACACATTATACGTACAGACCGCCGTCATGCTAATGAAGTATGGCGTACACAGTTGATTTAATTGGAGCGTTAATTATTGCATCACGCACATATTTAAAGGGAAGCGGAGGGTAACGGTTATTAATATCCAGTATTTTATTGAAATTCCACAAAAAGTGCTTCACAGCGATGGTACCACGCAGTATCATGTCATCCCAACTTAATAACATTACTCATTCGATTTCCTTTAAATGAAAATATACGAGAATACTGGACGATAGCTTCTATGTGAAAATTCGTGATCAACATCGATGCGGAGTTACAGTTTCAAAAGGTAAATACATTGAAGTCTAAAATTCCGAAACTTAATATCTCACCTACATTTTTGATGAGATGTTTTCTCGAATTTTGTACAAAATGTAGTTTTTTTCTAAGAAATAGGAGATGAGAAATTTACTAGAAAACATTTCGTCAAAAATTTACTATCTCACCTACATTATTGACGGAATATTTTCTATCAATTTTTTATCGGATTTGCGTAAAAAAAAGCATCGAAACAAGATTCAATGAGTCTGTAACTTAAAACCGTCAGCAATAAATACAATTTTACCCGGACAATTTTTTAGAAAATTCAATATTCTAATAAATTCCGATTGACTTTTTTGTACTAACATCAGTGGTTCACTTAATAACAGTTAAAAATACAAGAATCACGACTTTGTTGGTCTGTAACTTTGTAAATATCAATGATACGAAAAACTCGCCAGCGACTTTTTTGTAGTGCGTCAGACGGACGATAAAATTTTTCTTCAACTTTTTGTCCTAACTTCAGTAGTTTAGCTGAAAAATGTTAACAAACGGAAAATTTACAACATTAAACATTTCAAAGCTCTGTAATAAATCGAATATTGAAGATAGAATTTCGACTCAATAAGATTCTTTGATCAAAATTTAATGATTCACAAAATGTAGTCATTGATATTATGAAAGAAAAATTCTTCTTAGGTTGCAGTTAAAAAGAGTGAAAAAAAAAAAAAACACTGCCCTGTATTATTTAAATGGGAAAACTTCAAACGCGATAATAGACCTCTATTATCGCGTTTGAAGTTTTCCCATTTAATATAATAAAAATTATGAGCTCTATAATAAAATTATATAATATAATAAAAATTATGAGCTCCGCTTTTTACAGGATCTTTACTAAGACGTATTCTACGATATTTTGGGCGGAGAGCAAGGGAAAAAAATATCGCTTTTTTCTTGGCACCCTGGTATCTATATATCAATCAAAACCGCCATGGTAATTATTTATCGACCATTCTAATCGTCACATTTGTATTACAGGACTGACTTCCAAAGTTAGACATATTGTTGAGTATTTGATAGCATAACTCTTTATATTTCCGCATACAGAATTTTCTCTTGCAGAATTTTCAAAAAATGTTTTAACAACTGCTAAAAAAAATCAATCTTTGAAATGGAATGGTTTTGATACTAATGGATGAATGTTATGGAATAATTCCATATATTCAATTTGAGTGATCCAAAATGCATTTCCAATACTTCGCAGCGATACAGAGTATACAATTTTCAGCGTTATGAATACTGTATTTCAGGGAAAGATAAATATTTTTTCGCTCGATGTGGTTAAAACAAAACTCTCGCGTGAGCCTCGAAGTACAGCTCATGTGTTTTGATTTTTATAAAAATATCGAAGAAATAAAAAAAATATTTTTGTAGGTGTCTTGCAGCTGTTGAATGCTACGAGATCAAAGCAAATGCACATTACTTCAAAAAGGAAATGAAACACATACAGGGGAAAGTTGCGTACTGCTATTCATTCAGAGTTTGTAGTAAGTAAATACAAAGATGATGGCGACACTATTTTCTATAAGGTAGATCTACTATTTGTGACCACTGTACCATTAGTGGCCACACAAAAATGTATAGATTAATTTTTTATTACTTTAATCTATAGAAATTACTAAATAAGATTATTCTACAATAATCAAAGCAAACTTGCCATTGAATATTCAATGCTTAGAATGCTTTATTGCTCAATAAATTCTGTTCAAAGCCGCTTACACCATTTGTGGTCATTTACATGCAATAGGTATGGCCACAAATGGATCAAGTTTATGGCCACATACGGTACTAAAATGGCCATAAACGGTACTTCTACACTACTCACTAATCGATGTCCTCGTATTGGCAATGCTAATCGCAGAGTTGTTAAAGCCCCTTTAATTAACGATAAAATTTTTTTAAAATCTTGCAAATTGCTTCCACATCATTTTTTGATTTTTACGAAGCTCCCTCTGTGAGGAAGTATGTTGATCAATTTTGGATTCCTCATAGAAGAAGCTTTGTAAAAAGCAAAAAATGATGAGGAAGCAATTTGCATGGTTCTACTTTACAGGCTTGTTTATGCTCGGAAGACATTTTTATAAAAATTCGAAATTGTCATAAAATCAGAATGACTCGACAGATTCTTGCAAAATTTAGTACACATAATGTTCCACGGGTTCCACATTTATGTGAAAAAATTTAGCCCGGTGCCTCTTTAATTGCGAAAGTTATAGCGTGAAAACGATGTCTTTAACATTTTCAAAATGCTGTGAAATTAAAATTTTCGAACCGATTTGCGTCAACTACAATCCCAAACAGTATTCTATGATAGCCCCCTTGCATACAAAATTTAAAGAGCATTCGTCGAAAATTGCGACAGTTATCGTGTAAACAAAGAAAAGTGCACATATACACACATACAGACATTTCGCACAAACCACTTTTCTCGCCGTTTTGGACCATTCTAAGTGTACTGACATGGAAATCTCGAAAAAAAATTTGTTCACGAAAACAAAGCTTCCTCTATGAGGAAGCAAAAAATAAAAAATAAAAATTGTTATTGCATCTAGCTAGGAACATACATTGCGAACTCTAATAAAAATATTATCATTCAATCAGTAATACTAAAAAAATATTTTTGAACGCTTTGACTCTCATTTAATAACCGTGAATCAATATGTGATACGTAGATGATAAATTGATTTCCAGCGATGTTCAAAGAACGATGGCAAAAATTACCAGTAGCTAAAATATAAACGTAGAACACCTTGATATAACATGGACTATATTTAATATCGATGTGCAAGGTTTTAATGTACCAATGCATATAGTTTGTACGGGAATTCAATGAGTTGAAACGACGTGTTGAAATTGCGTCACATCACGGTTGTCAATGTCGTCATCTCGAGCACGTGAAGGGCAAAAATAGTAAACCGTTCAACAGAAAAGACTCCAATTTCAGATATTTTTTCCATCGCGTGCAGTACATTCAAGATGAGATTTACTCTGCAGACATAAGAAGAGTTGACATAAAAAAAATAGTCTGAAAAACCGTGATAGCTATTACCAGCGACTCATTGGACATTTCAAAGGTGCGCATGAAGTTTCAGTACATTGCAATTTTTTATCGTGTTTTTGACGACCCACATATTGCAGAAGGTCCTTTGCCGAGTGCCGAAAATATTGTGGATGACGCAGTCACTGAACGTGCACCAATTACTGACCCCGGAAATACGCTCATTATGATATCGTGGTACTGAAGGGAAATAAATAAAATTAAAGCAAAAACTCGCGTATGAGGACGCCGAAAAATTGCACATTACCTCTACTTTTTTTCGTACACCGTTCATAAAATTGGTCGCCTTTATGAGGAAGTCCCTTGATTAATTTTTGTTTGGCTTCTTCAAAGAGGAAATTTTGTGGACCACGTAACAAAAATAAAATTATAGAGCAGCGTTGATTAACATTTGCACAGGTAACTTTTATCTCCTTTCTCATGCAGTTTAATGGTTTTTGGAATTATGTGGTTATTAATAAAATAAAATTCCCCATATAATGGGATACATACTTATAGAATCTCATACATGGAAGAAATTCTTTCAGCTTTTCTTGCGGTTTGAATCTTAGATTTATCGAAAATCTTTTTCGCGGTTCAAAGATTTCTTTTTATATTTCCAATTAAGCTTAAGCTGGCACACTTATGTTTTTTTTTTACGAACAGGTCAGCTACACTGAGGCCGTTGAAGCGAGTCCAGTGCCGCTCGAGAATTTTCTCAGATACTCTGACTCGTAATTAAACTAACGACGTATTTTTTTTCCTCATTTATTATTATGGAGATTTACTTTTTCAAATTCAAAGAAATAAGGGGAACTGCCAAGTGTATAATAGTATAAAGAAGCCTCTCATTTGAAAGATTTGAATTGATAAAAATAAATTGAAACGTATGTATAAGGAACAAGGATCCTCATCGACTATTCATCGAAAATTGAAAAGCTCTACCGATGTTGTTGAAAATTGAAAAGCAAGAGTATTGCCATTGAAGGCACTGAAGCATTTATTTTTAATTATCATAATGTTGAAATGTAATTAACACAAAAATTTTAATTGGATTTGTACTTATGTGAAAAAAATTCAATACGATTCAAACTCCAAAATATTGACGAAAATCAATAAGTAGACCAAAGCGACAGTTATTAATTTGAAATTCTAAGAAAAAAATCAGTCTGTTCTTTTTCACATGTCGAAATTATTATCGTAGTCATAAGGCAATTGGAGACCACGAGAACGACAAATGTGTTTCTTTCCGGAGGAATGACCGATATATTAAACCATAATTGATAAATTAGAATATATAAAATATTTGACAGTCAAGTTTTCCGAGATTCACGATCCCACTTTTTTTATCCACTCCGAATATCCTGCTGAAAATTTTTTAACATTCACACGTAATAAAAAGTGTTGCGTTGAATAGAAAAATATATTTTCCACTTTTATTCGATAAAAATGGCTTTTTTGGTGCCATCAACAATATCACCTATTTCGAATTAAATAATCCATAGAAAAACAACTTTCCTGTTTCTACATTATTTCAGTCGAACTTAAGTGCTCTATGAAATATGGACTTGATAAACTCATTTCCAAAACGAGTTAATTACAAATTCTAAAAAAATTTGCACACCCAGAGAAATGGGTCAATGAGTTTATTTAAATCAATCATGTAGTGTATTTGGAATAAATGAAATCTCACTTCAATTAAATAAAGTCTATTTCGATCACATGAAATTTTATTTCAATCAAATACAGTCTGTTTCGGTGGAATAAAATACTATTAGGTCGCCCATCAAATAAATTATTTATTTAATAGCCAGCCTAATAGGATTTTATTTAATCGAAATAGACTTTATCTGAATAAATTTTTTAATAAATCGAAATAGACTTTATCTGAATAAATTTTATCTGAATAAAAATTTCATCTGATTGAAATAAATTCTATCTGATCGGAATAAAATTTTATTCATTCAAAATAAACCCTTCAGATCCATTTCTCTAGGTGCAGAGATTACTTTGGGGTAGTACTAACATATGGCTAATTCACAGATCTAAGAGGGTTAAGAAAAAAACCGACCGATTCGTAATTGATAAATGTTATGATACAGAATTTTCAAGGCCAGCGGATTAATAATTCGAAAAACATGTTTGTGTAATATTTCCTATGCAATTTAATACTAAATATACTCATAAATTTCGCAACAATTTCCGGAGTATGAGTGATTCTTAGTGCGCTGAGACCGAGAGTAAACGACTCGGATTGTATCAAGGATTAATAACCGGTGTGTTTTCATATAGTCTAGCCTGACACGCTGCAATCAACAGGGCGAACGTGGAGCTGCGCGCGCGGCCTTGGCAACGTATCACTCTTCTCCTTTCACGCACGAACTCGGACCGACCATTGCATGCACACCTTTCTACATTTGCCCCGAATCCCGCAGGAAAAATAATTCAGTCTTATGAAATTATTCACAACTGTTATCAAGATTTTCGTAGGCCGTAGTGTCTACTTGTAAGTTTCACTGAATTATTGTCGAAGCTTATTTCCACCGGGGAACGAACTAAATTCACGAATTAAAATTGTAACGTCTATACCAACGCGTCGCTATGTTTCCGCGAGTGCAATCAATCAATTTTATGTTGTAGTACATAAGTATTTACGATCCCGCTTTAAGGAAAACTATCGGCGTATAATCAGCAGTAAGACATCTTCGGATTAACTTAAGGAGGTTCATCAGTAAAATAATTACCGCGTTTTTAATAATTCATAACAAACTCACCTAAATTTTTTGGGAATTTTCGTCTACATCGTTTACCCAAAATTAATTTTTTTAAGCATACATTTTAACATGGGCTCTTATGACATATTTACGAATGAAAAAAATTTTTACATCGAAAAAAAAGAGTTAATTCCACCAAATACTTAAAAATTCAACGATTCAAATTTTTTTTTAAATTATTATTATTTTTTTTAATTCGTAAATATGCCATAAGAGTCCATGTTAAGATATTGGCATAAAAAAATTAATTATGTGTAAGTTATGTAGACGAAAATTCCCAAAAAATTCATGTGAGTTTGTTATGAATTATTTAAAACGCGGTAATTATCTCAGATTTTTCTGTGCATTTTCAATTTTACTGGCGAACCTCCTTAATTTTGAAAGATTCTTGCTACATACTTTAACAAAGTAGAATTGAATTCGATATCAGTATGTAGATATTCTACGACAAAAAAAAATCAATGTCATCTTTCCCATTCTTTTTCCAATCAATTTTCAGCTTTAATTGCTAAGATGCATGTACAACATAATTTTGGCTTAATACTTTCAGCGGTTCTCGAAGTATTATCCTAAAATGGGTTCTTATCAGCAGCAGAACATCTTCAGATTAACTTAATCTTAAGTAGAATTAAATTTGAGATCAGTATGTCGATAGTCTATGGAATGAAAAAAATCAGTGTCATCGATTATTATCATTATACGATGAAATGACCATTTTATACCAATCACATTTGAGTTTTAATTGCTGAGATTTATGAACGTACCACTGTGATAACTTTAGGTTAATCCTTTCAGTGATTCTCGAAGTATCGTCCTTACAATGGGGTTATACTCAATTACCCTCATTACGCTTGGTTTTCATTAATACGAAGTCTTGTTACGAACAAAGGAATCGCAAATTACAAACTTTAAATATTTCGAGTCCACTATCGACGGTAAGTGATCTCTCGCTCATTATTATCTACGACTTTTGCATCAGCTACTCGTGGGATATTGCTATCAGTTGGCGGATTCTCAGGACGCTGAAACGAATCACCATTACGACTATAATGATGCTGTCTAGGTGACGTTCTTTTATCTAGATAATTCAGTGTTGAGTTACGTAATGACACGAGATCAAATTAAGACTTCTCAACGATATTCATGAAGCTACCCGCGTAAAAATAGCTTTAAATTTTTTAAGATTTTTCCGGTCTAAGACTCTTTTCCTACAACATATGAACCACATTTTAGCGCCAAATGCTTAACCGTCATCCATAGTGAATTGATTTTGTTTCCTAGATTTGGATAATTTTTAAAATTTGAAAATTTGTAATAAAACTACATAAAGAAAAATCTTCCGCAATTTTGCTACAAGCTAGAAAACATTAAAATTCCATAAAGTAATTATCAGAATTCCTTCAAATTCCAAATTATGGGTTCGATATTTAACATTAAAAAATATATAAAAATAAAATTTTCATTGAAAAATTAATTTCAAAAGTTCCGGTTCAATCGAGGATCTAACTAATTCTACGAATAATTACGAGTCAAATCAAGGAGGTCGAGGTTGAATCAGGATGAAATGCGCCCTACACATAACTAATCTTCACTTAAAATTATATTAATTTTTTATATTCTCTGTATATAATTTTTTTTTCTACTCAGGTACTCAATCTTGCACACGTCGATTCCATCAAGCATAAGAAAGCCGCTTAAAACCCAAGCTGACTTCATCATAATTATCACAAATAGCCGCTGCTTTATGCTGTAAATTTGTAATTATCAAAGCGCATGCGCTGCAACCGCAAGTAGCAGTAAGTCGCATTAGCGTGTAATAAATTACTTGGGATTTTAAAATTTTCTTGAAGCACTACTTCACAGGCAAAAGTTTCCTATTAAAGCAGATGATCGAAGCTGCGGCAATGTTAAGTTGGGATACCGGGAATTTTTTATATTGATTCATAATCAAAGTCGAATTTTCGCTGATGTTGATTTGTTCGGTCTAAGAAGTTAATATACTTTATTGTAAATTCATACAAGTGACTATATTTAATTAAACGTTCACCCAACACATTTAACGTGTAATCATATAAATAAAAATTAAAAATAAAAATTAATAAATCGGTTACCAACCGACGCAGGTTTATACCATCATAGAATCCAAAAGCGTAATTGAATTTCATTCAGGTGAGTTATAAACTTTACTTCTAGTGTTTGCAATATGCTTTGTACTAGAAACCAGCGAAAATGTTGTTGAAACTGTTACCGATCGTATCGGGCATTTGCCAAACTCTCAGTTCACGGGCTACTCACCCGGAAATTCACTTGTGTAAGCATTGAGGGCGACAAATCGGACAACATAAATTAATACTCGTACGTATATATGCTGCGTCTATTCATGGACATTTGAGGCACTGCGATCAACGCATGTGTCAAACGTCACCTTGATTGCGATATACCATTTGAAGGGAATGGAATTTAGTTCGAAGGTCACTTTAAATGTCGAGATGAATAATGTACTCACGAGTAAATGCTGGCGATGCCGAGAAAAATGGAGGTTGCGCTGGTCCAACAACCACCATTTCTCTCTCACTCTCTCCCTTTCTTTCTCCCTTCCTCCCTCACTTCACCGCAAGATTTACCGATCATACTTTATTTCGGAAAAGTACGAACCCAGTGATGCCATTATTATATGGGAAAAACATGAAATACGAGTGATGGAACAAAAGGGTTATCTCCTGTCATCAATATCAGTATACGTGGATGATACTTACACCCAGTATGAATAATGACAATAATTTCAGATGGAAATCAAGAAAAGAAATTCCTCTACTTTTTTCCACACGTTGGTCAAACGAATTATTTCTATAATTACAAAAAACATAGATGAATAAATGTAGTTAATAAATAAATTATTGCTTATCGGTGATAAGGTAACCATTGTTACAAAATATCCATACGACATAAAATATGTTTGCCAAGTCATCAAAAAATTACAATTTTATTAAATGATTCATCCGTACAAACGGAGCAAAGAACAGCAGTGAACATTATTTTGACACTTCCTAAGAACTGTCAAAATACAATAACACGACTGAAACTGCTCGTTAGTTAGCGACTAGACAACCCGACAGCCAATCAGAGAACGAATAAACCGATAACAATACTTATATCGAAAATTCGAGATATTTTAATTACTGATTCTTTAAAGAGGGAATCAATCCAAGTTCTAATAACATATTCTTAAAATACGCCACCACTAAATTCGGTGATGTGTGTTTTCTATTCAAAGTTCTAAATAGCATAATAATAATCATCCGAGGTCCTAAGTCTAGTTGCCGTGAAAGTACCTTGACAAAACGCTAGGGTCGCAACATCTCGCTTATTTCTCGAGGGACAAAATAGAACGAATGTAGGGAATAACTCGACGATCTCAAGAATCGCTGGACTCGGAAATCAGTATGAATCGCTGCATTTCATGGGGATTTCATTCGAAGCGTTCAAGACGAAGGTAAATACAACCGTCTTAAAGTATGAATAATTCTGTGGGTTTCGAGAAAATATGTATGAAATATTTGTATGTATAGTATTGTATTGTTACTTCAAGTCTCCATTAGTCATGTTGAAACAAAAAAAAAAAATTTTATTAGATGTATTATAATTATATTTATATTTGTGTTTATATATTTTTGTACCAGTATATGAGCAAATCTCCTGGGGAATAACTCGACGATCTTAAGGATGTATGATACGTACAGTCCTGCCAAAAGTGAGTTTCAGAGACAATTTCGATCACTTCCCGATGGGATAAAAATCGGAAAAAAATAATGCATATAAAACGTGCTGAAAAGATTGATTTCGCATAATAATAATCCCAAAATGTTATTAACAAATTGGTGAAAAAAACAATTGTTTAACAGACAATCAGTCAACCTAACTTTTTTTCTAATGAAAATGATATGTTAATTTATTTGAATGCATACGAATTTTTTCAGATTTTTTCTTTATTTAGATTTTGATTTTTTTTTTTTTGTTAAATGCGCAGAATAGAATAAATTTTGGATATGCGTTTTGCAAAAAATCTTGAGTGTAGTAGATGGTTTTACGCCGAACACATATCCAAAATTCGTTATTTCGAGCACATTTTTGACAATAAAAAAAAATCAAAATCAAAATAAAGAAAAAAATATGAAAAAAATCGTATGCATTCAAATGAATTAACATATCATTTTCATTAGAAAAAACGTTAGGTTGACTGATTGTTTGTTGAACAATTGGTTTGTTTGTTGAACGTTTGTTGAAAACGCAGGCAAATAAAACGGCCTTAAAGTATGAATAATTCTGTGGGTTTCGAGAAAATATGTATGAAATATTTGTATGTATAGTATTGTTTTGTTACTTCAAGTCTCATGTTAAAAGAAAAAAAAAAAAATTTATCAGATGAATTATATTCATATTTGTATTGATATCATTTTGTACCAGTATATGACCAAATCTCGTGTTGTCAACATATTCACAAATTGAAATTATATAATATGATTTAGAAATGCTTTGAAATAAAATGTAAAAAATAGAATATAAAAAAATATTCCGAGCATCTCGAAATAAATTCTGATACCGGACAAATTTATTTCACTATGATTAATGTGAAAATTCATTTTGTCTAACGTACCTGAAAAATCTATATGGGCTGTTGACACTGGGTTTCTATATTTTAATTCTTTACAGCATCACTATTCAATCCCGAAGTCCTTATTATACTGGGTATCTTGTTGTTGTTATAAGCCACCTCCGTAAGCGAAAGATTTAAATTGCAAATTCACTCTGACGCCAAAAACTCACCATCACATCACGTCGTATCAATACTTCTTTTTTTTTTTTTTTACTGTATAAGAAAGTCCATAAACTCTCGCCGTCGGGAGGATAAAAAATCGGTTATTTCAGCCGGTAATACTGTTTGAGAAGGAGCCAACCGTCCCACGTGCTGGGAGGTAAATGTGACTGGCAACTGCAATGAATGACCAAACGAACCTCAACTCGATACCCCACTCACTAGATCACACACGGTCACACAAATCACACTCACACACACACACACACACTCTATACCACATTGCAACGCTATATCTTCTTGCCAATGCATATATCCTAGTTTATCCTGTGATAAGTACATGGCTAATATTGTCTGAGAGACTCGATCCAACGATAATATTAGTTCCGTTTAAGAAGATTATCATCTTTTATTGCGAGACGATGATGAAAGTTGTGAAGCCTATTATTAAAGAGGTTCGTCAGTTTAATTGAAAATGCACAGAAAAATCTAAAAAAATTACCGCGTTTTTAATAATCCATAACAAACTAACATGATTTTTTTGGGAATTTTCGAAAAAAACTGAAAAAATTAAAAAAAAAAATTACATAAAAAAAAAAGAATTAATTCCACCAAATATTTAAAAATTCAACGATGTAAAAGAAATTTTCCATTATTATTTTTTTTTAATTCGTAAATATGCCATAAGAGCCCATGTTAAAATACATTTATATAAAAATTAATTTTGTGTAAACGATGTAGACGAAAATTCCCAAAAAATTCATGTGAGTTTGTTATGAACTATTTAAAACGCGGTAATTATTTCAGATTTTTCTGTGCATTTTTAATTTTACTGACGAACCTCCTTAATGTGTATATGTGATACGTTCGTCGTATACATACCGAAAGCTTGCTGAAATTTCAACTGTATTGACTTGCTTCAAGATGAGCGTTCGTTATCATCGTTATCACTATAATCACTTGGGACGCTTTTGCCGAAGAATGTTGTAGGAAGAAATAGATTGTGGTCGATTGGCCATCATTATTAAACCATTATTTTAGTGCGCGATGGTGAAACGCGGTGACTAGGTGAAAAACTTTCTTCATTCCCTGTTACGAAAAAACTTCTGAAGTCAAGTTTGACCTCCGAATAAAGTATACCTCATTTTCAGAGACAGCAATGGCCGATCGATCAATGGGTTGATGCGGTTGGTTCGACAAGTTGAGCAGCATCTCTGGCTACCATTACTTGGATCGGTGACCGCAGGGCGTTATTATTAGCAATTATTAGCATTTTTTTCTTTCTAAACTTCAACTATAAATTAGGAACGAGATGACATAATTATATGAGGGATGAATGATTACAACAATTGAGAAAAAAAATCCTCGTGGAAATTTTCAAAGTTTTTAAGCAACCTCTAAATAATTGTTTGCAAGTGCTTTTTTTTTTTTGGTAAAAATATCCTTTTCACTAAAAACACATTTTTCATTGAGTGAGACCGAAAATTTAAAAATATCACTGAAAAGTGGGCGACTCTACTGTGCATCAACAAATACGACTTTTGTAACGAATTCAGCAAATTTGTACACCAAAAGTAGAACACGCAACTTATTTTGAAAAATATCACGTTGGTAAATGAAAATGGAAAAATATTTGCAATTTCCAAATACATTATTGAAATTTTTAACACGCGTATAAAAAAAGGAAAAACGCACTTCGTGAAGTCAAATTTCGTTATAGATGAGGTATAGACGCGTTTTTAAATATTTTTTATATTTTTTCATATTTCGGCAACCAAACAATTATGAGTGGAGTGCGTTAAGCGCTCGGTCACACGACTCGTTGAAAGTTATTAAATATCGACTCCTCATACGTTCTTGAGGTTTCCCGGATGGTTTTACTTGGAAACGCTTCATCATGTCGCGCTGCTGTTGTTGCGGAAAATTTATGTTCCAGGTGAGACCTTCACAGGCGTGAATTTTTTTTTTTTCTAAAATTTCGACACGTGGGCCGCGCTTCGTAAGATAAGAATTCCGTTAATCATAAGAAGTATTGCCAAAAACACTTTACGTTTTGATTACAATCAATTGAGCATTTTGTTATCTCAGTGATAAGTATGCTCGAGAGAATAATAGTAATACAACTCTTACGACATTACGATATCCAAAATTATTGAGTTCGAACCCGGATGTAAACGGAAATGAATACGCAACAATTTCTGCTGACATGATATGTTTGAAAAAATAAAAATAATTCTCAAGGAGATTTTTTTTTTTTTTTCAAGCCAACTAAAAATTCTTATCACATGTGTAGTTTGGTTTTAAGATACCGCTCACACCCAGAGAAATGGGTCTAATGACTTTATTTGAATCAATTGTGGGGCATAATTGGAATGAATAAAATGTTATTCTAATCGAATGGAGTCCATTTCGATTAGATGAAATTTTATGTATATCAAATAAAGTCTATTTCGGTTAAATATAATTCTATCAGGCTGACAATCAAATAAATTATTCATTCAATGGCCGGCCTAATAGCATTTTATTTAATTGAAATAGATTCTGTTTAATCTGAATTAAATTTTACTTGCTCGAAACAGATTCTATTTTATCTAAATAACATTTCATTTATTTTAGATAAACCGTGTAATTGATTCAAATAAACTCTTCGGACCGATTTCTCTGGACGTGAGCAATGTACAGTCTAAATAGTGTCAATAACATTGACACTATTTGGACCTTTGAATTCTGAGATCCTCGATCTCAGAATTTTTTTAAAGGATCTTTTTAAAAGCACAGATTCGATGATATGCTAATAACATTGAAATTATTTTCATGTGTCGACATTTAGAATTTTGAATACACTTATGCATAAAAATCTTCGTCACCTGTAACGTTATCTATTGTATTATGTAGTAATTATGCTAATTAATTTACAAGCAAATTGTTTTTACAGTGAGTTTGTCTCAAATTTTAGTGTACTCTCCTACAGTAGAAACTCGGAAATGACAACGCCGGTTGTATCGATCAGATTTTCCACAGTTTCTCTGTGTCCCAGTGCAAATGCGATGCAGTAGTGTATTATGAAGTGCGAATGCGGGTAACGCTTTGGGTGGCTCTCGAGAAATGGAACAGGGAATCGAAGCGAGAGGATAGTTAAAGCCAATCAACGTACTTCGGTAACATCCAATAAAAAAAATATATAAAACTTACCTTATATTGGGCAATTATTTTTAATTTACCTGTGAGTGAAGTTCTATCATGATTGTACAAGTACCTCTTCAGAAGAGATCATTATATAGTACTACCATTTAACGTCGATGGCGCCACAAGTTTCAGATCTATATAATTTTAAGAGCCCTCTAATTTAAGTCCACCGAAAGCTCAATCCATTTGCTTTATGTTCGTGTCATAAAAAATATATATATATATATTTTGCTTAACATTGCATCAACTGGGAAAGCGTTGGAAAGAGAGGAGAAAATAGGAGAACCTGGACATAAAAAACCATGGACACATCGACCCAGAGCCTGAAAACTAATGATTCGGTCTAATAAAATTTGTATTAGCATTCTATTCAGGTGTAGTATTTAAAAAAAATTTCAATACTTCAATTAAATGTTGCGTTAGCGGTAACTAACAAACAAGTTCCGTTTTTAGAAAAATTTTTGTCCTGAATGGAACATATAAGCAATGTTATCAACAAGCAAAGACACTTTTGTCCCATTTGCAGAGGAGTTTTAGCACTCATATGACACTTCCTGCCTCGCCCATTAATGTTCATTTTTTTGTTATGTTTTCTCTAAATGCTACTAATAAATATCTACGTGCACCACTTAAGGACGAACATGTAACATTCTTATTTAATTTAAGAAGAATAAATTCAATGCAAAGTGTGCAAAATGTCGTATTGTACTCGGTGATACAGAAGCTTGTCACATTTTTGCAGATATTCCGTAGAATTGAGTCTGTATTCATAAAGTAAGGTTTTCGGTTGATTATCATATGTTTATGACGGTCTTGGACTGTGCAATGTTTTCATATCGTGTTCTTGATAGATAAAACGTTGAGCAGGAAACCTTGAGTCTGAATATATGGACTTCGTTGCCAATAATAATTTTCTGACTTCACTTTATGGGCTTGAACGCACATATTCGCGATTATTACCAATAAATTGATTCTGATGCGTTTGGATAGCTATTAAAGTCGTATCAACATTTTTCAACTAATCCGCGTCACATGAGAGCCCACAACCTACATGAACTGTATTTATTCACAATGTCGGAACGCGCAGCCTTGAGAGTCCGTGATACGATCACTATGGCTCACTTCGACCCATAATTACCAATAAATTGCCACTGGAAAGCCGCAGCAACTTTATACCATTCGATACTGCGAAATATATGGAATAAACGGAAGCTAATTATGCAAGGCTAAATTGGGTTATTATTTTTTACTGTTTAATGTACACTGTTAGAAATGATTGGATGTTTAAAGGCATATGCTGGTTAATTGAACCCAATATAGGATTAATGTATTTGGAAATTCCAGTACGTGATTATCGACTGAACTATTAATAGACTCGTTAAAGAATCTCAATATATGGTTTATAGGACATTTCATAACCAAGTTAGAATCTAATGAATACTTGCAGAGTAAATATATTCCTGTTCTTGGAATTTTCCAACCTCTGTTTGAAAAGAAATGCAGTCCCTTTGATAAATGTTAATAAAAGTATATCAAATTTATAAACACTGTATATAAATTAGGAAATTATGAACGCCGAGTGGTAAATTCATCGGTAGTTATAGGAAGTGAAACAGTGGAGTAACCTTCCGCCACGCGGAATCCGATCTAGCTCTGCTAGATGGCGCATTCTGCAGAATGTTTCTCGCAAGCGATTTTTCGCTGCTTCGTGTATAAATACAGGCTATCGTCAGTCATCAGGCGCCGATGTACTTGAGTGGGGCTTTTGTGCTGTTGTTAATGGGTGACACATTAGTAACTTTGTACAAGAAAGACCAAATTAGCGAGTGACTGAAATAGTGAACGTCTAAATGTAGAATGGCCACAATTATGGGTGGGGATCAAATGGCGAATGACCAAAATAGCGAGATTAAAAATAAGGTACGTCTAAATGCAGAATGGCCATAATTATGGAATTCGCTTTTTCAGCCATTTACCATTTCTATCATTTGCTATTTTGATTGCATTTTAATAAGATGGAGGTAAAAATAACGAATAGCTGAAATAACGAATTCCATAATAATGACCATTCTAGATTCAGACGTTCCCAATTTCGAAATTCGCTATTATGGTCATTCGCTATTTCGACTCCCGGCCACATTTCGAATTACTTAACAAATCTCCTTTACGCATTTCCTTGTACAAATTACAAGATACCGGGTTCAAATTTGGTCCCCATATGAACTACCATTAAACAATATTTCACTATAAATTTCACACGGATCAGTCAGGCGGTCAAAAGCTTATGAGACTTTAAATTTTTAGAAAGAAATCTTTCAACAATAAACAAGCCTGCAAAGCAGAACCTTGCAAATTTATCAATTGCAATTGCAACTCCTCATGATTGTTTGGTATTTACAACGCTCTCTATAGAAAAGCCAAAATCGATCAATATACTTCCTTACAGTTGAACTAACCGTACCCAATCCATTTAAGTCATGTTGTTCTTCCAATTATTTTTTCCTCTGTGTACAGATTTTCCGCGTCCAAGTTTTTCCGCACCAATTTCCTCAATTACTATCGTGATGAATTTCTCTATCCCGAATTGTTGATGGTAATCAATTTTCAATTTCGCTCTGTTGAGTTCGTGCCATGTATAAGTTCTTCGTGTTCAATTGAACGCCTGTCAAAAAGTCTGTGCAGAGATGAGTTTCGTAGAAAGGGCGCATTACTCGCACCCTCTTAAGATCGCGGTATGAATTTTGAGCAACGTGACTGAAAGTTTTTCTGAATTCCAGCAGAGGACTGGAAAAATGCTAGACGAATTACCAATTACACTGAAAATGACCAAATCTTTCTTATTTTACCATCGAACGCCATGATTCAGGGGATTTTATTATTACGATGACTATGTCAGAACTTAAGATCAAACCTTGCTTCCGATATATTTGGAATAAATACTGGGTTACAAGGGGTGAATAATACGTAGAAATGAGAGATAAATCCTATCACCACCAAGAGCAAGAACGATTTCTTTTATGAATTCATCTGCGGCAAGAAAGTTGGAAGAAGACGGAGATGAAGAGGGTGCAAGTACAAAAGAGATAAGGGAATGCGCGTGACGAGTGGCGCTGGAAAGAGGGGTTGGTCGCCGGTGGCTGAAACCGGCGCTCTCGTTGCTAAAGTTAGTTCAGTGTACGCGCGTCGCTAGATTCGGGCGGAGCACTTGTCAAATATTCGAAGGAAATCATTGATGTGCACTTGCAGCGAGATTAAACGGCGCGGATAACCAAAAGTTTTGCCTCAATTTTTAATTTCATTGAACGTTTTTTCTTACGTAAGTTAGGATGATGTCAAACGTAAACTAAGCGCGGGATTTATTATTGTTTTGAATCAAATATCCTTCAAGAATATAACTATCATCAAAATCCATCTAAGAGGGCGAAAATAATAAAAATATTTGCTTTGGAATACAAATATTCGATTTAATAAGCGGTAAGCTTAAATTAATAATGTAAACACGTGGACATATCGACGCGAAATACCGGAACAGTGTCACACGATGAATCCTGAGTCGCGGAGGCCAAGCAACTTGATTATGTCGTGAAGGTAAGTCATTCGATTACATGGTCTGTTTGAATGATCGATAGATCGTGGGTATAATATACAGAATTTACTGTAAGAAGTGAATTATATTTTTTTCTCAATAGTAGGATTTTTTTTCTCTGCTGTATTTGGCTTAATAACAAAAATTCAGATTCTTCGTTTAATGAAAAAAGTGAAAGATTTTGTGGAAATTAATTTACAGTTGGTGAAAATTCACCACTGTTAAATTGCTGCATCTCGAGTATCTAGATATTTGACCGCAACAATTTTCACATTCTTCAAAGTTCCAAATTGAACTTGAAATTTTTGTTTGTTTTATTATTTTAATGCGAAAATTTGTGTAAGTTTAGGGCAAAGTGCAGATATACACTCAGCATCGGATTAATCATATCTTGTTATACATTCTCTTCCTTTGATTGCGAACTTTTTATTCTCTTTCTTATTTGTTAAAACCTATAGCTTGCACATAACATATAAAAAATTTGCACAGTGATCAGAAGATACTCAGTTGGATAAAAAATCATTTTTGAACATTATAGTGACTTACGTGATGGAGTCTGTCCGATAGATATACCTTATACACTTTTTCAAACTTTTTGGAAATAGTTCACCTAATCTCGTGCACTCACGCGGCCGTTTGGAAATTTCTGCGCTGCTGCGCTCTTATCAATCTTTAAACAGTTCCGGGCGCTGCAGTGACCGTCCTCTTATGTCAAATTTGACACTCAACTGTAATTATTTACCACAGACACTATTGCTATCCTGGCGAACAATCATAGGACGAATAAAGCGATGACAATGTTTTTCGGTACTGACGAACTTTTCAAAGGAGGATTTGACCGCAAGTTTTGTCATATTTTTCGAAGTTGCATATTGAACTTGAACTTTTTGTTTGTTATATTATTTTTATGTGAAAATTTGTGTAAGTTTAGGAGAGGCAAAGTGCAAATATGCACTCAGCATCGGATTAATCATATTTTTTTATACATTCTCTTCCTTTGATTGCGAATTTTTCATTCTCTTTCTTATTTGTTAAAACCTATAGTTTGCACGTATCATATAAAAAAATTTGCACAGTGATCAGAAGATACTCAGTTGGATAAAAAATCATTTTTGAACATTATAGTGACTTACGTGATGGAGTCTGTCCGATAGATATACCTTATACACTTTTTCAAACTTTTTGGAAATAGTTCACCTAATCTCGTGCACTCACGCGGCCGTTTGGAAATTTCTGCGCTGCTGCGCTCTTATCAATCTTTAAACAGTTCCGGGCGCTGCAGTGACCGTCCTCTTATGTCAAATTTGACACTCAATTGTACTTATTTACCACAGACACAATTGCTATCTTGGCGACCAATCATAGGACGAATAAAACGATGACAATGCTTTTCGGTACTGACGAACTTTTCAAAGGAGGATTTGACCGCAAGATTCGTCATATTTTTCAAAGTTCCAAATTGAACTTGAAATTTTTGTTTGTTTTATTATTTTAATGCGAAAATTTGTGTAAGTTTAGGGCAAAGTGCAGATATACACTCAGCATCGGATTAATCATATTTTTTTATACATTCTCTTCCTTTGATTGCGAATTTTTTATTCTCTTTCTTATTTGTTAAAACCTATAGTTTGCACGTATCATATAAAAAAATTTGCATAGTGATAAGAAGATACTCAGTCGGATAAAAAATCATTTTTGAACATTATAGTGACTTACGTGATGGAGTCTGTCCGATAGATATACCTTATACACTTTTTCAAACTTTTTGGAAATAGTTCACCTAATCTCGTGCACTCACGCGGCCGTTTGGAAATTTCTGCGCTGCTGCGCTCTTATCAATCTTTAAACAGTTCCGGGCGCTGCAGTGACCGTCCTCTTATGTCAAATTTGACACTCAACTGTAATTATTTACCACAGACACTATTGCTATCCTGGCGACCAATCATAGGACGAATAAAACGATGACAATGTTTTTCGGTACTGACGAACTTTTCAAAGGAGGATAAATTCTCTTCCATTGTCTCCATACTTTTAATTTTTTTCCTGATTTGTTAAAATCTACAGTAGACGATATCATAGAAGAACTGGCAGAATAATCATAAAATATTCGGTCAGGTGAAGAAATAATTTTTGCCCATCAAAGTGACTGAACTGATAGAGAATGTCCGATGGGTTTAATTACCTCGGAGATAGCACTCTGCATCGGATTACCTTTTTTTATCATACATTCTCGTCCCTTAATACTCTTCATCCTCTTCCTGATTTTTTAAAAATCTACAGCACGCAATATTATATAAAATAATTGGTAAAGTGAGACTGAAATATTCTGTGCGGTGAAAAAAAAATTCTGAACGTTATAGTAATTGACCTGATGACCTCAGTAACTGATAGAGAATGTGCGATGTATATAATTACCTTAGAGTACTCTGCATTGGATTAACACTTTTTTAAATAATATATTCTCTGCCATTGTTTGCGTACCTTTTATTCTCTTTCTAATTGGTTAAAAACTGCAGTACGCACATATCGTGCTGAATAATGAGCAGAGTGAAAAAAAATGTTAAGTGGAGTAGAAGAAATATTTAAAAATTATAGTTGACTGATTTCATGGAAAATGTTCGATAGAAATATTATATTATGATATTATATTACCTCAGAGATAACGATTGGCATCAAATTAACCATTTAAAAAAAATATTACACATCGAATTAATCATTTCTTTAAAAATATTACATTTATTTCCCTTAATGGCGTAATTTTCGTTCTCTTTTTAATTTTTTTACGACCTGCAGTATGCACATTTCATATCGAATCGTTGACAGAGTTATCATAAAATATTCGATGGAGTGAAGAAATAATTTTTAAACATTATTTACAAGAAGATAGTGACTGACCTCATGGAGAATATCCGATAGATATAGTCACCTTAGGAATAAACTCCTAACAATGGCAAGATCCGATTTATTGGTGCATCGTTACCTCGCTGCAATTAATTTAATCTCCATTTTTAATCGATTCGAGTCTCGTGTAACTCGATGACCGGTTAATTCAAAAGAAATTGAATTCCAACAAGGCACTAACCTCTTCAAGTATTGAGACGATAAAAAAAGGAAATAAAATGGCGCACACAGGAAAAAATGTCAGATAAATCGGGATGTGCCATGTCACATGTCGATTGTCCACTGCACGCACATTTTGAAAATATAGACCGATTTAGTCGTGGTTACTTTAAATGTTTTCACTACATAAAAGGGTGCGTGCTTATTGCATATTGTGAAAAAAAAAAATATTGCATATTTCATTTTATTTCTGAGCTAGATTATTGATCTATTTCGTGTATTCCTCAAAACCAAATTGAGTTTGTAAAATATGAGGCTTGAAATGGTTATCACGAACTGAAACATGCTTGTCGCTGTCTACACAAGTTCACAAAGTAATCTCAGTCCAATTTCGGACTAATTTCAAATTTACCACATTTATACTGTACGTATTCTGTATAAATGTCGGGGACAGTTTGGTAATTGAGGCCAGATGGAAATTTAGACTGTGTATATAAAGAGTTACTGTACCGTCATTTCGTCATACGACGTTTAACAAAGGTCCAAACCTCTTTTCGCTTCCTGGAACATTTGTTTCCAGGAAAAATAAAAAAATGTCTTGATTTTCATTTCAGGATCCTCAGAATTACTTGAAAATTTGAAAAAACAGTTTTGAAAAAAAAAACTGAATTTGTGTGTTTGTGCCCTTTTTCTTATTAATACGATAATGATCGGCATTTTTTATGAATATTTTTGAATATTTCAAAAAGTACTCAACTGGGTCATCGTACAATGTTTGAGATTGTACTTAGCGCCAATCAGTTTGAAAGTTGAAATTTTAAGGCATTTTCGGAATTTTGGAACATGTTTTTGAACGACATAATTTTCGTTAATTACGAAATATTTGGGGGAAATTTTGTACACGAATAAACGTACGGTGAATCATGATCGATGCGAAATTTAGCAACAATTGATGGCTCCACTCTGACCCCTATTAATTTCGACACATCTGCAATGCTACAAGGCTGAAATACCGAATTTCATAATGAGGACCATTCTAGATTCAGACGTTCCCAATTTCGAAATTGGCTATTTTTATCATACGCTATTTTGACCCCCACCCGCTTTTTTAGCCATTCACCATTTTTATCATTCGCTATTTTGAATGCATTTTAATAAGATGGAGGTCAAAATAGCGAATGGCTGAAATAGCGAATTTCATAATGGTGACCATTCTAGATTCAGACGGTCCTAATTTCGAAATTGGCTATTTTTATCATAGCTATTCTGATCCCCACTCGCTTTTTCAGCCATTTACAATTTTTATCATTCGCTATTTTGAATGCATTTCAATAAGATGGAGGTAAAAATAGCGAATGGCTGAAATAGCGATTTTCGTAATGATGACCATTCTAGATTCAGACGTTCCTAATTCCGAAATTCGCTATTGTAGCCATTCACTACTTTGGTCATTCGCTATTTTGACTCCCACCCATAACTTCCTCAAAGCCAACTTGACAAAGCCAAACTCGATCAACATAACTTCTCATATAGGTAACTTTGCAAATAGCAACAAAAAATGTCAAAACCATTTACAAAGTGCTACATTGCAAGCTTGTTTTTTACTCTGTTTGTCATGAAAAATCATAAGAATAAAGTGGTAACATGCCCACTCTGAGCAATATTAAATAGAGTTCTGACCACGATTGTGGCTGATACTATAATGATAGAATGCCTTGCACGCTGTGTCACAGCTCATGTCTATATTATTACCCTTTGGCACATGCATCAAACGTGAACAGAACCATGACGAAGGCTGACGGTCGAAAACGGAGTGCACAAAGGTTCTAATATAACGAGGACCGTCCGAAGCATAGAATGGAGACGCTTTGTTCTATACGTTATCTTCGGGTGAATGCAAGTTCGCTGAATGCCTGTGTAGACTTCGGGAGTTATGCTTATAAGTTTATACTTCCGTTACAAACACACCGACTGAATAGGCAAGTCACTGAGAATAGTAAAGCCATTCACCTGTTGAGCTTCCGAATACGCAGATTCATTCGGCTTTGTCCCTACGTTCAATAAGAGTAATGCAAATACTTCCTTCAAAAAGTTAATTTTTGAAGAGTATCCCAAGATCACAATAACTTTGCTTTTTTTTATTGCAATGATTTCACAAGAATCAATAGTGATTCTAATAGTTGTACTGAAGACCGAATCATATTTTTTACCAAATGGGACTATTGTAATAGCCGTTTTCACTGAACTGATCAATAGCCATGATAAGGGATTCATTGATGCCAGATGAAATGAACTTGTGTAGCAGAAAGAGAAAAACTGATACGATCAACGAAATGAAAGTTCAACGGACCGTTTTTTTTTGGTCAGCGCCAACGTATGATATGTCGTCTTCTATATGCCACGGTTCAGTGGAAAACTATGTAGAACTCATATACTTGATCAAACGGATGCAGGATCAAAGTTTTAGAAATATGAGAAAAGGTACGAAATGAATGCGTCCCACATTCGTGCCTCGCAATGTCAAATACGCTTTGATAAAATCAGTACTACTGCTAAATTAATATACTATGACTCGGTGCACAAGTATTTTTATGTTCGAAGTTACTAACCGCGTCTGGAATGAATTTTATGCTTGTTTGGCAACGGACAATGTACATTGAAAAGAATGAATGGACAGTTGCAAAAAGTTATGTTCACACAGGTAATCCTCATATACTTTATCAAACGCATGGGAAACGCTTACCCTCATATATTTCATTAAGCAGATGGAAAATCAAAAGTTTCAGACCTATAAGAACGACACAAAGTAAGTCCCACGTTTGTATCTCGCTACATCAGATATACTATGATGAAATTAGGATTACTGATAATTTAACGAACTATGATTTGGTGCACAAGTATTTGTAAGCTCAAAATCAGATGTTGCATATAGAACGAATTCCATGCGTGTTGGGAAATAGACAATGTTAATAGATAGAATGAAAAAACGTTCGAAAAAAGTTACGTCGTGATCACGTTTACACACCTTGCCCTTATATTCTTCATCAAGTGCGTGGGAAAAGTTTACACAGCTCACCCTCATGTAATTTATCCAACGGATGAAAAATCTCATTTTCGGACACATGAGACATGGCACAAAATGAGTGAGTCTTCCGCTTGTATCTTGCTGCATCAGATATGATATGATGACATTAGGATTACTACTAAATTAACAAACTATAACTTGGTACAAAAGTATTTTTCTGCTGAAAATTACTTGTCACATTTCGAACGAATTCCATGTGAGTTGGGAAATGGACAATGTAAATTGATACAATGAAAGGACGTTCGAATGAAGTTACGTCATGATCACGTTTACACTGTTTACCCTCATATACTTTATTAAACGCATGGAAAAAGTTGACACAGCTCATATACTTTATCAAACAGATAGAAAATCTAAGTTTCAGAAACATGAGTCATGTGACGAAGTGAACACTTTCCACGTTCATGTCTCGCTACATTAGATGTCTTTTGATAAAATCAGAACTCTTGCTTAAATAACAAACTTCGACTTAGTGCACAAGTGTTTTTATGCTCAAAGTTACTAGCGCAACTAGAACGAGTTACAGCCATGCTCAGCTGTGGAAGATGTAAATCAATACAAAGAAAGAACAGTTCAGAAGAGTTACGCAATGATAACGTTTTCACAGCTTTCCAGTGGCTGAGACACTTCGTAGAATCGCTGGAATAATTAAAGTTACAGAAAAATGAGACATGGCACGAAGTAAATTCATCCCACGTTCTCGCCTCGTTACATCAGATGAGCTCTGATAAAAACATCCTACTGGAGCTCATACAATTATATCGCGGAAATAGAGAGTAAAAATGATGTAACTTACAGTTTCCAACTCAGCAACATAACATTGTTACATAATATTCAATTAATATTTAACACAGGCGTTTTCGCATGCTGTAAAGGCAATGTATCAAATTATATAACGATTATGTTACTAGTATCCAACTGTAATGGTTACTCATTTTAATTATCATTATTTGTTTGCTTAACTCTTCAAACTCTCAGATTTATAACAAAGTTTTGAGGCGATTCTATTGGCACGCTTTTTTCAGGAAAAACTGTTACACAATGGCTATCATCGAAGGCTGATTATTAACCCTTCGGGTACTTGGCCATCGTGCTACAAATAGGTCCGTTAGCAGGACACGTGTACCTTGAAAAGTCTATATTCAAATGACAGAAAGAACATTTGATCGAATAAAATATTCTATGGTATGTATTGAAGTATTCACATCACGGCTTAAGGATAAGCAATTTCTTTTTTATATTGAAAATTCCTTTAGTTATGGCGATTATAAAACGTTCGTATGACGCGGATTTGCGACACCCATACGCAAAGGGTTGAAAAAAGGAGCCGTTACGATTGAATGTTGAACCGGCCTGTGGTAAATAATCCTCATGGGCATCGACACCTTCAAAGAGTAAGACCCTTAAGCTACATTTGCAGCCGCAGAGCATTGCAGTCTCATAGACACTGGAGGCATGAATCGTTTGCGAGCGATTTTGGCGCCGTTGGCCATCTACCGGCCTAACATCGTGATGAGAATGTTACATATTTGTCCCACGTTATTTTGAAGTCACGACGTTACACCTCATTGACATTAACTGCGTAATGACTACGATATTACCCATGCATAATAACGGTTGCATTACATGTTACGATCATGTTATTACATCGCTGCATATCGTGAGAATAACATAGTTGCATTACATGTAACTTTCATCCTATGTTACCCTCATAAAATGTGATATAGATGAGGTGCTTTGACGAATGACGGCTTGTGATATTTTGATTCAATTTTACGTTTCGCCCTGATCAGGGCCTCTTTGGAAATGTTTTATTTCATGTCAGGGTTGAGTTTGTGACCTTTCGTATTAATATTTCGCTCTTTAAAATGTTCGTTGACAAAATAAGTTTTCTATATTTTTTTTAAAGTTTGTTACCGGGCTTTGTAGTCTTTTAGGTTCAGTCTGTATGAATTGTTTTTTCTTTGACTATTACAATACTTTACCTAATGTGACCTTATACAGACCGGACCTTTCAGTCTCAAAAAGTAAAGTAAAACACAAGTAATCAGCAAAAGTAACCTGAAGAAAAAAAAACAATCCACACAGACTTAACCTAAAAGACCGGACAGCCCGGTCACCAACGCCTAAAAAATATACAAAACTTATTTTGTTACCGAACATTTTAGAGCCATATATTTATACGAAAGGTCACAAGCTCAACCCTAACATGAAATAAAACATTTGTAAAGAGGCCCTGATCAGGGTGGAACGTAACATTGAATTAAAATATGACAAACCGTCATTCGCCGAAGCACCTCATCCACATAATACATAAACATCTAAAACAAAATGGAACATTCCTTATAAAACGTGTTCACTGCGACCGCTTAAATAACAAACTATGATTTCGTACACGAGTATTCCAATGCTTAAAGTTAACAACAACTGTAACATAATCCATACATGTTTATCGATGGTCGATGTAAATTGATAAAACAAAAAAAACAGCTTAGCGAAGTTACGTGACGATCACGTTAACGCAGTTTATCAGTAGCACTTAAGGGTCGCGGTAGAACACAAGACATGGCTCACAGATGCTCTTTCGATCAGACGTTTGGTGGCACGTACCAACTTACTGCTTTTAGATTCATTTATCCTTTGGGAAACTCGCGAAACCTCGATGAAATTCCCTCGGGTCTTGAGTACGCGATGTTTAGTACTAGAGAGATGTGGAAAGCGAACGACCTAACGAACTTCTGCATAAATAGGTGGAACACCTGCTCCATATTTAACGATTTCACTTAACCCGACTCTGAATTCTTTGCTCATTCACCGCAATCGCTTTGCTCGCTTTCTTTTACTCCGAATCCATAACTTCTCGCCTTTTTTACGATAGCTAAAAGCGAAGAGCCGCGAATGAGGTTATCGTTGCCGGTAACGATTTATCGAGGCACGAAAGTGAAGATCGAGACACTTTTTACGGGTCCACAAATCCCTTTTATTTACGCCCATTACTTCTAGGTCTTTATTGCTCTCATAGTCCGGTTTGCCGCGTCGCTGTGAGAATACAAAGTTATAGATCCGGTTGTTGTCGTCACCTTGAACTCTGATGTCGTCAACTTCTCTTATCAACGAGACGAAGATGAGCTGCTTCATTTTTTGCCTTCTGACTTTTTTCAAGTGACTGGGTCATCTTAAGTTGTAATCTTATTCAACTCGTAATTAGACATAGTCAAATAGATATTGAAAATAAACCTAAGTCGAAATTTCATCAGGCATGTCACACGAGGTCTAGATCGGTTGTAGATACCGTAACCTTATTTGGGGCCGCCGTAAATTCACCTGATCAGGTCCATATGAGGCCGAGATATGGCATTCGTACTTAATAATACCGTCTTTCCACCGGATTAGGACGATGTCAGGCTGGATATGATGACCTCACATTGATATGCCATTCTTTGACCTCATCCGTTTCGTATCAGGTCTTCCTCTGGCATTCCGACCGAGATTTTGTCTTATTTACCTATACTTTCCCTGGGCTGGACCGCATACGGTCTTCGTATGGCATAGTTTTTTCGGATATGCTGTAAATTTACATTATCAAGTTCGTGTAAGGCCTAAATACGGCATTCGTTAAAAATATTTAAAAATTATTATTATGTGAAATCAATCTTTTGAGAAGTATCCAAAATTGTTGCTGGAACTCACGTTTAACAGGACTGTACCAATAATTCCTTTGAAATATATTCGGGTACTAACCGTTAAGGCCAGTACCTCGATGGGTGACCTGCTCATCATATTTGAATTTCGAATAATTCGGCCGTGATCATAATAAATGGATGTACAATCTTGATGCGTTTTCATCTTAAGTATACGTGAAATAGACAATTAATGTATAAACTTTCTAAGATGTCAATGGCCGGGTGGGCTAAGGCACAGTACTGTCACATACGGTAAACGTCCCAGTAACTGACAGTGAAACAGGATTCGACAATATGTGCTTTGACTATAGCAAAATCTATATTTAAAGCACGCAACGGTCGTTTACTGGTTCACTGTCGATTACTGGGACGTTTACCTTGGAGGATCGGGGTTCGATTCCCAAGTTTATATTAGTGTTTTTTATTCAGAAATTAATATGTACTGAAAACTAGATAAGCTCGAATATCTAATAGATAATGCAAGATAATCGAATTCGATAAGCGCAGATAATTATATTGTAATTTATTTGCCATTTTTATAAGTAGGGGCCAAGTAGGGCAGCCTATATCCTGCCCTTATCTGGTAAACTTAATCTGGCCCCAATCATGCGCTGCGTTACTTTCCTGACAGGCCCGTATAAGGTTGCTAGACTGGGTTTTAGATTTAAATCCGGCTACCACGCAAGGGCCTGATATTTCTCGTAGCTGAATTTCTACTCGGAAATTAATATATGTTTTTTTATTGGAGAAAATTGACGCCCCAAGCCGCAACACATACTCGTCTTTCCTTCCGTCACTTATCGTACTTTGTTTTCAAGGTTTCCGGACTTTACCGCATCTGCGACGGCGGGTGTGGTGCCAAGCTTTTAGGTCTGCCAGAGACCGCCATGTCGAGGCTGCTAGCAGCTGAGAGCATAACTTTGGTCTCGACGTAGCTTCGTGGGGGTTAAAACACTTTCGTAATTCCGGTGCCTTTCATCTCGATGAAAGTCCATGGGGGTAGTACATCACCGATTAAAACCGTCAGCTTGTTTTCACGAAAAACTGAGCGGCTCTTCAGCTTTGACATAAAAAAATCCTCCATGAATTAGTGAAGCCCGAGTTAATCCAGTTTTTTTTGTGGGACTTCTACATTTTTAACCGCACGTCACGTATGCAGTACGTCCAACTCGTTTTTAGGTCGCCGTAATTTTCAAATCCATAAAAAAAAAACTATTTTGAACTATGCATTGAAAAATATACAAGAATTTTTTTTTATTTCTGAAGGACTCCATTTGGTAGCCCATTGACCAATTACCTTATCACTAAGGGATTATTAAGAAAATATGACTAATAACAACTATGTATATATATTGTTTGATTAAATACTTGAACTACTACTACTTTTCAATAATAGACCATAAGATTTTATCATTTACTTTCCACGTCAGATAGAACTCAATTTAACTCAGTGCCTACGACAAAACAAAAGAAAATTACTTATGCATATCAAATCTACGAGAAATTCCAAGTCGCTGACTGTGTCACGTGACACACTGTGCCCAACGCTCCCCTACATTTCGGTCTGATGTGGTTGGTAGAGTGTAATATTTGAATAGCCCGGACGATTTATGTTCATTTTCGCATTCCCACGTTCGGCGAGCATGTAGGTCATGCGTTCTGCATAACATTTCCCTAATGACGACGAATTTCGCGAGTACTTATAATTTTGATAAATGCATAAGGTATATATACTTATCGTACCTACTTACCACGTACTAAATTATTGTTAAGCCATGAACAGTGCAAGTCTTGTTAAATAATGAACTATCAATCTATGATCTTACATTCACATGCGAATCAATTTAGTATTTGGTATTTGATACGTTTGCATTGTGATATATAAAGTAGCCAATGACTTTTAAGCTCGTAGAAAACATAAGAACCATAATAATTGAAACTTAAGAATACAGTCACTTTTCTATACTATCTACCAAGTTAAACATTTTCAGTTATTTGAAAAATCTTAATAATTCCAAGGTTTTTAAATTCTTATTAGTTATTTTTCATTAGTATGTGTCAGTTTTTTGTGATTTATTCCATTAATGTAAAAGTATGTATTCTGACCTTAATATTCATCTTCTATGCGGGATACCTAATTTTTGAATGATTTTTTATTTATTTAAAAATTCTTGAATAACATGAATCGCAAGCAAGATTTCTCTAAATATTATTTGCTAGCGAATTCGGTTGGTACAGTCGATAGTTATGTCAGCCCTTTGAGCTTTAGCCATGAAGACCAAAAGAAAGTCTGTTAATAAGCAGTAAGAAAAAATTTGCCAAAAAAATGTTATCAAATATAACATTTCTTCTTTTTTTGTTTACTGCCAAAGGATCTATACTGACCTTAATGTCTATCTCCTATCCGAATTCGGGGCCTGAATTTCATTACGTTTTTATTATTTGAAATTGATTAAAAAATAAGAATGACTCTGCCCTCTCTAAATATTATTTATCAAGGAATTCTTATGGCACACTTGATTATTAGTTCAATCCCTCAAGTTTAGCCGTAATGACCCCGAAAAAGTGCCATAATAAGCATGTGCCATGATAAGCAGAAAGTGAGAAAAAGTTGTGATTGCTCGGGTTACTGCTTATTGTTGCACTTTTTTGGGTTGTCATGGTTTGAACTCGAGGGTTTAACCTGACAATTGACAGTGCTAAATGAATTCGTTGACGAATAATATTTAGACGGGCTCAATGAATAAAAAGAACCTTGACAGAATGTAGACTCGAATTCCGTATAGGAGGTGGGTATTACGGTCACTATACATACTTTAGCATAAATACAAGAATATTTTTTTTTTACATTTCATTAAAAAATCTTCATGCTTAATTCCGCAACATGGCTTAAACACGAGACGCTGACTTAACCATCTTCTGTATAACAGGGATTTGCTGGGAAATAATATTTACAGGAGTCTTAATTGCAATATTGATTTGCCAACGAATTTTAATTTTTAAAATCATGAACAAAAAAATAAAGAAAAAAAATACTCTGACACAGACTATCATCAATATTAGAAATACTATTTCATTCTATTATATACATTATTCAACGATTAAAAAAATACAGACAGTTAATGATAAAAATGATTTAATAGGTAATATATCTCCACTGAACCAGCGATCAAGTTCTGCCGGTAGTGGATTAAAAAAATTGGCTCAACTAAAAAAAAAAAACTGAAAGCCAACTTAATTAAAGCTCAACGCGAACCACGATAAAATGACATAACCATATGAAGACAGCATCGAACTTCATCGAAAATGTCATTTATTACAATACGATCAAAACGAGATTGAGGTTCTACTAATTCACGAGGATATACTGCTCCCAAGATAATGACTTTCGCAACCTCTCAACATTCGGCTTAATTGAGTTACGGTTTGCCAGTATTACTGGTATTCTCGTTATATTCCACCGCAAACCAGTGAAGCTATATCTGCGGTGGTAATACTCTGAAATAACACCTTAAGCCATGCTAATTGTGGAACTCGAAGGGATCGTCTTTCGCAAGCGGGACAATCAAGATACGCGGTAGCACCTCGAGACAACTACATTTTACTCTCCTATCTTAATTATACGACAATTTCATTTAATAAATGGTAGCATTTTGAATATAAATTAGATGCATTAAATTCGATCAAGCAGACGAATAGATTTAATCAGGTCTGAAACACATAAATGTCTCAACGGATTTGAAATTACGTAAATTATTCAGCATTCTCACGTTCCAAGTTCGCCCAAGACACATTTCAACGATAAACCTTAAAATAGGACAACATAATCCAATCTCAAGAATTGTAAATGCAAAGCGCATCTGCTATACAGTCAAGATTCGGCGCTCTGATTTTTTTCCAATTAGAGCTCGAGAAGATGATACTTTTCGTGCATCACGAGGTCGATCAGATATCGTGACCTCTTAGTCTTCACTGATGACGTGATAAGCGTTGAAGCGGCCAATCCAGTTTCACTGTGTCAAAGTCTACGGATTTAAAAAAATCTTGCATAAATTGACGGCAATTTGAAATGAATTTTGATCACCAAGAGGAATCGGTTTAATGGGCTTATTTCAGCCAAATGTGAGATTTATTCGAAATACATAAAATTTTATTCGATCCGATAAATATCATTTAAAGTTAACACGATTCATTCGCATGCAATGAAATCGTAGTTGATTGAAATAAAATCCTCGCAGCATAATAGGATTTTATTTAATATTTAATTTTTTATTTATTGAATTGAAAACTTAAATTTAATAATAGGATTTTAGTCCGAGCGAGTTGAGATTGCTTCATTCAAATAAATCATACTAATTAAAGAATAACTCCATTTTATCGGATAAATTTTTTTTTTAATTTAAACGGTCCTCGTATTTGATTAAAATAAACCCATGAAACCAATTTTTCTAAGTGATTAAATACATTATCGATGGTTCACTTTAAAGTTCTACCGAATCCTCGGTTATGTTAACCAATAATTTGGTTGAACCGACCAATTATTCTAAGTATCATTTTTAACCAACTTCTTAGTAGTCCTAACCTTTTTTCAAGTGTAGGATACAAACACTAACAATAATAGAAAACAAAAACGGTAATTATTCAGTTTCTGCATTTTTCAGTCTTTGTGTAGGAGAAGATATAATTTTTACCTCCAATTAGATCCCGATAACTTATTCGTTACTTTTGAAAACCATTTATAATAGACCTGCATCATAATAACATCTTTGTCAACGTGTTCACAAAATGAGAAGAATTAACTCCTATTTCGGTCGGAATCTCATTTTATTTCTAACGTTGATTTATTTTGCAATATGCCAGTCATTTTGCATCACTGACTTTGTATAGGGCAAAGGGAAAGGTGTCTCTATTTATCTCTGTTTCGCTACTAACTCGTCGCCGCTTCAGCACTTTATCACTTTCGTAGAGATAACTTTTTCAACTGTTAGTACAATAAAAAATGTATCCAATCTTTACCGAGCAGATAGGAAGATTGGTATCTAAGATTTTTCATTGTTTACTGTTTGGTAGAATGTAGCAATTACCGTTCATGCCAATCTGAAAAAGGACTTTGTCTAATATGAAATCATTGATTCAAACAGATGTGTTGATTTTTTTCAGGGAATAAAAAAGGATCTTGCAAATTTAAAAATACGTTTATTGGTTCCTTCACAGGCAACAGGTGGCGCTTAATTGGTTATTCGATCAAATTTAAACGATTCCGCCGCCTCTACACTTAATGTTGTTTAATGTTGACTTTTTCAAAAATTAACATCATGAAATTGACTTTAGATTTCATAATGTTTATTATGAAATTATTCAAGATATCAAGCCCAAATTTAGTATATGATCAAAATAATACTTAGCTGTGTGAAAATAATGTAAGAATTATCGTTCATGCCAATTTCGATTTAGCTGAAAATGACACATTGATGACATAAAAAATGACGTCAAAAAACTGAAAATGATAATTCATGCCAATTTCGATTTAGCTGAAAATGACACATTGATGACATAAAAAATGACGTCAAAAAACTGAAAATGATAATTCATGCCAATTCCTCTTCAGCCCCGATAAAGACAAACATTGTCCAAGACAAAATCTTAGATTCCGACAAATCTTGATTTTTCCGAGTGTTTCAGAATCATTTTGCGAATCATATAATACGTTAAATAAATCCTCAACAGGCAACAGATGGCGCATTATCGGTTATTTGATTGCATCAAATTAAACCAGTTTAGCCAGTGCGATATCATAATTCATCATATTGTCATACCTATGACTAATTGAGGATATGCCTCTGGATGTTTTGGATAACTGTGTGGATGCACTAACGAGGACGTCAACTCATTAGTATGTTATTAGAGAATGAAAACTAACGAAAATAAACTACATGTCAAATTCCATGGTCGAGTCATTTCGACAACAAAACTCGCTAAGAAATATACCTGGTAACATTTCACGGTCATGTATAGGTGCCGGTTGTTATGCTCAGGGTGCGCGTTGGGAATGGGCTGAGGATTAAGCTCGGAGATTGGCCGTATACATCACGACACCCTCCAAATGTCTGCTTTCCCCACACGGCATCTGATTGGTGATACATACTACAAGTGGTAGTATCTCCGATGCTCTCTCTCTCTCTCTTGGTCTGTCTCTTCTGCGTGTAACTTCAGAGTGAGCTTGCTAACACCCAGATCAATTACTGAAGTCTAATCTATATCAATTACAGCGGTTTAACTTCGTTGAGTAAACAGGATCCTGCGTACCGGATTATTAATTGCGGATTTGCTCGCGGTTCGGCGCCATTGTAACAATCCATTCACGGAGAATCTCAGGCTCTATATAATACGATCATAATCAATACACGTGAAACAATGTGGATGTCGGTGTTTGATGAGTACACGGAGAAATAATAATTCGATAATATACTGACAGCGAATCTTATTTGCTAGGACAACGCCGAAATGGGAGAGTATTTTTAGAGGTTGATTCCAGCGTATGGGGCATTCCATGCGAAAGTGACCTGGGATCGGATTTTATTCTAGATTTTTTTTTTGAGATCTAAGCATAAGTTTTATTAGATTTTTGTGTAAGTAATAAGTGTACTGATTATTGTCAATAATAAACAGATATTTATATTTTCCAACCTAGAGGCAAATTTTCCCAGTCTGCTATGTTAAACGATTTTTTTTTTAAATACGGAAATTGAAAAAAAGTTAGAGGCGTAAGAATCCTTTTACTGTGTGCTATTGATTGATATTTTAATATATGTCAGGACGTCGGCGAATGTTTCCAGGTTTTTTCAAAGCGTTTTAAATTTTTTTTTTTTTAGCTTAAAGAATTTTTGAATTTAACTCTATTTGTATTACTGATCTAACGAACGAGTAGTTGGCCCTATTCTAACTATTTCCGGTTCGTTGAGAAGAGCGATGAATCAGTTTTGGCCTTTTCATTTTCCTTTCGGTAAAATAATATTTTGACCAACCTAGCAAATTATATGTGAGCCCAGAAAACATCTTTGTTGACTGAGCGGAAAATTGTTAGTTCAGCGAAAAAGAGAATAACTGTCGATATATTAGCCGACCCAGCAAAATATTTTTTCCCGTGTATAAATAAGCACCAGCTTCGCGGATTAATGACTCGCGGAGGTTTGTAATATATTTAAAAATCCCGACTATTTACAGACTATCGGATTTATTCCTTCGAGGAATCTGCAACGAATATTAAACGTTATTAAATCTTTAGGATGAAGATGTAATCAACTGTAATCGTGAATGTAGGTTAATCCACTAAATATCGGACAAAAATCTGGCCTTTAAGTTTTTCGTGCTCTTTTTTGTTATGATTCGATTCGATGACACGAAGAAAAAAACTCAGAATTGAAATATTTTTCTTATTATTCCCAAAGAAAAATAATTATGCCCCTTTAATTTTTTTAAATTAAAATTAAAATTTTCCATCTCAACGTCTTACCAAATATTTATCGGAAAAATCCAAAGTGCAATTTTTAGTCGGATATTTTTTTAATTTTCCGAAATAAATATTTTTGTTTATATTTAACATTTTCGAGGCCTAACGAATAGAAATACGAACACCCAATTTTTAACTTGTGCTCTCAAAAACTGAACTTCTGACAGCATTTAACGTAGAATTCTTCATCTTTCGAACTTCAAATAATTAAAATAGTCGAAGAATTTATTCTTTATTTATCTTATTGAATTTTACGTTTCTTTATTGTTGTGTATTAAATTTTAGGCACTACTTAAAAATTGGCAAATTTGTTGAACTTGTCGAAAAAAAAAAATTAGAACAAGTGGGTTGAACATCGAAAAGGGCCTTTTTTAATAATTCTTAAACTTCTTTACCTGTAAAATGACGTCATGGAGATAAATTTTTATTTTTTTCAAAAACGTCGCAAAACTTTCGATGAAAAATAGCCTTTCGGATTTTCGTGGTTGAAAATTATAAGCAAAAGATCTTAAATTTTTACTTTCTCTTCATCCCAGTCCAGTAAATCAAATCTAGAAAAAAAGCACCAAAATTTTGAAGGCCGAATTTTCATTCGATAAATCGTGGAATAACCCGTGTATTAAATTTAATTAATTTTCATAGTTAATATCATGTAAACGAGACGCATTTGGTCAAATAGTAATAAACGATACTACAAATCACTAGAATCAATATAATTTCATTACGTGCGTACAGTGCATTGTATTGGCCGTGTTGAACAGTCAATAATGTTAAGTACATGCAAATACCCAATAGCTCTCCTACGGAAGCTCCGTATTTCACGTCTATTTGTTCACGACCTCAGTTGAATTTCGACATGCATGACAAATAACCAACCAGAATAGCAGCAGATTACTTAGCAGTAGGACATTGCACACTTAGAGAAGAATATCGTAATTTAATAATGTAAATAGTAAGTCCGAAGATAACCAAACTATAATGTGTAGTTGTCAGGAGGAACGACTATATTTTATGGTTATAGTAAATGTAAGAAAATATTTAGATCAACCATAAATATAATCCCCAGGAGGAACGTTTATATTTCAAGGTTATAGCAAATATAATTATAGTAGCAATTATCAAAATGATATCAGGTTTAAATACATTTATTAAAAACTTTAAAATGCCATAAAATCCGAACGACCTTACCGATCAGCATCATATTTCGTACGTAACAGGGTTGTATGGTATTTCTTGACTGTAGAACATTTCGGTTCATTTTTTAAGATTCGACGTGATTTAGAAAAAAAAAATGGTTTTTTCGAAAAATTAAAAATTCTATAAAATCGGAACCGCTTTACCGATTTCGCCGAAATTCAGTATCAAATATCATTTAACGTGCCTCTATTTATAAAGAACTATTTAGCTAAATTGGCGAACTTTTACGAAAGTTAGAGCGAACTCGACATTTTTTTGAAAAATTAAAAATTCTATAAAATCTGTATCCATCAATACATTTAATTAAAAATCACGTCAATTACAGAGGAGCCAATACTCTAGCTGCGTGCCAAATTTGAGATCAATCCATTGTGCCGTTCGTGAGTTATGGACAATTGAATTTTTGGTGCCTGGAACATACATATTTTCTAGACCACTTTTCTCGACATTTTAGGTGATGCTGAGTATGTTAACATGAAAATCTCAAAAAAATAAAAATTTCACGAAAACAAAGCTTCTTCTATAAGGAAGCAACACTATTCTAATAGTTTCAAATATGCCGTTTTGTTGCATATACGATTTCAACGTTTGTTTTCAATAATCTTGCAAGTATTGTTTATTGAATTATTATCATCATAAGATATTATCATCATTCCGACTATAAAACATTGTAAGCCTTCCTATATGCTTTTTATCACGTAAAATCGTTAAATCAGTGTGAAAATATTTACTAGGCCTTTTTGTACGGTATATCGTTGCGGCGATACTTTGTTGAATATTGTCAATAAAACATTTCTTTATCGGACATGAAAACAACTGATGCGGTTTCACTGAAACGTTAAGCCAGTAGTTTGACACACAAAGTTCCTTTGATTCCGAGTTTTATACCATTTATGTCAAACGCAACTTGCAGAGGCGATCCCAAGCATCTTTGATTCCGCCTTTGATGTCAGATTATTCTATACATTGACGTCTTTTTAACAGAGCATTCCATACATTTACCGAATAATATTCGACTTTTTTTAAAAGCGACATAAAGAATTCACCGATGGTGTGTCACTTGAATAACTTTATTGAAAACAAAAATCTACAAATGATATACTTTTTTTTTAAATCGCAAATTAAGCTTTATAAAATAGATAACAAGACAAGAAGAAGAACATTATAGTTCTGCAATTTTGTGGAAACATACGGTACACTAATAATAATAATAATATTCGACTTTTTTTAAAAGCGATATAAAGAATTCACCGATGGTGTGTCACTTGAATAAATTCATTGAAAACAAAAATCTACAAAAGATATACTTTTTTTTTTAAATCGCAAATTAAGCTTTATAAAATAGATAACAAGACAAGAAGAAGAACATTATAGTTCTGCAATTTCGTGGAAACATACGGTACACGAAAATAACGGGAGGTAAAATGCAACATTTTTCACCCATCGTCCTTTTCAGACCAAACGCGTAAACAAATTGGAAATAGTGTCCGATGGCTTATTTGCATTTTGGATTAAATATAGGAATGACTATTGCAGGTTATGACAATGGCTTATGATAATGCTATAATATTTCGATAAACAAAGCACCTTTGATCCAAGTTTGATGGCATTCATGTCAAATGCAGTTTGCAAAAATAGCCCGGAGCATTTTCGACTCCGTCTTTGATGTCAGCTATACTTTAACAGACCATCCTATACATTTATATATTTGATAATAGAAAATACTATCGAATTATATTTGACTTTTTAAATAATGATGTAAATTATTTTGGGATGGCTTACAAATGCGATGACCAATGGAGGGACGATTTTTTTTTAAATATCAGAGCTTTCGATTCATCTCTTTCAATTCTGAGGAAAAAAAGAGATTACAGAGTAACGAAGCTTGTATATACCTAAATACTCGTTTTAATTGCATTTAAGCGACTAATAGATATAGTGCAATATTTGGAATCCATTCAATTAAACTCTTATTAGAGAGATCTATTAATGAATACACCGAGAATATCATCAACTTCGTAAAAATTATATAAGGTCAAGGATCGTTCAAAGTAAAAAATGATTCCGTGGATCATATTTTTGACGTTGCACCGATAATGCAGAGTCAAGTTAATTAATTAACGCCCCAATTACGAGTAATGAGGACTGTAACACTTTGATTATCGGAGAGAAACTAATATTGAACCAAATATTATTATTATTATCACTTTGATATTACAGGTCGGTGATGCAATTAATTTCAGGTGACGACCAACAGTTTTAAAGCACAGTGATAAGAGGCAGAAGATTCGATCAAAACTCATTTGTACCACTTTGAACATTTGTTGATTGTTACACCGCTCTCTCTTCCCCTTTCTCCCACCCCCAATGATTTTTTGCAGCACTGTTGTAGACTTTCAGATGTAAAGAAAAACAAACACAAATCTAGATCCTTCCAAAAGATTAAAAGTCCATTTGATTAAAAAGTATTTGGGAATTGCACCAAAATCAATATTCGTATCTTTGACTGCAAAACATTGAAAATCCCCTACAAAAATAGGGGCAATGCGTATCCGAATCTCGAATTTACTGGTTCGTCTCTCACCAGATTCCAGCAATGCGAGGGAAGCCATTTTTCTATTTGAATAATCGGGGTTATTGTATATAAGATAGATCAGAACTTTGAAAAATTCTGGCTTTCGAAAATTTCTCATCAAGAAGCGGAAAGTCACATGATTATTAACGATATTACTTTGATCTGTGAGTATAAAGCTCGCGATTGACAAAAAACATATTAATAAAAAATGAAAGAATTTTAAATATCATTTTAATTATCAGGACATTTGAATTAAAATGATTTATTTCCTAGCGTCACTACAGTTGGAAGATGTGTCCTAAAAATTTTAATCCTTTCCTACATATGCATATGGGGCATTCCACGTCGAATTTAAAAATTCGGGGATTTAAAAATGTTACTGGTGGTAAAAAAATCTGAAAAAAATTCCGAGGCCTTTATGGGTCGGTAATAATGTCATATTATAAAATGAACACAATCGATAAGGGTGAGGATCATGGCCTGCTGATTTGACGTGGATTACCCCATATAGATATAGTTTTAATTGTATTATTATTTTTTAAATTTATTTTACTTTCACTGTTGTTGTATTTTGCTCATCTATTATCATCATTTTTGTACTCACCTGCTGGCAAACAAACAAATATATTAAACATGTATATTAATTCAGGTCTTGTCGCCTAACGACTGATTAATTGTAAAGATAATGTAAGATTTGTAAAGGAGTAAACCGTATATCAATAAACAAATTAATAAAAAATAAAAACTGAACTATAACAAAAAACAAATCCATAAAAATAAGCAAAGCCATGATCGAAAAACAATTATTTTCAGGTTAGTTTTTATAAATCAACGGAAAATTCCTGAGTTTTATAATCCACAGGAAATTTTCCATCACCAAACGCTTTACATTTATGAAAACAGTCGATTTTCATAAATGTACGTATAGACCCGTACGATTTTGTTGAAGCTAGAAAAATTTTGTCGATTCAACTGAATTTTTGTTTCAGTGTAACATAGCATTTTCTCTCAACGTGGCGGAAAATTTTTCTGGACCTCACGAAGCTTCTGAATAATAAGGGATGCATGTGATGAGGTGCAGCTGTTGCACCTGGCGATATTTTACTGTTGCGAACGGTCAAATAAAAAGTTCGTTGCCACCGAAGCTCGAAAGTGGCGGTTTTGGCGTTGATAGCGTTTGGGGAAGTGATGGAGAATGACGATATTGAGCGGTCCAATAATAAATTCCGGAACGAACGCGTACATGGCGTTGGATAAACAAAAGTCAAAGGGCAAAGGGCTCAAAAGGTCGAGAGGAATGAAAAAAAAATCGGTACTATTCGAATTTTGCAACGTAGCCACTGATCATCATCCCACTACTGATTTAATTAAAAAACGACCCTTTCTAACACACGTCACTATTTGAGGTCCTTTTGGTGTCGTTACCTAATAACCCATAGTCACAAATACCACATACAAATATTAAATATCGGACGTCCAAAGTAAATTTTCATCAGTTCATTTAATTGACCGACTCGGTCAGCGAGAAAGCAAACAAAAAAAGTGTCATTGATTAAAACACGACTGCTCCATGCATATTAGGTATTTCAAGCCAAACACACCCAGTGAAACTCTCATGTTTTCATTCGCTACGAGCTCGAGGTCAAAACGACTTTTAGGGGTTATTTCACAAGTCACGTGACTTTGACAACTCTCATTATCGCGAATGCTCTCCAAAGTGGCTGGAAATTCCTGATGATCGAAAGTTAAATTACGACTATGTTTCTTTTTCTTTTCATGGATTGGAAGCTTTTTATCTATTTTCAACATGCAGAGCGACATCGAATAAATAAAGACCTGAAATATTTCAACAGGAATGGTTCATAATCGATGTAAGCGTTCACTTGGAAAAACTTCGGTCGTGAGCACAATAATATTCAACACCTGCTGACGATGTTAGACATTCTATAAATTGTGCAATATAAGTTACGTCGAGACGCAGCCACGGCGATGACGTTTACATGATATCCCTTTTGCGGTTTTCGAATTGGCAACGTTTGTGCAGCTATCGAAAAGTTACAAAGCAACTCAAGAGAAATTCTAAGCTCAGGAAAAAAATAATTGGAAAAAGTATATGATTTAGTTGAATTCTGTACAATTGGTTTAAATAAACCGTTGTCGGACGAATAAAAGCTTTTGTAAAATTTATGATATTTTCCTAAATAATTCTTCATAAGTGCAGGTACGTTTAATATTGTTTGCAATCGAATTTGACCGAAATCGGTAGAGCGGTTCAGATTTTATAGAGTTTTGAAATTTTCGAAAAAATCACGTTTCTGCCTTAACTTTGGCAAAGCATAAGAGAAAAATTCAAATTTCATACATGAAATTGGCATTATCTAGCGATAATTAGTCTAAGTTTCATCATAATATGCAATATGATTTTAGCTTTTCAGAAGTGTAAGTTTTTGAAAAATGATGTTATTTAGCATTTTTGCATTAACCTTGACCAAACATGAGATAGCGAAGTCAAACTTCAGACATGAAATCAGTACTATTTAGCAACAATACGTACACAATTTCGTCACAATTTATTATATGGTTCAAATTTTTTAGAAATGTAACGTTGATAAAAATTAAACCTGCAAAGGTGAACTTTGCAAATAACTTCCTCATTACTTTCGTTTTTTTTTACAAAGCTTCCAAGTAATTTGCAGAGTTAAACTTTGCAGGTTCATTTGTTGTTATCCAACCACATGACAGTTCTACTGTTCTGAATATGAGTCGTGCATTTTTAAGCAGTGAAGTTCCACGTAGAGTAAAATATACAGATTCTCACATTATGATATTTAACGGGCGTTGGTTTCACAGCAAATTGTGTGCGTCAACTTCAGGGGCTGCAAGTTCCCTCCTCACGAAAGTCTTGACGTTATGATGAGTGCGATCTCTTGAATGCCAACCACTGCAGCTTTACGCACCTATAAATTCTAATGCTCGCGGCTTTTGCGCTCTTCTTCAAAGTGATTGTCCACAAGCTCCGGCTTAAATACACAATCTCCATAGACTTCACTTGTGCATATCCTTTGGTCTCTTTGTTGGCGGTGACAATGGTTGTTCCACTTAACTTCCACAGCTGATAAATAAGTGATGCGAGGTGCTTGTTGGATTAGCAAGTTTGGATTAGCTTCTACACTGTCTTGACTCGCTTGTAGCTGTCAGACGATAACTATAAACGGAGATGAGATAAACGTCACTACTACTAATGTTTTGATAAATTATGTGCCCTCCCAAAGAAAATGTAAAAGGATAGTTAACTATAAGGTAACAATTAAACATTTTTAGTTCTTCTGTAGTTATAAACAAAAATTGATAATTGTGCACAAGCTCCGGCTTAAATACACAATCTCCATAGACTTCACTTGTGCATATCCTTTGGTCTCTTTGTTGGCGGTGACAATGGTTGTTCCACTTAACTTCCACGGCTGATAAATAAGTGATGCGAGGTGGTTGTTGGATTAGCAAGTTTGGATTAGCTTCTACACTGTCTTGACTCGCTTGTAGCTGTCAGACGATGATTATAAAATGAAGATGAGATAAACGTCAGTACTCCTGATGTTTTGATAAATTATGTGCCCTCCCAAAGAAAATGTAAAAGGATAGTTAACTATAAGGAAACAATTAAACATTTTTAGTTGTTCTGTAGTTATAAACAAAAATTGATAATTGTGTTAACTATAAAAAATGAGTTGTACGAACTGAAAATAAATATTTGTCACTTTGTATCTCCTTATTTATACAAATTTTACGAAGTAAATATGAATGTGATGTTTGGGTGTCTGAAAATTGCGAAGTCGGTTTTTTTTCGCTTTTGAATAAAATTTCTAAGAGATCAAAAATGAAAAAAGATTTTTTTTTTTAAATCGACTAATATTGATACGTACTCTATTCCATTTGCTCTATTTTATTTAGATATTCAGACATTGATATTCTTCATCTGGAGAAAAATTGAGTCTTACAGGAAAAAGTTCTTGTAGAAGCTGAAAAAAATATTACGAAACCTTAAAAAAATGTTATAATTGCCGAAAAATTAATTTGAACAATTGAAAGTCATTATTTTCGAAAAATATAGAGAATAAATTGACGAAATATTTTTTTCCGTAAAATCCATGAAAATAAGTACGATTAAGATCCTCAGCATTGTTACGTATTGACGTAATAATGCTAAGGATCTTAATCATACTTTTTTTCTAATCAATATCAGGCATTCGCGAAATAATGGGCCTCAAAAGAAACAAATCAAAATTTCCGTTATCTTGTAACTCCGCAATGAGTTACGCTGTTGTGCAACTATATATATTAAAAATTTTATTCGACCAAGTATGTGAACATACTTGAATCGCAAAAAAGTTCGAGACATTAATATCTAGAGGAAGTTGAGTTCATACAGAATGCCTCATATATTTCATGAAATCCTAATTTCATTTCCATAATTTTCAGGTAATTCAGATAAGGCGCGTGGCTTAGGCGATGTATATTATGACATCAACTTCAATTTTAAGATCGAGAATAATTTAACGAGCTTCAAAATAAGACTCAAAACTGTGACGATCAAGAGGATACAGTTTCTACGTCTATTCGCAGGATGAATTCTAAAATGAGAAAAGTTGCGAGGACATCACACCGGAGACACGCGATGCTGTCAGCAATCCATCTTCCGCACGTTATGCGCTTGCAATGAAAAAGGAACTTGCACGTTCCATTTGTCTACTGAAGTGGACGTGACCTAGGTGTGATTATTCATAGGATATTTCTGCCTACAAATCTATGCGCTGCTTCTCGTTTGGTTTCTCGACACGTTTTGGTACAATGAATGAATTGCAATTACGGACATCCGACAATTTCGACTGTTTCTCCTCATACCTATTACTATTGCGCTCAAAACCACTTGATTGATCAAAACGCCAAACGCCAAAAGTGCGGCTGGGCTTTATTACTCTCGGCTGCATCCAAAATTTGGCATACAATGAAAACAACAGTTCGTCTGTGATTGTTGCAATTTTTTACAAAATGTATGCAGAATTTTAAATTTTATGGACTTTTGGAATTTTTAAAAAAGCAAGGTGCGCGCTCTAGGTTTTGTGCAATTTATGATATTTTCCTAAATAACTAATCATAAGTGCAGGTACGTTCAATGTTGTTTGAAATCGAATTTGAATGAATGATTGACAATGAAAATGATATGTTAATTTATTTGAATGCATACGAATTTTTTCAGAATTTTTACTTTATTTTGATTTCGATATGCGTTTTGCAAAAAAATCTTGAGTGTAGTCGATGGTTTTATGTCGAACACATATTCAAAATTCGTTATTTCACGCACATTTTTGAAAATCAAAAAAATCAAAATCAAAATAAAGAAAAAAATCTGAAAAACATTTGTATGCATTCAAATAAAATAACATATCATTTTCATTAGAAAAAAAGTTAGGTTGACTGATTGTTTGTTAAACAATTTTTTTTTTCACCAATTTGTTAATAGCATTTTGGGATTATTATTATGCGAAATCAATCTTTTCAGCACGTTTTATATGCATTATTTTTTTCGGATTTTTATCCCATCGGGAAGTAATCGAAATTGTCTCTGAAACTCACTTTTGACGGGACTGTACGTACCATTTATCCTTAACATGTTTTCTGGCTATCGCGAGCTTTATACTCACAGATCAAAGTAATATCGATTGTTAATAATCATGTGACTTTTCCTTCCTTGATGAGAAGTTCTCGAAAGCCAAAATTTTTCAAAGTTCTGATCTATCCTATATATACAGTAACCCCGACGATCAGGTCAAGATAACAAGATATAAAGGACACGAGGCGAAATCCTCATACACTGTTTCGTAAAGTTTCCGGCTTTATTCGTTTCGCAGATTACATTATATCAGTATCCGCTATAGTTATATCCATGAAAAGTAAGCCACCTCGAAAGTTCGTTAAAAGTTAGTGCCAGCTTGACTGATCCTGAATGGATTATACGAGATAGAATTGAGCGCAAGCGGGACAGACCAATATTTTAATCAGCCGCCGCAGTTGATGTCGTTCCCACGCCCGGGATATTATGCACGCAAATTGATAAAGTTGCGGGAATGAAAATCACCTCTCTTTTGCTATAAGTCTGTCTCGCTTTCTGGCGCCCAGTTGATTTTCACCATAGGGCCATAAGTTGTTTCGTGCGGCATGCCAATCGATTTAATGGCTTTGCCAAAATTTCTTTTCTCTTGTTTCGTGAAATAAATAGCTAACCCTCGATGACTTTGCCTGTTGTAGCTTGATACTATCTGAATTATTATATTGGATCAATTTCGGTAGCTTCATTATTCCGAGTGTAGATCCATTACTGGGAGTGCTGATAAGACAATGCCCTTAAGCTAATTCATATATGAGGCATTCCACATGAGCTCAGCCCAAAAAAAAAAAAATGTCCAAGAATCAGTTTCAGTGGTTATAATAGATACACCAAATTTAAATTTTTTCGAAATTTTTTCTGGCGAAATATGCCATATTTTTCATTTTTCATTTAACCTATGATATCTTGGGAACGATTGATCGTATCGACATCTAAAAAAGAAAAACGAAAATGTGCGTTTTTTATGGCCCACAAAAAAAAATTAATTCTGAATTAATTGTGTATATTTAGACTATATTTTATTACAAAATTAACGAATTTTTTTTTTCGGAAAAGACTTCGGGAAGTAGCATTGAAAAAATTGTTGCCAATTGTGTATGAAAATCCTCCATTTTTAGTATTTTTTTTTTTGGGACCGTGTAAAGTTCAAAGTTCAAAAATACAGTTCACGAAATTTTATGCGTTTCTGCTCCGGTTGAGACATTTGCAGTGCTTTTGTAAAGTGCAACCTAACTTTATATCATTTTTACATAACATAGTGGTGGAATGAATTTGAAAAAAAGTGATAAAAAATAAGAATTGCAAATAAACAAAAATATTTCAACGCCAAACTGCTATAACCTTACGATGATTGTGTTTATCATGTCAGGACATAATTAAACCGATATATGCATTTATTCAAATATTTCAAACTGCGATAACTTATGAACTTTGCACGGTCCCAAAAAAAAAAAAAAAAAAATCCTAAAAATCGACGATTTTTATACACAATTGGCAACAATTTTTTCGATGCCACTTTGCGAAGTCCTTTTCGCAAAAAAAAAAAAAAAATTCATTGATTTTGTAGTAAAGTATAGTCTGAAATCACACAACTAATTCTGAACTAATTATTTTCTTATGGGCCATAAAAAAACGCACATTTTCGTTTTTTTTTAGATATCAATACGATTAATAGTTCCCGAGACATCATAGGCTTAATGAAAAATGAAAAATATGGCATATTTAACCAGAAAAAATTACAAAAAAATTTAAATTTGGTGTATCTATTATAACCATTGAACCTGATTTTTTGGCATTTTTTCGAATTTTTTTTTTTCGACACTACAGAAAGAATAAGTAGGAACGAAATGTGTTGAAAAAGTTTTTGTTGAATCGGTTGTGTGGGACTAAAACGTGTTGTAATGCTCCTGCGAGGTATCGGATTGTGTAGCGAAGAATGTGTTGAATCGAAATGTGTACAACATGTAGAGGAAAAAGCGCGAGAAGATGGGAAATGTGATGAAATACTGGCGCGTAGTATCAGCGCTGTGGTGAAAAAAAAAGTGCGGGAAAGAAAAGCTGCCACGAAACAGTATTAGCGTTATTAAGTCGATTGGAAAATACTTGGGACTTTTCACTTTTACTCGTGTCTTGATACTTTACTTATTGCGAAAATACCCTCTCTCATTTCAATAAATCGCGACAAGTAGAGTGTGCTTAAGGCACGTAATTCGACATATGCTCACTTTGGGACAATACGGCATGCAAGTGCTAGAACAGCGCCACCAACAAGGACGGTGGTGAGCTTACTCTCAACCGCACTCTCTCCTAACTTTCCCGAGAAATAGCAGACACACATTCTAAACGATACATCGTTAACCGCAGAAGCAACCCTAATGCGCCCTGGGACACACAGGCAAGTGAATGCTTTGCATGAATAATTCTTGCATCCTTAAAAGCGCATTAAGAATATTATCATACACACAGTAAGCATTACGAGCGTTGGAAGGCCATCACGTGTTTTTTTCGTGACTTTAATTTGTGAAGAGATTATTTCCAGTCTAAAAACCCGAAAGCGTATTCGACTAAGTACGAAGTGGATGGAGAATTACGAAGCGGCGCTGGAAACGCGTGGCAATGACAGCGAAGAGAAGATACTAAACGGGCTTTCAGACTCTGCGCTTCTTGGTTCCTGTGGATTTTCTAAGCCTCGCCTTTACGAAAGACTGTTTTATGGAGAACACGACTCGGAACCACAAAATAAACCCAAAATACAGCATTGAAAGAAACCTTTTCCATGTCATGTTTGTCAGACAAACGGACGAAAAATTCGGACACGCTATACAGTGTCAGAGTGAAAAGTCCTTTACATTGTATTATGCATGATTCAACGTCAGCGGACGGAATGCAATTTTCGTCACCATTCTATCAGCACATTTCAGGAAGTGATGTCACAAGGAAAAACCGATTTGCATCTATCTCCAAATTTTATATCCTTTCCATGGAAAGCAACATCCGTGCGAATTGGAAGTGAGGTACTGTTTGAACGTGATTTATATTTATGTAACAACACCGATAGGACAAGTATGAAAGATCGGAAGCGTGACGTTAGACTTGGAAAGCACCATAATACTTTCCAAGACTGACGATGTTGTCCGTTCCACTGATTTGAACGTTGTCACTTGGCGGCCCAGAGCTCGAGCTCATAAAGTTTTATTACCCAAGTTCAGAAGATACGGGATTGGGAAGTGCGGTTACAAAGAGGAGAATGGACCTAGTGGCACTGATACAAACGACGAGGAAGATGGAGATCGATAGGAGGCAGAAAATGCCGCATCCCTCTGTGACACGAAATATAGTTAACCCAAGAAGCATTCTATGTCATTTCAGCCACTTTTTTTCATTTCAGATACGCCTCATATTTTAAACATGTCAAAGTACCAATAAAAAGCACTTCATGAAGATTATTCAGATTTGCTAATATAATATTTGAAGAAAAACACGTTTTTATTTTATTTTATTTTATTTTATTTTATTTCATTTTATTTTAATTTATTTTATTTTATTTTATTTTATTTTAATTTGTTTTATTTTATTTTATTTCAATTCAATTTAATTTTATTTTATTTTATTTTTTCAAGTAAACACATCCTGAAAACTTGAAGTTATTGAAAGAAATGTATTTACCTTCAAGTTGTACCTAATTTCGTGTTAATTTTCAAATGGAACATTTGAAATAATTCACACGTCCTGGTAACACTGATTTTCTAACCAATGACAGAGGAATAGTTTTTGCATGTAAAATGGATATTTTTTCTCTGGGTTAGAAAATAGCAGAGTATTTCTCGATGGTTTGTGATGTTGCGGAAAATGGATATCGATAAAACAAAACAAGAAATAACACTACACCGCACAAAATCGACCTAGTTTTTGTGTGATTTTTTTAACCGTAGAACATTGATGCGTACGTAATGCAGGAATACTCTGTAATTTTTTTAGACAAAAAAAATATCCGTTTTTGAATAAAGAAGGGTTTCGCTGTTTTGCAGTAATAAATTGGTGTTGACGGAACGTGAAAATTATTTTAAATATCCCATCTAAAAGATTCCACAAGACTACAAATTTTGTGTATACATTTTTTTTCAGCAACTCTAAATTTCCAAGATATGTTCTATTGAAAAAGGCGGTATTTTGAACATTGCATTTAAAGAATCTGAAAATAAAATCACGTGCATTTTAGCGGTATTTTGATATGACCATTTATGGAGCTGATCTGAAATGGTCGAAAGAAAAATTGGCTGAATTAATAGAGAACGTGTCCCAAGTCTTATGAAAATAGAATTCATCAGTATAACACATATTATGTGAAATAATATACGAAGGAAATGAAATCAGATAACTTTGACCGAGAAGATCAACAAGGGAATTGGGCGAGCTCTAATCAAAAACCTTTACTTGCCCCGGACAATACTATCCTGCTATTATTTCGCTACCTCGGGTCACGAGGTAAACATAGTGATTCTTAGAACATAGTGATTCTGCACTCACGTGCAGAGTAAAGATAATATTAGACTGTGAACTTGGTACGCCTGATGTATATTGAATAAAATATTTAGCGCAACTACAATTGGCTAATACACGGAAAGAAGAATTCACACCCAGAGAAAACGTGTTGAAAGGAACGTTGCTAAGGAACTGATGCTGTTTTGTTCTTGTTTTTATTGATCGTTTAGTCTTGTGAAAAACGCTGAACTGTCAGTATGTTTATTCAATATTTGTGTTTTTAAAAGTATTAAATAAAATATTTTACTTCATTATATTCACGCGTACACTCATTTATCAAGAGGTTATGGGCCCAGGTCCAACGTGTATAGTGAAGTGAATCTTTTTATCTGAATAACGGAAGCTGCGTGTGAATTTGTGATTGAAGAAAATTATCTTTCAAAGACGAAGAAATGTCTTTAAATTCGTTGCGGATTGAAGTCTTAACCAAAGATAATTACGATACATGGAAAATTCAAATGAAAGCGCTTCTAGTGACAAACGATATGTGGAAACATGTAATCGGAGAAAAAACGAAACCCGCTCTCGTTGCTGATAATCAGGCTTCGGCTGCGGAAGTTGCCAAATGGGAAACTGAAGATCAAAAAGCAATGTCTCATATTATTTTGGCAATTAATCCATCCGAGCTGAAACAGATTAAAGGTTGCGAGACATCGAACCAGGTATGGTTGAAATTGCAAGATATTTATCAGTCGCGTGGACCAGCCCGAACTGCAACATTATTTAGACGCTTGATGTTGCATCGAATGGATGAAAATGGAGACGTTAACGACCATCTACGAAATTTTTTTGATACTGTCGATAAATTAACGGAAATGGAAATCGAGATAAATCCAAAACTTCTCACTTGTATGTTACTATACAGTCTTCCTCAAAAATTTGAAAATTTTAGATGCGCCATTGAATCGCGTGATATCTTACCGACGCCGGAAGCACTGCGAGTTAAAATAATTGAAGAAGCAGATGCAAGGAAAAATGATACACGAATGACGTCATCGGATGCAATGGTTGCATCGAAAAATATGGAGAAGAAGAAATTCAATCATTCGAAAAATAATGAAACGAATGAAAACAAGAAAGAAACGTTTAAATATAAATGCCATCGCTGTGGGAAGAAGGGGCATAAAGCGGCAAATTGCAATAATGCAAAAATTGCGGAAAATGTGAGTTTTTACATCACAGAAGAGACATTAGATTTTTCAGACGGCGTTAATCTAAATGTCATCGAAAAAGCATTGAAAATCGCGGATGATGTAAGTTGCTATGCTGCGGGAAAGACATCGGAACAAGCCTTGAATTCTGTTGAAGAGAATAAGAAGGATTGGTGTCTTGATAGTGGCTGTACGTCACATTTATGCAAAGATAAAGAAAGTTTCGTAACGTTTACGGAAACGAAAAATGAAAAATTGAATCTGGCAAGTAATCATTCGACCGAAATAAAATCTCGAGGAAAAGTAATTTTGAAAAGCGAATTTGAGGGACAATTGAAGAAAGTGGATTTGAATGATACTTTATACGTCCCGGATCTTCGTACAAATTTGCTATCGGTCGGTAAGATTGCTGATCGAGGTTTCGATGTCCTTTTCAAGCAGAAATATGCAGTGATCTTGAACTCGAAGGGAGAAGAGATACTCAAAGCGAAAAGAATTAATGATCTTTATTTCATTAAAACAATTGAAGAAGCCATATTATTGGATGAAGCAACATTTGGAGCAACAGAAAATTGGCATCGAAGAATGGGACATTTGAATGAACAAGATCTTTTGACTTGCAATAAAAATGGAGTAGTTCTCGGAATGAAACTAAGTGTCGAAAAGGAACCGTTGAACTGTGATATTTGTATCAGTGGCAAAATGACAAGATCTCCATTTTCAAAGAAATCGGATCGATGCACAGAAATTTTGGAAATTGTTCACTCTGATGTTTGCGGCCCAATGAAAGTGGAGTCGAATGGAAAGTCTAGATATTTCGTCACCTTTATAGACGATTGTTCAAAATGGTGCGAAATTCGGATGCTTAGAAATAAAGATGAAGTTTTCAATGTCTTTAAAGAGTTTAAAGCCTGCGTGGAAATTCAGAAGGAGAAAAGAATTAAATTTCTTCAATCTGATAACGGAGGAGAATACACGAGTAAAGAATTCGATAATTTTCTAAAGGAAAATGGAATTCAACGAAGATTAACTGTGACGCACACTCCTCAGCAGAATGGCGTCGCAGAAAGAAAAAATCGCACTTTGGTCGAAATGGCGCGATGTTTGCTATTGCAAGCGAATTTACCTCAATCGTTTTGGGGTGAAGCTGTGAACACGGCTAATCATATCAGAAATAGGTGTCCTTCACAATCGTTGGATGGGAAAACACCCTTCGAAATGTGGACCGGTAGAATACCAAATGTTGGCTATTTTCGAGAATTCGGATGTGAAGTTTTCACGTTAATTCGAGGACCAAAGAAGGGAAAATTCGAATCTCGATCAAAACGAGGAATATTCGTGGGATATTCAGATTCATCAAAAGCATACAGAGTTTGGTTAACTGAAGAAAGGAAAATTGATATTACAAGAGACGTAAAATTCATCGAAGGTTCGAAGAACGAAGAACAAAGAACCGATGGAGAATTTAATGTAAAAGAGAATGTCTCAGAATCAAAAGTAGTTGATTTTCCTATTATTCGTGAAGATTCGGAATTCAGGGAGCGTCAAGATCAAATCGAAGAGAATCATGGAGAACAGGAACAACATGAAGAAATTTTCGAAGATGCTCCGAATCCAGAAGAAGTAGAAAATGAGTCTGAAGAAGATGCTCCAGAAAATGTACCGCGAAGAGGACCGGGCAGACCAAGGAAGATATTGACAGGATCGAGGGGACGTCCTCGAAAACAATATCAAATGGTTAATCAAATTGAAGAAAATGTAGAACCTGCAAATGTTATGGAATGTGTTGTTTGCATTGCAGAGGTGCCAGTACGGGAAGCCATAAACAGTCCGGAATCGAACGAATGGATCCATGCTATGGGAGCGGAATTGAAGTCGATACTTAAAAATGATACATGGACATTCGTCGATAGACCAACGAAACAACAGGTTGTTGGAAGTCGGGTAATTTTGACGAATAAGTATAATTCGAACGGATCATTGAAGCAAAGAAAAGCAAGAATCGTAGCAAAAGGTTATTCTCAACGACCGGGAGTAGATTTTAATGAAACCTTTGCACCTGTAGCTCGTCTCAGCTCAATTCGAATATTAATGGCTTTGGCTGTTGAATATGATCTGAAGATCAAGCAATATGACGTTACAACTGCTTATTTAAACGGAATCTTAGAAGAAAAAATTTATATGGAGGTTCCGGAATACACTTATGAAACTTTGGAAGAAATCATTCGTACCGAAAAACCGATTAACAACATTGCGAAGAAAGCAAGACAAATGTTAGAGGACCTTGGAAATGGAAATAAAGTGTGTCTTTTGAAGAAAGCTCTCTATGGCTTAAAACAAGCCGGACGTCAATGGCACATACGATTAAGTGAAGAAATAACGAAAATAGGAATGATCCAATCGAAAGAGGATTATTGTGTATTTTTCAAACGAAACAAAAATGACATAATTGTGATGACAGTATATGTCGACGATATTTTGGTAGCATCTAATAACGATGTTATGATCGAAAAACTTATCTCTTCTTTATCGAAGAGTTTTGAGATGAAGGATATCGGAGACTTCAAGTATTGCCTTGGAATAGAATTTTCTCAAGATGATCAAGGAATTGCTATGTTTCAAAGAGGATATCTTAATGATATTTTGGAACGTTTTGGCATGAACGAATGTCGATCTTCAGCTACTCCAATGGACCTTGGGATTAAATTAAAGAAGAGTGAAGACTTAGAAATATCAAGAAGATGTAAATATCCATATCGAGAATTGATTGGATCTTTAATGTATCTTGCTGTTTGTACAAGACCGGATATCTCGTATGCAGTGAGTTATTTAAGCCAATTTAATTCTTGCTATGATGATACTCATTGGACTGCTGCCAAAAGAGTCCTACGATATCTAAAAGGAACATCAGAAATTGGTTTACTATTCAAGAAAACATCGGAACATCTAAAGGGATACGTTGATGCAGATTGGGCAAATTGTATTGTAGACAGAAAATCATATACAGGATTTGTATATATTCTGGGAGGATGTCCAATCGCTTGGGAATCAAAAAAGCAATCAACTGTCGCCTTATCTTCAACAGAGGCTGAATATATGGCACTTGCTGAAGCCGGGAAAAACGCTATATATTTACAACGATTATTAAATGAACTTGGATTCGATAAGATAACGAAAATTACGCTCTTGAGTGATAATTGTGGTGCTCAAAAATTAGCAAAGAATCCTGTGTTTCATAATCGCACCAAACACATTGATGTAAGACATCATTTTATTCGCAAAATCATCGAAAATGGATTTTTGGAAGTTAAATATGTATCAACAGAATTGATGGCTGCTGACGTATTAACTAAAGGTCTATCAGGACCGAAACATCGAAAATGTCTAGAACTGCTCGGAATAAGCAATGTTTAAATTATCGTTATCATCTCGAGGGGACGTGTTGAAAGGAACGTTGCTAAGGAACTGATGCTGTTTTGTTCTTGTTTTTATTGATCGTTTAGTCTTGTGAAAAACGCTGAACTGTCAGTATGTTTATTCAATATTTGTGTTTTTAAAAGTATTAAATAAAATATTTTACTTCATTATATTCACGCGTACACTCATTTATCAAGAAAACGGTCTGATGAGTTTTTTTTTAAATCAATAGTGAAGTCGATTGAAAGTAAATAAAAATATTTTGCAATCGAATGGAGTCAATTTTGATGGAGTAAAATTCTATTGTCCAATAAATACAAATAAAATTGTATTTACTTTTAATAGACTCCATATCTCAATTCAAATAAACTCATTAGACCGATTGCTTTGGGGGTTGTGAAATCTGCTAGATATCTGTCAGAAACTATTAGAGAATTCTAGTATCGGGAAACTCCCATGTCATTTATTATTGAAGAAAAACGAAAAATTCGTTCAATGGCCTCAAGTCTCTAACAACTTCTACACGTACCAGAAATTGCCGCTAGCGGCGCTGACCTCAGAGAGCCATGACTGTCTAAAAGCTCTGACGCCAATTCGACAATGACGTCTGAAAAACATAACAAGCTTCGGATTGTATTTTTAATTCTTTCAAAAATATATCTTCATCCGGTTCCACTCAAATAAATAATTTCCCTGCCGGGCTGTGCCATCTTCGCCTATTTATATCTAGCTAAAAAGCTAAAAATATAAAAAATCCAATTTCTTTGTCATTCGGTAACGACCACTGAAAATGCTTCAATCTTGTAGAAATGTTCCATTTGTTCTCGTTATACGATTTTTATCGAAAGCCTCGTCTGAAAAATTGTCGTTGGATTCCCTTCGCTTATCTTATTTTCATTTCATCCCTTACGATAATAAGAGATGCCCCCTGAAAAAATCGAAAATTTTGCATACAAGGACCAGCCCTACTGTATATAGTAGGGTGATCCTTGTATACCCTCTTGTATAAAGTAGCTATAGCTAAGTAAAGTGGCCCGTATCGGGCTTCCGTATTTCGCAACCTTAAAGGGAAAAGACGCATTGTCTTGATGATCTATTGCTTCCGCCCACAGCTCCAAAGAGATTTTGAATTTTTCATTTTCATTTTGAATTTATGAATTTTGAACCTTATAATTTTTTCAATAGCTGGTAGCGACCTCTGAAAATTCATCGACTTTGGGATTTCGTCGCTAATCTTATTTTTATTTCATTTCTTACGATAATATAAGGTACCCTCGAAAAATTCGAAATATATTTACACACAAGGACTACTCTAGTGTATAGATAAGTAAAGTGGCCCGTATTGGGTTTCGTATTTCGTAACCTTCATTATGCTCTGATGAAAATGATATGTTAATTAATTTGAATGCATACGAATTTTTTCAGATTTTTTTCTTTATTTTCATTTTTTTTTTTTTTTTAATGCGCAGAATATAACAAATTTTGGATATGGGTTTTGCAAAAAAATCTTCAGTATAGTAGATGGTATTATGCTAAACACATATCCAAAATTCGTTATTTCGCGCACATTAAAAATAAATAAAAATTTAAAAAATCTAAATGAAGAAAAAAATCTGAAAAAATTCGTGTGCATTTAAATAAATTAACAAATCATTTTCATTAGAAAAAAAATTAGGTTGACTGATTGTTTGTTGAAAAATTGTTTTTTTTTTTTCATGAATTTGTTATCAACGTTGTGGAATTATTATAATGCGAAATCAATCTTTTCAGCACGTTTTATATGCATTTTTTTTTTCGAGTTTTATCCCATCGGGAAGTGATCGAAATTGTCTCTGAAACTCACTTTTGGCAGGACTGTACGTATCATACATCCTTAATGTGTAGCAACGAAAGGTGTTGCAAAAGTTTTTGTTGGATCGCTTGTGTGGTGAAACGTGTTGTGAAGCCCCTGTGGGGTATCGGATTGTGTAGTAAAGAATGTGTTGGACTGAAATGTATTGGAAGGACATGTGGAGGAAACAGCGCGTGAAGATATAAATGTGAGGGAAAACTGGCGTGTATTATTGGCGTGGAGAATATGTGGAGAAACGCATGTGTTGGATCTGTATATGTGGAGAAACGCATGTGTTGGATCTGCATATGTGGAGAAACGCATGTGTTGGATCTGTATAGGTGGAGAAACGCATGTGTTGGATCTGTATATGTGGAGAAACGCATGTATTGGATCTGTATATATGGAGAAACGCATGTGTTGGATCTGCATATGTGGAGAAACGCATGTGTTGGATCTGTATACGTGGAGAAACGCATGTGTTGAATCTGTATATGTGGAGAAACGCATGTGTTGGATCTGTACATGTGGAGAAACGCATGTGTTGGATCTCTATATGTGGAGAAGCGCATGTGTTGGATCTCTATATCTGGAGAAACGCATGTTTTGGATCTGTATATGTGGAGAAACGCATATGTTGGATCCGTATATGTGGAGAAACGCATGTGTTGATAGAAGGGCTGCCATCGACGCGACTACCTTAAAGGGAAAGGACACATGCACTTGATGCTCCATTGTTTTCGCCGACAGTTTTCGAGCCTCGATATTATTATGCGAGCTAAGTGGAATTTCACTGTACGACGCTTCAGGCGAAAGATTAAGAAGTTCCGACTTCCGGTCATTTACCTCGAGCCAGTTGGCTGGTGGATCACAACCCGCACCTCTTGAGAAGTTCTGGAATAGGGCGAGAGAAGCGTTAAGGAACATGCCTGAAGTGCCTTAACAGCTACGATGGTTGCGACAAACTTCGGCAGTAATGGTTTCCTCAGATACTCACGATGAGAATGTTATACGCCAAGAAGAGTATATGGTTGGTCTCTTGAATTTAATGGCGTTTCACGACTGTTAACAACACTTGAGGTGATGTAGCATGTCCAGATCACGACAACGACCACGAATACAACGTTTGCTTTCAATAATATGAACCAATGATTATGGATCATATAATCGGTAAAATCAAAATTTTACTTTGCTTCAACGATATCTAAAACTCCATAAAGCACATCGCGAAGCCATTAATCTTATCGAGAGGCGTGGGAATCGACATGATTTCAACGGGACGTAAATAACCCTAACGTCTGGGCACGTTAGCGCATGGTTCACCAACCTAAACCTTTCCAAGTTCTCCCAAGTGATTTAAAGCACATTTCCTCTCTTCCATATTTTCCTTTGTCTACTATTCTAGCCGCTAATGGTTTCTCTCGAGGAGTGAATTATTTGAAACGCTCGTGGTATCCAGGACAAAAGCACCGATGCTTTAATTTGAACTTTATACCGTTCGCATAGTATTTCATACACCTTGAGAATTCTTTATAGAGTTTCGAGATTTTGCAATAATTATTCAGTCGAGTTCATTGTTCGACTTCGATCCTTTAGGGTTTTTATGTAATTCTACCAGTTTCTCGTCTTGTCGCTTTTTTTGTTTATATGTGTGCAATTTTTTAATTACTTTCTTACATTATAACGAAGACTTACTAAGTACCAAAGGATCTTTATTGATTTTTTTTACCCCGGCTCATTTTTCATTTTATTATAAAGCGTCGTTCTTTAACTCGTGGCTTTTATTTTTTCCATTTATTCAAAAATTTTATGCTCTCCTCTCTTGATCACCGCACTGTTCATATTTTAATTGTCCATTCTACTTTCTTTTCTTGAGGTGAGATCATTTGTGCCGGCTGGTAATAATTTTACATGGACATTTAAGATAAGTACACTTTGTTTGTATACGAGAGTGCGAGATTTTATATATTTTTTTGGTATTTACATGACTTTTGCTCAAATTTAAAGAATTTAATACGGTGGCGAAATTTACTGTCGAGAGTTCGTGATTGCGTGTGGGACTATTTTTGTATTTTTGTTTGACTTTTCGTGTCTACGTGACACATTAACGACATGCTCAATATTATCATTTCAACCGTTGTATGTATTACATTACATATTGCAGATTTGCACATTCGATACATAAAAATTCACATTCTGGAATAAAAGTGTACGCAATTGAATATCAAGGGCGTTGAATAATGAGAGAGCAAGATAAAGGCAGAACTTGTAACATGGCGGCTGGTAGATGCGAAAAGGGTCGAGTGGGCGAATAAGGGGCAACGGATGGCAAAAAACTTAATATTGTAACTGACAATTTCAGCCCCGGAAAAATCACAGCACGGTACAACGAGCGTGAATCAACGAGTTCGTTGGCATGCAAAGAAATTGTTCACGCTCCAAGTGCTAAAGACGTGAAAACAAAATTTCATAGTTCGCTTACTTCATACATCTCATGCTTCGTGTGCGATGAAAGTGAAAAAAATGAATAAATAAATAAAATTAAGTGGACCAAATCACCTAAGAACAAATAGAGACAAATAGAGACAGTTTTATTTACACATTTAGAACCGTAGATGTGCAGACTTAAAATTAAAATTCACGTATTCAATCCAGAATGAACTTTTCGACAGATGAAATTTCGGAGACTACAATTTGTTCACCGGCTTGATCTAAATTTTGATGAAATTGCAAATATTTCTCGAAGGTATAAAATTCTTTTAAAAAAATCATGCTTATAATAGTACTGAATATAATAATTTTGTATTATTATAACTCTGAAAAGTGATCAACTAATTAATCGAAAGATTAATTAATTCATAAACAAATTTTCCGGGAACCTAATTTTTTCACAGTACGAAAATGTTTCATTTATTTTCCTGAATACCTATGAATTTACTCAGATTTTTTTATTTGCTTTGAATATTGTGTTCTTCCACTTTTGCATATAGAAGAAAATTAAATTCGGAGAAAATTTGAGAATCTGAAAAAATTCATATGTATTTAGAAGAATGAGCGAATAATCTTCATATAAATGAAAATATGGGATTTCGGGTATTTGCTTACCAATTTTTTTTCATCATTTTGTTAATAAAATTTTGAAATTATTATTATGAAAGATTCATTTTCCAAGTACGATTCTTTCTGATTCTTATAGCTTCGAGAAGTATTTGCAATGTTTTCTCTTTTTTGTCAAGCTAATGAGAAATGAACACCAAGTAGATTTTCTAATAATAATAAATAGTATACTATAAAAGAGAATCCTTTTTTAGCGACCAATGACGGCAAGAAAATTAACTCCAGCATCCGCTTAATACAGCAGACGTAAAAAGAAATTGTTCAGGTCCCTAGTGAGGTTGTAGTTTATGATACTTCAGGGAAAATCGACCTCTTCGGTTGACCCAATGAAGATTTTACCAACCTTGGGGCAAGAAAGACAACATTTTTTCCTCGTGCTCGCTAAAACATCCCGAATAAAATTTCGTTCATTCTTACGAAAAAATTAATCGTAAAATGCTAATTTATTGCACTCATTCCAGACACTCTAGGGGGTGTCACGATTCTCTCACGGTCTAGTTTTTGACCCCGCACGTTCCCAATTTATGACATTCGATTTTCGTTCTCATTCTTTTGCAGTGATTTTATCGTTTTGTCCAATAAGAGAACATGAGGCAAAGTAGCTCGCGTAACCAAGAAATGGTTTCATCACGACAGTTCAATAATTTTTTTACCACGTATTACTAATTTTCACAATAATTGATTCTGAGCAGCGAAAAAAAAAAAAATTTCTGGAGAAAAGTGAAACACTTCTTAAAATTTGGAAATGTATGATTTTCTCAATTGATGGCATCGCTGATTATAGGGGACGGATCGAATCCACGGTCGTACATACAAGTGTAGACACTGATCTCGTGAGTTTGAGTTGGTGCAGGTAAATAAGTACCAATTATACTATTTTTAGGTGAATCGGCTTCTATAAGGACTCACCGGGTGAGGGTCAAAATAACGAATGACGAAAATAGTGAATGGTTAAAATAGCGAATTTTGGAATTAATAACATCTGAATCAAGAATGGCCAACATTATGAAATTCGCTATTTCAGCTATTCGCTATTTTGACCTCCTTGACTGCAGAGATACAATTTTTTAAAAATGTCCGAGTGTTCGAATTAGCCCCGTTAGGACTTCACTAAAGAAATGCCAGGAAAATCATAACCTGAAATACCGAAAATCAAATTCAACGATAATTCAGTATTTAAAAATATCACACATAGTACATACACACATTGCTTACTGGAAACGTGCAAAAAATTCGATATAGGGCAGAATTGAAAAATATATAAATGAATATTTCATGCAACCACTTTAGTGATGGTTCGAGGTGAAATTCAGAAGCAAAATACGATTTGCTTCGAAAAGCCGCCGTATACTATATCATGATTATGAGCACTATAGAGTAACCTACTGCACAGTCGACTAGTGCTCCCTCTGCCGCTTAGAGACGCTTTATAATCCCACAACGAATGCTCTATGGTAATGGCTCGACTTTATATTCTGGTATACCGTACAACATAGGATTCTTGGATCGAGCGAACACCTCGCAGTTTACCGTGTACTTGGTCTCCTTACCCGAGATTGCTGTTCCTACAGCGATGGGTCGCTGCTGCTACAATGGTTAAGCGAAGGTGGGTGGGTTGCCGGCTTCAAGAGTCTCGTTCAGCATCTACATCGAGATACGCAGCCAGTGCTGAATTGGCGTAACCCCAATACACCACATCACCATTTTCCTCGTTGCGCATTAACGTCGTATGAAAAATCGTGAAGATAAATGTTCATTTTCCGGCGAGATATACATGAAGAAAAAAGTTTGGGATCCTCCACCAGAATGATTTGATAATCGAAAGTTATGATGAAAAACTGCGATTCCGGAATCTTAACGTTTGGGGAGCATTAAAATGCGTATGGACGAGAAAATAAATTATTTTCATTATTCGCGTACCAAAATGTTGAAAGTTATCGGCCGGCGCATATAAAATGTATGAAGATGATTTTTTTATAGACAACTGGAAACTTACTTTCAGGTTATACGAAGTTTGCAGTTTAATGCCTTATGCAAGTTATAATGAAAACATCTGCTTAGTAAATAGGAAACACTTCATTTCTAGAGGTGCTTCTTTAGTGTTTGGGTTTAGTGTAGAGGTCACTGGGTTCGAACTGCGATAGAATGTATACAGCGCCGCCCCAACGATTGTCTGTTATTACGTTCCGGGAGTTGAAGGCTGAGTGAGCCTTCTACGATTTTCGCACAGGCTCTTAGCCGATAGACTTAGGTAATTTTAATTTTTTTTTTCTTCGTATGAATATTTATTAATGATTTTTATCATACTTTGACGATTACAGTCTGCGATTCTGTATATTGTTCAGTTTACGATAAAACACATTCATGTCACCTAAAAAAAGAGTCTTTGACTAAGTCCCAGAGTATTGCGATTACTCACATCTGTATAGATTGGCCAATTATTTCGTTTCCATTGACAGCATAGGACACGATCCCAGACTTCCGACTTTTGTCCTTCACTTATTAAGCTGTCTGTGGATAATTCCCAACCATTTTTGTAAGCCATTGCCAGTTTTTTCTCTCTATGTAGAGGAAGAAGGAAAAAAAGCGAGTGCTGAGTGAAGTCAGCCGAAAATCCAATATTGCACACTGAAGTTGTACATAGCAATGGGCCGCCCGGTTCATACCTACCCTGTTATAATACTGGCAAGCCGTGCCCTACCATTATATTGCAGCAATGTTTCCATTTATTTAATCCATTTAGAGTAAAGCGTCCAATTAGAAACATCGCGGGAATTTCGACTCTCGCGTAGATGCTGCGTACAGCGGATATACCTACAACAGTTAATAAGAACAGGAAACATTCCCCAGGTCCAATGGATATTTGCACCATGGCTGCACTGTGAACACTGAAGTATCTGAATACTTTCCACAGCGATAATACTTTTCTGTAGTACTCTGATTTGTGATATTACGCCATTGTTATTATTGTCGAGAACTGGTATAGCGTAATTATGTGAAATACATCTTTAGTGAAATTCTCCTGTTGGAAAAGTACTTCAAGATGTAACGATTCTTTTGGACCTGGCTAACGGTTGGGGTGACAATATTTTGATCTCTATTTTTTTTCTCAGTCTCATCGGAATTTCTCTTCATTGTAAAAAAAATTCTTGCGAAAGCTACGGCCTGTCAAAAAATATTTAGAGGTCGCTTATAGTAATTAAGAATATCGAAATTTTCCAAAAATCGATTTCTTGGGCGGGGAACAGAATAACAAATGACGGAAATAGCGAATTAAAAAAAGGAAGGTCTGAATCTAGAATGGCCATCATTATGAAATTCGCTATTTCAGTCATTCGCTATTTTGACGTCAATCTAATCACAAGAAGTTGAATATTTTATGAGCGGACATTTTTTTTCTTGCCACGTTCATCGATGCCAATATTTCTTTTGATTTTGACACTTTTTGCATAAATTTAGTTGTGTTGCTGGATCGCATTAGACTTAAAAGATTAAAGTCTATTTACCGACGGATTTTATCGGAATACAAATTACCATTGCAAATTATCTCGCATACATTACAACAAATGTGGTAAAAAAAATGTTAGCTCGCCGGAGAAAAAAAGTTAGTGTTAAGGTAAGTTTCTCTGCGAAAGACCTTGCGATGGGAATTCTTATATCAGGAACACGCAGAGTCTTTCTACAGAGAAAATTGGACCGTGCGAAACGTGCTTGCTTTAGTGACTGAACTAAAACTAACGTCAAGTGCAAAGTGAAAGATATATATTTGTGCAGTTGGCTACAATAAGAAAAGATCCACTAAGAAAATATTTCTCTTCCTATACTGCGGCCCATAGTACCATTTTTTAAATGGAGTTTAAATAAGTGAAAAATCAATAATGATGTGTGTTTCTTCTATGTAACTTCCGAAATGATGTTTTCTAAGTCTCAATTGTGCCGTTTAAGGAGTTATTCGCGATGATTTATAATATTAAACAGTATCATTGTGCCGGAAATGCTCATTATAGTGCAATAAGCAATAATGCAACTTGCATTATGCAAGTGAACAGCAAGTGAGAAATTCGAACACTACTCGATGGAATAAAAATCTGTAAAAAATCAAGCATACAAAAGGTGCGAAAAAGATCAATTTTAAATATTAATAATTTAAAAATGTTATCAACAAATAGGTGAAAAAAAAATTGTTCAACAAATTATCCGTCAACTTAACTTTTTTTTCGTAAACAAATGATTCGTTAAATCTTCGGAATACGTATGAATTTTTTCAGAATTTTGTCTAATGTTTGAAAATTGCGGTTTTTTTTTTCTTGTATGAGCTGTGTTCGTGAATCTATTTGATCAATCGTTTGAAAACTTCTTGGGTGTAATGGGTGGTTTTATGAGAAACACATATAAAAAATCCGCGACTTAACATGCATTTTTTAAACTCACAAATACAATGTTAGATACGGTAAACCATAAAACTTAGGTTAACCTAGATGCGTATCTGGCTAGTCTTGGTTCCAACGCTACACTTACAATCAGATAAGTTACTTTTGTGTATACATCGGGAAAACAGCAGAAAATACGACTGTCTGTACGGCAACGGATTTTCCTGTCTTCATGGCGAATGCAATGAAGTGCAGCTAAGTCGATTGTGGCCGCATTGAAAGTAAAGTTAGCTTAGCGAAGTGCGGGAAAATGGTGTCAGAAAAAAGGCTAGGGTGGATCTCAGACTTAAATCCCTACGAGTTTGCCTTGAAATTAGAACATGAAAAAAGAAATTCGAAGCAATATTAGCATACTTATTATACTGAATCAATAAAATCCTAACCAAAGTTCAGACTATCTTAAAACTACTATGAGAGATGTTCTCGTGGAAGATAATGCAGCACAAAGTTCACGTACCTTTTTTCTCGGATGAGCAACGCTTAAAAATTCACGTTCAAAGTTTGCATTATTTTTTCTGGCCTTCGCAACCTGTTTGAATATTTCACTCGTTGGTTTCACTGCAACCCTAGGTATTCTCATAGTTGTTTTCTCTTTTCATGTCTCATGTCCGTAAAGCCCTGACTTCGCCCCGTGGGCTATTTATGATTCATCATGGTCAACTTTGCGTCGAGCGAAGAGCTCTCGCGTGTTTCACGGTATTCTCGTTTGCTAGTTAAGAGAAAAAGAAGAAACACGGTTTTATGTGAAGATTGCGGTCCTGATACAGAGTTTGAAGCATGGTACGCTCGAAGTATCAGTGCACTCTCCAGCCCTTTCAGGATCACTGCGTCTTACATCGACCTATCGTAGCCAGTTGCCTTCGAAGGAGGGCAGACGAACTTGACTACCGTGTCTTAAGTACCCGGTTCACCGATGTGAAAGCTCGTTTTACTCTGCTTTCGTATTACAGATATACAGGACATTCCGTACCAACTCGACCTGGTTACGATCCGTAACCTCTCGGATTTGGGCGGGGGTCGAAATGGCAAATGACCAAAATAGTGAATAGCGAATTTCATAATGGAGCACTGAGACAAAATTATGGTATTAGTAACCATAAAGTGACAAGTATTCTTTTGTAGTTGGTACAAACATAGTTGTTACCATTTAATTAGTTGTCACAACTATTTTTAGGAGGGCAGACGAACTTGACTACCGTGTCTTAAGCACCCGGTTCACCAATGTGAAAGCTCGTTTCACTCTGCTTTCGTATTACAGATATAAAGGACATTCCGTACCAACTCGACCAGGTTACGATCCGTAACCTCTCGGATTTGGGTGGGGGTCGAAATGGCAAATGACCAAAATAGTGAATAGCTGAAATGGCGAATTCCATAATGATGCACTGAGAGAAAATTATGGTATTGGTAACCATAAAGTGACAACTATTCATTTGTAATTGGTACAAACATAGTTGTTACCATTTAATTAGTTGTCACAACTATTTTTAGGAGGCAGACGAACTTGACTACCGTGTCTTAAGCACCCGGTTCACCGATGTGAAAGCTCGTTTCACTCTGCTTTCGTATTACAGATATACAGGACATTCCGTACCAACTCGACCTGGTTACGAACCGTAACCTCTCGCATTTGGGAGGGGGTCGAAATAGCAAATGACCAAAATAGTGAATAGCTGAAATGGCGAATTCCATAATGAAGCACTGAGAGAAAATTATGGTATTAGTAACCATAAAGTGACAACTATTCATTTGTAGTTGGTACAAACATAGTTGTTACCATTTAATTAGTTGTCACAACTATTTTTAGGAGGCAGACGAACTTGACTACCGTGACTTAAGCACACGGTTCACCGATGTGAAAGCTCGTTTTACTCTGCTTTCGTATTACAGATATACAGGACATTCCGTACCAACTCGACCTGGTTACGATCCGTAACCTCTCGGATTTGGGCGGGGGTCGAAATGGCAAATGACCAAAATAGTGAATAGATGAAATGGCGAATTTCATAATGAAGCACTGAGACAAAATTATGGTATTAGTAACCATAAAGTGACAACTATTCTTTTGTAGTTGGTACAAACGTAGTTGTTACCATTTAATTAGTTGTCACAACTATTTTTAGGAGGCAGACGAACTTGACTACCGTGACTTAAGCACCCGGTTCACCGTTGTGGAAGCTCGTTTCACTCTGCTTTCGTATTACAGATATACAGGACGTACCAACTCGACCTGGTTACGATCCGTAACCTCTCGGATTTGGGTGGAGGTCGAAATAGCGAATGACCAAAATAGTGAGTAGCTACTGAGCAACTACTGTTCTTGATTACCGATTTCAAAAAAGTGCTTAAAAAAATATAAGCAAGCTCCGTGACATCTTGGGAATCAACTTAAAAATATTTATATCTTCTACAGGATTAATAAGAATTTTGTCAGATTTTCAAATTCCGTTTTGATAAATAATCATAAGTACATAAATTGCATTAAAAAAATACACCGTAAAATTGTGGTGGCTTCTTGGGGATGAAACAATAATATAAAAAATCGGGTACAAAATCCGAGAGGTCGAGGGTCAGAATTCGTATGGAATGCCCCATGTATATTTATATATACGCACCAATTGTACGTTTTCTATTTACTCAGCAGTTCTCCGTAAACCAGCGAACTGTATCAGCTACATGTGAACATACCAGGAACAAACGTCCACTTTTCCCCTAGAAATATATTTATCGAGTGAAAAGTATTTTTGTTACATGACTATTTACATTGGTATACGTATCACAATGATAAGCTCCTTCAAATTCATATAGAAAAATAAAGTGCTCTGGGATATAAATCACCTAAGAAAACAGAAAATACCAAACGGAAATACAAAGTTAGTAGCCAACGAAACATAAAACTGAAGTTAACCTAGAAGCGAATCGCGCTAGTCTTGGTTTCGAATCACCAGAACCATTTCGCGTATTTCGAGCACGCGCAAATGTAAAGAGAGCCCGAAAAAAATATGGCTGTTCTGTGTCTAGAATAACATTTAGAAAAAGACAAGGAAACATCTCAAGGATAAGAAAATTGTAAATGCCATTTTATTTTTAGTACATTCTTTCTATTAGCTAATAAATGGAACCAAACCCTTTATAGAGGAGTATTAAATGAAAATGACATGAGCCCTTAATTGTAGGACATTCAAATGTCAAACTGTTTACTTTTAATACCGTGGGAGAAAAAAACTATTATGACTATCGGAATACATCGTCAGTTGCAATTTAATCACTCATTCGTCAATTGTCCCGGAAATTATAACTAGGTCACAAAATAAAGTGGTTATGTTGAAGGAATCTCAAGTTTTTCGTTGCAGCAGACAAGAAGGTGAATATATTTTTCCACGAAAGAGTTTAACAATAGTTTGAGGAAGTAATGCAACAAAGCCCTCACGGTAATTGGAGCGGATGCTGGTGTCGTCAAGATGGTCTTGCACATAGAAGCTCCGAGAATCTTGCGCATTAGCAGGTCCTACCCCTTAAAGCTCGTCAGTTTCGTTACCGTTTCTAGTGGGCAGCAGAGACTCAGGGTGTAACAATGCTTTGACTCGTCTTCTTATTACTTGTCCTCACCGTTTCTGAAAGTGGCGCAGCAAACATTCCTAGGAAAATGGCATATTGAGATGAAAAACTGTACGTAGCTCCGCACAGATAGTCGGGATAAAAGTTCAAGGCTGGTACCAGCGCTTTTTCGCATTGGCCACCGGACGCATTAAACTTTAAAATCAACCAAGCAAATGGAATAATTATGTGTGACGGAAAAAGGGACGGAAGAAGTGCCACAAAAGCCACCCTCGGTATTATAATATATAATTAACAAAGAAAAACATTGTTAGTGCGTCCTCATCCAGTGGGAAGGGTTGGAAGAAATGATGAGTTAGAAGAAAAAAAAAATTTGTAGTCATTTCCGTAAGAATTTTGTTTTGATAACGTATGTGCAAAAAGTCTCTCTTCTCGTAATTGTAGCGGGTGCGAAAAGTGGCGCTTTTTGGTTTGCCATGAAAAAAATTGAGAGTTCATATGCTAATCACACTGAGTACATTAACACACTTTGTAGTTAAATTACAACAGCGGCAGTTTTTGTGCATTTTTAAACTTTGTGCTACTAGTGCGAAAAGGTGGACTTTACAACGAAGGTTTCATTACTAGCTACTTCCAAAATGCTATCGGGCGTGCGTTATTCATTTTTTTCTCACTTTCTTCTGTTTACTCATGAGATGACTATAGTAATTTAATACTGCATAATTTCTTGAAAAGCTGCGAGTTATCATCTGTGTAAAAATGCAAGTTCCAAAAGTTACATCGATATTTCGTTCCATCTTACTTTATTCTTGCGACGTACAACAGTTTGCCTGCCTTACAGCGGAAAAGAAAAGTGTAAGGTAAACATTGGAGCTCAGAGTTGCGAGGAGCTCGCATAAGCGATGAACATCGTTCGGCTCTGCGGCAACTCGATAGCCCAGAATTTCAAATGTGGATTTTCTTTTTCGCACGATATTGTAGTTCCGTGTTGATATTTCTACCGACACATTTCGAAGTTATTCCACAGCGAATAAGAAAAGAGGAAACACGCTGAAAAGGGTTAAAACAAATGTTTACAACCATCTCTTGCACTGTTTGACATGGAATTCTCGTTTACTTCCCATGAGATTGTCTTCCGTAAGATCGTTGTGGGGTAAAAAAATTCTGCGTAAAACTTTCATATCACACTACAGCAACAATATAAACGGAATCGTCCTATAAAAAATCCGACTTAAGATGCTTAAATCCCAGCTGATAAAACTCGGAATACCTGCGGAAAATATGGAAGGCTGTTCGTCATGATACAAGCGAGTTCATTATTTCGACTCGAATTATTGGTTTTTTTCCGCCCGATTAATTTAGTTTGTCAAATAATAAAAATAAAAATTTCTAGAGTACAATTAGTATTCTGTTCTTAGGATTAATAATCACATCAAAGTATAGAAGCATCTGCATTAAGGATGTATGATACGTACAGTCCCGCCAAAAGTGAGTTTAAGAGACAATTTCGATCACTTCCCGATGGGATGGAAATCGAAAAGAAAGATTGATTGCCTTGCAAAATAACAATCCCAAAATGTTATTAACAAATTGGTAGAAAAAAAAAGTTCAACAAACAATCAGTCGACCTAACTTTTTTTAAAATGAAAATTATATGTTAATGTATTTGAATGCATACGAATATTTCCAGATTTTTTTCATGATTTTGATTTTGATTTTTTTTTTAATGTGCGCGAAATAACGAATTTTGGATATGTGTTCGGCATAAAACCATCTATAACACTCAAGATTTTTTGTCAAAACGCATATCCAAAATTTGTTATATTCTGCGCATTTTTCGAAAAAATAAAAAAATAAATATCAAAATAAAGAAAAAAAATTGAAAAAATTCGTATGCATTCAAATAAATTACCATATCATTTTCATTAGAAAAAAATTTTAGTTGACTGATTGTTTGTTGAACAATTGTTGTTTTCACCAGTTTGTTAATAACATTTTGGGATTATCATTATGCGAAATCAATCTTTCCAGCACGTTTGATATGCATTATTTTTTTCCGGATTTTTATCCCATCAGGAAGTGATTGAAATTGTCTCTGAAACTCACTTTTGGCGGGACTGTACGTATCATACATCCTCAATTGGATCATTGATGTAATTAGTGCAACATAATGTATAATATGGGAAGTATGTATAAATTTCTTTGTTTGACATGGTTAAAAATGGACCTCGACTGTATATCATCGTAAAAACGGAACCACTGCGTGCCGATCCGTACAAATTAAAAATGATATGAAAGCGTGCGCATGTTTGGTCGTTCATGAATAAAAGCCGGATATATTCGCGTTAGGATAATACTCGAGTCGTTTCAGGAAACACATAACAACAACAGCATGAGCTTTAGCGCGCTATACAAACTTCCTAGTCTACGTGGCCATTCGACATTTATACTGCTGTTATTGCCTGCCAACGCTGTGTTTAAACGAATGTACGGAGCTCGAAATACCAACGGCAATTTATCCAGTTGTTAAACTTGTCTCTTTGTGTCTATAAATTATACAATTTTGATTTACAGGACATTCGCGGAGCTTATATATATCGTTCATATAGTCGTTCGTCTGACATCTGTCCAACGAGTGTTGATATCTTTCGCAGCGACGTAAAAAGTTCCACTGGAGTTTTCGATTTCATATGTGCTAGCCAAGGATGCAGAAGCTCAGCGCAGACATAAATAGGAATTGGAAAACGATTAATTTTTATAACTCGGACGGTAATTCGCAAAAATTTGGATTTGCGCATTTACTACTCCGCAGGATGGAGAGTCGATCATAAAACGGAACTGCTGATTCAACTGCTTTTTATTCTACGTTAGTGATGGAAGTACTGCAGAAAAAAATTCATAAGAAAAATTGAATTGGTATTCAAGTTTATTTATCCACTTTTGCTTCCTCGTAGAGAAAGCCTGGTTTTCGTGAAAAAAAAGTTTTCGAGATTTTCATGACACTACACACAGAATGATCCAAAACGTCGAGAAAAGTGGTTTGTGCGAAATGTGTGTATGTCTGTGTGTGTGTGTTCACATTTCGTTGTTTACACGATAACTGTCGCAATTTTCGATGAATGCTCTTTAAATTTTGTATGCAAGTGGGCTATCATAGAATACCATTTGGGATTATATTTGACGCGAATCGGTTAAAATTTTTATTTTCTACACCATTTTTTTAAATTTTGAATTAATCTTTTTCACGCTATAACTTTTGCAATTGAAGAAGCACCGGGCTGAAATCTTGTACATAAATAGACTACCCGTTAAACATTGTGTGTACCGAATTTTGCCAGAATCTGTCGAGCCGTTCTGATGTTGTTACAATTTTAATTTTTTTAAAAATGTCTGCAAAATCCAAAACTCATGCAAATTCTGTGATTTCCGGCTGCAGTTGCCGATAGGATTTTACGATTATTGATTTCCAATTAAGATTTTGGTCTATTTAACTGTTGACATGTCAGAAAATTTCGATTTTGGTGAACAAAAAAAAAAGCTTTTACGAAAAACAAATAAATTTCGAAATTTTTTACAGATTTATCTTCACTTTTTTTTAAAACTTAGACGACTATTTAAAAAAATATTAGTTACAAATTTGACACCAATCGGTCGAGTGGTTCAAATTTTATGGCATTTTGAATTATTCGAAAAAACTTGTTCGAACGCTTGCTCATGCAAAATACTAGGTATCGGGTTTTAATTTAGTTTACATATGGACTATCATTACACAATTTTTGCGTAACAATTTTATACAAATAGGGCGAACGGTAAAAATTTTACGTCACTTTGAATTTTTATAAGAATGTCTTCAGAGTATAATCAAGCCTGCAAAGTAGAACCTTGCAAATTGCTTTCTTATTATTTTCTGCTTTCTACAAAGCTTTCTCTATAAGGAAGCCGAAATTGATCAATATACTTCCTCATAGAGGTAGCTTTGTAGAAAGTAAACAACAATGAGGAAGCAATTTGCAAGGTCTTCATTTCTTGGTATGATACATAATTAAATAAATTAAACTGTTCCTCGTATTAAATGAAAATTTTTTAAGGTAATCAAGTCAGTTCTAAACTTTGAGAACCGTTTCTCGGGTTTTGAGGTTTAACTGACGGAATGAACTGAATTAGGCATCAGCATGTGTTCTTAATACATAAACAAATAACCAATCAAGATTTAAAAAGAAAATACACTAGAATATGCAAATGTTCAATCAGATCTTTCTGTCATCCAGTTATATATTAGAAAAAATCATAATAAAAAAATCACATGCACACATTTTTGAAACCGTTAATTAAACCACAATAATTTTTTGAAGTGCTTTTCAAAATTAAACACTGATTTGACTGGCACGTAGTGAGACAACTACCTTAAATAGATCTTCAGAAACTGTTAGAATAACAAAGGTGAAACTTCACAATAATTGATTTATTAATGATCTTAATTAATCTAGGATTTTTACGGTTTTTTTGCCCGATGAGGATAAGGCAAGATTGATTGAGTTTTTTTTTGTCGTTGGAAGCGTGTTTAGCTATTCGAGAGACACGATTATCTCGAGGCAATTACTTTAACTTACCTGACAAAAAAATAGCAGGAAAGGAATAAGGGTTTTTTGTTCTGCATAGAATTATACATTAACTGGATTGCAAAATTTCAGCATGTTCTCCTCTCCTCTGAATATTACGTAGCTTGGCGTAGGTGACGGTTGTAAGGAGGGTGAATGTCTCGTCTCTGCTATTGATCATCCGATGCTTCGACCTACTCTTGTGCCTGCAAACGATAACCCACAAGAAATTATATTTTAATCTCGGAATGTATAACAGCGAAACACGAGCCCCTCTAGTTTTCCGTTTTTTTATTACCTAATTCCACCTGGAATTAGTCCCTTCTTGCTGATACGACCAATTTATATCAAGAGAGGCAAGGCATTGAATTACTCATGTAAAAAAAATTATGTAAAACTGAGATGACGGATCGACATATGTTTAAAAAAAGCCATTTTTGAGATGCATCAAGACGAAATATCCCAGAAAATTTCCAAGCGATATTGGAATTGATTTGTTATTAAGACTCATTTCAACGAAATTTGTAACTTGATCTCAGACAATGTTTGTGGTGTTTTTACGGTGGTCCAAAAATTTGACACAATAAAAAATATCTGAAAAATTCATATAGTAATCATTCAGTAATCAACACTGAATCTGCATAATATATTTTTTATTGAGCCTATGTAGGATATTCAATTTAATATACCGAAAATAAATAAAAATTCAATGAACGTTTCGTTGAATTGAAGTAAACTCATATTAAAATCACAATTATAGTATATTGTGCGATAATTAATACGTCTTTTGTATTAATTACATACATACTAATTACATACATTGTGTAATAACTTTACCTACATTTTGTTAACATTGTAATTTGAACGCTGCATGAAAAAAAAAATACGCCAGCCGATTGATTAATCAGACCAATTAACTTGTCGATTACGCTAACCAAGTTATCGGTTGTGTTGCAATAGATTTGCTTGCGATAACCAATAACTCAGTTGATCTGACTAATTAATCGACTGGCGTATGTATGAATAAGCGTTTGATCGTCTTAACCAAGTATTTTTTTTTGTGTCTTTGAGGTAGAAAGTCGCTGAAACTAAGTCACAAATTACGCTTAAACTAGTAAAAATACTTTGCATCAAATTGATCTCAAAATCGGATTCACCGTTTTAAAGATTTTTCATCCTAATGCTTTTCAAAAATGACACTTTTTGAGATACATCAATATATTATCACAATTTGACATAATTATATTCCCGTGGCTGAGAAGCAAAATTCTTTTCGTTGAGATCCTAGCCACGTCTTTTAATCATAAAAATCTAATATGCAGTATTTCCGCGAAGCACGCACGAAAATACTTGAATATTTGTATCTTCGAAATATTCGCGCCGACTACGAATTTGCATCTGTGGCTCAATAAAAAGGAAAATTTGCGTTACGGTTCGGATACCATTGGAGATCGTACAGGAATGAGTACATGAAGGTAGAAATCTCAGAAAGAAGTGGAAGGATATGTACTTATAGTATGGGGTAGAAAACTCGGTAGGGGTCTCTTGCATACTGCACAGCAAAAAGGCAATTCCATATTGCTTGTCAGGGGTACGTGAAGCAGCGCGCAAAGTAATAACGTGTGCGATACATAGTATGGTTATCTCGCAGCCGACGACTTTGCAGAATCCGCCAGTTTTATTTCTGCACCTTAGGTGCTTAAAGTTTTTTTTTCATCCTGATCCCTAGAGTTACCACTTTATACCGAAATGCTTAGAGAGTTTTGGGTATCTACCAAAATTCTCACAGCATCTTGCGTAAAGCGTAAGAAATCCACGACCGATTTAATCTGTTTCTGCAACTCCAAGATTCGATGTATGGTAAAAACGTCATGTAGTTCTCACCATCAGCGCTTTTTTTACTGATCAATTTATTTACTGCGCATTTTCGACACTAAGCATGAAAATGGCATAACGGAAATATGATAAACGCCCTTCAGTGAATGCGCATTTCATTTCTCAGAACTATCATCTATCCATACTTAGCAAATTTAACATAACAAATATAAGCATACGAGATTGTTAAATAAAAGTGCAATGCACAGTATGAAGACAAAACATTTATGAGAGTGAATAACTATTTTCTAGCAGATTCGTACTTGAACTTTAGTATACTTTTTTTGTATTTCATCAAATTATCTTCGTCTTCGTCTTCGTCTTCGTCTTCGTCTTCGTCTTCGTCTTCGTCTTCGTCTTCGTCTTCGTCTTCGTCTTCGTCTTCGTCTTCGTCTTCGTCTTCGTCTTCGTCTTCGTCTTCGTCTTCGTCTTCGTCTTCGTCTTCGTCTTCGTCTTCGTCTTCGTCTTCGTCTTCGTCTTCGTCTTCGTCTTCGTCTTCATCTCCTTCTTTGTCTTCGTCTTCATCTTCGTCTTCATCTCCTTCTTTGTCTTCGTCTTCATCTTCGTCTTCATCTCCTTCTTTGTCTTCGTCTTCATCTTCGTCTTCATCTCCTTCTTTGTCTTCGTCTTCATCTTCGTCTTCATCTCCTTCTTTGTCTTCGTCTTCATCTTCGTCTTCATCTCCTTCTTTGTCTTCTTCTTTCGTCTCCTTCTTCGTCTCCTCCTCGATCATGTCTTTCGTTATCTTATTCTTCTTCTATCTGTACTTACAACGACTCTTGCGCATGCAGTCAAGGTAATCCCGTCTAGCCTCTGGCGTCGATCTGCCAGATAATTTTCGTTCCCGACGTAGTTCATGGTATCACGTTGCAAAATGAAGGTATTACCTGGATATGCGTCAGATATGAAATTTACAAGGCGCATCGTCTCGCACCGCAAAGGAGCTACTATCTGTCTGTATCTACGATGATCATGATCGTTGAGCTCAACTATGGTTGGGCAGTGTACCGTCTTCATCGGATAACGTTGGATCGTCAACAGACATATGAGAAAATCTATCGTCTGAAAGTAATACCTAGGTAACAGTAACACATAACCGAAGACATAAACAGGCTACAACAAGATGAGACGGACGTCGTCGTAAAATTCCAATGCGTTTCCGTATCTTTTATGAGTGCCTGCATTATCAAGAACGCACAAACAATGTACGAAAGCTTACGTCCATGACACCACCACTACTCCACACTCACCCAATGTTGGTCTCACAAAGCGGCAGTTTAGCGTCACGAGGGACTTTCAAAAAGAAAAAAAAAATGAGAAGGACAGTTCTTCTCAGGTCAAAGGTCTCAGATGTCTACTAGGGTCGCAACAGAAAGTTGAGCGCCTTCTTATGCATGCTGCATCTCTATTCACTCCAAGCGTAACCAAATTAACAATTCTTATTTCTTCACGTTTTTTTTTAAGTTCTTTTACTTCAGGATATTTTCTCTTCAGGCTCTAGTTATGCAAAGAATGAGGAAAGAACGAAAGTAGGAATTAATTTTTTAAACAAATTGGAGAAAAACTTTTATCCCTTGAAACACAGCGCTAATCTTAAGGCACTAAGACTTCCAGGTTCAGCAGCATGATATCTTCTCGATTTCAACTACTCAACTTTCTATAAACAAGGGAAATACTCACACAAATATTAGAATATAAAAAATTCTTCAACAACCGTTTATATCGAATACCGAGATTGGGAAAATTGATAGTGCAATATTTGCTCACTACGCTGCTAACAAATCTTATCTCATCAAATTCCTAGCAGTACGAGCAGACATCTTCATACTCTTTTTACGCTTGGTTGATATACTCTATAGATCATGGGTGTGTCAAAGTTCATTCCGCATTTCGTGACTTGCCATACACGCACGAAACGAAGTTTCTCCACTTGCTAGCTTCCGGCTACAGCTACACACCATTGCAATTTTTCTTTTTCGCTTCGTAGAGAATCGCGCCGTCCCGGAAGCAATCAAGCTTTTACAGTTCACGAAATGCCTTGCTGTAAAACCCACTGCTACGTATTTCACTAAATCTACACTGCGCAATTCTTGATTTCATAGCATACGTGTGATATGGGTGCTCTCTTAAGGAAGTTGCAGTTCTAGAGCATTTTAAATGGACCAGCGTAAATAATAGTATACATTATTACGATACAAGGGCTATAAAACTTCTTCTGACGAGGGTGAGTTTGTTGCAATCACACAAGTTGAGAAATAGTTTCTCGCACGAGATTCGTATACAATTTTATTTCGCGAGTGCAAGAAATGCGAGAAATGCGCTCCGCTTTGCTTCGCGTGCGAGAAGTAAGTACTTCTCGCACGAAGTTGCATAAAGATTTTTATTGAACGGGAGGTTCTCATCAAGTTCGACAAAACAATCAATTTTTTTTTTCACTTTTAGATAGCTCATTATGTGAAAAATATATTACCAAAACGGTTTGACTGAAATTTTTTTTTTACATCGAAGATATAGCATAAAACGATGCTCTACCGTATCACGCGGAAATTAAATCTTACGTAAATATTTTCTAAATGAAGTATATGACCATACTATGGTAAACAATTACCAATCTCACGTGCTACTAAAAATTAGCAAGACAAGATTTTTCTTTATAGCAGTTTTTTAAATATATTTTTAAATTGACATATTAAACGCCATTTATGCGAGTGAGAAATATATCTGAGACACATCCAAAATCGATGAAATATATATTTCTATTATATTAGCGTCCTCGAAAAAGTTCGATATTCCAGATATATTTGTGTTAACATTTCTGCTCTACGGGAAGTATTCCCGATTTGTGGAAAAATATTTTTTCGAACAGATAATATATTTCTAGGTAATACTTCCAAAATCTATCAGGAGCGGATTTACCTTGTGCCAAGTGAGCCACAAATTGCTCGACGTGTACGGAATTTCCGAGTGTGATCACAGCGTAAAGTTCGGGGTGATTGGTTGAGAGGAAGAACGGTATAAATTGCAATCTCAGGCTCTCAGCGAGCATTGGAATTCTCGAGAACGAAGAAAATAATCACTCACGAGTATATATATATACATATACAGAACAGCCGTCAGATTGAAACACACGAGGCAATTTCGTGCCGTTGAATTGCAGATTCCTTAAAGCTCACTAGTCACTTGAGAAGCGGTTTTGAGACGATTCTTCTCGCTGCGGTGGTCCATCGCAAAGCACCCTATTACAGAGGGTACATATACCAATAAATCGGTAACTAATCTGCAAGTACCAAGTCGCGGTGCCTGAATATTCTTTTTTGTTGTTCATTCTCTGAAATAATTATCGGTGTGTAGACGTCAAGACGGTAATTAAAATGTAACCGTAAGCTTAACTAAAGTATATTTTATTTCAGCAGATACATGAACGTGTCAGAGTCCTTGCATAAAGTTTCTGCGCATTGACTGAAAAAAAAATATACTGGGTGACAATTATGTGTCGATCACCTCTTGTCCATAAATAAATAAAAACTTTCGTTGCCAAAATAGGACCCATGCTACTGCTGCAAATTTTGTTTGCTAAAATAGTGACAATATAAGTTCTCGTTTCCTCAGTAAATATAATCTGCTACCGATTGATTTGCTACCCAAGAAAATCAATATGCCATAGTAGCAAATCGTTTGTTACAATGAATGCTTTGTTTTTTTAGATAATACAATTTTTGTAATCCGTACGTAATTTTTTTCAGCGTTTGCCAAAGAAGAATGATCAATAAATATATATTCGTAAAATAAAAAATGAACGAACTAGAAACTTGCATATTTTTTTTTAGAATCTACAATGCTCTATAAGAAAGTACGGTGAACAACTTTGATTTCCTCAGACAGAAAGTTTTGTAAGACCCGAAAAAAAAAATGAGGAAGCAATTTGCAAAGTTCTACTTTGGGGGCTTCTTTGTTCTTGGAAGCCATTTTCGTAAAAATTCAAAGCCTGATGAGCTTTTTACCATTCGACTGATTCGCGTAAAATTATTACTCAAACATTGTCTAATAATAGTCCGTATGTGAACCAAACTTGAACTCGGTATCTCATAATTTGCATAACCAAACACGTGAATGATATTTAAAAAAAAATCATGCAGGAACGGCGCCTTACATTTAACGCTTGTGGGGTAATAAATATATAATATAAATATGTGTCATCAATCATAATTACCACAGCAATTAGAAATGGCGTAAATAGCTATAGGTAAAACGATATCGTCTATCCACTTAATTATGCTATATGAATTTTTCGCACCATTGCCAGTTTTCGAAACGTCGTGCCAGTAATCGTGACAAAGTGGCGCTTAACCAGCAATAATTAACGATGAATTAAGGGTGCGACGAGACTGTTTGATAGGCCATTAGTAGGATCTCAACGAGCTTTACTCACTTCGCTTCCGAGTTTCTAAAAAATGCTGATGCTCATACCTAACGTTTAAATTACACGAAAGATGAGAGAATCGAAGGCAGTATATGCGACTACACTTCATGCACCATCTGCAATATCGGAATTTACTGCAGCTTTAAAACCGAGTGCATATTGATTTTTACTCCGAGGAATGATGAAGGAAATGTCAAATACAATTAATGGGGCTAACGTATAAATTTTGTTTATTTTATTGTTCCTTATATACTGTTGAAAATGTGGTGAAATTGATACCAGTGCAGCGTCAAAATAATACAACACCATTTGCAGTACCAACGAGGGCTGTGAAACAAATAGTGTTTGATGATAATGACACTGACATAACACTACTATTAATGTTATAATTAAAAATTGGATTTTCCCGCACTTACTCCAATGGACTATGTAGATGTATGTATGATTTACGATTAACTGATATCCCATGACTTACAAGTTATTAACACCAACTTCCTTTGATTTGAGCGCGTGTTAAGGTAACATTGTAGATCGCAGAATTATGCCAAAATTCTAATATCCGTGTTGATAGATGAAGTCGACGCCAGAATAAATTTAACGAAATTGTTTCTGTGAATTTCACAACGCGGAAAGTGTCAATATTAACACTTCAGTGGATGAAACCATAAAAAAGTTGACACCAGTTGAGTTTTACACGGTGGATTTTGAACAGTGTATGGGAATATGTTGACCTGCACAATTCGACTGCATTATGGACAAATGAGAGGTAAAGGCCACTTCAGGAGCTTTTTTTTAAAAAAATTCTGTGCCTTTTTACTCTGTCCAGTGAGAATTCTAATTCTGGACTTTATGACTACACATATTCTCTGGCTTTCTGCAAGAAATGAAAAGTTTTTATCCGGGCGTGAAATTTATCGATTGCATGGTACAAAAGGTCTTTCCGTTCCGGTTTACCCGCATTACGCACTGAAAGGATTCATAGATTTGGTAGAATTCGTATTTCTAGGATATAAAGTACGTACGTAGGCAGTATTTATTAGATAGATATATAACTGTCAGGTCTTTGAAACCAGATCGTTCAGCAGTTTCACCAGATGCCATTAATCGTTTCTAGATTCCGAAGGCGAACGCTAAGCTTGAAGATCTTATTGAAGATTTCTTTTATCACGATGGCTTTTACGGGTGAATAATGTTTCGGTCATGTTTTCATTGTCGTTGTTTTATCAGGTGATTCTTGTTTTGTTTGTTGGAAGTTCACGCAACGGGAAATAACCAACCGAAGAGCAGACGACAAAAAAGTCAGAATCATTGTCAGAGGTCACTTCAGGAGCATATGGCGTGTGGCAAATAGTTAACGTAGAGAGCACGTTGCAGAAAATCGATAATCCGCCCCATATACTGTGAAAAGAAGGGAATTCGATCAGCCAGCCTTCGACTGATGCGTAAAATTTCGCTGCTTTTTCGGTCACTCGTAACGGCATTCGATCGTTGCGAAAGATTTACTGCGTAATCAATTCCGAAAGATCACCGGCTGAAATTTTTTACCTAACCAAAGTAAAAGTTTTTTTTGATTCCTCGTAGAGGAAGCTTTGTTTCTGTGAATTTTTTTTTTTCGAGATCTTTATGTTAACATACTCAGAATCACCTAAAATGTCGAGATAAGTGGTCTAGAAAATATTTCTGTATGTATGTATGTGTGCGTGTGTGTGAGTGTGTGTGTAGGTATGTTCCAGACACCGAAAATTCAATTGTCCATAAAACTGAATTTCAAAAAACCCAAAAAATTAAAACTCAATTAAAAAGTCGAAAAAAATTCAGACTGAATTGAAAAATCGAAAAAATTTCAAACTGAATTTAAAAAACCAACAAAAATTCGAACTAAATTTAAAAATCCAAAAAAAATTCGAACTGAATTAAAAAATCCAAAAAAATTCATACGAATTTAAAAAAAATTATGAATCTCTTCCACTGAAACAAAAAGTTGGGTTTTCGGGATATTAGTTGTACAATTTTATTTTTGATCAATGTATAAATAACATTTTAGAATGGCACCTGTCGCCGCCATTTTGTATAAAAATAATAATTGGAAATTTATTTTTCGTACTTCAACATGTGTCCAGTAAACCCTCTAGGGAGAAATTCTATTACTTTTTTCATACTCACAAAATAAATCGTCAATGTTAGGTAATTTTTTTCTCTGCCTCTAGATTGTTCACTCCTCAAGATATCGTAAAAATGTGTAGGTCATGTGTTGTGATAAACGGTAGAAGGGGCTGCAAAAGCAAACGGTCGAAACATTATGTTGTTCGCGTGCCAAGAGACATAGAGTTTCTCGGGAAATGGCAAAATACGATTACCGGTGACGTGAAATTGTGGCCCACGCATCTAGCGTCCGATAAACATTTTAAGAAAAAATATATACGTCACGAGTGAGTGAAATACGACTCAAGAACGAACTTGCAAATTTGACGGAGTAATAAAATATTTTCAGAAGAATAATGTTTTCAAATGAGTACTGATTTATTCACATCTTATGGAGCCCTTAAAATCGTCCATCTTACAAACATGTCTTTGATGTTTCAAGATTTTTTGTAAAATAAATCGGTAAACGCCGTTTATGTTTTATAAGCCCCATATCACAAACTGGGACACAAATGACGTTATTCTAAAAAATAACAAACGTTTTCTAATAAAAACTACAGCTGGTCGTCCACTCCAAATTCTCTCTTATAATAAACTGGACCTTCTCTCTGAAATATTTTAATCTTACATGGAAAGCCTTTTCAAAAGGATAGACGAAATAGCAGATATAAGTATACTCGTTTGTCTCCGTGATGATATTTTTGAGCATTACGTTTTACCACCGGATACTTACTATCAATAAGGATTAACGTCATTCTGTCGGTATCTTGTTCAAGTAAGCATATGCACTCGGGATTCACCGTACGAGAAGCAAATGGCTCCATTTCTATTGCTTAAGCCAAGCATGTTGTGCACTCACCGAAAGTGGAATTACGCTTTGCCGCTTTCAAAGCGAATTTCACGAAGCGGATGAATTTTCAGGGATTCTGTGAGATACACCGTTACCGTGATCTCATTCAACTCAAAATATTCAAGAGCATATTAACAGAGTAAATTAAGCTATCTTAGACAATTTTCATCAAGTGGCTGAGTAAAGATATTTCATAGAAATGAAATACTATAAGTGCTCAATCCCATAATCAATACCCCTTCAATATCAAAAGCAATATGGATAATGACCACAATTTTTTTTTCCAAAAGATGAAGGATTCAATACAACTATCCTTAAAAAAAATTATTTCGAATTAAGATCACAAATCGACATATCTTAAAAAATTTCTTTGTTGAGACACGTTAAGACGAAAATCTTAAAAAAAATCTTAAAAAACGGTCTGCGTGATTTTGAGATCGATTCAATACCAAGTTTTTTCACTGATTTGAGCGTAATTAGTGACTTGATTTCATGATCTTTTCAACATGATTCCACGGTGGATCAGAAATCTCACGATTTGACTAATTTGAGCTCTGGTTCAGATGTTTGTCCTAATAAGTTTCTAAGACTAAGATACGAATTGCAGACAAATTAGAGAAAAAAAACTTGGTATCGAAACGACCACAAACTTGCTTTAAATTATTTTGAGATTCTTCGTCTTAACGCACCTTAAAAAGACACTTTTTGTGATATGTGCATTTATGATAAAAAATTGACATAATTATTTTTACATAGGATTAGTGCAATACTAAAGCCGTTTTTTAAAAATATTTACATACAAAATTGAATGTTAAACAGTTTCTTAAATTAAATTCAAAACATGTTATGGAATCGGCTGCGATTTTCGTGGTGTAGTATCGCCCTTATATTTTTATTTCAGACAAAATTCCGTACGCGATAAAACAGTGCTTTGAAAATGGGTGTGTTAAACCAACGACAGTAATATTCATAAGACGCTAAGTAGCAGAATTATGGATGCGCTTCCTCGAATTTGCCTCTTCTTAATAAAGAATAATAATATTCCGAGGAGATGCATTATGTAGGGATCCAGCTAAAGGAGTACAAAATAACAAGAGCTTCTCATTTGTTTTTTTCATTAGCGTCAGAGTTTGTAGAATGTGCTATATTCTTCTGGCGGGAAAAACTGCTCCGGTAAATGCTGTATAGTCAAAGAAGGAATAATTTATAACTTATTTGTCGGTAAAAAAAGAGTTATCGCATATATCTAAGCAGTTTACTGTCAGTGACACTATTGCTTAATAATGCTTACACGACTATTCACCCGTACAATTTCGTTGATCTGCTTAAGAATCTTAATACTTTTGAAGTCGCTGAATTTATCAGAACTAATTTTTGATATATTCAAACACTGCAATGAAAAGAAAATCCCGAACTATTTTGGTTCGCGAAAATACATATTGTAATTGAATTTACATACATTAACACTTCCATAAACGACGTGTACACAAAACGACGTGTACAGAAAATAAGGATATATATTTTGTCTAACATTTTTCATTGTATCGAGACCATATTTAGTCAAATCGATTAAACATTTTCTTGATTTACTCAAATTATGATTTCATTAAACAAAACAATCAATGGAATATATAATTGGTTCAAATAAAAGAATTATCTAAAAATTTGCAAGTAAATTTTTTTTTTTTTCTAAACTTTGAGTGATACAATTACATATTTGTCTCTGTGTACGCGGAACTTCATTGACTCACATACCTCATATAATTATACACTCGCTCAGCATGAAACGTCTAGATAAGTGTACAATTTGTATTCATCTCCATAGAAAATTTATGACATCAATTTATTTTACGTGCTTTAGAATATAAAGAAGAACAAACAATTTTTCGAAATGGAGAAAAGAATAAATGCGAATAGATCATCAGCCGGGTTACAACGTAAATGTCTGGGGCAGCTATTCGGAGGGTCGACAAAGCGTGCGTTGGGTAAGCCTCAAGTTCGTAGGAAGCGAAGATGTATATGTAGAGAGGGAAATATTTCATAAATGCTTTAGCGGCAGACCCTCTGTCTGCTGGTATTCCTTCATTGTTCCTCAAGATATGATGACCTCGTGGTGCGAAACTGCCCACCTTCTTACTCAATAGACATGGCTGTTCTTCACACCTACGCATCGGTGAGAATCCGACGTTCGAAGAGGGTTGGAGTTACGGAGGGTGAGAATGAAGATACCGCTTTCACGGCTGTCCATGTCTCGGGCCAATATCGTATATGGCTGCTGCTGCTGTTGTCGACAGCAACGTTGATCGAAAAGCGTATCACGGTAGAAAATAAATAAAAAACAACAACGTAAAGAAAAACAAATTTCAAAGCGAACACCAACAAGAATATCTCACACACTCGTTCGTAACGCAGAAAAAGCTGCAAAGTAGAATTTTGAAAATTGCTTTCTCATTAGTATTATTATTTTTTTCTTACGAAGTTATCTTTATCAGGAAGTATATTAATCGATCCTTGCACCCTCATAGAGAAAGCTTTGCCTTGCTGGAAATAAAGTTACCTCTATGACGAAGTATATTCATCGATTTTTGGTTCCTCATAGAGAAAGCTTTGTTTTTGTCGAATAAAGTTTTGTGAGGTTTTTATGTAAGAAGAATGGCCTAAAACGTCGAGAAAAGAAGTTTAGAAAAATATTCAAGCATGTGTATGTGTGTGTTTGTGTGTTTTTAGGGCGGGGAATGCTTTTACGCATGTTGTACCGGGTTTGGTCTAAGCCCTCAATGTTTCAGCATCCACAAGCCACCAGGATTTCTGACTCATCCAACTCGGTTAGTACCTAGCAGCCACATCCGAATAAAAACCTTAACCCTCATCACCTGGCCCCAATTTTTCTCCCGCAGGACCGCCGTCAGGCACTTCTTCGCAAGGCGAGGAATTAGCTACAGCTTTTCCACATTTGATTGTCATTCCACTGCTGCCCCGTTCACGCCTAGATCTTCATGGCGAGATTCCGGGTTTTGGATTGCCGCTTCCTTCTCCAATTCTCTTCTTCGTTGCTCCTCGGCCCGCAAGTCCTTTAGGACTCCAGCAGCAAAGAAGTTCACCACATCGTCTCCAACAGTGCCACCGACGTCATTATTCGACCTGCGCGAGCCTCGAGCCTATCACGTACCGCATTAAGACGGGGACACGTGGAAAGCACGTGTTCAACGGTCTCGACCTTCTTACAGGTCTGGTACTCTGGGGAATCCTCATACTTAAATTTGTAGAGGTACGCGCTGAAACACCCGTGTCCTTAGAGCATTTGCGTCAAATAATAATTGACGTCTCCATGTTTGCGGTTGAGCCAGATATCTATCTGGGGGATCAACTGGTGTGTCCATTTGCTCTGCGTTGGGGCATCCCATTTTCGGTACCACTGTTAAAAGGACCTTTGCTCTTCAGTGAATATCCCAATTGGGATTACGCCGGCGGTGACAGACGCAGCATCATCTGATACTGTGCGGAAAGCGCTAGCCACCGTCAAGGTGATTACTCCGTGGGCAGATGCTACCCTTAGTTAAGATTCCTGTAGCATTAGTGCATCAGCCCAGATGGCAATGTCATACGTAAGAACGTCTCCAACGTCTCCACGGACATCAAGAGTGCTATCCTCTTCTTCCCCGGGCCTCTAATATTGGGCTTGAGTCGTGATAAGGTTGCCACGACCGCTGTCATCTTGACATTAATATGCTTTACCTGCTCTTTAAAGCTCAGCTGAGAGTCAATCATTACTCTCGAGTATCTAATAGAGGATTGGGAGGTATTCTCATGTTCCTCTTCTTGCAGTATAACCGTCCGGATCTTCTTCCTGCTGGCAATCAGCATCAGCTCAGTTTTACAGTCTGCCAAACTTGATCCAACAGTCTTCATTCACCTGGAAATACTCTCAAATGTAACTTCAAAAAGGTTTGTGATGTCTTTGAAGTGCTTTGCCACAATCACAAGAACAATATCGTCCGCGAAGGCCTGACCGCTCTTGGCAGTGTCTGTTTGTGAAGTTTATCGTACATGATGATTCATAATAGAGATCCAAATAGGAGACCTTGGGGTACATAGGTGTTCCCCCCGTAACTCGGTAAGGTAGCTTACCAATAGCACCTAGCCACCCTGCTACGCACGTTAGGACGTCTAGCAACGCTTAGGATTTCCATCCTTGCCAGGGCCTCCATAATGCATTCTCATCTAGCAGAATCGAGAGCGATTTTGATTTCGAGTGTTGCCACCAGTCAGTATTGCTTTTTTCCTCCTCTTCACCTTTCACCAGCCATCACAACTTTCTTTCGCGGCGCGACATGAAGATTGATGGCTTCGAGTGACTGAGGGACTCTTCCGGAAGCCATACTGGTTGTCGGACAGATGTCTCCAGCTCAATTTCTTTATTCTCCCGTGGACTACTCTTTCAAGATTTTTCCCAGCTGAGTCCAGCATGCAAAGCGAACGATGAGAAGGGGTTTCGTCCGCTGGTTTCATCCCCTTGAGGTACAGAACGCGTCTCTGATGCTTCCCCTTTACAGGGAATATTTCATCCCGCAGATACGTATTATACATGTTTAGAGACATTACTGGCACGGCGGTGTTCCCTACTTTCGTGCATGCCCTTTTCAGCTCCTACGCTGTGACTGGCGAAATCCTTTTTTGATCATCCTGCCCAATCCGGTGATTGCATACAGGTTGCTGTGAAAATACTGCCGCAATAATATTTTGCAGTAGCTCTGCGTACTGCGTCCTTTGTAGTAGCTGGGCATCCATTTCGGTTGACTCTTTAGCCGGATCGTGACGATCTTGTAAGGCCTGCCCATGGATCAAGATCCACTCCTGTGATCGTCCGAACACTGCATCTTGCTGTGCTTCATTACTTTGGTCAGTCGTCGTCACGTATCCTTGCGTTTTGTCTTCAGCTTGTCAGAGTTAGGTCCTCCCCGCGTTCGTTTAGATCACCTTCTCGTTCGAACGCATCCTTGGTGAGAGTATGCAATGGTGCTATTTTACCAGTATTTCGGCGGGAGTCAGTTTGCGCCGCCTTTTCAAGGCATTGTGGCATCTCGGGCCTTTGCAATCCTTCCCCTTCCTTGCTGCAAGACCAGATAGCCGCTTTTCCGGTAGCATCGGATACCCATGGCACGTTACTAAGTTGCCAACATGGCTGCGAGATAATCAAATGATATGGCTTCAGCTTTTGAACTGTCTGCTGGAGAAGATCTTGCGCAGCTTCACAGTAGTTAAGGTTGTGCTGCAGTACTTCCATCGTCACTTGATCGTCAATGCCTGAAGTGCCTCCTCGAAGGCTGCTTCCCTACTATTACCTGCTACGTGGATGCAGTTTGCTCCTCTCCATTTTCGTTGCACAGAGAATAACGTGCCTCTATTGTGCATTCAGCGCCTTTGTGACCGTCTTCGCTGCATTTAATGCGGTGTTTAGACCTATCAACCTCGCTTATACACTTCGAGAAGAGCTGTTCAAGGCACCTGTGGTACTTAGGGGTCGCATCACCTCTCTGCCACGGCATCTTATCTATCCGATACGAATCTTGCGTTCATCGCCTACGATTTTTCGTGCGGATTTCACGAGGACTCTGACAAACGCTTCTCCGTACGCCTTCCACAGTGTCTTCACGGCATCCACAAGAATTGCGCTACCCTGTCCGGCTGCTTTCCTCTAAGTATTTATATTGATTTCGAGGTACACTTGCTGCATCCTGCTCATTACTTTCGCGTCATCTTCTAGGGCATCGTCTATCAGCTTTCGTAATTGTTCCAACTTTGTCACTGCTCTTTCTATCAAGGACGATCAAGAGCTGCCCTGTCTTAGTCCGGCGTACCTGGTCGATTCTCTCCACCATCTGATCATTAGTGACGCCCAACTCAACCTTACGAAGTATTTCGGCGTAGCTCTTGCCCTCCTTGGAAAGTATCATTAATGCACTTGGTTGTGCAGGCGGCTTACCCTGATTCCACCAGTACAATGCGAATGAGGACGTTTTCACGCCCGTAGATTCTGACACCATGTTATGACCAAGTGAAAAATTTGGGAAAGTCTCGATATTGGCATTGCGGATAGACTAACAAAGTGTCGAAGCGGAAAAGTACATGGTGATGTCCGGGAGTCGAACTCAGATTATTCAGGTACTGGGTGAGAGCGCTGGCCACTGCGCTAATGTCACCGATATATTTATCTGAATCGTCTTCTTATTTGACATCGAGGTGCTTGCAGCTTCCCTGTCCAGTCGCCGCATCTTCTTGAAGGACTCGCTTAGGTTCTTTAACACAGGGTTCATTTCCATGTTCACATTTCATTGGCCTTTCAGGTGTTCCAACAGATCATTGATCAGCTATTCTTGCCGCTTTCAAGCCGCTGCCTTTCTGGATTCCTGGTCGACCAGGTCTTAGTCTCTACATTGGCCATCCGGTGCCTTTTTCTTGATAGTCTTCCTTGTAGTTGGTTGCGACACAGAAGCCACGTGGTCCACCTCTGCGTTGCTGCGGTCGCTTGATGACGACATCCCGGGACCAGCTTGCTTCACCCTCGAGAGAAGCTAGTACCGAGATTTCCAATCCCTGCATCCAAATCGTGGTATTAGCAAAAGACCTATACATCGCTGGTTTATGCTCGGTGTTCCTTCCCCTAGCTACTCTGGACCACCCCGGGTATTTTTAGTTTCTCCGGTACCCTCTATATCTAACGGGCGATCCCCTATCCACCATCTGGGGAAGCACCGGATACGGACCAGCACGTGATCTGGTATGTGTGCCTTGTTGAGATTCTCGTGTCAAGACACACGTGTGCACACGCACACAAATACACACGGACAAGGAAATGCAGACGGAAATTTATTTATAATTTCCATTTTCTCGATGTTTTGAACCTTTGTGAGTGTTCTGACACGACAATCTTAACAATAAAAATTTATGAAAACAAAACTCCCTCTATGAGGAAGTTTTGTTTCCATAAATTTCTGTCACTCGCTATGAGAGCGAGTGAAAGCGAAATAGTTGTTATTTCGTGTGTGGTAGTTCAAGTTACCCGTCATTTAATAAAAGCACAACAATACAAGCACTGTTTTTGCAAAAACTTTGTTTATTTTTTTATTCTTTGAAACTTTGGCGAACTAGGTTCCGCCGGGTCATGTTAGCTTCCTAGGTCGTCAAGCATTTTATGATATATGTCTTTTTCCGTCGAGTTTATGAGTTTCGGTAGACAAGGAAAAATCGTCTACAAACTTTTTAAAAACTACGGATTCACATGGCGTCTCTGTGTCCCTTAAGTGCGTCTGCGATCTACAGCGCTCCACAGGTAACGAAACACTTTTAATGAAACTGACGTTTTCCGAGCTCCACAATGTTTGAGTAATTTACGTTTAGAGTCCTGACCTGAAAATTCCGGCTGCTAGTTGAGGCACAGCGTTTAAATTTGGCTCGGAGCACATTTGACCCCAGCGACTCTGTCTTGAGTTAATAAGGATAATGTTCAGGTACAACATGGAAGATAACCCTTTTCAGTTTAAGTATACCTGTTACACGAGATTCAGACAATATTGTCAGCCAGCATTTTTTGCAGGAATAGCAAATTTTATAAATTACAAAAAAAAAAAGTTCAATCTATCGAGGGAGCTTCGACACCTAAAAAAACTCATAAGAAAAAAAATGTTGTTGATGAGACTTTTCTTGATGATATTTTGTTTTCAAAGCAATATGACTATATAGTAGCAATTGTAGGTAGGTATCATTTTCAGAGTCGCGGTAGCGGCTCGAGACAAGTACATTTACCATTTACCTATACTGTAAAAAAATTTTATTTTATTTTATTTTATTTTACCTTCGACTGCAAGGTTTTCATTCGTATCGAATGAAAATACTATACATATCAATGTCAAACAACATCTACTCGACATGCTGTAAATATTTTTTATTTATATCACGAGTTTTTGTATTTATGCATAACATACTTTTCGAATTCCGGAAACCACTCACGTAAATGTACTTGTCTTACATTTTTACCAGTAGGGTTTCTTTAAGGGTGTGTGAACAACCGGAATTTATGGTCCTATTTTGTTCCTGACGATATTTTTTTCCCCGGAATGTAAAAATTATTCAAGACCACAATTGTCCTTTAAATATATTCGACGCTGATGCCATTCAGTAGAACCAAGTTGAAAAATTCATACAACTCTCAATTTAGTGAAGTCGTCGACTTTACTTCTGATTTTGTTTCATATTATCGCAATCAAGTTTCTGTGTTAAAACCTCAATTTTATTTTCAGGTCATGTCTGAACGCCGCGATCGGTTAAAAATCTTAAGTTCAAGTCCATACCATTTTGGTGTATCTTCCAAAAAATTGTGGAATAATAATGCTCGACATATACTTAAGGATGTACGAGCGCGATGACCTGCTCAACGTGCTCAAAGTAAGAATTCAAAGAGAAATTCGAACACTTCCCGATGGAATAAAAATCTGAAGAAAATCAAGCATACAAAAGGTGCGAAAAAGATTAATTTTGCATATGAATATTATTAACAAATCGGTGAAAAAAAAATTATTCCACAAATTATCCGTCAAACTAACTTTTTTTTTTCGAATGAAAATGATTCATAAATTTTTCTAAATACGTACGAATTTGTTCAGAATTTGTTCTAGTCATAAAAAGTTCGTTTTATGGATTTTTTTTTAAATGCATGTTAAGTCGCGAATTTTTTATATGTGTTTGTCACAAAATCACCCATTACACCCAAGAAGTTTCCAAATGATTGATCGAATAGATTTGCGAATACAGCTCATACAAGAAAAATAAAGCCGCAATTTTCAAACATTAGACAAAATTCTGAAAAAAAATTCATACGTATTCCGAAAATTTAACGAATCATTTTCATTCGAAAAAAAAGTTAAGTTGACGGATAATTTGTTGCACAACTTTTTTTTTAGCCTATTTGTTAATAACATTTTGCAATAATTAATATTTAAAATTAATCTTTTCCGCACCTTTTGTATGCTTGATTTTTTTCAGATATTTATTTCATCGAGAAATGTTCGAATTTTTCTCTGAATTCTTACTTTTCAGGAAGTTGGGTAGCTCCTACATCCTTAATGATCTTAAGTTGTACTTTTCGTCTAATCTCTGTTTTTTGGCGAACCATGCCCTTTAATGACTCATGTTGCATAATGAGTATTTAGATCCAATGTTTTCAGTATTTAATTCACTTCCAGATGTTCATTCAGTGCAGACTAATTAAAATTCTAATTGAATCGCTCCCATTTGCATGTCTCTATTTTCGAAAGAATTATTAAAAATTTTTTTTTGTTTTTTCTATTTCACGGGCACAAAATGTGCGGCATTACAATCAATCCAGTCCTGCGAAATGTTTACTTTGTTCGTCTGCACTCTAAAATGCAGCTCAGGGATATTTCGCTATTGTTCGCTACTTTCTATATTAAGACAATCAGTGCAAACTTCTACCAGCGTGGGGTTAAAGTGCCCCGATAGTATTATATATTCTGTGGCGCGGAGCTATTTCCACCCCGCTTCGTGATGATTTATTTTTCTGAGCTTTTGTTCGAAGAGGAACATCGGATAATGACGCGAGCTAGACCCAATTTACCAGGTCTATATAGAAGTATATTGCATGCTGCATAAATGCTGGATTCCTTACCGCGTTGGCATTTCCCGAAGTAGGATTAAGGAGGACGGAAAGCTCGGGTTTTAATCATCGAACTGATTACATTTGCTGCAACCCGAGCTGCAATCCCTCAATGTAGTCCTGACCCGCAAAAACAATATCAACTTTCCAGCTCGGTGAATCATTTAAGAGGTCAGTCCAACAAGATTACCGTGAAAGTTGTTATAGTGAAAAAAAACTCTTTATGTAATTTAATTGCACGTAATACGTTCCGTCGAGAAACAAGCGCGCTTCTTAAACCACCGTTGAAGGTTTCAGAGTTGTGGAAGGAAAAAAATTCAAGCATATGGTTTGAATAATTCATCCAACACGAAAAAAAAAAATTCGCAAAAAAGTAAAAAAAATCAGGTCTAGTAATTATAATAGATACATCAATTTTAATCAAATAAGTATATATATTCTTTGCTGGAATCGGTATGTTTTTTATTTTTTATTTAACCTATAATATTTTGTTAACGATTCTATCAACATTTCTAAAAAACGAAAATGTGTGTTTCTTTATGGCCCATGAGAAAAAAAATTATTTCGGAATTAATTGTGTAATTTTAGGCATTCTTTAAACACAAATCATCGAAAATATTTTATTTATGCAAAAAAGACTTCAGATATTGGCATCGCAAAATCTGCTGCAGATTTTGTAAGTAAATACTCACTTATTTGTTTTTTTTCCATGGGACGCTACAAAGCTCATGAGATATAGCAGTTCACAATAATAATTCTTTAAGAAGAAATATTGAACAACAAAAATGTTTGGATATGTGCTCTTCTTAAGAGAGGCACTGGCCGTACAAGTTTTCAGATTACATCCGGTGACCTATACTTACACCGGAACCTTTCCTTCGATGGGCGAAATGGAACCTACATTCGCTAGACTTTTTTCGATATTTCGTTTTTTTTTAAATTCTATGTCACGCTGTAATAGTTCAAAATAAAACTCAATCATTTCAATATATTGAATCAATTGGATAGTTGACGGTGACACTTTTGAAACATTTTTTTTGTTTGGGTAAGATGATTTTCTCGGTCCATACGGAATATCGCTTTATGGTTTATGTTTTTTTCGACATGTTAAAAATTTTCTTCACATTTTTGTGTTAGTTTCTTGTCATAAAAAGAAAAAAACTTCGATCGAATGTAAGTTCTCTTTGCTCATCATCGAAAAAGAGTTTCCGGTCTAAATATAGGTTCACCCGGTGTATCATGAATAATATTGCAAGCTGCTATAACTCATGAACATTGAGAAGTCCCATGAAAAAAATACTAATAATTGGGGCCAAAAAACTTTGTTGATTTTGTTTTTGTGTTACCAAACATGTCATATAAACCAGAATTTTTTCGTGAGTATAATAAAATCACGAGAAATTCCCTTTTATGCGAACAAATATTTGGTTGTTTGATACTGGACAAAAAAATATCGAGGAAAATAAAAATAAAAATATATTCGTTGTGAAGCTCTAATCAAGCGGAACGAATGTTAGATTGGATATTTTTCAAAAAAATCATTAATTTCCAAGAAACAAACGTTGAAAAAATAAAGACTGAAAAATCCACATTTAAAAAAAAATCTCTTGTCGAAAACATTGTCCGTTGCTCCAAACAGACAAAAATCGTCTGGTCTTTTTTTAAATGGTATTCTGTGAAAAATAATTTATAGAAATTAAGGGGGTTATAGAAAGTGCATGTATATTTCAGCGGAAACGCCTCGTATATAACTATACACGTATTTAAAGTTTAAATTATACATACTTAGCTATTCTTCTCGGACAGTACTGTGGAATTTTACGAAAGTTTGTGGTAAAACTTATGAAATATGCAATCCTGGTAGCTCAGCAAAAGATATCCTGAATACGATGTGATAACTGGGCTTTTATTCGCAGCGCTTGAAAAAGAATATACGAAGTCCATGTCTTTTTCCTGTTTTAAGTTCATCTTTCATCTTCCGTACAATCACGAATTTACTTTTTACCACTCGGCTGTACCCGTTAGATTGCTGGAATCAAGCAACTTTCTCAAAGTCTCATCTCTCCAAACTTGGGCTGTGAACTTACGATCTCTTGAGAGTTCCTGCGATGCTGAGAAGCAATGCGGATTTTCCCGGAAGCAACTGGCGCCTTTCTGCGACGGGTCAAACAAAAAGATGAGAAACTCACGCGAGAAATCCCATTGATGTGTGACGATCCAAACCCTCACAGTATCTTATTCTACACTAGAGATACTATCTCGGTATAGTTACTTTATTTTTCTCGGAACCTCAATTTCTACCCTGATAAATAGAAATTGGGCTTTGAAACTAGTAGAAAACAATCTGCAAAAGTAAAACATTGCATATTGATTCCACATTAGCTTTACTTTTTTATAGAGCTATACAAAGAAAAACATAGCATTTAAACATCGGAATTTTCACATAAACCGTCAATTCTGAAATATTCAGATAAGCCATTAATTCAAGCCAATTATATATCCAATTGGTTATATTGATGGATGAAATAAAAATTATATCGACTCACCAAACATTCAAATTTTGTATTAAATATTGTGTGGATTCTGTCAAACCATCATTTACTAAAGTGGGATAATAAACGTATTCACATAATACCGTCAATTTTTGTATTAACAATAAATTGCAATAATATCATCCCTTCTGATTGCTTTATCGATCTACGAACTGATGAAGCAATTATAAGGGGCAAAAAAACGAAGATTTTAAATGTCTGAAATTTTCCATGTATAGAAAAATCCATAAGCAATGGAATCTTCGGCATCGACTGACTCAGACTCTGAGTTCTGATTTAAAAACTATCATTAAAAAAAAATAACAGACTGTCATCGTCCAAGTATAATAACAATCATGTGTAAAATTTTTTACTGAAACATTGTGTAATGGTGAATCACATATAAACTAAATTTGGAACCGTTCAGCGATTTCTTCACTATTATTCAGCAAGATTGAAATTTATCTAGTTCAAAAAAAAAAAAAATTTACCTTTGCCTAAATTTATTATGAATAATTAGTCTGCCTGGTGGCTTCGATAATTGCCGTGAGATATCTTGAAGTTGACACGAGTTAATATTAAGTAGAGACATTCGAAAAATTTGTGTTGCAATAAATATTTAATCACTCTGTTGACTCTTACTTAATTTTGTTCCAATCATGGTTTGTTAAAATATTTGTTGTATATAATATTCCCACCGCTTTATCGTAACCGATAATTAACCGTAACCGATCAAATAACCGATATATCGTAATTACCAAAAGCTGTCGCGTAAAATGAGTTTTTCCAAAATTTCCAAAATGCTGTTAAGCTCGAACTTTTCAACCGATTCACGTCTAGTCAAATACCAAACGTTTTCATTTAATAGCCAACTTGAGTACTGAATTTTAAAAAAATACATTAATAATTATGACAGTTATCTCTCTAATCATAAAGTCTCCACACACACATTTCCAAATATAGTCTTTTTTATAAAATAATTTTACCAACGTTTCGACTCTTCCTGAGTAAACTGACATGACTATGTAAAAAAAAAATAATCCCCAGAAAAAAGCTTCGTCTACGTCGAACGAAAAAATAGATAAAAGTCACAACGATCAAGGGGTGCTAAATTTTCACTTATCAGAAGTATCAGACCACTTATTACAGAAAAAAAGACAGAGAGTGCAAACATTGCTATCGAGGAAGGAAATTACGATCGGGCCGTAGAACCATTAATCATGGCGCATAAAAAGTGGAGCACCATAGAGAATTGGAAACCTGGAATTGAGGATTATTACAGAGAAAGTGCAGAATCTGGTATACAGTACATACATGAGAAAGTGCAAGCCTGTCGGAAAACCGACTATTAATCGTCTGACCTGCTGGACAGTAGTTCGCCACAACTACGACTACTTTTTCTACTGCTGATATTACTACTACGACGACAGGGAAGATCGTGTAAAAAGAAGGGAGTGAAAAACAGCCAGGGGCGTTTGAACACCAAATCGATTTCATATGCCGGAAGCGTTTTTCATATCCGACATCGCGTGTATAGGAAATCGGCTTTTGCCGGGTAAAAGTTATTCGGTCAACTCTCTATTTGCGTTTTTAGTCCGGTCGAATTCAATTTATCGATCGCGGTTGATCAGCTCACAATAAGCTCTTACTTAAGAAAGTCAAGTTACTTGAGAAAAGTTATTTTAAAAAAATGTGTAGATGATACTCTTTTTTCTTCAAATCTTACATAAGCCTTACTAAGTACATGTCGAGTATTGTAATTCTGCAATTTTGTAACAATAGTGCATAAAAATGGTGTGAGGTAAAACGTAAAATTTTTAACGGGGTGGGGTTAAAGTTCCGGATGGTAAATACAGGAAGGTCTAAAATTGCGAAATTTAATATCTCACCTACATTTTTTACGAAATTCGCTAGAATGATTTTCGTTAAAAAGTGTAGATGAGATATTAATATTCGGAATTTGAGACCTTCGTATATTTACCATTCGGAATTTTCAACCCCTCCGCCCCAACAGTTGCTTAACAAATAAACAGTCAACCTAACTTTTTTTTATAAAAATATAATATGTTTATTCTTATGAATGCGTATGAATTATTTTGGATTTTTTTCTTTATTTTGATTTTGATTCTTTTTATTTAAAAAAATGCGCAGAATATAAAAAATTTGGAATATGCGTTTGGCAAAAAATCTTGAGTGTAGTAGATAGTTTTATGCCAAACACATATCCAAAATTCGTTATTTCGCGCACATTTTTGAAAATAAAAAGAATCAAAAACAAAATAAAGAAAAAAATGTGAAAAAATTCATACGCGTTCAAATAAATTAACATATCATTTTCATTAGAAAAAAAGTTAGGTTGACTGATTGTTTGTTGAACAATTGTTTTTTTCAGAAATTTGTTCATAACATTTGAGAATTATTACTATGCAAAATTTATCTTTTCAGCACGTTTGATATCGATTATTTTTTTCCGATTTTTATCTCATCGGAAAATAATCGATATTGTCTCTGAAACCCACGATTGGCGGAACTGTACGTATCATTCATCCTCAATCACAGGTTTGTTCTGAAAGCTCTGACAGGTTAAAACTTTTATCTTTCACCTCACACCATTTTGGTGCTCTGAATTATTCGAAATGAATGTAGAATTAGAACACTTATGCACTTATTTATTTTGACTTACTTATTTATTTTGACTTATTATTTTGATTTTGATTTTTTTCATTTTCAAAAATGAGCGCGTAATAACGAATTTTGGGTATGTGTTTCTCATAAAACCATCTACTACTTTTTAAAACCATCTACTCTTTTCACCAATTTGTTAATAAAATTTTGGGATTATTATTATGCGAAATCAATTTTTTCAGCACGTTTTATATGCATTATTTTTTTCCGATTTTTATCCCATGGGGAAGTAATCGAAATTGTCTCTAAAACTTATTTTTGGCGGGACTGAACGTATCATACATCCTTCATGGAGCCGAATCACCTACATACATCCTTAAGACAGATTCAGAGGATGCCAGATATTTGAAAAAATAAATAACGCGACATTCAGTCATTTATGCCGAGTTCGATACTCAAGTGGCTCAACAATATGAACCGATAAACTTTTCACTTGGCCGAACAAAATATAAACGAACCAATAAGGCTTAGGGTCATTGAAGGGAAAAAGAGATGGGAGTTCGACTTAAGCGGCTTGGGGCGTGCTCGAGCTTACGCTAGGACCTTTTAATGGAAGAAAAACTTTATCTAAGCAATATATGTGCGAAGGTAAATTTTCGTTAAGCATTACAACATCTGAGTAAAGCTGTTATAGTTTTTCATGGCGCATATACGTGTAACCGGAACTTTTAATGAATTCAAATCTACATCGTTAAAAGTATTTCGAAGATTAATATACCCTGTGGGAAGTTTTTTTTTACAGACACTGCGTAATAGTTTCAGCTTAACGAAAACTTTTTTGCAGAATAAAAATATTAATACTACAAGCACAACATTGATTGAAAACTGTATTTGTATTTTTTAATTTAATATACACTGTATCTAAGACAAAACAAAAATGTTCTGTGCAGTGTATTGATTTCCATAAAGAAACTTATTACAGCCTGAGTAATTTCCAAAATATTTATTTTATTTTCAAATGTTTTTCCACAGACACAAATTTTTTTAATTAATTTATGTAAACGATTCCATGAAAAAAGGCCTGAATTTGAGTCCTCTTGACGAGGCCATGTGAAATGCTGTATATTACAAAACGAACATCACGAAGTTGTGTCAAATTCTGCGTGTGAGAAAAAAAATGACAGTATTCGTAGTTATGAGAGTTGTTACTCTATCAAGAAACAAGCAGCGTAAGTGAAATGTACCGAGATTATCGGAAAGCATTTTAAATCTGGCAAACGTCCATCGAACTTTTCATGGAGTGTTCCATCGTGAACTGTCCAAACTGTAACACGAAACCGTTATATAATATTGCTTGAACGTTCGGTTTATCGATAACCTATGATACTTTTCTTCAACTCCTGTCGTGTTACCGAACAACATAAATTATGACGGATGAAATAAAAACTATGCTGCTCCTAATATATGTATATGGGGCATTCCACGTCAAATCAGCAGGTCATGACCCTCACCTTCATCGATTTTGTTAATTTTTCAGTATAATGTTATTATCGCCCCATAAAGACCTCGGAATTTTTTTTTAATTTTTTTACCACCAGTAACATTTTTTAATCCTCGCAAAAAACCATTTTCGAAAACGCCGTTTTTGAAAATCTGAAAAAATTCACACTGATTCTATGATTTAAGACATTTAAAAAAAAAATTTAATTTTAAATCATAGAATCAGTGTGAATTTTTTCAGGATTTTAAAAACGCCGTTTTGGAGATTGGTTTTTTTAAGGATTTAAAAATCTTACTGGTGGTAATAAAATCAGAAAAAAAATTGTGAGGTCTTTATGGGTCGTTAATAAAATCATATGAAAAAATGAACAAAATCGATGAGGGTGAGCGTCACGGCCTGCTGATTTGGCGTGGAATGTCCCATATATATATTCCTTTCTGGTTTCGCCAGTCGGAAAAACCAAGTACGGTGTCTCTGTAGGGTATTAGCTGGATGTATTTTCTGCCAGGGATCTGACACGATAACACGTTGCTTCCGACAATAATTTTTCAGCGCAACAGTTCGCTACGTTCCTATCTGTATTGTCAGAGGTTCGTGGCAGTTTTATGGTTTCAACCCTGGATGTAACGTGCCGCTTAAGGATTTCATGTCTGGCTTGAGTGATAAATTGGTTAGTCGAGACTGTGTTACGTTGGTGAACTGTGGATATAATATTGCGCTTGGCTCCTTAGCACCTCACAAACAAGTACATTTACGTTGCTTATTTCTCGGTATATTCTCATTTCCCTGAAAAGAGCATCTCAGAATTTGCATTCATAATAAATCGTTCCGTAATTTTAGGAATACGACGTCCACCGCGTGACTTGGATTAAAGCTTACCGAGATTAAATTCAGCCCTTCTCCAGCTTTTCCATTATTCAGTTTGGTGGAACTAAATAAATCACGAATTGGCCCTGGCCTCTGGAAAAAAAAACAACAACTATATCGAGAAAAACTTATCTTAACGCTGGACGAATTTATGGTGAAACGTGTAGGTGCCTTTTCACTGGCGAATGACAAAATACTTGGCTTGCGCGAGATTTTATTTCGTCTGTGCTGGTTCTGAAGCAACCAAAATAAAAAAAAAGTTAGGTTCCTGAGATGAGAATTTACTATAAAATCCTGAGATGGATGAATGTTTTTCGCGTCACACGGCGGCTGTCAGATCGGCGGCGTTTTTTGTTTGTCGCATTAGTGAAGTCGTTTATCATTGGGCATACGAATTTCTGGTATTCATACGAGACGTTCGAAAACAGATACACCAATTATCGTGATGATAAATGAGTATTAAATGAATCGTAAAGTAAATTAATATTTATTTGGAATACACGGTGAAATCGCGCGCAAAAAAAAAAGTACTAAGAGACTAGTAAAAAAATTATTAAAAAAGTATTTTAAAAAAAGTATTAAGAGTCTTGCGTATTGGACTTTTTAATATTCAGTTTAAAACTTTTGTGCGAGACTTTAGTATTTAAAAAAGTATTAAATGGTATTAAGTATCAAAAAAGTATTAAAAATGGTCGAAAAAAATATGATTTGATACTAGTTTTAATACTCATTTGATTTTTTTTTTTTAATACTTGAATCTCTGACCAAAAATATAAACGGAGTATTAAATTCTTTTCCAAAAATACGATTTAATACTTTTTTTGATACTTAATACCATTTAATACTTTTCTTACAAGAAATCTTACAAGCAATGTAACTATTTAAACTCTAGAAGAGTTCTCGAATTATAATGTGAGAGAAGTGTGAGTACGTCACACTTTATATTATATGTAACCACAGAGTAGTTCAACTTATGAAAGTAGCAAGTATAGCGACACATTCTGTGGGTGCGTCCTATAAATTTCTATGATATATATCCCAAGTCCTGCAGGCATAAAGAGTAGATGACAAACGTTCTACATCGTGAGAATATATTCTTCCTTTTCAAATACAGATACCCGAGTTTCAAAACGACTACCGTGGCTTCTTTCATTTAATTTTGTCGGCTGCTGAAAACTCTTTGACGGAATCTTACAGCACAATGAAATACGATCTTCCACTGAATTATTGGTGGCTCGAGATATCTTGGAACTCTTCCAAATCTCGTAGTCATTGTAATCGTTTTATTCGTGCTGTAATTGGCCGGCAACGATACATTGAAATTTTTTGTTTATGGCAAATATCAAAACTCAGATGGAGAAACAAATATCACGACCGAGAATCTAGGAAAAAAATGGCCGAGAAAAAAATGTCCAAATGTCGCTAAATCTTCGAACCAATCAGACATTTTGTTTGGAATCTTTATGATTTTCTCCTTTTGCAATTTTTTGATGATTTATTGATTTTATACACTCGATTTTTCTTAATTTTTTAATTTTTTTCTCGATTTTTCTCCATTTTTGACATTATTTGTAAAATATGTGAAATTTATATATAGTCTGCAAATTTTATAAAACGATTTTCGTAGCAACATTATATAAAACTTACATAAATTATATTGCACGATATATCATTTTCATAGAATTTTCATATGTATTGTATACAACATATAGGAATTGTATATGTCGATTTTCCTATAAAGGCTTTATATATTTTACAATATAAAATTTTCATAGAATCTTGATATAATTTTTACACTTGGGTAGTTCAATATATTACAGGTGTCCAATGAGTCAAATTTTCACTCAATCGTACCGGCATATTTTTCTATACTCAGTAATTTAATTATACACCTTGAAATAACAACCATTTCCTGCTCAGTACGCACAATGAAACGATGCAGGTTTCCACATTCTCTGTTACTCGAACGAAATATGCTTTTACGTTTATGTATTTTGCATAACTGCGGTCACGCTGCGAGAAATGTTAGGGAATTGCGGTTCGAGGCCCTCGTTCATAATAGCGAAAATTAATTACTACTTGAATAACAAGTAGGGTGTTCAGAATGCAGACCCCAGAGAAAAGGTGCACATATTAAATGCTGCACCCCTGATGCAAATGAAAATGAGGAAAACATGAGGTTCAATGAGAGAACTTTTCCAATCATTGCTGAATTTGCTTTCTCCCGGATAAGTTGTAAGAAAAAATATGTGACCATTTCATTGCATAACTGAAAACATATTGTCACAAAAAAAAATTATAGAGGGTTTATTGGACCTAATCATAGAGGCAAATATTGATTTAATTTTCTTATTTATCAAGATTCTTGAAAGCTGATGCACAAGAAAATTTTTCCCGAAACGAGATGTCTGTAAAAAAATATTCAGCTCTGTATTTTGATGCTTGACGTTTTTTGAAGGTACGAAAAAAAGCCACAATTTGCAGTTTTTGCAACAGCTTGAAACGTGGAAACGCTTGGGGTTGGTCGTTGTTCAATAGAATGTGGAGATTTTTATGATTCTCTGAGAATGGGTGGTGAGAATGCTGACGCCGAAGAAAAGGCGCACGTGTTAAATAATACCCGCCACCCCTGATGCAAATGAAAAGAAAGATAACGTGAGATTCAATGAGAAAACGTTCCCAGGCATCGCAGAATTTGCTTTCTCGGGGATAAGTTGTGAAAAGAAAATGAGTGTTTATTGAGCATATCCATAAAGGCAAATATTTTGTTTATTTTTCTTGATCGGCAAAATTCTTGAAATTCGATGAAGATGAAAATTGTTCTCCCAAGGTGATATCTGTAAAAAAATATTTAGCTCTGTACTTCGATACTTGAAATTTTTTCGAAATACCAAAAAAGCCATAATTCGGGTCATGTGTCCAAAATTTCAGCTAGATCGCTGAAAATTAAAGACCGCTTTCGTGTTCACGGTTTTTCACAAAGTACATATTTTAGAGAAAGCAATGTTTTAGAAAAATTTGATAACTTTTCCTCTTTGGTTTCTAAATTTTTGAATAGTTTCTTATAGAAAAAAATAGAAGCGAAACTTGGCCCACTTTGGTCTTAAGCTCAAAAAATTTTTTGTTTCATGCAGAATTTTTGAGAATTTTGTCAGCTTTTTAAATTTGGGCTGAAATATGTTAGCTTCGAAAAAGCGCAAAAAAAAATTGGAATAAAAAAATCTGAAAAAACTTTCCATTACTTTTTGGAGTTGGTCGCGCTCACGCACACGCACACGCACACGCACACGCACACGCTAACGCACACGCACACGCTCACGCATACGCACACGCTCACGCACACGCACACGCTCACAACAATATTTTCCCAAAAACAAAGTTTCCTCTATGAGAAAGCAAAAACATTATTGATGCACGTCATACCAGCGAGAAATTTCAAGTGGCTCACTGCACTCCTTGCCACATTGTACCCAACTTTCCCCTACCGTGTGTATGTCTACCGGCCATGGTAGAATGTAAAATGTGTACACTACTATTCATTAATACCAGACATTGATAAATAGCAGTGTACATGCGCTGTTCTGATTGAAACACGCATCGCATGTTATTGTCTCTGTTGAACACGAGATTCCAGTGATTCGAAAGTGCTACATGGTCGCTCAAAGTAATCCCATCGATTTGCGGAGACGAAGCTGGCATACCACTTAAAGCGGTCCGCGCTGATCTTCTAAACCCTGCGAGTACTTCCCAGCGTAGTAGAAAGGTATAGCACGTCCGCAGTTCATCGAGAGCAGGCAGCACTTACCCTTCGTCTAGGGTATTAGAGAATCTGTACTTGCGACCTGCCGCAGAGAAAGCTTCAGTACTGAACATGAATCAGAGAAGGCCGATGTTTCGTTCGGACACTAGCATGTAGGGCTATGTCGGCGCGAGTCAGCTGGAAACCCCACAAGGAATAGTCGTAATGGGTGACAAGCTAATACATTATGGGTGTGTTAGACACTCCAGCTTACGTACTACATCCCTTAATGGATTGTGCTGCCATTCAATCTGAAACAGAAACCACAAAACCACCGAAGAATTCACTCAGAGCAACAAATTATACTGTCAATTGTTGTACTTATTTCCATTTTCCTTCTACATTCCTGTTTTTTTTAACGCCATTTATTTAATTGGCACAGTTCGTCATACGGTGCCAACGTATCTTCTGTTACTAATCGGATTTTTCTCCTACAAGCGCATGTGCTTGCATTCTCTCATAAAAATAAATCAGCTCATGTCTTACCTGGAGTTCTATCAAAGGCATCAGCGTAGGTTGTCGATACAAGATCGTATTTTATATTCTCTCTAAGACTTTTTAAAGCCTATCGAGGTTTTACGTAAATACGATACCTACCTTTTCCATCGAACATCGGCAGTTTATCAAGAGCCTTGAAAAATAGGTCATGAGTTATTTAGTAGTTCGAAGGAAGTCTCGGATGATAGCCAATTCTGAGTGAATATCGGAACGTTGTCTGATGATCAACTTGGCTTTCGCTATTTTCTCAGACTTTTCTTGGCTAAAGTAAAGCTAAGATACGGATTAATCAATTAATTTTTTGATGTTTAACTTTGTTGCAGAAGCCAGCAATGTTCATGACACCGCCAAGGTGATGCGACTACATTGCAGTTGGGCGGTCCTCGTGGCCATCGCTTGGACGGTTCAGCTTTGCAGCGCAGCAATTGAATCAAACGTAAATGAATCCACAGGACGCATCCTTAAAAATCCCAGTGACGAGCTTGAAAAAAGTGTGATCACGTACGATCACCGTAATGGGAATAGAAAAGATAATGTCTCACCCGAAAGATCAAAGGATGAATCAGATTCGCGCCTGCAAACCACGGATACACGAATCATTATGAAAAATGTAAGAGGTGACGATATCATAGTCAACACGGCTAAGAAAAAAATCTTGTCGGAATCCACCTCGAAGATCATAAATATATCGACCTCAATATCACAGAATAGCACTGACGGGAACAACGACTTCCTGGAAACAAAGTCAGACTTCAACCATTACGTTAACGACGAACACGGTGTTCTTCAACCTCTCTCACAAAATTCTTGGGATCCGATATCTTTGAACGAAAACACAACCATATCGCAGAGTACAAATGAAGGTGAAAATTGCTCGGAAGCGGCGAAAGCTTCGGAAGCGCAGAAAACGGTGGATGTGAAGACAGATGATCACACCGCATCGGAAAATAGGTCACCACATGATACGATCGAACACGAGAAACTTCCGCGGATTGTTGGGAAGTCGGAGGCAGTAATGCAGCTATCGGGAGGGATTTCTCAGGATATAATGTCATCTACCACTGAATATTCAAGCAACAGAGTAGAATTGATGGACTTTTCTTCAGCCACCATTGACAATTTTACCAGCATCGCGAGTATCTCGAGTCACAATGGCCCTGGATCGTTGAGCAGCGTTGGTGACAGCAAAGTTTTATCAAAGGAGACGAGTAGTGGTGTTGATTCTTTCATGGACAATCACGGAAAAGAGGAGAGACACAAAGTCATAGACAGAACCATCATAAATACGAGAAGAACGAATTTGCTGGATAAGGTGTTAGGTACAAATAAATTGGATAAAAGACCAGCAGCAAATACTAACACTCACGACACACTTTCTCCCTTGAAGAAACAACTACACTATCGCGGATTGGATTATCATGGGACATCCAGCTCTTTTATGGAAACGACGAATTTGCAGAGGGAAAATACTAATCGAGCTACTATCAGAATCCCTGCAAAAAACAATCGCGGAATTGGATTATCTCATTTACCACGTAAACCGACCTCACTCGGCCTCGTTTCCGGTGAAATTGCCTCAGGAATGTCTGAGAAAGAAAAGGGAAAAAGTTCAGAATTACCCGCTGCACACAATCTCCGTGTGGACGCGAGCTTTTCAGAAAATAATGCGGCTGACGGTTCCGGGCAATTGTTAACTAGAATTTCTTCACAATCAACCCCATATCCAACCGTTTCCAGTGAAATATCAGAAGATCACCCGCTTGATGCGGTGAAGGATATCCATAAGAAGCTGCAGAACCTACAGACAATAAATTACCCGGAGGCTGGAAAAAACAGAGGTGAATTCCACTTCGCATCTGTGATGACAAGCGGGTCCAATGAAATGAATGGTGAAAAAGCTACGATTACTAGCGGTAACAAAGCCGAGGAAAACGAGGTCTCTCGAAACGAAAGATTCAGTGGGAAGATGGATAACGTGAAAAGAGTGAAGCTAGCTGATATCCTTGGCGAAGGAGAGGAGATTCACCGCAAGGTGGAGCTCGATAACACGGCAATCCGCGACAGTGAAAATAAGTACAGTATCCTTAGAAATGTCGTCAAAAACACGTTAGCCGATTCGCAAATGAAAAATAGAGATCATAAAATTCTTATCTCACCAGCTACGAGAGGGATCAACTTTCAGCAGCAACATCAGCAGCTGGGACAGGAAATGCTAGACCACAAAAAGCCTGAGCGTGAATTCTCAACGGAGATGGATTCATTGGGAAAAGATGGATTCCTTAACTTGAAAAATGGAGCGACTGCACTTGAGAATTCAAGCGGGCTTTCATTGGCTGTCGGGATGCACCACGAGAACAACGTATTGGACTCAATCTCGAGCGTGACTCCCAAGCGAATAAGGAAAATGAGATTATCCGGAAGTGAACCCGATGACACTCGAGCGTCTTGGAAAATGAAGACTGCTCGCAAGCACTTAATTATTTTAGGTGCCCCTGAGATTCTAGAGCCTCGTGGGTCTCCAAAATGGCAGCAGGCCGATGGCGAAAGGGTGGGAAAAAATGATCGAGACAAGAACCTTATAAAAAATGACCCGGTCAGCTCTGTTGCAAAAATTGTCCATCCGGTCACTAGCAATCCACTTCTGCCAACAGATTCATCAATTGTCGAACTACAACAGGTCGATTCAGAGCCAGATGACAATCGCGGCGATATGACACTCGATTGCGTCGATGGAAATGGAACAGCCAAAGGATTTCGTGCGCGATGCAGGCGACAACGGTCAAAAGCCTTTTCATACCTGGTGACTAGTATATCGAATAGTCAGAAGAAATCTGGACACACGTTTGGTGAATGGAGAACAACAGTCAATGTTGACTCCTTTGGTGTCACTTCTGACGGTCAAAGGAAGAGAAAACGCTGGAAGGATAAGATTGCTACAATCGCAGCGGATACGATAGCTTTCAAGCCAACTGTCTCTACATTATTAAAGGGTCGTAACGATCCAATTACAGATGTCACTCATACTGATTCTTCAGACGAGAAATATGTCGAGAAAGACAGAAACGATGAGGAAAGAGAGGAATTTTCGAGGCAGTCGAATTATATTCGGAATGTAAAAATCGATGAAACAAGTGGCGTTTCGACGGTAAATCGTTTAAAGCTTCGTGACTCGACTGCAGTCAACGGCGATGCCCCGGAGATTCGAAGAGAAACGAGGAATGATATCGCTGGTGAAGCGTCCGCCGTTCAGCCCTGTGAAGCGTGTGAAATTGTTGCAATCGTTGAAAACACGAGAAACGGAACAGATGCATATAGTGTCAGTAGTGATGATCGTGTCGTTGGTGATGGTGATGGTGATAACCGCGAGCAGAGACCGAAAAAAATAGGACAATCAATCAGAGTTTACGAAAATTCAAAGGGCACGATTCCCGGTCGAATAACGAAGACAAATGAAATGTCCGTTGCACCTATGTACAGTAGTAACGGTGTTGGTTCGTTAGCAGGCCCTCCGCCAAAATTCAAATTGATCGATCGTTTAGAACCGGAAGCACGTGTCTACAAAAGGATGCACCAGGAAAATAGAGATATGTTGGTACGCGGCCAACAACCAATTTTCGCCCAACCGGTAGCTGAGAATTTAATTCTCTCTCGAAAAGGAGTAACTCATCAGCCATTAAGCTCCGAGAAATTAACTGTTCCTGATGGTGCAGTAACGTCAGGATCGATGGTCCGTATATTGAATGAAACCGTAAAAAATAGCTCATCACTGGATCAGCACGTTGGTTCACCGAAGTCTTTATTCTCTGTGAAGAGTAAAACTCACGAGGAAATGAACCATGGACCGTTGATCTCGGGGTTAACTGAGAGTTTCGCCCGAACAAGAATTTCCAGCCACGAGTTTCCCAATAACGCCACTGGCATCCCTCGGGATTACGGAAATTTCAACACATATTCAACTTTGCAGACGGGATCACCGTCTCCCAGTAGCCGACGACGGAAAAGCGTCGCTCACCAACAAAGAACCGAGAGTTGGACTAGTTCAACAAAGATCGATAGTACTACAAGCTTTTCGATCGATCGATCACCGCGTAACGACGCAATGCGATCACACTCGAAAGTATCAGCTACGAGGCATCAAGACGGAAGACTATCGAATAATAGTTCCCTCGAACAAATCAAAAGAGGATTTACGAGCGCGGAGAGTACTTCAATTCCCGTCACTGCACCGGCATTAACAAGTTCTTACGGTCATGTGAGCTCTATAACCGCAGCTATGCCGGAAGATCGTGATATAAAGTCAACCGAGACTATTATACGAACGACCAACGATGTCGTAACGGGTTTCGAGCTGTCGAGAACATATCCGGTTATAACCGAGATCAAGAAGTCGTTGAACACCATTGGAAGTCCTCCTCGAGAAATCGCCAATATTCCAGTCGTTGAATTGTCAAACGAGAATCCGGTTATTTTGATAACGAGCAACTCTAATGACACGTCCATATCATCATCGTCTTCATTCGAGCGCGACAAGTTATTGATCGTAAAGGCTGGAGAATCAGTGAATCTGCAACGAACACAGAGGAAGCAGACTTCCGAAAACGCTGTTATGGGAATGGGCAACATACAAACTTTCAATTACACTGTCAACGATAATTCGACCCGAACGACCACAACGTTAAATCAATGGCCGGTGAAGTACAGCGCTGTTGTGGAAGGTGATTTGGTGCTAGGAGGCTTAATGATGGTACATGAGAGGGAGGACTCAATTACCTGTGGACCAGTTATGCCACAGGGTGGCGTGCAAGCATTGGAAGCTATGCTCTACACTCTGGATTGGGTTAACAAACGAGATCTCGTACCCGGTGTCAAGATAGGCGCTCATATACTCGACGATTGTGACAAGGATACTTACGGCCTCGAGATGGCGGTTGATTTCATCAAAGGTCAGTGCTGCTACGAATATATTCCGATCATAATGATAACCATCATTTCAGCATGGAATCTATTGCAGAAAAGTCGACCTCACTTTGGCGTTGGAAAAAAAAACCATCGCGAAATAACTCAAATATTTTTCAACGGGACTAAGTTATTAATCATTCGCGGTCTATAATATACCATGGTTATTAATCATTCGCGGCCTATTATATTCTATGGTTATTATTTATTTACTGAATTGAATAATGTCACAACTATCGGGTCAATTTCGTATTGTTCGAGCTGGGCACTCACATAATTTATTGTGTTACTTTGAAATGATTTTGTTATTTTATATGTAAGCAAACTCAGAATTGATAATTTCCTTTTTATGTTCATCAATAATTCATGAACACGCAGCTGGGCACAAGTGAACTTAAAAATGATTGACTCTTTTGAATGTAATTCAAAAATAATGTAATAAAAATATATTTTGAATCAATATTCAGCGTAATTACGATTGGAAATTTGTTGCGTATAATGACTTCGCGGTACAAGTTAGCAGATATTCTAGACTTTGTGAAAATATTTTGTTTTGACTCACTTGCGCACCGAAATTGCTTACCTACGCAAGGACTTTTAGGCCATATTTTCCAGCAGTTCTCTGGCAACGGACCGGCCGTCGGTAAGTAGAAAGGTTGCCAAGGGTTTTGGAAGTTTGGCCGATAACATGCAGCAAGGTTTAGCTGTAGCATCAGTCGGCTTCGTCCTAGCTCAGTAACCGGCGGACCAGTTATCAATGCTGGGAAAGCGAGCATTTTTAGCGCCAGATGGCGATACGATACCGGAGAGCATGCAAAATTATTATCGACACATTTGACCAAGTTATGGGATAAGTTCGATGAATAATTTCAGATACAAAAATGGTTGCCTATCAAACACATAAATAGCTTGAATATTTTTGTCTCCGTCCTAAATTTTTGCCGTACGATACTTTCGTATAATTTTACCGAGTTTGTAAAGCAATCGTTATTAACTGTCCCTATCGATGACATACTGAGAGAAAATTGTCGTATTATTAACTATGAAGTGACAACCATTCGTTTTTAATTCTTACAACTCATGTTTTCATAGTTACAACTAATTTTCATAGTTACTGTAGCATGGATACAAAATTAATAGATGTCACTTTATTGATGACTGTACAATACAATTTCTGTGAATGCGAATGCAGAGCCCGCTCAGGGTAACTATATTGTGGCGGGGTTTCAAGTTTCAGTTGTCACTCTTCAGTCACTAATTGATTGACGCACACATTGTTTTTCCAATGTGAAGACCGACCTGGATTCCAAATAAAGGCGCAATTAACTTAGAACTCGAAAGCTGTAACCAAATATCCTCAATGAAATCCTCAATTTTTTTTTTTTTTTTTTTTTTTTTTTTTTGGGACCGTACAAAGTTCATAAGTTATCGCAGTTTGAAATATTTAAAAAAATACATATCGGTCTTATCACGCCAGGACACTCATTATCGACAATGTCATTTGTTTTTCGCCATTTGCTGAAAATTGACGATTTTCATACACAATTAGCAACAATTTTTTCGATGCCACTTTCCAAAGTCCTTTACGCAAAAAAAAAAAAAAATTTCATTAATTTTGTAGTAAAATATAGTCTGAAATTATACGATGAATTCTGAATTAATTATTTTCTTGTTGGCAATAAAAAAACGCACATTTTCGTTTTTGTCGATACGATTAATTGTTCCCGAGATATCATAGGCTAAATGAAAAAAAAAAATATGGCATATTTCGCCAGAAAAAATGTCAATAAAATTAAAATTTGGTGGATCTATTATAACCACTAAACCTGATTGTTTCGAATTTTTTTTTGGGTGGCTGAAATCATGTGGAATGCCTCATATGCATCACTCGCACAGTGTAAAAAAAATCTGCTTGGAATTTAATCCACAGGTACTGGAACTTTTTATGCATAAGCAGGAATACTAAACTTGATGTACATATAACATGTGTGATCTAAAATCAATGTATGGTATAGTCATTTTCATAATTTTTTTGATCTTTAATGCCAAAGTCCTTTAATTCTCATGATTTGCTTTTATTTTACTTCAAAAGTGAATTAATTGTATATTACAATTGTCAATTAGATTTTATATACCAGTTTATGCATAAAAACTGCTATCTTTTTTAACAGTCTACACCATGCGGTTTTATAATCGCTATATCTGAAGAAAATTTTGATACAAGAAATGAATCGATTCTATCTCGAGTGTGATTTCAAGTCTTTAATTCATATCACAGACCATTTTTTCACATCGAATCTTTTTTCTGTTGTTTAAATTTAAATTTTTCAAGGCACGACGACCCCGTCGTCAAAAGGTTAAAAAAAACCTATACTACATCAATATCATTATGACACCTGTCTTTGCACCAGTCGCTATAAGATACATCAAGTCTTTTTATGTCTAGCCGATGTATCCTAAAAAAGTACCATTCTCGGCGTGTCTCAATAAAAATAAATAGACGCTCATATACTAGAAGAGAAGCAACCGAACAAAAGGCACGTCCAAAAAAATTGCACGAACGTAAATATGTCGCCACTGGTGCGTTACCTTATCATACTTGCCTTATAAATTACTTCGAGATTGCCAGGGTATATAAATTATTTTCTGGGCACGCGAACGCCACTTGCAGCTAACATTGTTATGCCAATATATGCTTTTACGATGATAAAATAATACTTGAAAGGCTCATGCAACTTATCGCACAGAAAAACTACCGTATCATTAAGCTACAATGGAGCTCTATGGATTTTCTGGTGAGGATGAAAATTATTTTGAATCGTGACCTAACGCGAGGCTCTCTTAATTCACAGCCTACGATGAAGTGCACGGCTTACGAAGAATGGACGCGGTCTCTTGAAAGCTCCTACATTTATGTCAACATTAAGTTTGATTGCCCCATGAATGATCGAACATTACGGCTGCTCGTTACGTAGCGATTCGTATGGAATCCGACGAAAGCAACTGAAAGCCAACGGCTTCAATCAGTTGTTCAGTGATTTGAATCCCTCAGTGCGATGCCTGTAAGCGTAGTGCAATGCATCAATCTCCCTACATCTGACGTCATTTATTGCAGATTGATTTCACTCTTGCCTACGGCATCTGAACGACATCTGTTAGCTGTTTTTGTTGCTTTTTTAAACAGAAGCTTTATTTTCATGAAACATTCTTTTCTGTTGCTGAGGTTTTCATGGCAGGACACTCAGAATGGTCCCAAACATCGAGAAAAGTGGTTTAGAAAAAATGTCCGTGTGTGACTGTGTGTGTGTGGGTCGTGGGTGTGGGTGGGGGTGGGGGGTTCCCAGGTTTTTGACAAATACACTCTCAAAAGCACGGAAAGATGCATTAAAGTGCATTAAAGTAAGATTATCGTTGGACCGTCTATTTTTAACAGTAAATTACGATATTTTCTCTAAGCTCAAACTTCTATTTTTTTGTCACTCTTGGATACTTCGACTCGTACATTCCCAGGTTTTTCACAAATACACTTTCAAAAGCACGGAAAGATGCATTAAAGTGCATTAAAGTAAGATTATCATTGGACCGTCTATTTTTAACAGTAAATTACGATATTTTCTCTAAGCTCAAACTTCTATTTTTTTTGTCACTCTTGGATACTTTGACTCGTACATTCCCAGTTTTTTCACAAATACACTTTCAAAAGCACGGAAAGATGCATTAAAGTGCATTAAAGTAAGATTATCGTTGGATCGTCTATTTTTATCAGTAAATTACGATATTTTTTTCCATATTCAAACTTCTATTTTTTTTTCACTCTTGGATACTTCGACTCGTACATTCCCAGGTTTTTGACAAATACACTTTTACAAACACGGAAGGATGTGAGCAGCATAAGAGAATATAAGTGCATCCTGGACGATGAATGAACAGAGTTATCTTGTCTATAGGAAATAGTCCTGTATCAAATAGCGATAAACATAGTCTGGATATATCGGTGTAATCGGTTGAGTAGTGATGTGTGCAGGTGAGCGGCCGAGATAGCGTCGTTGCACCGTGTTCCTCCCAGTAATTTGTCAGAGCTTACGTCTTGCACCGGGTTTCGTAATAAAAAGTAGCATTTTTCAACTTTATCTCAAAGTCAAACAAAGCTGTAATGGCAAAACCGAAGCAATCAGCCAAAAGAGCTCGGCAGCTTTGCAAAAGCCTAAAGCTATGCGGTAATGGTAAAATCGAAGCACTACCAAGCTAGCTTCACTGCTGGCTAATATGTTTTATGCTCCAGTTCTTTCACTTTACTCAGTCATTTTCACCTGCTTTGAAAACCTGAGAGTACGTTGAAATTTGCACAGCGAGTGTATTCTTCCGTTGATGCAAAGATAACGCAATTGCGTGATACACGTTAGTTCGTTGACGCGGAAATCTCAAAAGTACATCAAACAATTCAAATCCATACAGTTGATACCTGCAGAGCTTGTAGGATCTACTTGACGGTGCGATCAATGATCGTTCTTGATGATACATATCCAGTCTACCTGTGATATATTCCCGTCGAATGTCTGTAGTTATATTGAGAATCTGCTGCATATATAAAATCAATCGTAAAGCAGCCACCGCTGGCTGTGCTTAGAACGATATGTTTCTGTATTAAATGCATTCGAATTGAAATTCGCACAGCGAGTGAATCCTTCCGTTGATACAGAGATAACGCAAGTGCGTAATACACGTTAGTTTGTTGATGCGGAAATCTCAGAAGTGCATCGAACAGTTTGAATTTGAATAATTAATACCTACAAAGCTTGCGGATCTACTTGACAGTTTAATCAATGATCATTGTTGATGATGTGTGACGAACCAATGTGTAAAATATTCTCGTCTAATGTTTGGTCTTATATTGAGAATCCACTGCGTATATAATATCATTTCTGAATAAGCCAGTTTTGGATATGATGAGGACAATATCTTCCAGTATAAAAGACATTTACATTGAATTTGCAGCGCAAGTGTATGTTTCCGTTGATACAGAGATCACGCAATCACGTGATAGACGTTAATCCACTCACGCGGAAATCTCAAAAGTGCATCAAACGGCGTAAATCCAAATCAATAGTCGTTGTTGATGATGAATATTCTACCGACCTGTAATATATTCTCGTCGAATGTTTGATGTTATATTCAGAATATATTGCATGTATAATATAATTCGTAGAGCGGCTAGTTCTCCCCGTACTCGAAACACTATGTTTTTGTATGAAATGCATTTGAATTGAAATTTGCACAGCCAGTGTAATTCAATGTTTATTCCTAAAGTACGCCAATTGGCTCTCATTGCCCCCTCCCCTTTATCCCTCATTTCATTTGTCGAAACCCCTCTAGAATGTTATTCACAACCTTTTTTTAATGCACTACTGCTCCGCATTTCCACGCGGACTCAGGGAAACTGCGAGAAACCTAGCCGCAGGTTTCTTTCGAGTTTTTACTGAGATTATACTGTATTGAATACATTAGAAACTCAGAAAATCTGCCTCCCGCTCACCAATTGACGCGCAGACCAGAGCGCAGCTAAGCGGTCACTTCTGAAAGTTATGGCCGCAAACAATGCTGCTTAACTCTGGAAACCATCGAAGCCACACACCGACCGCGCGTTCACTGCTGTTTGTGAACAGCCAGCGTATTTTTCGTTCATTTAGAGATAACGCAATTTCGTGATTAATTTATTACACTTGTGCAGTTAGCTCTTCCACAGGAACGAGTATAAAAAATTGACTCCGTGTGTATAACGAAAAATTAATGTACTATCCTGCTAAATTTGTTAAAGAAGTCATATCAGTTTATGTAAGGTAAATTGAAATTGATGTACAGTCTCCTCAATTTGTTTACGAAGTCGTGCTTTCAATATAAGTTAACCTCAATATTACCACACGCACATTGAATTTTCGTTCTCTTTCGCATATTAAATTGAATTTCCTACACAAACTTAGTAACAATACAATACATTGAATCACTCTACATGATTGTTTCAAATATTTGTTACAGTGGACACTATAAATTAATCGCTTATCGCGAGAAACTCGAAAGTGCATCGAACGGTTTGAATCTAAATAATTGATTTGAATCTGAATAATTGATTTGAATCTGAATAATTGATTTGAATCTGAATAATTGATTGGAATCTAAATAATTGATTTGAATCTAAACAATTTATTCGAATCTAAATAATTGATTTGAATCTGAATAATTGATTTGAATCTAAACATTTGATTTGAATCTAAATAATTGATTTGAATCTAAATAATTGATTTGAATCTAAATAATTGATTTGAATCTAAATAATTGATTTGAATCTAAATAACTGATTTGAATCTAAATAATGGATTTGAATCTAAATAATTATTTTGAATCTGAATAATTGATTTGAATCTAAATAATTGATTTCGAATCTAAATAATTGATATATGTAAAACTTGCGGTATCACTCGACAGGTCGTACTATGATCGTTGTCGGTGATAAATATCCGACCTATCCGTAGTACATTCTAGTTGGATTTTTTGTTATATCGAGAATCCACTGCATGTATAATATTATTCGTGGAGCATCCACGTCTGGCTGTACTCAGAACGATATGTTCCTGTATGAAATGCATGCGCGCATTGAAAATACGCAGTCTGAATATCGAATGAGGGACTGCACTAAGTCACGGATAGCCTTGTCTGCACATGATACGGGCAAACCCCGAGATCAGCTATTCGGTTGCCTGCTTATGGAGAATATGCTAATATGTAAGCTTCATTGCTGACGAGTAGCCCTCCAACCCACTGTATGTGTGTCTCATTGAGAGATTCCTATGGCATAATATCAAGTAGCTTGCTCAAGTATCGATTAAATCAGGTATGACATCCACTCTCAAGTATGAACGTTGACTTTTGGGCCAACGGACTTGTGATTGAAACTTTCTGCTGTTAGATATTAGCTGGTAAATCCGTAGTCCGTCAATTGACTATATGAATGATGGACTTTGTATCATTATGGATCATACGTATCTCATAGTACAGACGACCTCGTTCACTAGCCAAAGATACAACTACATATAGTTCGCTGCACACTTTACATTCATTACATCATCGTGATGTGCATGAAACTTGTGCTGGTGAGTATATTGGCAATTTCCAATGGCTCATACCGTGAATAGATGCGAATGAAATTTCATATTATGAAGGAGATGCGTTGTAACAGTATTCGCTTCGTGGTCTAGGCAACCGAATATCGTGAAAACATCACGAGCTTCCAATCAGTCTCTCTCGTTCCATGGGAATCGGCTAATGTTGCCGCAATCCCACAAGAGTATTAATGACTCCAATTTCGATTACCAATGCGGAAAACATCGCTCTTCCGCATACGAGTTAAACACGATAATTGCGGATTCGTGACTGTTAAGAGAGATGAGTCTGCCAAAAAGGCGTTTTTGTATTGTAGGGACTTTACCGAAGTCGTAATTCGAAATAATTCACTATGTTCTGGATGAACAGGGAGAATTATTTTGCAATTTGACTAACTGATTATGTCTGGTTTATGAATTTTACACTTTATACATGATTCTAAGAACACTACTTGGAGAATTGGTCTTCACTTGGTCGAATTCTCGGGTGGCGGTCAAAATAGCGAAAGACCAACATATTGAATGGTTGAAATAGCAAATTAGAAAATAAGGAACGTCCAAATTTTGAATGTCCGTAATTATGGGATTCGCTTTTCTAGCCATTCGCTATTTTTATAATTCGCTATTTTGAATGCATTTTAATAAGACGGAGGTCAAGATAGCGAATGGCTGAAAAAGCGAATTTCATAATGATGATCATTTCAGATTCAGACGTTCCTAATTTCGAAATTCGCTATTTTAACCATTTACTATTTTGGTCATTCGCTATTTTGACCACCACCCTTAAAATGCATCCAAAATAGCGAATGATAACAATGGCTGATGGCTGAAAAAGCGAATTCCATAATGATGGACATTCTACCATTAGACGTTCCTTATTTTGAAATTCGCTGTTTCAGCCATTCGCTATTTTGGTCATTTGCTATTTGAAGCTCCATGAAACTCATTTCGGTAACCAATTGAACCAAACAGTTTCTCAAATTGCAGATAAATCTTTTCAGCTCATCTTAAAAAAAGTATTAGTTCAAATTTTGATTTCGGTCAGACGGAGAGTAGTCCTCATAATTTGAATACACTTTTTCGTCTGGAAATTCCAACTCATTGAACGCCTGACTGACTACAGACAGAACAATGGAAAAAAATTGTTTCAATGACACTGATGTATTATTATTTATTTAAATTTAATTGATTTTGAAAACAGAACGACACCATGTGAAGTTTGTTTCGAAAACCGTGTTATTATCATCGTAACGCTGTGTACTCCAAAAAATTTTAAACAATTTGCTTTTTGTTTATTTTCGTTATGTCGTTTTAAGGATGACCTGCCCTTTTCTCCTGTTTCATTTCTATTGATTTGAAGGTACATAAAAAGAACTCAATTTCCACTAAACCAGAAAAAAAGAGAAAAGTTTGTGCAATCTATCTATAGCAGTGCTGAAGAGGCAGTGCTTATTGTAAAATTTTATAACTCCTTCAGGATGTTCGCTGCGCACGCTTTACGAGCACTCGATTTAACTTTGACCTGAGGATCGCTTATCGTAATCAGGCTTTCATGCGACTAATTGAGCCAACCGGTTAGTCAAGTTACAAATAGATTTTTCGAGTGCGTTTTGAAACGAGAGGGAATTAGTTAAAAAATTTTAATTCAGTAAGAGGAAGAGTAGTAATTACTATAAAAAAAACGATTTTTTGGCTTGAGTCGTTCCCCAGGCTTAAGTCTGGTTGACTACACGTGAAAGGAAAAGTGGATTAATAACGCTGATCTACTTGAAAACCATTGAATAAATTCAATAGTACTGACAACAGAACTGCCTGTTGGCTCGTAAAGTAGATCGATAAATCTTAGGTTCTAATGAGTGCAAATGTCACTTTCCGGAGAGCGATTAATGAATGATCTTGTTCGTGAACGATAGCCGATTTTTCAATATAAATGAAACAATATAATTAACATCATCGCGTTAACAACGTTTTCAGTGATAGTTACTGCAACTAATATTTAATTGATACATCCATTGACATATAATTTAAGACTATGTCCATCATTTTAATCAAAAAGGAGTTTGTTTAATAAATAGGACATAATTCAACAACAAATTATTCCTACAATAAGAATCAATATTTTTCTAGTCAACCTTAAAAAAATATTACAGATGAAGTTGGAATAATAACAAACATTGTTGACAGCCTGTGAGCCGAACATCTTATTAATCAAACTTTTTTTTTTTGGAAGGCTGACATTTTTTTTTTCGTTTCCCTTCGCAATGAAATATCAAGTGTCGTCTCATGTCTTATGTATCTGCAATAAACGTTCAATAACCTCATCCGTTAGAAAAAAAATTGTTCTCAGATGTTAAACAATTTTCTCAATCAAAATAATAAAAAGGTTGCACTTTTGAAAAAAAATTTATTTCACAATCTCGTCGATTCGTTTTGAAAATGGCCCGCCCATCTCTTTTATTTCAACTCTGTCGACTTGAAGGTACATAAAAAAACCGCTTTTTCTACGAAACCGGGAATAAAATCGAGACAAAAGCCTTCGCAATCTATAGATGGCGTTGGTGCGGAGGCAGTGCTTATTGCGGAATTTTATAACTCCTTCAAGATGTTCGCATGCTTTACGAGCACTCTATTCAACTTTTCCTCGAGGATCGTTTATTACTCAGTCCAAGAAGTTTGTCGCATTCTAGTTGACCGATGGCGTGCCTCGCAGGTACTTAAGGATGTATGATACGTACAGTCCCGCCAAAAGTGAGTTTCAGGGACAATTACGATCACGTCCCGATGGGATAAAAATCGAAAAAAAATAATGCATATAAAACGTGCTGAAAAGATTGATTTCGCATAATAATAATCCCAAAATGTTATTAACAAATCGGTGAAAAAAACAATTGTTCAACAAACAATCAGTCGACCTAACTTTTTTTCTAATAAAAATGATATGTTAATTTATTTGAATGCATACGAATTTTTTCAGATTTTTTTCTTCATTTTGATTTTGATTTCTTGTATTTTCAAAAATTAACAATTTTAGACTTTCGTGTATTTACCATTCCGAACTTCAACCCGGCCTCATCGAAATTGTCTCTAAAACTCACTTTTGGCGGGACTGTACATATCATACATCCTTAAGTGAGAGTAATACAAGTATGAAGAATATAAATATAATAACTCAAGATCAACACGAATAAAACCAGCGGTAGAAGCTTCGACATGGACGCAAAATCTATTGAAATTGAAATATCAGACCGTCCATTCGCTGAAATCTTCTTCGTGAAATAACACTTTCACTGTATTTTCCACCGCAATGGAACTTCAAAAACTTTTAATCGCTTCCACCTGTTAGTAAACGTGGCCATTGTCGAAGATTTCTGCATTAAACTCTGTTACTTTCCGCGACTGATCGATGAAGCGAAAACGGCCGAACGGTAAAAGAAGAGTTACGCGGCTAAAGTTTCCCGCAAAACTTATCACTTGACGCTCTTCAAGGCGCGTATATATTTCGAAGAGAGACGTGGTGCGAGTTGCGCGGTAGCTGAGCGTACGATTTCACCGGGTGTGCGCTACGAGCTTGCCGAAGGGCATCCGCGAGGGCGGACAAGGGGGAAGGAGCGGCTGATTCGTTTCAGGAGCAGAGGGTAGTGTTATCCAGCGGTGGGGCCTCAGTGAGTGCTCTGGCATAGAGCCGCGCGCGGCTCGTTTCCTCAAAGCGCGTCGTCGTCCGCACCGCAAGATTGCGCGACAGTTTTTCCCTTTCGCAATCAAAGGTACTTCGTTAATTGAATTTTAATTTTTTTAAATGCAACTTAATTATTGCTTCATAATTTTTTAAAAATATATTCGTTAAGCTGGAACAACATGAAAAACGACATTTGAGATCACGTGTCAACGTTTGTGTGGATAATTATTGACTTTGGCAAGAAATTAAAAATAAAAAAATTAATAAATGTTGTGAAAAATGTTGCGATTATCACGTGCAAAAGGTGCTCGACTTCTCGTGTAGGGCGATGAGCCACTATTCGCGCTCCGGAAACACGTGTTACCTCGTGCATTGCACCGCAAAGTATGTGATTGTTGGTGGCTAACTCGCACGTGTGATGATCGGCAAGGAGAATGAGGAAATTGTGAAATGTTGAGAGATACAGGTATACGTCGGGAATTAAAGGGCTTTGGCGGGGGTGGACATCGGTGGGTGGAGGCGCAGGCTTAAGGAGGTTCGTCAGTAAAACTGAAAATGCACAGAAGAATCTGAAATAATTACCGCGGTTTGAATAATTCATAACAAATTCACATGAATTTTTTGGGAATTTTCGTCTACATCGTTTGCATAAAATTAATTTTTTTATGCATGCATTTTAACATGGGCTCTTATGGCATATTTACGAATTAAAAAAAAAAAAATTGAAAAATTTTTTTTACATCGTTGAATTTTTAAGTATTTGGTAGAATTAATTTTTTTTTTAGATGTAAAAATTTTTTTCACTTTTTTCAATTTTTTTTTAATTCGTAAATATGCCATAAGAGCCCATGTTAAAATGTATGCATGAAAAAAATTAATTTTGCATAAACGATGTAGACGAAGATTCCCAAAAAGTTCATGTGAGTTTGTTATGAATTATTACAAACGCAGTAATTATTTTAGATTTTTTTGTGCATTTTCAATTTTACTGACGAAACTCTTTAAGGGGACCGAGTCATTCAAAAGTTATGAGACAAAAAATTAGAGGATCCCTTTTGTGAAAAAATTTCATATTTGTACCTTACGAATTGTATATAACAAAACTGAAATTCTACAATTTTGTAGAGACATACAGTGTTCCAAATTGTGTGGAATGAAAAGTAAAATTTTTTAACTTGTGGCTTTTAGACGAAACCTGTGAGGAAATTTTAGTGTTTTATGGCTCACTTCTTGTAGCAATCTTGGATGCAGTGGAATTGGATTGACTGTAACTAATTATTTAGCGAGATTATGATAGAGAACTTTTTTATTTGCATGTTTAAAATTCGTCCTTTGTAATGACACATTACAAACTGACTGCACCAATTCTAAGCAAATTATCATCTCCTCAAAATATCCAATTCTGTTCAGTCGGTTGATAAATTATCGATTTAAAAAAAAATGTATTCATTCATACGAAATTGAAATGACCTCGTGAATTTCCATGCAATTTTTTAAATATGGTAAATAATTTATCAATAATTTTTATATGAAAATGACAGAGTGTAAGTCAGAAAAATGGTATGAAATTGTACCTATTTCTGTGGAAAGTTAAAAAATTGAAAAATTTTTGTACCTTTTAATACTTGGCGTCACGACGCTGTCGCGTCTCTTGATCAATGAGTCCAATCATCACAAGCTAAGCTCTGGACATCGATTCATTGACGTTCCCATAAAACACTGAAAAAATGTAGCACTTCTTCGACTAAGACAATATTCTCAAGAATAATATAACATTAAACTCAGAAAAAAATTATGAATGAATTAAAAATAATGTATAACACCATTGATTATCCGTTCGAATCGCAGGATTTAGCGCTCTTCATGAAAATGCAGGCGGAAATCGAGAGTGTAGCGTAAGTCACTTAATAAAAATTTTTAGGTTATAAGTCGCTTGTCTAATATGTTAATCTGAATGGGGACTCAATATATCAATATATTACATCATTGAACTTTGCTTAACACGTTAGAATAATTCAGCAATTTATAGAACGATATTCTCAAGAATCCGTAAGATTAAACGAGAATTTATTATCTGCTCGAAACGTCTGATTTAGCGCTCTTCATAAAATAGAGGTGGACGCTGAGGATGTAGCGTAATTTACTTGGTGAGAATTTGTAGGTTATTATCCGTTCGTCTAGTATGTTAATTCGGACCAGAACTAATTATATCAAGCTATCACACGATTGAACTTTGGATGAGATATAAAAATAATGTAGTACTCCTCCGAGGGCATTTTTCTTCAGAATTTATGAGATTAATCGGAATTTATTATCCGTATGAAATGTGCGATTTCGCGCTCTTTTTAAAAACGCAGGCGGACAGCGAGAATTTAGCGTAATTCAGTTGATGAGGATTTTTAGATTATTATTTGCTTGTCTAGTATGTTAACCTGAAGGATGTAGCAAGGATGTACGATGTAGGATATAGAGACTGAATATATCGAGACGTTACATGATTGGACGATGCATGAAACATTTAAATAATGTAGCATTCCTTCGACTAGAACAATATTCTCAAAAATTTATAAGATTAAACGAGAATTTATTATCCGTACGAAACGTGCGATTTAGCGCTCGTCATAAAAACGCAGGCGGAAAGCGAAGATGTAGCGTTATTTACTTAGTGGGGATTTTTATATTATGATTTCCTTTCTAGTATTTTAACCTGGATGTACTAAGGATGTAGGGACTAAATATATTTACCTATCAGATGATTGGACGATGAATCAAACATTGAAATTATGTGGCACTCCTTCGACTAAAAAATATTTTCAATAATTCATAAGATTAAACAAAAGCTTATCATTTGTTCGAAACATGTAACTTAGCGCTTTTCATGAAAACGGAGACGGACGGCGAGAATGTAGCGTAATTATTATTTGGTGAGGATTTTTAGGTTTGAGTTAATTACAATTAGGTTACTATCCGCTTATCTAATTCATTAATCTGTACCAGGACTAAATATACAAAGCTATTACTTGATTGAACCTTCAATGAATCATAAAAATAATCCAGCAGTTCTTCGACTGGAAAAATATTTTCAAGAATTTACAAGATTGAACGAAAATTCATTATCCGTTCGTAACGTCCAATAAGGGCTCCTAAAAAAAATGCAGGCGGACAACGAAGTTATAACGTAATCCTCTTTGTAAGAATTTTTAGGTTATTATTTGCTTGTCTAGGAAGTTAATCTGGACCGGGACTAAATATTTCGAGCTATCACATGATTAAACTTTGCATGAAACCTCGAAATAATGTAGCACTTATCTGGCTAGAACAATATCCTCAAGAATTTATAATATTAAACGAGAATTTATTATCCGTACGAAACCGTTTCGCTCTTTATAAAAACGCAGGTGAACAGAGAGAATGTAGCGTTATTAACTGGGTGAGGATTCTTAGGTTATTGTTTGCTTGTCTAGTATGTTAATCTGGACCGGGAGTAAATATATCAAGCTGTTACATAATTGAACTTTGAATGAAAAATTGAAATGGTGTAGCGCTCCTCCGACTAGAACAATATTCTCAAGAACTTACAAGATTGAACATAAATTAATTATTCGTATGAGACGTGCGATTTAGCGCCATTCAGAAAAACCGCAGGCGGATAGCGAAATCTATTTGGTGAGAATTTTTAGGTTATTATTAGCTTTGGTAGTATTTTAATCACATTCTCGACTGAATACATCAAGCTATTACATGGTTACTTACAATAATCGATTCTGATATACAGTTTCAGCGCAGCATTGCGATATAGGATTTCGATCCCAGGATAAGAATCTTATTAAAAAATCATCTCGGTCGTTACCGTGTGTTCGATATAAATTGTGAATCTTGCTGTTGAATAATTCATCGTAGCCGAATGCAATTGGTATCTGGAACGAGGAATGCATAAGCGCATTCGTAATAGCATCGAAATGAACAGCTCGTATGCAATGAAATAAATTTTCGATATGGGACGAGCAATTATATTGGCATGTCATTCAAACTTATCGTCATACAATAAAATTATATTCGTTTGAATATCATAAAATTTGTTAGCGCATTTAACATTCAGGAAATATCGTATAGTTATACGATATTTCCTGAATGTAATTTAATTTGCAATTAGTTTATTGATTATCAGGATATTAGTACACGGAGAAACGGTTTTGCTGGCTGAACAGATAGTTTGTTAAAACAGTGGTAATATTGTATTATGTGCTCACCTAGCAAAAAAATTTGTGGGACCAACAAAAAAATTTGTTGGATTCAGAGTATTCATATTCGGTAATTTTTCAATGAAAAGGCGACTTTTCATTCAGGAAATTGAGACTGAAGATTGTCGAATATTCTAAGAAAAAAAAAAACCATTGGAAGTGTTTAAAGAAGTTGTAGAGCTAAACCACAAAGCACGTTACTTGTTGATTTTTTTGGTCCATCGTTCGAAGAGTTTCTTCTACGAGAACCTCAACATCAATGGACCAAAAGAAGGCCTGCTTCACTTTTTTCTTTACTTTCGTGTTTCCCTGCAATTAAAGTTTGATATTAAAATTAAAAGATAAGGTGGATAGTACAAAGTGAGGTAGGATCTAGTTGGAGATTAAGCGCGGGCAGTCGAGAGGTTTCTAATAACAGTAATTGGCGTATCCTCTACTATTTCATGGGTTCAAGCTCAAGCAAGGTGTATTAAGGAACAAGAAATTAGAAGCCAAGCGGCGAGGCTCGTAAAGTCAAGGATTGCCAATTTATAAATAATTGCCCTTTTTCGTCAATATGCATCGAGATCTAATAATAATTTATTCTTTGAAACAAACTAAGTTGGTTCATTATTTATAAAATGATCTTAGCTCCGTTTCCATGTAAATTTTTCTCCATCAGTATCATCAAAAAATGCGATTACTATGGCAACGAGATGGACAAATCACTCATAGTAATCGTTATAGTTTAGACGTCTGTAAAGTGACAATTATTGATTTTTAGTCCATGCAACTATTCGATAGTTACAGTAACTATGAAAATAATTGTGTAAGATATTTGATAGTTATAGTAACTATGAAAATAGTTACATCAACTATTTGATGGTTGTAGCAACGAAAGAAATTCATTGTGCAAACTTCAAATGACACAATAGTTATCACTTTATAGTAACTAATAGTATAATAATTCTGTCAGTACATTTAGTCACCGTTAGCTCAAAATCTGTCATAAGCACAGTTAAAATGGCGGCTTCCTTGGTATAACAAAACGGTAGAGATAAAAGTGAATAGACTGCAAAGCTCATTTACGAATTGCACTAGAAAAGGATGCAACTATAATGTTCTATTGAAAAGTAAGGCATTCACACGGGGTCGTAACTGTTTGCTTTCCCAGTTTTCGGTAGACCTACATCGACGTCTGTATACATTAAGGAGACTAGCCTATTTCACTCTCCTCTGCTAACACATTAACCTGTTACATGCTGTATATCTTGTTTCACCCGAACCTTCTGAGTGGAGTCACCATTTCTGTCGATAGACCAACAAACCGTCGCTCCTTGACACATTTACTCCCCTTGGTTTCCTTCTGCAATTTTGTGGTTGACTGACGCGATAAAATTAAACACCATATCCACTTCACATTTTTTTTCTTAACAGTATTGGTCTTTTCATTTCCGACTGCATACATGATTCACTCAACTGAGAGTCAGTTGTCTCGACGATTACTGAGCTAATCAACTGATACTTGTTGACCCAAATAATTTTCCATCGATCGCTGATAGTTGGTTAGGTCAACTATTCAATTTTTTATTGCATCCAAGTCGTTTTTTTTCGTGTATGCCTGCCGATAACAGGTTGAATGACAACGTGGCTTAATGAAAAAAAAATTAATTAGCGTATAAATAGCTGCACATACTTTTCACGGAATTTTCAGTAAATCGACTGAAAATTCCTTTTTTAGGTGTCTCGTTGGCCTTTTATTTAAGAATAGATTATGATCAAACAATGGTTGGGAATAAATTATAACGAAATATGTTGAGGGGTTAAGATTTTATGGCATTTTGTATTTATCGAAAATTGTAAAAAGTTTATTTAACTCGAATTTTATAAATTGGTTCTGTTCTAATCTGCTCTGTTCTATTCTGTTCTATTAGTCGTTTATCATAAGACATGCATTTGATCTCACCCGTTGGCAATTTTAATCCGGTTCTTCATGTTTGTATTTTAAGGTTTCTACTCGACTATATTTAACATTACTTTGCTGTACACTTTTTTTATTGCTTTACTTTTCTTTTTTTTCAGGTTTTTTGAGTTATTTCAACGTTTTGTGACATTGTGATGCTTAGGCGACATATAAACCGACGCACATAATCTCTGAGTGCCTACGTTGACCCATTTGTGAATATTTAAAAATAAAATGCACGGGCAAAACTGAAATGTTTTGTTTTCCAGCAGCGATAAAAAAAATTCGGAGCCGTGAAAAAGCCATTAAGATTTAATGGGAAAATTTGATATATATAACAGAGTTTACATACGGAACTTTGATTCGAGTTTACGTAACTTCCAAAGTTGGTGAGAGGAGGACCGGCTTGAAAGTGAGTCGTTGCGGAGCTCATATCCTTTAATTCAATTGAAGCTTTGCTAAATTGAACTTGAACGACCAAATGACCATTGCCGTGCAGCAAATGTGATTAAACTACTGGATACGCTCAGTCTCCACATTTATGTGAATAGTCGGTGCAGAAGTATGGTTATGTACGTACCCTAGTTATTCTAGTAAATGTACAACATGCTAGTTACTGATATTGCAAGGTACTCAAGAGATTCAAGTACAACATTGTCGGTGGGTTTATGAAATTAGTAAATGAACTGAAGTAGCGATATGATCATGGAATATTATGGCGGAAATAGATATGGGGCTTGATTTCAAGCAATTCTTGACTCTTCCGATTGGTTTCGTAGTGTTTAAATGATTGACGTAATTCTAGAAGCATTATCTTTGCATGCGTAAGGAAAAATATTCGTTTTCATGAAAAAAAATTTTTTCCAGATTTTCATCTCAGGCTGCAAAATTGCTTTAAAATGACGAGAAAAGTGATTTGTAAGAAATGAGTGATTATTCAAGTTTGGTGCAAATCTATCGAGTGGTTAAAAAATAATGACATTTTGGTTTCTTAAGAAATATTTTATCACGATCCAACATTTTCACTTTTGACAATATTGGAGTCAAAAATTGTGTGGAAATTGGTTGAACTGTTGGGATTTTATGGGATTGAGAATTTTTCGAATTAAAAAAACAGGAATCCCGTTTTTGCACAAGTTTAGGTATCAAGGATTATCCAAGTTGGTTAGAAATCAGTGATAAACGTAATTAATCACACAAAAAAGCTTATAAATATGGTGGCAGTAACGTGACAATTCTTATTATTTATTCAATTTTTTTCGTACACATTGTTAATTATTTGCATTTTCTCTAAACAAATTATAGAGCGAACCATTTTACAAAGCGATCAAATTTGATACACAAGTGAAGCACTTATCGTTCTCTAAACGTTGTGATTATTTATTAAATACATCCAACTATTATTATTCATAATTCCATTTTTTATTAGTTATGTTGTTGGAAGAAGTCGAAAAATATAAGGAATCGGTGACTCACTTCAAGTCAATTATCGAGGATCCTTAATTTTCGAAAAAGGTTTTACAACATTTTTCGAGATTTCGAGATTGTGACGTTTGGTAATTAGTTCTAAGAAATAATGAATAATTAAAAACCTATAGAAAAAAATAGAATAAAATAATTAATACTTCCTAGAGATATGTCAATTATCAAAAAACATGTGAACCCAATCGGAAGGGTTAACCCGGGTCTAAACCAAGTTCAATGCTCCATATATTTCATCGCTTGAGCGAGATACTGTATTTCCCTATACACCATTCCGTGACTTGATTAACTGGAGGGATGAGCAGTAAAAAAATTTCATCACTATTTTTTGTCTGGCATAAAACACTTTCCGCGCGTGGTTATCGCTGCTAAAAAATACGACGGTCGAAAGTCTAGTATACCAAGCTTAGCTCCATAATTCATGGTGAAAAAAATCTCCGGAATACGAATAATGAAACCCGATGTTCAGGAAGAAGAAACAGTTTATTTAAAGACAATGTGATACAAAAATAAATCCTCTGCTGGAGAGTTGACTTTATACTATATTGCAGCTTGAAACTGCATAGAAATTCTGTTGGTATATAATGTTCAACGATTTAAAACCTACCTTTTTCGATATTCACAGCACAACCGCCCAACCCTCGCCACCCCCAAAGGAAACCTCTGTTCAACCGTAAACTAGGGATTACTGACCAAATCACGCAGGATTTAACGTATTGAATGAACACTGGTGAATTGTAAACGGTACATAAATAGTCAATACAGAAGCTTCTGTTAATTTTTTTTATTTTTATGTACACCTGAAAATAAGTCTCCTTGAAATTTGATATTTTATGGAAATTATAGTAATTCAATTTTATCAATCAGGGGATCTCGTTAGCCAAAAAAAATCATAGAAAAATAATTCTGTAAATGATACATTCTTTCAACGAAATCTTACATCAAAACTTTATTCTAGTGTTCGATGTCGTATTAAAAATTGATTTCACTCAAACCAATCATTTAGTGAGGTTTTATAATGGAAGCTTTACGTAAACATTGAGAATAATTATTTAAGGTCTCTAAGAATGACAAATTTATTTGTCTTCGACAAATAAAGTAATACGTCAAACACTACGATTTGTCCACTAGTTTGATCTAAAAGCGACGACAAGTGAAAAACCTCACTTTTTACCTCGCAACATTCTAGTGCACAGTTTATCTTTACAAAATCGCTGAATTATATTGCTCGTTATAATTTTTATGCATTCCGTGCGAGAAGTGCTACTTCTCTCACGCTTTGCTTCACTTGCCGTGCGAGAAATCGCACTTCTCGCACTAGTAAAATAAAATTGTCTACGAAACTCGTGCGAGAAACTTGATCTCAACTCGTTTGATTGCAACGTCCGCCTTCAGCTCGTGCTGCAAACTCACCCTCGTCAGAAATTTTTTTATCGCACTCGTATCGTAATATACTATAACGAGGTTTTAATACAAGATTTTTTTCAAAAAGTCTACCATTTACAGAATTTTCTTTTCTTATGGCTTTTGTTAGGTCTGTAATTTGATTTTAAACAAATAAATCAACTTCCGCGAAGCTGAGGCTGTGATTACATAAATTATTTTTTTGTAGAAAGGCTTTGAGGAAGTCAGTTGAAGATCTGTGTCTTTTTATGCAACCGGAAACAGTGTGCGTCATGATAACGGAACCCTCAAGTTAATTCTCAGTTGAACTGTGACATGTTTGCTTAAATCGGAAATCATGGCTCCGACAAGAATATGGTGTTACAATGATAACAATGATGACAATAGTGCGGGGCCCGTAAAAAACCGTGGAAAATGATGTGGAACCGTGGAAAATGAAGTTGTTCGATTACGAAATAATCGTGGCGGTGCGAGAGCATCGAAGCCTTATCATCGTCATTGAAAACCCGCAGGCATGAAGTCATGAAGTATATTCAACTGGTGCTGCTGGTGTGCGTCTGCCTTATGCCGATCGACGCTAGGCGCACTAACTTTCTCGATGACTGGGACTCGAAATTTCACTCGTACGATGATAACTCGAGAAATAATTTTGAGTCTCTAATGAAGCAAAGCATAGATGATAAATCATTCGACTCAAGCCTGGCGAGCGAGGGTCTGGACGAATCAAGGGGTGAGAAATCGATGCGAAGACATCGAGAAGTGAATGAGAAATGGGGACAACGTAATTACCATGGCCTATATCGTGGAGCTGGCTTCTCTGGGCATGGATATCACGTTGAAAATGAAGAAAACCATCACCCCATCAGACACGGCGATAGGCTCTTTCGATCGATCGAAGCGAACCAACGTTCTGCCGCACAATTCACTTGGCCCGTGAAGAAGGAAGCTGTTGTCGAGGGTGATCTGGTACTTGGCGGGCTAATGATGGTACACGAGAGGGAGGACTCAGTCACCTGCGGCCCTGTCATGCCCCAAGGGGGTGTACAAGCACTCGAAGCGATGCTCTATACTCTCGATTGGATAAACGACCGCGATCTCGTGCCGGGTGTCAAGATTGGCGCTCATATTCTTGATGACTGCGACAAAGATACTTACGGCTTGGAGATGGCGGTTGACTTCATTAAAGGTAGGTCAAGTATATTTCAAGGTCTTAAGATATCCACTAATTTCTCGTTTTTTGTGGATATGGAATTTTCGAAGAGCAGAATTTTCAGGGACTCATAGATAAACGAAGTCACTTATCGGAAGAAGCACATTCTTAATCAATTCAGCCACTTTTTTTTCAACCCTCTTTCATTTATCCCATAATTGGACAGATTTTAGTACTACTTGAAAGTACTGTTCTCTTGAAATTTTTTTAGATTTTTAAATCCAATATTACGGGAAGTGGGGCATTTCTTTGAAGTCAATATATCTTGAAAAATTTAAGTCATAGAAAAAAAATTGTTTTGACATAAACGTTGTGGTTTTAGGTGGACTTTTTATTGAAATTTTTTAAAATAATTTGCGACCCGATAATATTACTTTTTAGCTGAAAAATATAAGAATTTTTTTTAACCAAAAAGCTACTTTTTTTGGATGAACAAATTACAGAATCTCTGCGACTGTATGTATTGATAACATAAAAAAATTGTCAGACTGGCACCGTTCAAAGTTCTGAAGTAAAAAAAATAATTTGTTCTAATTGAAAAAAAAATATAGTGCAGATAACATTTAAAAAAAGTCTATCATGGACTAACTCTTTTATTGAATTATCATCGCATAAACTACAAGTTTTAAATAAAAACGTTGTTGACACTTTTATTTTTTTTTTGTCGACAAAATTTTTTGACATGAAAAACATGAATTACAAGATAATCAGATCAAATTCAGATCACAAGTAATCGACATATGTCGAATAGTGCCATTTTTGAAAAAGAAAATTCCATATCGATTTCTTACGATCTTGTCGCCTGATGTCGAAATCGGCGTGAACATTCTTGATGACTGTGACAAAGATCTTTATGGATTGGAGATGACGGTTGACTCTATTAAACGTAGGTCAATTTTCTTTCAAGGTTTTAAGATATCCACTAATTTCTCGTTTCCTCAGAAAAGATTTTCTTTGGATATGAAATTTTTAAAGAGAAGCCACATTTTCAGGATCACATCGATAAATTGAGTCACTTTTCGGAAGAAGTCATCAATTCAACAATGATAAGATCAAATTGAGATCATAAATCGACCTATCGCCGAAACGTGCCATAAAAAAAAATCCAAATCAATTTCTCATGATCTTGTGACCGGCGTTAAAATCAGCGTAAAAATTCTTGATGACCGTGACAAAGATACCTGTGGCTTCGGGAGGCATCATTGCCAGTTGACTTCATTGTCTTCATTCAAGGTGACGAAAGTTATTGTCATCGTTTTATTCATGCTGTGATTGGCCGACGGTCATGCATTGAACATTTTATTTTTTAAACACAAATGTCAAAACTTCCATAATAGGACAAATGTAGTGTAAGAAATTATGAAAACTAAGTCACAGATCGTGCGCATATCAATAAATAAATAAATTAATATTAAATCAATCTCAAGACCCCTTCGAACTTCTTTATAATTTTCCGTCTCAACACGTCTCAAAAATTGCATTTCTTGAGATATTTCAATTTATCACAATTCGACATAATTATTCTAACTCGAGTTCGTGGAAAATCATTGATGAACGTGCTTACTACTTTTTTCCTTGTACAAAGACAGAACTGAAGTTCTTAATTTCGAAATGAAATATCATGTCTGCACGCGGTGTACAAGACTTTCTCAGAACTTGGTATATTTTCCGCAAATGGACTTGGAGTATTACTCCATTCTTGGTTCTCCAAGAAATACCTATAATCTGTGTCCGTTAATAATTTACTTTTCTGACTCTAGCTATAACTCGGCATTGTAAAAAATTTTCTTTCGCCGAGAATGCTCACAGTTTTTCCCCAAGGGTAATACTTAGTATCTACTCATTACGCGGCAGGTGGAGTTAACGTCACTGAGATTTTTAACGTGTCAGTGAAGTTGGAGCGGAGGTTGGCAACCTGCTTTTATTCTTAATGAGAGCCCGTCTCGTCATTACCGCTTCTAGCAGAAAATACATTTCCGCACATTTCAACTTCTGTCGGTTGAAGCACGAGTTCTTCACATTTGTAGGAATAATGTCTGAGGGTGCGTTTTACTATTAAGTTCCTTACAGCAAAATCCATAGCCGTTAAATTGAACGAAAAATCCGCGGATGATTTAAAAAAATCTTTCACCAGCGTAATTTGTCCGGGCAACGATTGATTGTGAATTCGATGGAGGAAAATCTCGGCAACATTAATTGCTTCCTGAAATCCGATCAACCTGTCGGAAACAGATGCACACGATCGCGTGAAAATCACTTTAACAGCGTCACTCGTGTTCGCTTTGTGGAACCAATGTATTCTGATGGACACAAATGGATTGTTGTAATTCAATACCCCCCTCCTATTTTTATAAATATTTCCCAGCCTTAGGACCCAATAATAATAAAAATCTGGATGCAATACCCAAAATTTGATGTGATTATTTGATGTGATTATTTGATGTGACATTGTGATTATTTTTCAGATTGACTGAGGTCACAATTTGTACCCTTTGTTCATTCACCGTGAAACCCCAATTCTTTCCATGTGCAAATGCCGATGCCGATTTTAACCTCCGTCTAACCTTACTTGCAGAGTCAACGGACCTCTCCGTGAACCTAGCACAAGCACATTACTGCCTCTGCCACCTTTCTTTTCTGCATAGTTAATAACGAATGGCCTACACTTAGAAAACTTAGAATTGAAGAAGGTCTGATCAATTAATATACGATACAGTATCGCGTTTGCCATCTGACTCTCTTACATACTTCCTTACACCGAAAAAAAGAATTAGTAATAGCAACCGAATCTGCGGTTACGGGTGGTGAAAGAAATATTTGATTGATTAGAAGAAATTTTCGTTCCAATCGACCAAATATTTCGGTGAATACATCAGTAAAAATTGGAAAATAATATCTGCAAGTGAAGCAAATTCTGTACTTCTTCTTGCTTTTTTTCTGAGAGAACACAGTACTATATAACCTCAAAAATACACCATTTTTCAAATCATTGAAAAAACGGGTAATTAATACTTTTCCTTTTACGAAAAAGTATAATATTTGAAGTATGATATATTAAATTAAAATGATACTAAAAAGTATTAGCCCGAATTATTAGTTTTTAGGTCGGGATCGATATGTTCATAGTTTTCGTTGTCCAAGTCATTACCTCCATAACTTTCGATATCCTGGTCATTTGGACTATTGTTTTATTTGTCTAGGTCGAGTGCTTCACAGTTTCAGGGGTCGAGGTTGATATATTCATAGTTCTGAATGTCTAGGTTGATATATTCATAGTTCTGGAGGTTCAGGTCGGTCTAGACAGCTTAGAAAACAAGTGGGAATATATGTAAGCATCAAAAACTATAGAAATATTAATCTGGACATTAAAGCCGTAGCAAAATTTATCTACACATAAAAAATTATGGAAATAATGATCTTATAACTGACAACTGTGGAAATATTGACCTGAAAATCGTTCTAATTTTGTACGAAATGTACGCGGACATTTTTTAATGACTTTGAGAATAAATTTTAAAAAATTCCTGCAAGCTCGTTTTTTTTTTAATTGGCAATTTTTTCCTATATGCATTATCATCAGTCCCGATACTGTTAATGTTGTTTGGTATTGAATATGACCCAAATCGAAAAAGCGGTTCGGATTTTATACAGTTTTTAAATTTTCTAAAACTTTACGGTTTTTACTTAACTTTGGCGGAACTTGAGGCAACGAACTCAAATTTTATACATGAAATCAAGGTGAGGTGTCAGAATAGCGAATGACCAAAATATTGAATAGCTAAAATAGCGGATTTCGACACAAGGAACGTCTGAATCTAAAATGGTCATTATTATGAAATTCACTATTTCAGCCATTCACTATTTTGGCCTCCATCTTATTAAAATGCAATGAAAATGGCGAATGATAAAAACAGCGAATGGCTGAAAAAGCAAATTCCATAATTATGGTCATTCTTCATTAAGACGTTCCTCATTTTCAATTTCGCTATTTTGGTCATTCGCTATTTTGACCTCCACCCGAAACCAGTACTACTTAGCAACGAGTAAATTTCATACATGAAATCAGGGTGAGGTGTCAAAATAGCGAATGACCAAAATATTGAATGGCTAAAATAGCGGATTTCGAGACAAGGAACGTCTAAATCTAAAATGGTCATCATTATGAAATTCACTATTTCAGCTATTCACTATTTTGGCCTCCATCTTATTAAAATGCAATAAAAATAGCAAATGATAAAAACAGCAAATGGCTGAAAAAGCAAATTCCATAATTATGGTCATTCTTTATTAAGACGTTCCTCATTTTCAATTTCGCTATTTTGGTCATTCGCTATTTTGACCCCCACCCGAAATCAGTTCTATTTAGCAACGAGTAGTACAGAATGTCATCATAATTTGTTATGTAGCTTATGTTTATCAGAACTTTAGCTTCTATGAAAAAGGCTGTGAAGTAGAACTTGTAAATTACTCCATCATAATACATATATTACAACCCTTCTTCAATAAAGACGCCAAAATCAATTAACATACTTCCTCATTAAAGCATCTTTGTAAAAAACAAAAAAAAAACATAAATTATGAAGGAGCAATTTGCAAAGTTCTACTTTGCAGCTCTTAATACTTTTATCAATACTATTTAAACCCTTTCCTTTTTGCGGCAAACAGTTGTAGAGTATATATGCCGCATTGGATGTTTCAACCGACCGCAGATGTCGTTGCTGTGCATCGTCATATGTCGTAGCCGAAGGGCATCCTTCCGTGTGGTTTGATTTGGCTCATAGTATCAGAGTTCAGGAAACCTACAGCATTCAGGGCGAATACTCGATACTACGGTGGCATTTCCGGACAAGCGTCTTTCATACTCTGAATCCGAAGGGATAGCGTGTAAACCTCAGGATCACGAGCCACTACACTCGTATACGATGCTATTGGCTGCCAGAATTTCGTACAAAATTCCAATCTGCACGTAGACTGGTATGCAATTCTGGAAGCTTGCCAATTTTATAGTGTCGAAAGTGACCACATCGCCTCTCTATATCTCCGATGTCTTATCCGTCTCGTCACACTTACGCCGTAGACTTCCTAGTCTTTCCTCTCGCGGCAAACTCGATTTCCGATAAGAGGCAAAAGGGAGTCGAGTAATTTATATTTTTCCCATTTCTCCACGTGGCCAACGCCACAGCTAGAGAGGTCAAATATCTACACTAAGTGCATTATCGAAGAAGCTCTTGGTTACTAACATCCGCACGGTTAGATCCAAGGGATATCAGCCAGGACGGCAGAGTGACGGAAAAAGATCTTGACACGTATGGGGAGGGTTCGTCCACTAAGAAGCTCTTTCCTTGTTTATTTTCTTGACCTTGCTCTCTCTTATCTCGCCGGCTTATCGGCTTATGGCTTTGGTAACGTTGAATAAGGTGAATAATTCAGGTATACACGATTTGTTGACCTAACACGCTGGCAGGTTGGTGCATGGTCTTTCCATTTCATGTTAGTTTTAGGAAATATCTGACGTTGTTATAAGGTGAACGGCCCAATTACTGACGGTGACCAAATTGCTGTCCGTTCGTCATCTTATTGACGATAAGAAGTTCTCTGGACGTCCAATACATCGAACTTTTTGTTTATATTCTTTGATATCTGCATTTGGAGATATGAGAAGTGGTGATGAAGTAATTTCCAATAACCGTCGATTTTTAAATTGTTGTCTGCCATTAAATTTATTTGAGGGATAAAGTTAGTTTATAGCGTATTTTCAGGAATTAAAGAAGATATAAGCACGTGCGGAATGAACAAATAATTACTTTAACGACGGAAAATATGTGGCTCAGAAAAAGGTTCACCGAAACGCTGGGTTGTTGCGACTTGTATCTGAAGTCGACCGGTCTTCAAAACTTAAATGTGGTTGACCCGCTGGATAATCCCAGCGTGCGTTAAGGTGCATAGTTGTATATGCGCCAATTGAGTTATTGATTAAACCAACTAAGTTATTGCTTGACCAACCGAGTTAGTGTTTCGATAATGAAGTGATTGGTCACACCAATTAAATCAACTTGGTTGACCAACTTCATTGACATGGTTGGTTAACGAAAACTTTGTCGGCCAACTGAATCAACTTGGTTGATGAATGAATAACTTGGCTGCTTAACGAATAACTTAGTTCATCAATGAATAACTTAATCGATCAACAAATAACTTGCTTGGCCAACGAATATTAGTGCAGACATTACCCAATTGAAATCAACGGAGATTAAAGTGGACTGAAATTCTTATGGTTGGACCTCCAATTATGTAGTAAAAAGTGAAAATACCCTCTAAGGTGACATATTGTACCCATTATGATTTACCGAAGGTTCTTTAAGTGGTTTAAAATTTAACTCAAGTAAATATATTATTATAAGCAGGATTTCGGCTAATAATATTCTCCCGGACGCCGCTGTAAGAGAAAAAATTCCCGCGAGTACCTCGTATGTCGAGAGCGTTGTAGGTATGCTATAGATATGTTATGCATATGTTCAGCCAGACCGGTTAAAGGAATATATAAACATTGGTCATTGAATTTTTGTGTCTGCACCCCAACATCAGACAGTGTTGGAGTTTTCTGTTTCGCCATTCAAGCATGGAACACTATTTTCGAATAGTACTATTTTACAGTTCTCATACTTATGTATATTCCCGATGAACGAGGCGGCACCACGTGCCAGGCGGTAACGCTATAAATCTCTAACTTCTGTACTCCAATTTCCTACGACTAGGAAAAAAAAAAAACGACTCCAAACTCGATATCCGTGTGAGAAAAGATTACGTAAAATTCGCCGGCTGGAGCGTGCAAGCAATCACTTTATGCTGGTACGACTTCCCCTCATTCTTATTATGGGATATAGTCTTCCACATACTGCTAGCTACTCTCACTGCGTCGAAATCGAATCACGCGACTTTTATGCCCGTTTTCCAAGGCCGAAGTACGAGGTACTTTTGCCGCGACAGCTTTCTACGTGCAACCAATCGAAATTCTTCGTGGAGATGACTACGCTTACCACTTCACTTTATTCTTTCTTTTCCGTTGCACATGTTCATGAAAGAGTATCACCCGTCAAGTGCTCTTGACGGTTGATTATCCGAACCATATATTTGATTCTGAACCCGGGTTTTACTTGTCGTATCGTTTGGACGTTGTTTAGGGATCTTATTGCTTTGGCTGACATGTGTTTCACCAGCCAACATGTGAGGCTGCAAATAATCTTCTTAGAATTTGGTCACTTTGACGGAGAAAACAGTTTTGCTGGCTCGACCAATGTTTTGCTGAAATAGTGATAGTATTTTATTGATTGGAAAAATAATTTGTCGAACTGGCGAAATAATTTATCGGACTGGCGAAATAATTTGTTGGACTGGCAAACAATTCGTTGGCCTGATAAAATAATTTTTCGAACTCGCAAAATAATTTGTTTGGTGGACAAAATAATTTGTCTGTCTGCCAAAATAATTTGTCTGACTGACAAAATAATTTGTCTGACTGGCAAAATAATTTGTCTGACTGGCAAAATAATTTGTTTGACTGGCACAATAACTTGTCATACTGGTAAAATGATTTATCGGACTGACAAAATAATTTCACGGGCTGACAAAATAATTTGTCGGACTGGCAAAATAATTTCACGGACTGACAAAATAATTTGTCGGACTCACAAAATAATTGGACAGCCTGACAACACGATTCATCAAGCTAGCAAATTACGTTAAGTTCTCGCTGTTTTGAGACAAGAATAGCTGGCGTAGCAAAATCTTTTTCTCCGTGTTTAGAAGCCGAATGACTCTGAAAATCTTTTGTTGTCTGTTCTCTGCAGTCTCAGGTACATTCAATTATCGTCTCATAACATTATATGTAGTTGACGACATTCTATTTGCTTTGTCACTTTGAAAGCGACGATGTTGCTCTTCAGAGTATCTCTGCTTTTTAACGGCATCTTTTTCTCGTGGATAATATGGTATTGTTAGACATTCCTCAACCCTCTTTCGTATTTGAGTTGGAAAACCAGATTCTTCGCTGGCGTAGCTTGTCATGTATAACCTGCGGAGACAATGAGCTCAATTCTTTTCAATTTCATCATAACCTGGACTTATGCAAAACTATTTTATGTTGGCAAGTTATAGTGAGAGAAGGTCCCTGCTGTCTCGGTTTCAGTAGAGCAGCGCCAGTGAGTAACGGGGACAGCGATAAAATTGTTGGAAACCTGGTTCTCGACATCAGCACAAGGTAACAATACCGCGGAGCTTTTGCAGCAGCACCGAGCGGAAGAAAATGTTCTGGTAACTGTCAAACGTACAGGGGTGGAACGTACGTTTTGTTTCCTCAGTGAAAACTGCTCTCCGTGAATAAAATGACAAATATGGAGAATGAAAATGTTTCAAAATAGACCACGGAGCGAATACTCGACATGCATACATTTTTCGCAGCTCTAATTAACTCCGGAAAAATGACATGGATGCTGTGCTAAATAGAAGGTAAACAAATGCCTCGAATACCTCATATCAGTATCAGTAATATATGTATGGGGCATTCCGAACCGATTCGTCCTGGCGCCGATCCTTGACATGCCCGATTTCGCTCGTCATTTTTTGTCGGATCCGTTTTGTCGCTCGGATTTTCAAGTACGCCTGATTATTTGTTTTTTTATATGCATGTTTTTTTGAATATCTTTTCGGAGTGACATATAGAATGTGATATTTTTTTATCTGAAATAAAATTGTAAAAAATACTTTGTTGAATATAATAATTTTCAAGAGTGAACCCAAAGTGGGCGCGAATTTTTTTCTCACTGCTTTGAAGCTTTTTTGATTAATTAATAAATTTCTGTATCTATACAGAAAAAATTATACAGTATCTATATCGAAAAATTCAAAAAATTCTTAAATTCCAGTTTTACACAAATAAACGTTTTACTAGTCGCTCGTATTCTATGGATTAATTTTTCTATTCCTTAATAATTTGTTTAATCAAAAAAAGCTCAAAAACTATATTTAAAAAATCTTGTTAACTTTGACCATCAGCTAGAAAGTTTCGATAATCAGAAAAGTGTTTTTCAACATTTTTTTAGATTTCTCAATTATGGCAATCGACATGGCACTTAATTTTTTTTGCATAATTTTTTTTTTTTCTAATCCGGTGCATAAAAACATTACGACCCATATCAAGGATCATTAAAGTCTGGTCGAATCAGAATGGAATGCCCCATACACATGTTCGTTTTTTACATAGCTGATGAATTTGATATATTCTGCCATTATAGATAATAAAAAGTGATTTTGAGTAAGGTCAACAGTGATGCGTTTAACTTTAGAGATAATTTTGATTTTTCGAAATTTTGATTTTTGTAATTTTCGCCCCGATTTCATCATTTCTTCCTCCAATCCCCAGGTTGCATGTACTATGTATAAGCAATTGAGATATCCTATCGGGTTTCTCTTCAAATAACGGCCATGCCTCAGTTGAAGTTGTTCGGATCCGCTTTGACCACGCATTCATTGTCTCGAAACAATGACGGTTATATGCACACCTAACTTTTGTTAACAGAACTCGAAACCGGTGGGCCACGCAGTTGCCGCCATACTGAAGGAGTAAAAGACAAAGATAGTGAGATAGGGAGAAACCCACCCAAATACAGCACTATACAGCTTCAAGTTTATAATCGCTTCTGCTGTGGTTTCAAGTGCCTGTAGCGGTTACCCATCCGACGGACGATTCGTTGAGGACACCCTTTACAAAAGGACAAAGCAATTGGAGCATGTGTACAAGAAAAAAAATAAAAATAAAAATAAAACAAAGGGAAGAAAAGTTGCCACTGGCGCATTCACAACGCGCGACTTGCTCATCACACTTTTTACTGACATGACATTTTTATCGTGCATTCACTGAAGCATAGTGACGAACTGTTCAAATAGAAATTTGGAGAATTTCGTACATTATTCTCAAGTCATGTTTTTCAATGTAATTCATTACGATGGCGTTGTCAAATTCGAATTCAAGCTACGATCCGCCCTCGTCAGGTGGCGCGCGCGCGCGTTGGCCCCTTCGCTTGACATCTATCTCTTATTTAGATGGTGTTGTCAGCGACACTGCGATGATTTGACGAGTTGAATTAAGATTTTATCCATTCGTAAATCGGAAGTTTGGAAGTTTATGGTGTATATGAGGCCTCCGCAGATTTTGAAATGTATCTACAACGCTATGCGAGTGATAAAAAGTAATATGATACGATGCGTGTATGAGAGCTTGCAGTCTTAACTTCATGAGTGTGAATAACCTTAAATCTGTTTTATTTATACATTTTCTTCAGGTAACATTTGTTGTAAATATTAACAGTCCTTATTGCACAAGTTCACTGATAATAGTTATTTCATTAGGCTGCAAGTTGATATAAAATTTATGATTTAATTTGATGCATACAGACCAGTAAATCGGCGGTGAACAAAAATACGTGATTCAGTGCAACGGATATTCTGTTATTATTTTTTCACATCAAATTCATGAAATCTTTTTTCTTATTTCAGGCGAACTATCAAAAGGGGTTAAGATTTAGAATTCGATTTCCACACAAAAACGAAGATTTTAATACAGAAGACACTCACCAAATTTTATTGCAGTCCATACATATTTTCAAAAGTTATTGAACTTCCAAACAGACATACGCCAGACAGACAGACAAAAATGAGTGAATGAGTTTTGTTGTAAATCTGAAATACTCAAAACATGAATTTCCATCAAAAACAAAGTGCCGACTTTTTCTGGACAGCAATAATTTCGCTTTCCACATACTTCGTATGTGAAGAGAAGGTAAAAACTATGGTTACAGTGAAAAATCTTCCTCTTGTTCGGTCGTCAAGTCAGACAACAAGACAAATAGCAATTTTTTAAATAATTTCATGGCGCTCTCCGTGTTTCCATCTGGCGCCGTAATCAGGACACACGGTATACGTTAAACGAGCTATAATTTTATTGTTAGACGGTGTGAGTTTTCGCATGTGATAAATAAAAACGAAAAATGTATAATATGCGCTCGGCATTTTCTGTGGGGTAAAATTTGTTCGAAACGACATTTTTTCGCTCCCTTCTCATCTATATGACCACTATATAGGTATCATCTACCGACTACGGAAAACGGGGCGCAATGTGTGCGCTTAATAGCGATGACCCACATAGATATGTGGAATGGGTAACATTGAACTATTACTTCCCATTCCATTGACAAACGACTTTCACTCGATCGCCTCTTCTCGTCTTACGCTAACACTTATTTTGCAGGCGTTATACGGGAAAAACGCTCCTTTGTAAGAGTTTTCTTTATTGTGGACATATCACAAGTACCTCACGGTTTTTCATTCGTCAAGATTCAACAACGTCTCGGCGATGTACATTTGGATAATTCACGTCGTATATCAAACAACAGCGTGACCGAGATCTAATCTTCATCTGAGGGTGCAACCGGTTAGGGTGAAGGCACCAATAATTGAACAGTTCCCAGTGAACAAACGGATCCACTGTTTTTACGGAAAATAGCACGTAGACAAATGTTTTCTTAAGCTGTTTTCTCTCGATGTATCATGTCTTTGTTCTTGTATTTTTGTATTTTTAAGTTGATTGCTTGTTTAGGTCATTCGCTTTTCTGCCTGTAATATTTTCGATTTTTAAGAGCTTGTCCCATTCATTCGAAATAAATAAATAATCTTTGATGAATCTTTCGTGAAGCCGCGTCTATTATTTTTATGTTTGGCTTCCTCAGAAAGGAAGCTTTAAATTTCCCGTGAAATTCAACAGGACGTAAAATCCACATAGGTTTACCAATCTTCAACGAGTCTGCTACGTAGTGGGGCTGAATGTCATTTTTTCTGTGTAGAACATTTCAGTTAGTTTGTTTGAGTTTTGACTGAAGTGGAGTAAACGACCATTTTTCGTCACATTGATAGTGTGACGTTATTATGTCACAAATGCAATATCCCTATCGAACTTACTTTATCCCCAGATAACTTACCTTATCACCAGCGTGCGTGAAGTAGCCACTTCACGCACACTGTGGTATAAAAAATATTTTCCATTGATCGATTTTTGAAGCTTATAACAAAATATGTATTGTATGCGAAGGAAGTTGTTACGCAGATCTACTACTTATGGCCATTCAGAAAATAATTTTTGAGGTTAGCTTTATCCTCCGTCGTTCATTTGCTGGTGCCTTAACCTTATAAAGCGATTTAACGTCGCGATTGTGGCACTACATAAAGTGTGCGTACATGCGACAGATAAAATCTGAATGTAGCTGTTACCTTTCCAGTGCATAGCTTTAATGGAAGTTTTTAATTGCCTTTATTAGCCTCAGTAAAATGAAACATAACATCAAGCGTACAACCGTTGCTTGTGGTAATCCAACGATCTTGTTCTAATCACAGTAATCAGGTTATTTGCATAAATAAGATAAAATTAGTGAATGTCAAGCGTGTATCTCACACGGAGTAAAAAAATGGTGGACAGAGAAAGAAGAGAGATAAGTATTGTCGAGTAGATAACAGCAGAGGGTTGGATTGATAAAACGAGGTGAGGGCTCCCATAGGCGCTATCTCGCAATGTACCGGATGTCCAAGTGCGTATTTCAACGTGATCCACAGCGACCCTTCCGCCCTTCACAAAGACATCTAGTCTACTTTTCTTCCTTTTGTTGTATCCAGTCCCTTGTCCTTTTGGGAGTATTGCGATAAGTGTGGCGATATGGGATCGTTTGGGGAGGACAACGAGCGCCGTCAACATGACTTTTTGAAAGCTGAGGTATCTCTCAGAACTTTCCTTTGTCGTCTCCACCGTCTGTCGATTTCAATCCAAGTCTCGATTCTAAATGATCTAAAAAATCTAAATATGCGGTTTAGGGCTGAAGGACTTAAGTCGATGGCCTGTTGGCGATACTAAAAGGAAAATGTATCAAACTCGGCGTGCAGAAAATCTATTTGTAAATAAATAATCATGAATGTGTTGTCAATAAATGTACTTTTATTACTATTATGTGATTTAATTGAACTGCTGGAAAATTTTAATAAATAGGAGATGAAAATAGAATAAATAGTTGGTGAGCACTATTTTTGTCAGCTCAAGAATGTGAGTCATTTTATGTCAACTGAGCCAACCCAATTTTTCGATTGATGGAAAATCTTGAAACTTACTAAAAAATATTGTTTTGAGTGTCCAAAATACCTAGAAATTTTTCTAGATTTTTTAAAACTTATTATTTTTTTCATATTCGATTTTTTATTATTTATTATACATATATATTTTTTAAATTAAAAATTGAAATAGATTGAGCTTACATCATACGTTTGTATGGAATAATCAAAATACGTTCCGCATAGTCTACGAGCATAACATAATGCAAGAGATTCCGAGGAGCCACGTGGAGTCTGCTTTAGAACAATCCCCCATTGGTCAGGTGAGACATTTCCAAATAACTCAGCGCATTGACCATGTAGGATTTGTGGGTGATCGCGTGCTTTGAAGCCAGTATATCCACAGAAATAATCCACTTATGCAGAACTGTAGTGGAGTAAACGAGTGCTTCAACATCTCGATTTGCATGCAAATATTATATTTGACCTTTTTCCAGCTAAAAGCAAGTAAAATCGAATTACCTTACCTCGACATTGCTTCACAAATTTTCGTCGTTGCTATTATGCATTCTGAATTTCAAATGACCACTAGGTTAATGGCTCTTGGTGGAAATATTGTCAAAAGTGAAACAAGAGAGGACAAATACTACATGCATTGTAGTCATCCTGAAGTATTCTTTATCAACCCACATATTTTGCATACACCTGCTCGATTCATACACTAAAATGAAAATATTTTGGCTCCATTTTTTTTCCTTGTCACCCATCAAAATCCTCTTTTTTGTAACTAAAAAAAAAAAAATTCGTGCGAAAGCTGTCAAAAGATATTCAGAGATCGCTCAAAGCAACGAAGAATATCAATATTTTTCAAAAATTAATTTTTTCGTTCATGAATTTTTTTCTAAATCAGTCCATATTAAGGCTAAAACAACAACAAACAAACAATTTTCATTATTGAAAAAAGAAAAAACTAGCGTAAGCACGAGGCAGTCAAAAAAAAATCAGCTCACTAGATTCGAAAGCTTTAGTAATTTTCTTGAAATAATTTGATATTTATATTTATCGCATCTCTCACTGTACTCTTCAAATTAGAAATATAAGGTATATTGAATTTGTAATTTTAACAAACTTTCTCGATTAAAGTTTAATTAATCACATAAATTTTTATGTAACCATAATTGACTTTAGCAATTACGTGACAGGACAATTCATTTTGCTCAAACTAAAAATAAGGTACATTTATTTCACAAAACAATTAAAGATTTATAGTACTCAGTACTTAAATCAGAATTTCACGTCAAAGTATGTAATTTTCATATCAAATTTCACGTGTTTTATTCACAGTATAGCAAGTTCATCATATGCGTGTTCAATGAGATTTTCGTTGAGCTCACATCGTGTTTGCAATGCAAGATCTTATCGACCCTCTTGGCATATATATATAGGCTTCCTTGGTGTATTCATTAAAGCGGGATGAGTTTCTAAGCTGCAAACAGTTTCCGTCAACAAGGACTTGTGTAATGTTGCCTCGCGGCTACACTCGTAATAGCTGTTTTCATGACAGTTTTGCGATAGTGTCGGAAATAACGTTTGAGAAGATTTTAATGCTTGCAAATTCTGAGTACACGATAGTCTGCAAAATAGTTAGCACCAAAACGACTATAATACTCTAAGCGAGTCATCGCGATGTTTATACTTGACATTGAGTAAAACACTTTACACAAATTTTCCGTTCATGAAGAAGAAAGGGAGGAAACGGACCCGCGGAAGTTCTTTTGTGGAGAAATTGCTGCGCCGCTGGAGAAAAGGAGTAATTGGGGAAAGAGTCAATATCCTACAGGTGGCCGCCTCCATAGAAACGGTCGGGATATTCAATCTGTGTGATTAGTCGATTGGTCCAATACAGTAATTACAAAACGACAGAAATTTTATTTAGTCACTTATTTCCGGAAGTGAATTGAGTCAAAAAGAAGGGAGGCTTTGCCAATCAATTGTGATCGAGCTTTGAACTATTGGATCTTTATGAATTTTATTTTTGGAGCCTGTATTACTCAAGTAGCGTCAGACGTTCGTTGTATATCCATTTTAGGTCCATAATCTAAAAAATATACCTTAAGGAGGTTCGTCAGTGAAATTGAAAATGCACAGAAAAATCGAAATAATTACCGCGTTTCAAATTTCATAACAAACTCACACGAATTTTTTGGGAACTTTCGTCTACATCGTTTACACAAAATTAATTTTTTTATGCATGTATTTCAACATGGGCTCTTATGGCATATTTACGAATTAAAAAAAAATTACAATTAAAACAATTTTTTACATCGTTGAATTTTCAAGTATTTGGTGGAATTAATTCTTTTTTTTCGATGTAAAAATTTTTTTCAGTTTTTTCAATTTTTTTATTATTTGTAAATATGCCATAAGAGCCCACGTTAAAATGTATGCGTAAAAAAATTGATTTTGTGTAAACGATGTAGACGAAAATTCCCAAAAAATTCATGTAAGTTTGTTATGAATTATTAAAAACGCGGTAATTATTTTAGATTTTTCTGTGCATTTTCAATTTTAATGACGAATCTCCTTAAGGTATATTTTTTAATAGATTGAATAATAATAATTGTTTTTTCTACTGAATACATGCATTTATGTCCAGAACACATTTTGTTTGGATTTTTTTCAGATTTTTTTACCACCAGTAACATTTTTAAATCCTCGAAAAAAACTAATTTCGAAAACACCGTTTTTAAAAATCTGAAAAAATTCACACTGATTCTATGAATTAAAATATGATTTTTAAGCGCCATGCGAATATGAGATCTCAGTACTTACTATTTTTCCCACAGTTTTTTCTCTTTCTATTTCGTGTCGCAATTTGATTTCTAGTATTTTAAATCAGGATAACTTTCTCAAATATCAATGGATCTCAATTTTCTGAAGATGGTAGAATGAGTAGAATACCCAAAAACAATTAATATCGTTAAAAAAAATTTCGCAAATTTATTGCGCAATACAATATCGCCCAGATATATTTTTGGGTAATTTTTACGGTAGAAAGATTAATTCGTTATCGTTAACTGCGATATGCTTGCATTTCTTTCATAATTCAAAATTACTCTGCAAGAGAGTGCAATAATGTGCGAACGAATTATAGATTGGCCAGATATATCGCATATATAATGTAGATACGGCAGGAGATATGTGGCGTTGGTAGCGTTCCCGACGCTCGATATCCGAATTCCTATTAGGATTGGCTCTGTAAATTATTGTCGTGGCATTACGCGGTTACATAGTTTTGAGATATGTGTAGTTGGCAGGTTGGATGGACAATAACTGCAGAGTCGATATTACAAGCTAACTGGCCAGGAATGGCAAGCCAGACGCGAGTCTGAGGTCAACGGGCCAGTTTCTGACACCATTACGGTTTCTGACACCGACAGTACATTTATATCTGTAGTTAATTAAGTTTTCGTCACATTAACATATAAGAGATTTTTCATCAAATCATCCGCTTTTTTTTATAACCTTTCTAATTAGTCCCACAATTGGACATATTTTAGTACCACTTGAAAGTTCTCTTTTCTAATTTATTTAGATTTTTAAATCCGATATCAGGGCAAATGCGATATTTCTTCAAAGACAATATATTTTGAAAAATTAAGGTCAGAGAAAAAAATTGTTAAAATAAAAAAGTTGTAGATTTATGTTTAAGTTTCAATGAAATTTATTGAAATAGTTTTGTCGACTCGATAACGTTGATTTTTCGCTGAGAAATATAAAGGTTATTTTTCAAACAAAAAAGGCTACTTCTTTTGGCTGAAAAAAAAATTACAGAATCTTCGCGCCTATGTATCGAAAACATGAAAAAATTGCCAAGGAGTCCATAGTTCCAAAGTAAAAAAATAATTTGTTCTAAGTAAAAAAATGATGTCCAGATAACATTTTTAAAAAGTCTATAATGGACCAGCTATTTTACATATGTATCATCGCATGAACTACAAATTCCAAATAAAAACTTTGTTAACATTTTCCTTTTTTTCCTCGACAAAAATCTTTTCACTTTGAATAATTATTTTTTTACTTCTGAACTTTGAAAAAAGTGGCTAAATTGACGAAAAAACCTTCATATACTCACAGAAAAAATGAAAAGAGCTTCTACTACCAAAAATTGCAGGGACAAAGATGGCAACAAAAAAATTGTTTTAGTGCCTCCCAAACGACATCATCGTAGTCAGACGGAACTTAGCTGAAGCTCATGCGGAATTTTGGATTTATAGCTTCATCGAGTACAGTAGAAGCTCTCACATGTCACGTGATGCGGGGACAACGTAAAATAATTGAAAGGCTAATCCCGGTTCGTCAATGGGTTCGAAGTTCTCATATTCTGGGTTCCGTATAATATCGAGTTTATATCTCTGCTCTCCGCTTAAGTAAATTTACTGAAGATAACATTTCAGAGCTTTCACTGTATATATTAAATACCATCGAACTAATGCGCGCCTTCAGCGTCTTGTCCATAAATTCTTGGTGTCAATCCAGTGCCTAGTCTAATTCAGGATAAGTTGCAATTTCTGACACTGAATTTGTAACCTACGTCGAAGTATTAGAAAATAGATACTGTTTGATCGGATAACTTGGTTCGTCAACGAACAACTTAGTTAGTCTAACCCATATCTTATTAACAATATCGTATTCACATAAACAATGAAAAACCGAAGCCCAAAAGATGACATCAACCTTAAAGCGTAACAATAAGCTTAATAAATAAATATATTGCAATATTATTTTTGTCCTGAAAATGACTAAGTTTTGGATATATTTATTGACAACGATATAAAATTTGGGAACTTTCAGACAGCTTAACATTTTTAACAATTTTTATTATGATCTAAAATTGAGTTGCTGAACGTAAAATTAGCAACATTCGACCATCTTTGAGATACTCTCTGTGCGTAATCGTAGTTGGATTGATAAGCTGAAAGATTAACTCTGAAGAGTACAAAATCGGATTATAAGTAGTGCTGATGCTGGAAGCAGATCACAGGGAGCTTTTGTGGCTTCCGGGTCTACTTCAATGGGTAACAGCTTAAAGGATTTTGGATAAAAGCCAAACCAATATATATGGAATATCGGGATACGAATATACTACTACTGACATAGGTCGGAAAAATAATAATACAGCAGAAAATAATGATGCAGCTTTGAATGTATGGAATCTCATTTTCAATACAGCACATCAGAAAAACAACGATCTCGTAACGTTGGATGCACTCCATTTTGCATTCGACGTTTTGTTCGAGTTATAGCGATAACAGACATTGTTCCAAAGTCCTACAAAATCAAGAGTTCGATCGGACGATTATGAAAAATATACCAACGAAATATTGAAGTTCGAATTCATTCGGTCGAATAATTAGCGAGTGCTGATTTTTCTTCAAATAATTTGGTGCAGTCTTGTACGATATATACATTTTTTTAACGGAGTAATCTATGCAGTCAGTAATATATGTAATATGCAGAATGAAGCAGCCTCGTTACACTCACATATAGTTTCATCCTATGAAGTACTTCGTTCACCTGGATGTATAATCAAGCTGCCTTCGCTCCAAGCAAATTCTGTCAAGCAACAACTTCATGGCCCGGTTGGCGGAAACGCGTTTACTACTGAATTAACCCACTGCTTCATTTTCTCAACTTTCTTTCCATACAATGCAAATAGCCCTGCTGTAATAAATTTCGGCGCGGTATAAGTATATCCTGACACATAATATACCAAATATACTATATACACAATGAGTATGCAAATATGGCCTCCTTACATCACTATGCCTTATGATACTTAGCGATAACAGCTTTTCTTCTAAGACAGGCTTACGTCTGTTAAACCCTGTCAAACAAGCATTACTGACAATCAAAATGTCCTGATCAACATCAGGCCCCATTAATAAAATTCCACTCGTGAATGTGATTCTTTGACAAAGTTATACGACTATGACTGTCTCTCGATTCGACCATAAAACCAAAGAGCTCAAAAGGCTATTACATAAGCTGCCTTAATTGGAAAATATATACGCAGCCACGACGCCAAACCCAACGCAAGTGAATTCAATGCAAAGGAAACGAAAACAGAGTAACATAGTAAACATTTGCATTCGCGTTTGCGTTATTAACAGGTCGTTTTGAAGTACTACATTTCCCTTGATACTGCATCAGATTAGATTGACTTTGATACGTAGTAATTACACTGAATTAATGACGGTAATACGGATACCATACTGCGCAGTTGATGTTTTGATCATATACAGCTTTGAACTGTATATGACGTACGCCAGTTCAAGTTTAGCCAAAGTCAGATAATTGGTGCGCTTACTGCAGAAGATTTCCGCATGGCCGAAAAGACTTTCCTTATACTTTCATAACAAATATACCTCGAAGAACTTTTGGAGAAATGCGTTGAATATCGGAATTCAGATAATAGACTCGGAATGCATAGGATGATATGGATGTTAGCATGAGAAATACTCGACATCATCATATATGACTAGTGTTGAATTTCAACAACAAGAGGAATATTATAGTACCGTAATAATGCACTTTTATTTCGCGAAATGGTCTGAAAAATTTATTATTAAATTAGGTATAATATAATTAGCGAAAAAGGGAAAAGCGATTGTGCAGTGTCGCTCACTTCAAGCACCACATTGAGTTACGCGAGAGCATGGAACGCGGATACTATACAGATACAGTTGAGATTACACGAGCACCAAGGCATAAAGCCGAGGATCTCGTTTCATGAAATAACCCACGCTAAGTCGCTATTGCTGCTCCGTACTCGTATAACAGCTGCAGTGTAGCATATGTGGTGCATCGGCCGGGTGATTCAGTGGTGCTTGTCGACATCTATGATGTTGAGAGCAGATGAAAGAGAGTCATGAAAGGAGATACAACAGAGAGGAAGAAGGTGTAACAAGAATTGCGTACTGGACTTATTCATTCGCATAGAGAATATGCGGACATGCTACTTTAATTAACCCTTATAGTTTTCCATGTCTGAGTATATTTGTCAGTAGCTTTGTCAGCTGGACACAAAAAGCTATGGAGATATCGACTTGATCACCGGAAGTCACGGGGTATTGATCTGGACACCGGAAGCCATGAGGATATTAACCTGAACACCGATAGCCATGGGGATATTGACCTGGACACCAAAAGGCATAGATATGAACATACAAAGATATTGACCCCGGCAGCGGAAGCCATTGAGATATTCACCGGGACATCAAAGGCCATGGAAATATTGATCTGGGCAGCGAAAGGCATGAAGATTTCGACCTGGACCCCGAAAACCATGGAGATATCGACCGCAACACCCAAAACCATGAAGGTATCAAACTTGATCCGGAAAGCCATGGGGATACAGATCTAACGACCGAAAGGCATAAAGATATCGACCTGGGCACCGGAAGCCATAGAGATATTGATCAGAGCAGCAAAAGCCATGTAAATATGGACCTGGATTCTTAAAATTAAAGAAACGGTGCAATACCGTTTGGTGTTATTCAGTCCAATAGATCATAATTTACATTTAGAATCATTTTCCGTACTGTCTTAATACTTTCATCCTTTTCGCGAAATATTATAAGGTAGTTGAAAACTCTCAATTCGTTTTTGCGCAGGGTCATATTTGGATGGCACTTTGCTAACAGTAGATGAGATAATGAGAGTCACGAAAGGGGATAGAATGGAGAAGGAGAGGGTGTAATGCGAATAACATGTTACGCTTGTATGTTCGCATGGACAACATGCGGTCGTGCCACTTTAATTAACCTAATCCATGTAGGAACATGAATGCGGAAGTGTCGGTTATAATGCACCCCGACAGCTACAAGCCCTTTAAAAGGCAGTGATACACCGTCGGAAATTTCGTCGCCCAACGTTAAACGCCTATAGTTCTGTCTCTCTCGGGCATAGCTCTGTCTCTCTCTCGCACTCGTTTCTTTTTATTCTAAAAAAACGGCCGAATCGAATGAGGCGTCAGAAGCTTAGCGCAATTCTCCGATACTCCTGCGTATCGCCTCAAAATACGGACCCTATCTGTAGTACTGTTCGGGAGAAAACAACTTCCGAATTTTCTACGGCGGATATGACTGCCTCTTAAGGCACGAATCTCCGGATCGGATCTTAAGAGTGTCAGCCCAGCATCTAAAGTACAAAATCTTAAAATCACCACTTTGACGATCTAAGACAGATGACAAACTGGATCAACCTAAAAGCTAAACGAAAGGCTTACGTATACTCTGTTAAGAATGCGATGTCAAAGTTGAAACCTACATGATGTCTATAATAGTCTACACCAATTGCAGTGATAATGCAATTGACTACGTTTAACACCTTAATTGTGTTTTCTGGCACTAGATTGAAATGATGAGTCTACAGATACGTTCGGAAATATCTAATCTACACACACACGATCGGATTTCGTTCGGAATTTATTTGTGAATAACCCAGTTTGTCCGCACACGAACAAAGAAATAAGACCAAGACGTGAGACGTGAATCAGGAATTCTCCAGATTTATGGCCAATTGATTTGCTACGACGTTCGAGTGATTGACACCGAGTAATATGCGTTCGACCTGAGAACATCTTGAGATGACACTGCAAATCGTAGATGAAGTTAATATTAGTATAAATCTAACGAGATCGTTTGTGTCCATTTCGAAGCGTGAAAAATGTCAATATCAACCCGTTAAAGGGTAACACCATCAAAAAGCTTACATCCACCAAGTTTTACACCGTAGATTATTTACACTGTATTTTCTTCAAGACGAGATATAATGCTTGAATTTCAGAACATTGTCGTCATATCATAAACATGGAATTATTGATCCGCATGTCATAAACAGACTTGATCACCGATAGAACTGGGACGTTTAGTTTTTATGTAGTGAGAATTGAGTCTAAGGGTTCCATAAAAATCATAGCGTTGGCAGTCCTATAAAAAACCATAGAATGTACCAACGTGTCCATTTGTATGAACGAAATGAACGAGCTTCTGGAACGTCGCGGGTTCTGACGAGAATTCACGTTTGCATTGCAGATCTGTTTCATGAATCACTTTCACATAAATATTTAGGTTTTGTTGGCCCAGACCAGAAGTCAGTTGTAATTATAACGCTGAGAATATGAAGATGGAGAGGAGCTGGCTCCGAAAGAGGAAGATGAAGATGCTTAGACTCTCGAGTTTCACATTCGTAATCCATTAGAAATCTTTATTCGCTTCTCCATTGGATATATTTGCATTCACATCTCCGGTGGTAATGGAATATCGGGTTTCATCTTCGTCTTGGCCTCAGTTGGTTCTCCTCCTGCAGTAGTACGGTAAATGTCACAGTACTACTCAACTTATTCGTTCCATCGAATGCTTGATGCAGACTCCCGTCACAGTGAATTGTAATTCACTATACCCGCGTATACGAGAAGATGCAACTGGTAATGCAACTTGCATGTCAATGATGCCTGCTACATCTGAAGGAATACAAACGTGATAGAAAATATTTTGCTTGTAACACATGCACAAAAAGTTCCTACGTTCGTATCAGTAGCGCGTGGTGAAAATGAATCCCGGAAAAGAAACCCCGGGTAATAATGTACCTAGAAAAAATACCCCCCGAACAAAACACCCCCTTGAAAAGATGTCCCCGGAAAAAATACCCTTGTTGCGTGTAAACATGCCTGTAAACATGTTTCATGTCACTCCGTGTGAGAAGTTCCTACTTCTCACATGCGAGAAGTGCGACTTCTCGCACGCGTTATTACGATAAGAGTGCGATGAAACTTTTTCTGACAAGGGTGAGTTTACAGCACGAGCCGAAGGCAAGTGTTGCAATCAAACGAGTTCACGAAATGTTTCTCGCACGAGTTTCGTATACAATTTTATTTCACTAGTGCGAGAAGTGCTTACTTCTCACACGCTCTGCTCCGCTTCGCGTGCGAGAAATCGCACTGTTCGTACGGAGTTGCATAAAAAATGTTAGGTGATACTCGCACGATAAAGCGACTTTTACGATGAAGGTTTGAAAGTGGGCAGCACTAATCTCTTCCCGAGATACGATCGTCACTCGACCTGACTTCGTGTCACTGTAACCTTGATCCGGCTCGTGCGGTCAGCTAGTTATCCTTAGTCGAAAAGACCATTTTGCCGCACTAGTGTCACAAAGTACTAACAATGGAATGTGATTGAAGATCCTGTCTCGTGTTTTCCTTGAAAATTATTATACCTCCAAGCTCCATACAGTATTCTCATAAATGACACGCTTCCGTAACCGAAGTCAGGTCATGTTTCTACCTTATACGCTCCACAACGGATACTGCGGTATTCCAAGATGCCCTTTACCGACGTGAAACATCTATTTTCACGTTGCATACACTATCAAATATGTTGCGGCACGGTAAGGGTGTTACCGTTTCAAAATGTCGTCAAATATCGGAAGCTTTCCGTTTCACTTGCTTCGAGCGAATGCTTCTCCTTACAAAGACCGGCTCCACTTGAAATGCGTTTCGTACAAGATCATCTCAAAACGTGGTCGTGCATTTTCTGTGATGACACCGACGTCATAAAAAAATAACCGTCGAACGAAATCTGTTTCTAAAATATAGTCCTTACAGAAGTCCAAAACATAAGAGTTAGAGTTTTAAATAATAATTCATGACGAGCGCAATATAAGAGAGTCCTTGTATATTTACAAATTAGGACATACGAAGCAATAGTTCGTCAAGACCCATGTCAGTTTCTTCACGATTACCCTTAATATTTCCACAACCACGATGTGGCTTTGTGGATGTTAGAAAATAATGAGCAAGCATTGTGCAGAGTCCTAATTTACACCCTCTTTCGCTCTGGCACGCCATCTTTATTGCAGTTGCATGATCCCCTTGGCCTTTCTTACACTCATGCCACTCTCGTCGGTATTGAGCCACACGCTTATGACCTTGTAGGAAATAATAATTCTGTATCTTGAAGAACATTGAGAATAAAAAGCAAGCTGCTGATTTGGGTGCGGTGCTTTCAACGAAAAACTCATCAAAAGACTTGATGATACTGGTCTCGCGCCCAGCTACACATTATTGGCGAGCGGTGATCTCACTTTTTGATCTCCAACTTCTACTATCATCAAACAACAAAACAGAGAGATTTATGGTGTTTCACAACTTTGTTCCATTTTAACGTTTTCGGGTGGGGGTCAAAATAGCGAATGACCAAAATAGTAAATGGATGAAATAGCGATTTTCGAAATTAGGAACGTCTGAATCTAGAACGGTCATCATTATGAGTGGGAGTCAAAAAAGCGAATGGCCAAAATAGCAAATGGCTAAAATAACGTATTAAAAAAAAAAGGTCTAAGCGTGGAATGGCCATAATTATGGAATTCGCTATTTCAGCCATTCGCAATTTTGGATATTCCCTATTTTGACCTCTACTTATTAAAATGCAACCAAAATAGCGAATGGCTGAAAAAGTGATTTCCATTATTCTGGCCATTCTACATTTACACGTTCCTTATTTTAAATTTCTCTATTTTAGTCATTCGCTATTTTGACCCGCACCCAGAATAAGAATAGAATACAATAAAATACGACCCCAAATGATACTTGTTTCATTCGTAATTAATTTTTTAAATTTGTCGAACGCGAATTTATCCTCGGCTCTACTGTCTGACCACGGCCAATTATGATCTAAATAGAACAGGGAGACGAACATGACTGATTGCCACCAGCTTTTTAGAAGTAAAGAACATGCATTGATTATCAATTTATCAACTTGCTTAACCTACTGCTTTATATTCACAAGAGCTGATTTTTTTTCAATAAAACTTATCATCGAACGAGGTCATATTCAGCATGACATTTAGCGATAATTTATCGAGGATAAAAAGCGCAAATAACTATTAGAGACTCAGAAAATCGTATCAGAGCATTCAGATGGCTATCACCCATTTGATAGATGTGTCAATTTAATTCTGTCGACGATATAGGCTGAACTATTTTCGGAACTCTATCCACATCATACCTACATCGAGTATTGAATTTGCGGGATACCCAGCTGTCCGAGTAAAAGCGGCTTCAGCGTAGAGCTCTATTCGACATCTGAGCATCTCCGTGTTTGGTTCCGGTAAAATGCGCATGCAATACTGCTCTCCAATAAAGCTCGCCTCTCTTTTCTCCTCTCTCTTTCTTCTTCTCTCCACTTACCTTCTTTCTGTCTTTCAATTGCTCTGCCATTTCGGACGAACGAATTGTAGCAAACGAGATGATAGCCCGTTACCAGAATTCCTATATATCGTGCATCAAGAACCATTCGACACAGAACCATGATGTTTGATCTATCTTCACGCACGATTGAAAGTTTCAAGAGACCTTTTGAAATTTTCTGGATTTATTGGAAACTGAATAGAGCCATGGAACAAAGCTTGTAGCGGTTTACCGTTTTCCAAATGGTAACGGTTACTCAAAAGGAATCGACAAATCCCCTGAACTAAGCGTTCATGTTCATCGGATGCAGAATTTGTGGTACGAACTTGATAAATTGAGTATAAAATTGTGCAATATTCATTTGTAATACCACAAGAGCTTCAAAATGATCGGATATTTCCCGATAGCTCATTTGTGTACAGGGAACTTTGAGGGAAATATCAGATTAATTTCGAAGCTCGAGTGGTATTCGGAGGATTATTTTTCCCATCCTAATTGCGACCAATGGAATTGCACCATGGGACGAAACTTACGGTTTATGTTTGATAAGATCCTTCGACTGTCCCAATTGAATTCCATCCGTCCGTTTGACAGGTTAACACGGCTGAATGATCCTTTGTTTTGTATATATAGCAACAGACAAAATTATCAAAAAATTATCAGTACAATTTCGTGTAGGTTGTATCATACGTGACGTCGAATGGTGCAATTCTATTAGTCGAAATTTGGATGGAAAAAATAATCACTATAGACGTAAATCCTTTTGTCATGTATATAAAAATTTATAATTGTTCGTTGGTTGACTAGCATGACCCGTTGATGTCTCCTCAACATCCTACACACATTTGAAAATCGTGCAAAGAAACAACTGCGCGGTCGTTGCTGAAAAGTCGTGTAAGTGGATCAACGAGTATAACAGTGTGCAACACGCGATGCGTGTTTATGCTGGAACAACACATAAAATAAGACATCCGAGGAGACGCGAGTGGAATGTCAAAACGTTGCAGTCACGCGCGTCATAAGATCACGGGTGTTGAAGAGCCGTGGTTATAGTGAGCGCAAGGGCAACAATCGGCGTTCTGAGGGTGTTTGTATGTCCCATTATGCGATAATTGCAAATGGATGTCTCTCAATGCTGGACAACACACATTTCAAGGGATGGGACATCCTGAAGAGCGAAGTTTACGACATCAGCTCCAGTTTACGTCCTTCCAGCAGTTGCTGCTGCAACTGCCATTAGCAGACCCTAGAAGGACGTATAGCTATTGGCGTGCATTGTGCTGTACTTATACCCTGTATATGTCAACGCTACTTGCACTTGGTAAAATGTCGTAACTTAAACCTTGGTATGCTGCTACAGTTTGGTCCCAGGTGGACGTTAGAAGTGCACGAAACCAACATTGTCAACCCGGGACCAATTCTAGGTTGCGTTGTATACAAAATAATTTGACCTCATTATCGCTCTACAATTCTACATTTATCAAACATTCTCTGCCAATTAAGTCACTTTTTTCTTAAACTTAAGTCACTATTTCAGATCTGCCTTATAATTGGTCCCATCAGAGTACGACTAAAGAACATCATATGTGATTTTTTTAAATTTTCTGAATCAATATCTAAAGTTATGGAGTCATTTTAAAGCAGACATATTTTGAAAATTTAAAATTACTTTAAAAAGTATCTTCATACGATAGTTGTTGTTTTGGGTTGGCTTTCGAATGCTAAAAATAATTCCAACACTCTGGTAACACTGATTTATTACCGAAAAAGGAGAAATTATTTAAGTATTCCAAAACGAATATTTTGTTTCGGCAAACAAATCACCAAAGTTGAATGGATCAAGGTTCTCTTAGGTTAAAAAAAAAATAACGCCAATGGAAAGTCGATTTCATACGGTGTAGCGTTATTTCATTTTTTTTCAGCCGAACCTCGACCCATGCTACTATGGTGATTTTTTTATTATGTTAACAGTCATGGAGAAAAACTCCATAATTTTCGCAGCCAAGCCAATAAAAATAATAATTCCCCCATTCTTCTTCTCATTTCAAGAAAACGTCTCCCACTTGTCCATTCTGTTTATCACACGCTTCGATATTGTGAGAGACTTGCTATCTCGCGTGTCGTTAAAGTGAATTGCTCTGATGACTTGCTGATATAAATTAGAATATCCATTTTATCCAATTAGCGTATGAAAAAATTGAGGTCATCAAAAAAAATGCCGTCGCTAACAAAGTTTGTCACGTAATATTGGTCATTGATCAATATTTCCTTCCACTCAAATCCCGCACGTAAAACTCGTATTCCATACTTACTCTCACTTTCATACGTAAAGATATTATGTCAATATGGAAGAAAGGATGTGTTTACGGAATGAATAAACGAAAAATACCTCTAATCTACTCGAAATTTAGTGTACTTTTACTGAAAGTTTTTATTTATATCCTAGTATATGAAATTGAGTATACAAGTGTAATGTAAAATTAATGTATGGTGGAGCGTATTCAAGTATTTACTTCAATTTTACAGTAAAAGTACTCGAATTTTAATAATTTGCTCTAATTTTACTGGAAAAGTACATAAAATCTTTACCACAGTTATTTATTGAATGACGATGACGAGTTTATGAATAAAAACTTTTAATCTTTTCCATCAGTGTAGTTACTATATTGCAAGAGGATCTTTCAATTTGGCCACTTAGCGACAATGTTCATACTGAGTATGTCGTTTCTTAATCCCAGCTAAACGCCGTATCGTTTACCTTATCCAACATCGTGCAGTATAATAGATAACGTTAGTCGCACAACTGGGAATCCTCTTGCGAAGCGACCCTCAAAATACAGTAGCAGAGCACCCATCGAGTATGAAATGCGAGTTACCGGTATCGATTCCTATCTATGTCCGTTTACACCCGATGTAGTGCAATTCAGTAGTGAGGGAGCGTAGAAGGATCCAGAGATTTGGGCAGGAATCGTTACATGCCAGATTTAATTTAAGATTGTAAACATTACGAGCTCGATCTTATCCAAAAGAGACAATGAACGTGCGTAGCTCGAATTCACCCACTAAGTTCAGGCTACAAATATGTATAGCATTGACGGTGTCGCGGATAAGCGCGAACACGTTTTCACCATTTACTTTATACGAAAGGACTGAGCGAAAATTTATGTAGGCTCCACTTGTTAGATCAGAACTATTTAGGGTATTACTGAAAGATTTCTGATCAGGCGCAACGGATTTCAGCAGAGTCTAGGCTGAAAATAGCATCGTTACGTCTTATCCGATCGAAAACGTCAGTCTTTTGGGTGATCGTGCATATTGGATTTCAGATCAGCTAGATTTGGGCGTGAAATGTCTTCACGGAAATTGAGGATACTCAGTTTGGTTGGATCATTTGAGCTTTTTGGATAAATAGGGACGTTTGGTTACCTATGCGCCGAATAACCGTCATGGGAAAAAAGTATGCTAAAAAAGTATATTTTTTTATATATCGAATAGACACATGCGTGTTTGTGTGTTTCTTGTTAGCACGAAAGCATCCGCCATTTTTAAGATATTGGGAATTTGGTACACAAGTAAATTATGGGTAGACAAAGGCAAAGTTTAAATTTGGCGCCAAACTTCCCAGTGGTTGAAAAATTATGAAATTTATCATTTTTTATAAGATCACTTATCATCCTCTAAGTTTCATATTTAAAAAAATATTAATCACGACTTTGGTCCACAAATATAATATTATTGTCTAATGACTGGAACCAAATTTTGTATAAATCGATTGAACCATTCAAATTTTATGGGACTTTGGACTTTTCAAATTATCTTAAAAATGAGTATTTCTGCTCTTGTACGAGTTTAGGTATCAAATATTATCCAAGTCGGTTGGAAGTTACTAATGAACGTAATTAATCATACATCAAAGTTTTCTTTACGGGAAAGCCAAACATAATAATTACAGAAAAACAGGATTGTCCGAAAACATAAAAAAAAAAAAAAAAAGGGAAACAACGTGACATTATTTCAAAATCATAGTACGCAATAATAATTACATAGACACAATTAATAATTAGTTTGATAGGTGTACAACTTTTATCGATGGAAATCATATAATTAAAATAAGGCAAAACACGTCAAGTCAACAATCCAGATTTCTCGTATTCATAAAAAATCTAAATAACTTGCTCCAATGTTCTTTCAATTAATTCAAGTGATCAACATTTTTTGAAGATTTTTTAGATCCATATGTCAGTTATTAAAATCGTGGGAAATAGAATGTATTTGGGGTAAATTGATCCGACCAAGTTTTTTTTCCATACAAAAAAGAACTAACATATTTTCTTTCAATTCCACGGGTAGACTCGTAAGCCTTGACATGCGTCAACGTGACTCTGCAATGAGTATAATATATATCGTGAAATCTTATGACAAAGTATAATAAATGTCGCTTTTTAGTATCACCGTTCCTATCTGTTATATAAGCTCCATGTGGACGCAGAACAATTGCAATTGTTTTCAAGCGAGTAGTATAACCAAACGTTGCTGCCTCTAATACGACTTTCTAGCATTTTAAGCCCACAAGATAGTCGCATTTCACTGTTACAGGGTTTCTGTTATTTTACGAGCCACTATAAAAAGAAGAGCCCAATGTAGACAGCGCCATTCTATCTCCGCGCATGACTCTTTCAATGCACGCAGACCGTGTAACTGACTCGTTTCAATTCGAATCAATTTCCATTCCATTTAAGCGTCATTAGACTTTAAAAGCTCCTCGACTTCAGGTCTCGTGGTGGAAAGGTGCGTGCACAAGTGGAGACCTTAAAGTACAACAAGGAGAAGCAGAAGAAGGACTTTCGCGATGCGGAAACGCGGACATGTCACAGGAACAGTTGAACTGTGTCTGAAACGCACAAGCTCCATTTCTTTTCTTAATCCGGTAGCCATTCGCTACGAGTTGCTTCGCCTGAGCTTCTTCGAAACCATTACTTTCTGACTCGGACAGCTTAAGCCAGGATAGAAGAGATACCAGTGCATTAAGGCGAATGCGCTATGTACTGCAATCTGCACCGCACTGTGTTCTTTCAACTCTAGTTAATTGTATATTCCCTGCTACAGATAAATTGTCAGGAATTAATCAAGGTATTAAGAAGACAAAGGCTGAAGGTTAGATGGTCTTTTTATTAATGAAATAAACAAATGTTCTCCAGTTGATCATCAATGAAACAAATATTTTCTCATGCCCGTTTGTAGGTGACACGGTTTTCTCAAAGGGGCAGGTCCGGATATATTATTCAGAATAGTTTCATTGTGGATAATCATACGTTGTCCGTGGATTCGAGGAAAATATATGAGTCGTGATTACAAAATTACGTGCTCCCTTATCGTTATGTGCAGTCGTACTCCGCAATGAAAAATAGAGTTGTTAAGTCGACTCTCGTGTTTTAGTTTACACTGCCTGCAACTTTCTTTACAGTCGAACAAATGATGTCGGTTTTTATAATAATGCTTGAAGAAATGCTCGGGAAACCACGATGAAATCGAGAAGTTTAGTAATAATATGTTTGTTGGATCATGCAATAAGATTGCACAACGGAAGAAATCTTGCATCGCACGCAACGACAGCCCTTCTTTACCGCACATTTCTTTTCACCACAGCGCAGATCGTTTCACCACAAATGCGTTTTTACACAACGAAGATACTACGGGCTAATATTTCTTCACATTTCTAATCTACATGCGTTTTATTCACGATATTTCAATCCTCCATATTTCAGTCATACACAATTCTTTCAACACAAAAAGTATAAACATGCTTATTTTTACCGCGCGTTCTGAAACGCCATGATCTCGAACCAACACATCCGTTACTCTACAAACCCGATACTACATACTTCTGTTTCGTCACATTTATAAACTTCACGCGTTTTTTTTTTGACATGTCGTTCCTACACATTTCAATCCAACACATTCTTTACTACACCATCCGATATCCCATAAAGACATAACAACACGTTTTAGTTCCGCTCAACCGATCCAACAAATACTTCTCCAACACATTTCGGTCTACACATTATCTCTGTCGTTATCAACCGGAGAGAATATCGCATGTCGGTAAGGTAGAACTCCGAGCAGGCAGTGGTTCTGTGGTGAATTTCAATTTGTCAAAGATTCGCATTTGTGCTACGCAAAATTTCAATATCGAACAACTGAAAATACTTCAAAACAGTAATGCTCACTTACGTTGTTTTAATGCGTAACGTCGCGAAGGAAAAAAAAACAACAATCTTCATTACCACATCAATATTCTAAGGTAAGCAACGCGAGGTTCTTGGGGTTATCAACATCTGTCGATAGTCTTGGGCAATATTTTATAAATACTATAATTAGATAACTTAACAATTATTATTCCTATCCTTCTGCGGAATATTGAATGTGCTACTGGGTAATATTCGTATGCTATTCGGTAATATATATTTCTCCCAATGTATCCTATTTGCTACATTTGCAGTGTACCAGAAGTAATTGTCATCGACATGTGGTATCTGATGAATGGCAAACCGGGCACTAAACACCCGATATATGTAGGACGCTGTATAACGGGTGATGTCAATTATCTAACAGTATTAATGACCCATTATCACTGGTGCAATCGTGGCACAGAGGCTCGCCATGCCAACCCTTTTGCCGAAAATCTAACACTCAATCGTAGACGCCTGATTTACATGAAGACCCCAATTTCCATTTGAGTACCGTACAGGTCGAGTGAGCTACTGAGCATCAGATGTGTTCTCGATGCGCTCGGATAGTGTGATACGCCTCGCGAATTCAGGCTCACTCACCATCGATTCCTCTCGCAAATTGCCATCTACTCCACCTGAGGCTTCCCACGACGTACTTCACGATCGATTCGATCCGACACTCCGTGCAGGCATCTGTTTCCAGCTCTCAATTAAGCCGCTCTTGAGAATCTCAGCCGTTGGTAAGTACAGGAAATTTTCACCGTCACAGGAATTGTTTGTGTCGGTGAGAAACTATAAAGCGCTCAGGTGAAACTTAATCAAACGCGAATGTCACTTTAGAAATGGTTCTCGATGGTCCGACACAATGGACATTTCCCTTATAGCAAAAAAAAAGGGCTAACTTTGACCATTTATTTTAGGAGTATGAAAAACGGAACACGACTTATGTTCAGAGGGTTTATGTAACACATGTTGAAGTATGATGAATAATTATTTTTATATAATTCTTATACAGAATTGCAGTGGCAGACGCCATTTTTAAAATTGTATTCTTTTGCAACATCTTGAAGAGAAAACGATTTTCTCGTAAGTTATAAAACCTGGCACAAAAAAACAAACAAGTTTATAATCTATGAGCTATTGAAGTTTGTTAGCCTTTATTTTATTGAATTTTGTAGAAATGGTTAACTTTTGAACGAAAAATCGATTTCTTGCAAATAAAATTAGCAGTAAATTTCTAATTATGAAAAAATTTTACACGACATAATAAAAGTGCTACGTACTTCTAGAGAGAATGTAATTGTGGAGCCACTGTTGAAATTTCAAACCGATCCTTGCAATGATGTGCAAGTGATCCGTCGTCCCACTTTGTAGAAAGTAGTTTGGAGAAAGACGCGTTGAAAGTTTTGTGATTACGGTGAGTACACTCTGAGATATGTTCAGCAAAATCGATTATTGAACGGTTTGAAATTTTTCTCCACTATAGATAAGACCAACTGCATATCGTTTTACGAAAAATATTTTTTATGCGATTATTGTTGAAGTAAAAGAAAATAGATTTTTTCAAGATTTTAGAGTGGTGTTAAAGTCCTGAAGTCTACACAGAATCATACCGAACTAGTGGAAATATTTGATTTGATCAAAGAAGCAGTGTTTGCGAATCTCTGTGGTTGAGAAGTACAGGAAATTGCAACCGTTAAAGGAATTATTTGTCTTGGTGAGAAACGACAGAACGCTTGGCTACAACTTAGTCGTGCGCGAATGTCAACTTCAAAGTGTTTCTCGACGGGCCAACGTTATGATCACTTGCAGTTCAAGTTTACACGGAATTATACCGATTCACTGAGGACATGTGATTATGTCAAAGAATTTAGTATTTTCAGTATTTGCGAATTTCAGTCGTTCCTAGAACACCAAATTTTGACCGTCAAAGTTATTATTTGTCTTAGTGGGACGATAAAACGCTCTGGTACAACTTAAGGTAGTCCTTGCGCATTAACCTTTCTGAACCTTCAGACTTAACATTTTTTTAAATAATAGTTGAATCCTCTCGAAATGCGATTGCAAAATTCCAAGCTGTGTTATAGATTAAATTACCAAGAAAATAAACATTTAAAAAAGAATTCTTATGCACGGGCTCTTATGGGAAACTAACCGATTTCTTACTTCGGAACGAAAATTGACATGTATAAACTGAACTTTTATACAATATCAAATGTGCTATGGATTCCTTAAATTGTCACAATTCCGTATAAAATATAAAAAAAGGACGTTATCGAAGTATTTGGATGTAATTCCAACGTCAAACACATCATCGCCAACTCAGAATTTACGGATAACCGGAAGTAGCGAACGATGATAAAAATCAACATAACCTCTAGTGTCAACCGGCGCCGATTCAACCTTGGTTTTAGCGCCCCGATGTTTCGTAGTATTTGTATTCGTGGCGCAAGAATTAGATTTCCTATTTTATTTTTTTGTTTGTTTCGTGTCACAAATTTATCTTTAAAACCACCAAATTTAGCTCTGACCGCGTGATGATTTAATACCACTACGCGTTCAAGCGAGACTCTGATGATATATTTTAGTTAATACAATTTATGTTTTTTAAGTTTACGAAGCATCTACAAATACGTTGTTATTCTCGGCGGATCCAAGCAACATACAAATAACCGTCATGACAAGGTTTATTTCCAGTTGCTTTACCGTAACACAACCGTAATGTGACCGGTAAAGTGACCGTTGCTTCGGAACAAGAACGAACCCGATTGCAACTATAAAGCGACCAATATTTCAACCGAAAACAAACCTCAACGTGACGCAAAAGTAATCGACAGTTCCTTAAAAGTTGTTTTTTTAGTTAGAAGGTTCTTCAAATAACCGAAAAGCAACTAAATCGGACCATTGGGTTTATTGCGGGTTACTTTACGATTACCCAACGGTCACAAGGTTTCTTCTGCGTCATTCTGGATTTGCTTTTGGTTCCATAACGACCGCCACTGTTTGGTTTACTAGCGGTTATTGAGATCCACTAGGGATTAGTATGGGTTGCAAGGACTACCTTAATCACGCGCGAATGTCGCCTGAGAAGTGCACTTCGACGGTCCAATGTAATGGACACTGGCGATTCACATCTACACGGAATTATACCGAACTACTGAAGAAAGTTGATTTCTTTGAAAATGCAGGGTTTGCGTATTTCAGTCATTGATAATTCTGACCGTCGAAGGAACTGTTTGTGTCGGTGAGAAACGATAAAATGCTTCAGTGCAATTTACTCTGGAACTATTTGGTTTTATCAAAGAAGCAGTATTTGCAAAGGCAACGTACGTGGTAGCCTCGAAATCCGATAATAATTACCCTGCGGCATTCAACAGCTCTAGTAAAGCGAGGGAACACTGACAGGGTCTGTTACTACTGATGTTTCCGACGTTTTCTAGTGTGCAATCGAACTTGACGTCCTTTGGCTGGTGGACGGCAAAGCCTTCCTCAAGGACAAATACAAACCGCCACTGCCCACAACCGGATTCCACTCAAGTCTCTCCAGTTGGCTGTACCAACATAGTCTCTTCACTTCTCTTCTCTCACTCACTCTCACAAATTTCGGAGTTGAACGCAGACTACGTGACGGTTAATCTCGCCTTTGGGGAATGAGCAACGCAACTAGGCTACACATTGCATCTGGTTTTTATCCTGAAGATAAGCCTGTCAATGCGCCATTCCACTGTTTGACTGCCTACTAACTTGTATTCCTCCCTTTTTGACCTACAGGACTTACTGAAACGAAAATATTGCATTGACAAGCTATAATCTAGTTATAGCATATTGATGAAACTTACAGTGCATGAGAAAAATCAATGCGTTTTGCAAAACATGCCACCTTCGAATAAATGTTTATTTATCACGTACCGTCACAAACTTGAATAATCACTGCTAATTAGTTTACGAATTCTGGTTGTCATGTTATCTTAATGTGTACAAACGAGGGAAACAAAAGTCAAGGACAGTTTCCGTTGGCGCATTCGCAACACGCGTATTTCTCATCACATTTGTTACTGGCGTGAAGTTTTTGATCGTGAACTTACAAGAGCGTTGGGACAGACGGCACGAATAGATTTTTAACAATTTCGTAAATCATTTGTAATGTAAGGTTCTTGCTATAATTTTTTAAGATCACGCTTTTAAATTCGAATTCAAGCTACGGACAGCCCCCGCGGAGAGGCGCTCGCGATGTTCACGCCTCTCTTGTTTTGGTGGTGTCATTGTCGACGTTCTCATAGTTTGACAAGATGGATTAACATTTCAGTTGTTCGTATAACAAATGTAAAGGTTCACTTTTTTCCCGAGTGGACGCTTTTCGAGAAAATTTTGTCGGAATTCACCTTTTCCTGAACTGCCGTAATACTTTTTGAGAACACTTTGTCATAATTCACTTTCACAGGAGTGACCGTAACGCTTTTTGAGAAAATTTTATTACAATTTATTTTTTCCACGCTTGGCCACAACTCTTCTTGACGGCATCTCTTCCCAAAAACCTTTCCTAAATATATTTTTACATAAAAAAATATGGCCGTTGAAATAGTACATAGACCAGATGCGCTGTCGAGTTACGATGTCGCAACGGGCGGTCGACGTAGCCATGTGAGGGTCGTAAAGAATGGTTTAAAATTTTTAATCACGTAGCACAGGTAAAGCAAATTTTGCGCCATTAGAGTTTTATTAGTAATTTGCATAAATGTATTCAAGGGTGAAGTTTAGGAGTATAATGCATACGTTGCCATATGCGGTAACATTCCCCGATTATTTATCACGATAGTGAAGTCCGGAAAATAACGGGACAGTGAATAAAAATAAATAATGGACGGCAAACAAAATCCTAAAGTCCCACCGGCGACTTATGATTTGCCGTCAACTTCAAGTTATCCAGAGGTATAAAATGTTCAAACAGCATAAGCTCAACAATCGGAAGCCTTAGTTTTAAGTTTGTGTAGAATCAAGAGAGCTTCGTGAGATTAGCTGCAGGATGTAAATATTGTTGAACCTAGCCACAGACGGAACCCGTCTGCTGCTAGTTGCAAAGTGTTTCACCTTGTCGTCTATCTCCATCTAGCTTTAATTTCCTCCACGAGCTGAGCGCACTCGTGTCGAGAGAAAGACGAGTACAGTCCCTGAAGAATCTCAGCCGTAGGGCTGGCTGGCAGCGATTCAAAATAGAATAGGCGGTACGAAGGCAGCAGAGTTTTGTATGACAATAAATTAGCTGCCTCCCGGGCAATTACGGGATTCACGCTCGAAACGATGCGACTTAATTTATCCAATGAATCACAACCTTCAACAGCATTTATCAACGATAAAATATTTTGAACAAGTCCAAACGATTGAAATGTCAGGCAATACAAACATCCATCGAATTTATGGCACGAATTTCGTTTTGTTTCTAAGTTAATGTCCCCCTATGTGGCAAGTATAAGTTCACAGACCATTAACCAGATGTATTCATAAGTAGTGATATAAACCAGACATTTTTCTTTTCTACATGGATGGATATAATATATGAACATCAAATAAAAATATTTTGAGTGTAATACTTCTGAATTTTATTGTTGCGAAATCAATATGAGAGCTTTGGACTGCAAATGTGCAGAACTAGCAGGCGAAACAGGAGCAGTATGGTAATCATAGCAATCTTGTCCTGTAGCCGTCGCGGATACATTAACAACTGTCAAATATCTTTCAGTTTCTATAAAACTGCTTCAGAGTTTGATCGTGCAATGAAATTTTCTTTCAAATTTTAACGTCCGTCCATGTGTCAAGCACAAACTTACAGACCATTAAGCAGATATATTCATAACTGGTGATTGAACATACACTTCGCACCGAAAGCAGTGAACACGCGGTCGGTGTGTGGCTTTGGCGGTCCCTAGAGATAAGCAGCATTGTTTGCGGCCATAACTTGGATGGATGACCGCTGAGCGGCGCAATGGCTTGCGCGTAAATTGTTGAGCGGGAGGCGGTTTTTCTGAGCTTTAAATGTATTCCAATACAGTAGAAACTTTGTAAAATAAAGCCGCCAGTATCGGCCAGTTTTTCCGCAGTTTTGCTGAGCTCTCGTTCAAATGCGATACAGTAGTGCATTAGATAGAGTGGCTGTGGACAACACTCTAGAGGGGCTCGAGGAATGAAATGGGTAATAAAAGGGAGGGGATAGTAAAAGCCAATTGGCGTACTCTAGGACTAACCAATAAAAGAAAAGAAAAAAGAAAAAAAACCTTGCAAATTGCTTCTTCATTATTTTTTGCTTTCTACAAAGCTACCTCTATGAGGAAGTATGTTGATCAATCAAAGCTTCCTCATAGAGCAAGCTTTGTAGACAGCAAAAAATAATGAGGAAGCAATTTGCAAGGTTTTACTTTGCAGGCGTGTTATACTCGGAAGACATTTTTATAAAAATTCAAAGTGACGTAAAATTTTTATCGCTCGATCGATTTGTGTAAAATTGTCACTCAAACATTGTGTAATGATAGTCCATATGTGAACTAAATTGGAAACCAATACCTAGTAATTTGCATGGGCAAGCGCTTGAACGAGATTTTTCAAATAATTCAAAATGCCACAACATTTGAACTACTCGACCGATTGGTGTAAAATTTATACCAAATATCTTTTTAAATGGTTGTCTAATGTGAAGAAAATTTAAGATAAATCCGACAGTTCGCCAATTACAGCCAATGACTAGTTTTCATACCCAACGAGAAGTTCCCATAACCCACTGAGTAGTTGACCCCATATCAACTCCTTCAAGTGGTTGTCAGAACCCATTTATTGGTTTCCTCAACTACTTTTTTTTCTCAGTGTACACTTCACCTTCCAAAAATATTTCAAGCGCATACTGTTACTAAATTTCGGTATCAAAAAATGAATATGAAGTACTTGGCCAGCAGACTTGCCCAAACAGGATCAGCACCAGAAACAGCACGGAAAACATAGCAACTTTGTCATGTAGACTTCGTGACTGCACCAATAACGTTCGACATCTCCCAGTTCCGACAAAACTGCTCTACACAGTTTGATCGTGCAACAGTTTCCCTCTGAGCATACAAACCACTTGGCTTACCTTGATGCTGGTTGTTGTCGTACGCTAGACGATAAAATATGACCCACTTACCCTTCTTAACCCCAAGAAAGCCCGATGGGAGAGAGGATTGGTTACATCGCTGTCCTATAAAGTGCATGTCTATAGAGAAGTATGGGTAGATGTCTATGTCTATGTTCCTATCAACTACCAAAGCCTTGAATGTGACCATACCAGCGTCTGAGACCCGCTCGATCGATCTCGAGAGGTAATACATCGTGAAGCATGTGTGCAAAGAAAAGAGTTTGAATGAAAAGGTGATTGCACGTACTGGACAGTCGTTTATTATCCACTCTGTCCTCCACCGGGTCTCTTAATCCTTTTCGTAGCGCTGGACCAATATATATTATCCCCATTTCAAAATCTTGAGTTGGATAACGATGTACATTTATCGAGTAAGGAAAGTACAGCAGCAGCGATCAAGAAATGGTTCATTCATTCTTAATGTCTGATCGATCCTCGAACATAGTTCACCCTCTTTCCAAAAGCATCTATATACGCTTCTGAACCTCATCATTCGACATGAATAACGAGTGAATAAAGATGAGAGAAACCACGAACGCTTACGTCTCATAAAATAATCGAAGACCGCGCCTTCCCTCAGACTGTTATTCAACCTCTAACGTACTTTGCGTATTATTAACGAGTCCTCTCCTAGGGTGAAATCGCATCCGTATTATTCGTCCTTCTTGCCTTTATTTTCGTGATAGAGGGATGGAAATGCTTTATTGGATTCCTGTCGAATACCTCGCTACCACGAAAATTCTTATCCCCCGATTCTTGTGCATTCTGCGCGCTTTGAAGTTCCGTTTTCTATGGGATAAATCGATGGAGCTCATCAAAAATATACATTCCTCATTCTCTGGATGCCACCGGGTTAATGTGACAGCTTCTGATTTGAATAATCATGTCTAGCGCCAACATCTAGTAATGAGCATCGTTAACGAGAATCTCGTCATATTTGCCTATCACTATTATGCTTACCATGGGTTAAATGAAGCTTTTTACACTCCTATTGCGAAATTGAAGATTAACTTCATAAAATACTCGAAGAGAATACATAATACTACAAAATCCTAAGAATACCCGTAAAAAAACATTCTGATCAGACCATATCAGGCCTGATATTGATTTTCCATATCAGGTCTGATATGAAAATTGGCCATGTCACACGATATATGCCTTGATATGTTAAAATATATATATCTTTATCAATCTATATCAGGTCTAACCAGATAACTGTATGTAATCATATTAGACCAGATATGGCGATATCAGCCTATATCAAACTAGATCAGATTTTTTTTATGAGTATATCTAACTATATGTACCCATATAAGGTTATACCAGACCATATCAAGACATATCAGGATATATAAAATAATTATATATGCAACCTATTAAACTATGTCAAGTCATATCAAGCTGGATATGGAAATTTAATATCGCTTGATCTGGCCTGATATGTGCATATCAAGTTAATATGACTTGATCTGGCCTGACATGGGCATATCAAGTTAATATGACTTGATCTGGCTTGATATGGGCATATCAAGTTAATATGGCTCGATCTGTCCTGATATGGGCATATCAAGTTGATAAGGCTTGATCTGGCCTGATATGAGCATATTAAGGTGATAAGGTTTGATCTGGCTTGGTATGGCCAATTTTCATATCAGACTATCAGGATATATCAAAATTTATATATGGGCATATCAGATTATATCAGGCCAAATATAGTTATATCAAAAATTGTTAGATGGCCTTATTAGGTCATATCAGGCCGATATACCTAATATTACCCTTGTCAGTTTACGCTTGTCTATGCTATTCTTTGGAACTGGTAAATAATTGATACTTAATTATCAAGCACTATTCTTAAAACCTCATAAAATGTCCTTATTGAAAATGATCCATGAACGAATGAGTCAAGGACTTGGAATCGAAAAGAGACACTTTTCACGCACAGTAAGGTTTCAATGTCGATGCCATAGAATGAAGAGTGTTTTACGCAGTGTACCTTCCATATACCTTTCGGTAATTGGGTTGGGAAGTGGTTCGAAACGAAGCATGTCGGGCCCCTATCGTCTATTTCGTTGATTCCATCCGTTAAGCTCCGCCTGAGTCACGACGAAGCGCGTTCGCAGGAAGTTTCGTAATTGTTGTTGGTTCGTGTAGGAGCACATGTGACGTATATATAGCTACGAGGTAGTTTCAGACGTCTCGCAACTTTGCGAAAGCTAAAACCAACCAGCTCAAGAACTCGTCATCCTCGTTCCGAGTCACCACACGTCACAATTATCCCTCCTGGGGAATGGAAGGTATTATCGAAATCCTTCGAGTGTGTGAGAGGTTGGATTGATACGTTTCCGGATGGTAGACCAAAGTAATGCTGTTAAACTACATAAAATTACCCTTGTTAGCAATGTCTTATTCAAATCCGTAATTTATTATGCGGAATGTGTATTGTCAACTCATTTATACGACAATAACTTCGGGTGGGGGTTAAAATACCGCATGACCAAAATACCGAATGTCTACAATAGCGAATTTAAAAATAAGGAACGTCTCAATGTAGAATGTCCAAAATTATGGAATTCGCTTTTTTTAGCCATTCGCCATTTTTATCATTCACTTTTTTGGATGCATTTTAATAAGATGGAGGTGAAAATAGCGAATAGCTGAAATAGCTTATTTCATAATAACGACTTAATGACCATTCTAGATTTAGACGTTCCTAATTTCGGAATTTGCTATTTGAACCCTTCACTATTTCGGTCATTCGCTATTTTGACCCGAACCCTCATCGCTTATTCTAAAAAAAGTCCATACGATGTTCTTGCTGATAATAGTCCATGATCGTCTGATCCTTCGAGTTGGCGAGAATATTTATTGGTATGGTTCCGCATGGTAGACCAAACTAATGCTATTAAATGAAATAAAATCACTCTACTTAGAAATGTTCCATTCGAGTCGACAATTTATTATTGTAAATGTATATCGTCACTTCATTTATACGACTACTGCTATCAGACCACTTTACAAGTTTGGATATTTAGCAAATTTCCAATACTAACTAGAAATTCGATCGGTATCAGTCTTTCAATTTTTATTTCGTGGTTTTTCCTATGAGTGAGTCGTAAATTTCAGGAAGCTTCATCACGAGTTATCACGATATCGAACGAGTTGATTTTAAGAAGAAAGGAATGGCCGCTTTGTGGAAGCACATTTCATTTGGCCAGGCGCTCGGCGCAAAATGGTTTTTGCCTGATGTCAGTTTGCAGTTCCTCCAATATCCGGATCACACCGAACCGCAGAGGACCGGAGGCAAAATGTTTACTTAATGGGTATGATACCCAAAGGAACGCGACCATTCCCAATTCCAACTAGAAATTCGATCGGCACATATCAGTCTTCCTATTTTTATTTTACAATTCCCTCTATGAGTGCATCGTGAATGTCAGAAATGAATGTCCTAGCTTTTGCAATATTTCTCTATTCGGAAGACCCGTTATAATTATCTGCCGAATTGCTATCGTAACAATATTTTCAGTGAGATAGACCATCACAGATGGAAAATTATTGTAAAGTTTTTATATTTTTATGATCGGTACATATCAGTCTTGCAATTTTTATTTCGCAATTCTCTCCATGAGCGCATCGTAAATTTCAGGACTGGAAGCCCTAGCTTTTGCAATATTTCTCTATTCAAATAGACCCGTTATTGAGCAAAGAGTTGATAGTATTAATTATCTGCCGAATTGCTATCGTAACAATATTTTCAGTCAGATAGACCATCACAAATGGAAAATTATTGCAAACTTTTTATGTTTTGGTTCTATTAGCCCCATTGCTGAGTATATAAAGTGGTAAAATGCGATCAAAAAATGGGTAGGGGTCAAAATAGCGAATGACCAGAATAGTGAATGGTTAAAATCGCGAATTTCGAAATGAAGAATAACTGAATTTACAGTGGTCATCATTATGGAATTCGCTATTTCAGCCATTCGCTATTTTGACCTCCATCTTATTGAAATGCAATCAACATAGCAAATGATAAAAATGGGGAATGGCTGGAAAAGCGAATTCCTCAATTATCGCCATTTACTCAATAATAGCGAACGACATTTAGTCATTTCTTATTTAGTCATTCCTTATTTAGTCATTCCCCATTTTCAAATTCGGTATTTTAGCCATTCACTGTTTTGGTCATTCGCTATTTTGACGTCAACCCCGAAAAATGAAGACCAAATAGTAGTTTCACGAACGGCTCGTTGCATTACGTCGCGGGCTTTCTTCAAATAGTGAAACCCCGATCAAGCCCCACTTAGTCTTTGATACGAGCATTACCAACTAGAACCAATCAAATTTCGATAACCGCGAGGCCATGTAACACCAAGTGAACGCGTAAACGTGAGTAAATCGCATTGATCATGGGTTAGTTTTCGCTTTTATGATTAATCGAACCGTCAGCTTGATGATCCTGAGGTCGCTAATCGGACTACAAAAGCTGGTAGGCCCATTTCGCAAATTGGATCACCACAGCCCGATTCTATAGAAGGTTGTCAGATGCCAAAAACTAACGACCACGGCTATGACCACTCAGCTTTCACAATATCAATTTAATTGAATCCGAGAAGAAAGGAATGGCGGCTTTGTGAAAACGCGTTTGATTTAGCAGCCGCTCGGGGCTGAATGGTCTTTGCCCGGTGCCTGTTTGTAGTTGTTCCGATATCCGGATCATATCAAACCGCACAGAACCGGCTGCAAAATGCTTGCAGTTCCAGGCCATTAACCTAAGCCCCGAAGCGGTTCGAGTTCGCGCTGAGTTTGATTCGTTAAGGCGACTATATACGAAGCTATGCCTGGCCACCTTTGCATTGGCTATTTTGCCGGCATCAGGGAAACAGGTGCGGCTTACGTCAACTGTCCGTAGAGTTCACAAGTTTCCAGCCCTTCGCCCAGAAGTGCAGGACTCCGATGCATGTTGGTAGTCTCGAAGTCGTGTCCGTACGTCAAAAGTCTGTACTTTGGTAACGAGGTTGTGGCTCATCCACCGGAGATTCCGCATTATACCGGAGCAACAACTTCTACAAAATAGTTTCGGGAAGCTACGCATACAAGGATCCCTGAAATGGTCTACGTAACCCACGGACTCGAATGTTCCTTAAACAATCTCCAACATCGCCTTACAGCAAGTACGGATTCATTTTATGGTTAATCCATTTATCGGAAAATTAATTTTTTCAGAGTCAATGGAGCATCATACTTGAAACACTTGAGTCAAGGTCGTGAAGAGGAAAAGATTTGGCGAGACTATGAATAAAAATATCAGAACCTTTTCACGAAAAGACTTAATAAAATAAAATTGATCGATAACCATTCAATATTAGCTATACCCGCCGGGAATGTGAATCGTTTTCCATCATATGAATTGTTTTCCATCATATATATCATCCGAGACTGAAAAAGGAATGGAATCTTGATGCATCCCACTAATGGTTTTTTCCACATTTTTTACTTCATATTTACTGACGATTTTATAAGCTCTTTACCCTTTTTAGACTGTTCTTTTGGAAGAAAAGTGGGAGGGTTAAGGACGGAGGTAAAATAAAATGGAGTGATGAAGCATTGTTCGAGATCGTTTTATGCAATGTCCGGATAACTCACAGTCTTTTAAATTCCCTCCGGGCTTTTATATTAATATAACATCAAAGTCGTTATATCCGAGCATCGGAAAATACTCGTTATGAGTATTCACTCAGAACTAAGTACATATGGATTCGTTGGCCAGTACAAGAGAGGAAAAATAAGCTTGGAAATATAAGTATGGACGAGTACTGAACGGAGTGATAGTCCGGAATAAATTGTCCATGTACAGTACACACTCGTATATTTAATCACTTGTTGGATGTTTGACAGATTGCTTTTCATTCAGTTGACGAGCCAAGGGAAAAACTGCCCTAACTTTTGGTGAAATATATTCAGAAGCTTTTAAACGGAACCATCCACATCCCTGTACATGAACTGGCTTGTGATTGGCGAGCCGTTCTGAAGGATGTATGATACGTACAGTCCCGCTAAAAGTGAGTTTCAAAGACAATTTCGATCACTTCCCGATGGGATAAAAATCAGAAAAAAATAATGCATATAAAACGTGCTGAAAATATTGATTTCGCAAAATAATAATCCCAAAATGTGTAATTCAATAGCTTCTAATTTGGGGCACTGCTTTATTTTGATTTTTTTTTTCAGGCAGTCGAAAGGCCAGAATTACTGCAGCAATGAAAGAATTTTTTTTTTTCGGTGTCTCATCAGATGGTTCAAAAGTTGCTGAAAATAAAATTTTTCCATGCCGGAAAATTATCATGTGCACATCATTTATACACAAATATATCCTCAAAATTCTAGAACATTATAAATACTCTCCTGACGATAAATTCTCGAAAATCACCTTCTTTTTTTTGGGCTGTCACACTAATGGTGTCCCTTAAGGGAATAAAACAAATGTTGGAGCTTGCGTGATCGTATTTTCGACATTTAGCCCAGATCCATTCGAGTACTGCATTGCGACTAGTTTTCAACACTTGTCTTCTGTCTATACACAGAATGGGAAGTGCCATTCGAGGAGCGTTTCCATTGCTGAAGTATTGCAAGCCATGTGTTTCTGTATATGCGTCACCTCACAGAGTTTACGCACTGCTGGTGAAGCGGGGTTTGTCGCGCGGTCCTCTCCGCAACGTATAGCATGTCTCGTAATTCTGCGGTTACATGCCAAGCCACGCGAGAGTTCTATTGTATAACCGAGGAATCCACTACGTGATAACTCTGACACACCGGAACGAGCACAACGACAATAAATTTGAAGGTAGGATGTACTCGACCTCTCTGTTGCAATTCTGCATTCGTACCAATCAAAGTCAGCCGTTCCGCTTTAATTTCTAGGAGGTGTATTCTTAAACGATCAATTGACATCGCAAGATGAATCACAATCGTAGAAATCTATGTGTACCTTAAATCGTAATAAAAATATTTCATTAAGGCGTTAGAATCACCTTAAAAAAGTGATGAAAAAAAGAAATCTGTAGACAATACCGTTCCTAAAAAAATTCTTATCTTTAAACCTCATTGAATGCATATTAAGCATTAAAATTGTGCAATTTGCGAAAGATTTACAGAGCACCAAAATGGTGTGAGTTGAAAAGGTATATTTTCAACCTGTTGCAGCTTTCAGATCAGATCTGTAACCAAATTGTAGCGTTTAATATCTTATTTCATCTGTAGGAAAGTATATTCTAGCATGAGCGTAGCAATCATGGATGCATTGTAAGTTGGATTTACTGTGACCAATTGTTTAGTGAGTTTTTAGTGAGGGAAGATTTAGATACACATTTAAATAATTACTTTGACATGTTTCCTTGAATAAAGATTTTCACACTCATCCTAGAAATTGATTTTCGATAGATTAAAAAAGATATTGAACACTGAAATTTGTTAAACAGTTTGATCCAAAAGCTACAATAGGCCTAACACTTTACGTGTCTCCGCACACCATTTTGCTGCCCTCTATGTCTTTGCAAAAATGCACAATTATAATGTTTGGTATGTACTTGATAAGGCTTGAGTGTAAATATTTTTATGCAACTCCGTGCGAGAAGTGTTTACTTCTCACACGCTCCGCTTCGCTTCACATCCGAGCGTGATTTAATTCGATTAATATCTATTCCGGAAATATTTCCAGTTGGGCGGTTACATATCATTTCAGGAATTCTCCGTTAACACATGCCCATCTTACTTGCGGTGGACCCTGCCAACAGCATCCCTTGAAGATAATTGAATCGTGGAAACGAAAGCATCCTTCTCTTGAGTATAACTCATGCAAGACTCGTGTCTATCTCTAGAACCGTGCTTTTCTCGTGGGCTTATATATTGTATATACGGGGCATTCCACGTCAAATCAGCAGGCCATGACCCTTACCCTCATCGATTTTGTTTATTTTTTAATATGATGTTATCACCGACCCATAAAGACCTCGGGATTTTTTTCAGATTTTTTTACCACCAACATTTTTAAATCCTCGAAAAAAAAAAACAATATCGAAAACGAGGTTTTTTTTAATCTGGAAAAATTCACACTGACTCTATGATTTGAAATATGATTTTTGAGCCTCATGTGATAATGTGATCTCAATATTTCCTATTTTTTCCGTTTTTTTTTTTTTTTTTTTAATTTTCGTGTCGCAACTTTATGTTTCATTTTTTGGGGCGGCATTAAAGTTTCGAATGGTAAATACGCGAAGGTCTAACATTCTGAAAATTAATATCTCACCTATATTTTTGGCGAAAAATTTTCTAGCGAACTTCGTCAAAAATGTAGGTGAGATATTAAATTTCGGAATTTTAGACCTTCGTGTATTTAACATTCAGCATTTTAAACCCGCTCCGCCCGAAAATAATTGATATCGATAAAAAAAATTTCGCAAATGCATTTCGCAATACAATATCTCGTGGATTGCGGAATGCATTAGCAAAATTTTTTTTAACGATATCAATTGTTTTCGGGAATTCTGGTAATCCCACCATCTTCAGAGAAATTGAGATCCATTCATATCAAAGAAAGTTATCCTGATTTAAAAATAAAAAAATTAAATTTCGACATGAAAAAAAAAAAAAAATGTGGAAAAAATAGTAACCATTGAGATCACATTATCGCGTGGGGCTCAAAAATCATATTTTCAATCACAGTATCAGTGTGAATCTTTTCAGATTAAAAAAAGGGCGTTTTTGAAATTGGTTTTAAAAACATTTTTACTGTTACTGGTGGTAAAAAAAATCTGAAAAAAATTCGAGGTCTTTATGGGTCGGTATTAACATAATATTTTTTAAAAAATTAACAAAGTCGGTGAGGGTGAGGGTCTTGGCCTGCTGATAAGACGTGGAATGCCCCATATATTAGACAATATATATATAGCATATAGCACCTTTAACGCATATAGCTTGCGTGAGCTCTCCTTTCATGGGTCCATTTACGTGCAAGCGGTCGCTAGTTGGCCACCCGAATAGAAGTGGTGCATGGCACAGCTGGCTAGCGTGTGAACTATGAGAGAATATATGTTCAACGTGTTGAGCTCGGAAAGCAGCAGTGATGAGCGTTTACCATTCTTCGGTGTACTTGATGCTCCGTACGAGTACTAAATGTGCACTGTGCTCCGTGTACTGAATAAGACTGCTTGATGCATCAAAGCAGGTGGATACATAATATAACAGATCCTCGAAAGCTTCGCCAGTCACGTCAGCAAATCTTCTGCACCGACCCCCATTATCCCGTCGGTTCACGGCATCCTACAGAGAATATCCGAGGGAACGGAGCTTCGACAAGGGCGTAACAGAAATGAGCTGCTCTCGGGAAATGGCGTATCGATCGAACAACAGGAATTAATAACATCTCCAATTTCACGCTGAGTTGGATCTGATTTTGTCTTTAAGGGGGCGGAGTCACTTAAAAATAGACATACAGAAGAAAATTCTGTCGTTCGCTTCTTTTAAGGGATCTTAAATTTGAACATGATTAAATACATAACAAGCATTATAGGTTTGCAATCATGTAAAGAAATTATGTATTTTAAGGGGGCCGAGTCACTCAAAAATAGACATACCGAAGAAAATTCTGTCGATCACTTCGTTTGAGAAATCTAAAATTTAAACATAATTGAATACATAGCAAGCATCAT